>CM074189.1:43332562-44047215 GCA_037179385.1 Holothuria scabra
TTCTACTATGCTAACTCAAGTTGGGGTGACTACATTTCCCCTTTTAGAGCAAAATCTCTAATAGTTTATAAATAGTTTATATTTCATTTCCGCCGCGGTCCTCTCGTACTGATCATATATTTACACAGGGTGGCAAATTTTGGGTTCTTTCTGTCAATGGATGGAGATTTTAATTAAAAGTCACAAAAATTGGATAGTAATCTGATCCAATATCCCTATAGTGTGACCTGGGCTTAAGGGACACACCAATTGACTGAGTCAACTAGACAGGTAGGTTGGTAAAATTTATGGTATTTCAAGTTTATACATGATTTAAGTCCCAATTTTCTCACCCCAAACACTACCAATTCTCCCAACCTTCTTACTTAATCTCCCAAAATTGTCTAGAATTCATCCTCATCCAGACATGTTTTCAGTTTATTGCTCTGGTGTGAGTATAGAAAAGCTCAATGTGTATAATCAAAACACTATCAGTACAGTTCTTGCTGTGTAACATAAGCTTTGGTACTCTGCATTGTTTGAATCAGCTGACAATCAAAGAGCTGAGCCAATTGAGAATTTTGGTAAACCCCTAGAAGAATTGCAGTTTGGGGTGAGAGGATTGGTCCTTTAAAGTCCTCCCCTTTAGTGGCCTCTTAATGACACCCCTGGTATACCATTGGGCATATTTCCCTTCAATGGATCAAAACTATTAATCAAATACAGAGCTACCACATGTGAATTTCCGACAAAGCCTTTGCAAATATAAAGTAACGTACACCTTTATACTTTTAAGGCGTGGTACCTTCACTGATTAAAAAAAAACCTGCGATTTGATCTTCTCAAAATATCTTATATGGTAAAGCTGAAAGTATTTCCTTGCTAGAGTCATTGCTTTTAGAAACTCTATCTCTGACACTATTGCGAAAGTGCTCCACTGGATACAAATCCTACTTTTTTCAAAGTTCTCATATCGCCTATAGCCAGCAAGTTTTCCAAGGCCAATGGAAGAAGTGCTTGCAGAACACTTCTATAAATGAATATTGTTAAACTTATTTCCTTAAGATTCTCAAGCGTAAAATGAAAAGAAAGACGAGAATTGTCAAATGTTATTCAGTGTCATCTTCTTTATTTTTACAAGAGTTGTCATCTCTGCAGAAGACATTAACTGTTGTTTATTGAAAATAAAAGTGAAGTTGTTTTAGCAGGCTGATACATAGAACAAAAAGAAACATAATATTTTTAAACTCATTCAACCAATTGGCTAAGTATTTTCTTCTTCCAAATGTTTTCAATTTGAATTAACATTTGATTTTGAAACTTTGTGGGTTGTACTTTTGACAGCCAACAATGAAATGTTTTCCAAATTATAGAGCTGTAAAAATTGGGGCGATGCACACAAAAATTTTCCTCACTGGCTAATGATAACCCTAATCCCTAACCGATCCCTCAAAAACAAAGAATACAATCAATACAATACAATGACAACGACAACAGCCAATCAAGAAACACCTTGTTAAACAGGATGCATCTACCCTAAAAGTTTGATGTAAATCTTGCTAGATATAGAACACTGTTCAACCAAAAACTTGCTGAGGTAGTTGTAAAGTAAGAACTAGGTACTTCAAAGTGCTTCATTACACAGAAAGGTTCTCATTTGAATTTTAAACAACAGGCGAGAAGGAATCTATGCTTTGCACAAGCTAATGTATATAAATAGTTTATGCAGGCAGTAAGTAAACTAAGGCAATGATTCAAGCTGGTTTATACCTTCCAAGTTATCACATATGCCATCATAGGCTTACGAAGCGAGGGTGCAGGGGGGCACTCACCCTCCCAATTTAGGCAAATGTCCATTCGGTCGAAAGATGATAAAAGGCGCCATTATTCGTGCAAAATTTGCTTTTGCCCTCCCCACAAAAATTACGCTTGTACGTCTTTGTATGCTATGAGGTGGTTATCACTATATATGGCTGACATTTACTTTGTCTGTTCACAGATAAAGTTCATGGCTAAGGGCTCGATTTTCATGGTTGTCCAAATGCCTGGGAAGATTAAAATTCCATGCCAACAACCCATAAGTATCAGTTACATTTCTGATGGATGACCACTTCTGTTGTCTAACAGTAGTGAATTGGTTGTCTGAAGGGGAGCTAACCTCTTTTCTAGAATTGGAGGCATGCATTCAAACAGTTCTGATCTTTCACAACTTTAATAGCACTATATTAGAGTATGAATTGGTCTTGACTCAAGTACGCAGAAAAACAAATCATTCAACAGAGAACAATGACTGCTCCATTGAAACTTTCTGAATATGCCCAGGTTTATGCTAATAAAAGAACAATTTATCATAATCACTTTAATAACTTGCAACTATGCAGAAACGTACACTTATCATTGGTTTTGAGGATCTGTTATTTGAACTTTCAACCACAGTCATTAAGTATGCAATTACTTCCAAAATTCAAGTTTGACTTTTGAAGTTCTACGCATACAGATTCCTAATGTGTTCTGACATTGAGTTTATTAAATTCTGACTTTTACTCAGAAAAAAAATTTAAGCATGTATGGCTGTGTGTCGTACTTGTCGGTAAAGTAACAACTTGCCATCTTTGCATGGAATCAGTTACACTATATATATGTTAACTATTACAGTATTACTGTGGTGCATAAACACAGTAATCCTCCCTTATGCAAGAATCAAACAACGTAGATGTTCTCGCAACAACCACCTACACCAAGCAATGACCCTGTTAAGTTACATGTAATATAATATAAACCCAGGTCTTTCAAGGAATATATCTTATTACTTGCTATTTGCATAAAGACACCCAGCAAGTTCGACTTATGTGACAATATTTGGAGCTTTCCTGAAAAATCCACCCCTCTTTTGTAATGTGAGATTTGATGTCATAAAACATTAAACATAAAGACATCTTCCAGAAGAGAGATAAGGAATTTTGTGACAGGCATTATAAAAATACAAACAAAAACAACTTTGGCTGTTTACTATTAAAAAAATATGGTTTGCATGAACTGGTTTAACATAATGGAAAAATGTTGTCAATAAGGTTCAATTGGCCAATCTCTGTATGGACTCAACTTTTAAATTACTTGTTTCGCACCTTTCTATGTATTGACCTTTATACCTGTAATAGGCTATCTCTTTCTAATGTGCATGCCTTTCTGATAATGCTTAGGCAGGTATTCAGTATAGAGGGCAGCATTCACAAACAATATCTTTTCTTGGAAACAATTAATGGAGAAAAACTAAGATATTCAAATTATCTTACCTGAAAATTCGAACTGGAAAGGGATGAAGAGAGGGATATCCCAACATTATTTTGTCAAATGTTTTCATTGAATTTTTAAATAGTCACTTATTGCCTGCAAAGATTATCTATTTCCAAAATCCCATACCTCACCCAACCAATAATTCACACAAGTCACCAACAGCATTTCTAGCCCTTTCCACCATGGAAAAAAGTCTTTTGCCACACCCTGACAAGAAGCTTAAAGGACCGATTCTCTCACCCAAAACAGTACCGATTCTCCTAACCTTCTCACTTAAGCCCCTCCCACAATTGTCTGAAATTCGTTCTCATCCAGATACGATCTCAGTTAATTGCTTCTAGGTGAGTATAGAAAAACTCAGTTTATATAATCAAAACAATCTCAGTACCATTCATGCTGTGTAATATAAGCTTTGGTACTCTGCATTGTTTGAATTAGCTGTCAATCAAAGAACTGAGCCAATTGAGAATTTTGGTACTCGGGTACCAAAACTGAAGTTTGGGGTGAGAGGTTTGGCCCTTGAAAGGGGCAATCAGCATTTGACAAAGAATATTAACCTAACGTTCAACTTCAGCACCATCTTTTCCCTTTCTTCTGTGATTGGTTACTGCAATATAGAGACATTGAAAATGTCTTTCAGATTATTAGCAAGTTTAACTTTGTTTTAACTACTGTTTGATGAAAATCTCTTAATATTTGCCAGGTATCAAAAACTTCACACAGATGCAATACTATAGACAGACTCCAATACACTGTAACTAATCATGACATTATATCATGATCACAGATCATTTTTTGTTATTGTAGAGTCAATGTACAAAGGTGAAAAACTGAAAAAACAAACTCTGATTGTCCCTTGAGTTAGACTTACCCATGCAAGACCAATTTTACAAGAAGCTCGGATTGTCCCTTGAATTAGACCTACCCATGCAAGGCCCATTTTACAACAAACTCTGATTGTCCCCTAAATTACCCAAGGCCAATTTTACAACAATCTCTGATTGTCCCCTTAATTACCAAAGACCAATTTTACAACAAACTCTATTTGTCCCCTTAATTACCAAAGACCAATTTTACAACAAACTCTGATTGTCCCCTTAATCACAGAAGGCCAATTTTACAATGTTAACTCTGATTGTCCCCTTAATTACAGAAGGCCAATTTTACAATTTTAACTCTGATTGTCCCCTTAATTATTCAAGACCAATTTTACGACAACCTCTGATTGTTCCTTGAATTTCCCAAGGTCAATTTTGCCAAGTTAGATATAAAACTGCATCTCCTTCTATCCTGGGAGCTCTGGTATGTTGCTCTTCATGTCACATGACACTAACAATAAACTGCTACTGTCCAATTAAAAAAAAAAAAGAAAAAAAAAACAGACCGCTATTTCTACAACATAAGCCTGTCATTAACCAATCAAAGAGGCTTATGTGTACATTTTCTGCTCTAATTTAATTTTTTTTTTCTATGCCAATTATAGAAATAAGTGAACAGCTGTTACTTAATCCCTTCAAAAGTTTATGAGGTCTTACAACAACAGGCTCCCTAGAATACTTTATAAACACCACAAGTAAAATGCTTGTTGTCAAGTTATCAAAGTTGAATAAATCTATCACTTTTGAAAGAGCAAGGGTCTCAAAATTTATAAATATTTTATAGGTGTCTACACTTGAATGAAAAGAAAAAGATCCTTTCTAATTAGAGCATAATTACAATTTTAAATCAGCATTCTATACAACTCTGGTTAATTGATATCAGAGCTCAAAATAAAATTCAAAAAGGGCATATAGCCAAAATGAGCAAAATGCCTATAGGTCTATGCTATTCCAATAGGGCATTTTTTAGGGGAACCATGGCCATAAGTATGGGTACGATAGCCATAGCTATGTGTGCTGCTGTTTACTTTGAGAACTGTGTAATTATATTTCAGTCCTTTTAATGACCTTTTCTGAATAACAAGCATCAAGTCCTCTATTACTGAACTAGATGTCTTTGTGAAAAGTACTGTTTAATTTCTTGCTTGATATAAACCAAGAATAAAAATTCCTTTTCAATAATTCAACATCACAATCACAGACTTCCTATATCATATAAATTATAGCTTTACGGCAGCCACCTAGGTGCTCCATTTTTGCCCTAAGTGGTGGCAACAATCTATGTATAGGACATTCGTGATTCATGCTCTGTTCATGTATATATGAAGTCTGTGATCACAATACATTAGGGACCTTAAGATTTCCTTAAGAGGACCTTATCTTTAAGGAAGAGACTTAATTCACTTGTATCTATGCCCTTTCGACCGCAACATGAAATAATGCTACACCAAGTTGTTGAATGGCAGTCAGTGGTAATGCAGAAGGTGACATCATTACATTGCAGGTGATGTCCATATCGAGAAATCTAGAGCTCACCACTACTGTAGAATGACCACAAGCACACGGTGACACCTTCAGCGATTCCCTTCTTTGAAATGCTAGAGGCAATTTCATACTAATTCTGTGTAATAAACTTTTATGAAGTAAAAGAGACAATTTACTGTACACTGTACAGATTAAAACTATATAATTTTTTTAAATACATTTAATAATTGTGCCCTCTCTCCCCAAAACAGCACAGAAATAAACACTGAAGTACAAAAATACCAACATTGTCATACAAAATACCACATATGCTCAGCATCATATTTGGAAAACTTCCAGTCCTGGAATGCCCAAAAATATTGCATAGCTGCTATTTCAAGGTGATGGAATTAGTCTTCATAAATCTACAAATTAAACAACAGAAAAAAAATTAACTTGTTAGAAGTAAAGCAAATAGGGTAAAGTTAACAAATTTGGAAAAAAGTGTAGAATATAAGGAAAACTTTCCTGAAAACAGTAGACAAAATTTTGGAATAATTTGTAGAACATCTGAGAAAATTTGTTCATTGTAGGCCTTATACATTAATAACCCATATGGCTTACATGCATGGCCCCTTTCCAAGCTATGCGTGACCTTGAGTTGGCCAATTGGCCCATAAATTACACATCTCGCACATTTTCCTTCATAAGAAAGAAATTCCTTTCACTGCTCCATGTTAGTCTTTTGCACTACTTATCAATTGAATGATGTACATCAGTCACACTAACCTGCATGGCCAGTCAACTGTAGTTTGTATAGTTGGTTAGACAGGAGTTTAATGGTCCAGTTGCCATCCAATTGGTTCAAGTCAAGCAAGCCAAAGCCTTTTTTCCAGTTGTGGCTCACTGGCTTGTTTCCCCTATGCTGTTGATTATGCTGAGCATCATGCACAATGGCAGTAGGTTCCATTTTGAAAGTCTACAGTATGACTCGGCCAGGATGTGAACTTCAAACCTCCTGACTACAAGTGTGCATGCTCTAACCATTTGACCATGCAGTCACACTGCTCTTTTAAGGTGTACTTTACATGTATGAACGCATCATTTTGTCAGTTACAGTGGAAGACCTATGTATTAAGTGACATGTCTTTCAGAAAATGCAATTTGCTCTGCCTAACTGAAAGATGCCCATCAACTGCCAACCTCCCCGTGCCCCCATCCCCCATCCCAAATCTGGTACAAGTGCAGAAATGGGTAATTTGGTTGACTGGAGCATAATTAAAGGTCAGCCACACATTAAGTCAAAACAAAAAGTCTTTTGGACAGCAGCTTGGTCCAGTAAACTCTTTGATTAGTGACAATAAACCTTCACAAAGTCCATTCAGCAACTTTGTATAAGCAGAGCATGGTCTTGTGCATGAAAGAACATTAACATTATTTACCAATGTTACAAAACAATGACATTTACAACAATAGGGTATATGACGATATTATGAAGTCTCACAAAGTGAGTACTGAGTCGAACAAATAATTCATCTCTCAGGGTGACCTTGTCACAACTTGTAGCAAGTCAAGGAATATCATTCTCAAAAACTTGAATGATGGCAGTTCAGAGATTACACCAAGTCCATTGTCCAAGACCACGGTCAGGGTTCAATGTTTTAACCAGGGAAGACTTTGAACATGTTCACAAGAAGTGGGATCACTATGGAAGAACAGCACGTCACAGTTTAAAAATATTCACATATTTTGGTCACTGTCTCGTTTCCTTTCCTTTCCTTATCCTTTATTGTTTTACTTCACCCTCCCATGGGATGTAAATTAAAGACTTTCAACCAATAGCATAGCCAGGAATTGTGTCAGGGTGGGTGGGTTTTGGAGCACAACAAAGGGGGAAAGGGTGATTTTTGCATTACAAGGTTGGATCATGTGGGGGGGGGGGGATTTCAACCCCCAAAACCACCCTGTGGCTACACCACTGCTCTCAATAGAGTGGAAAATTAACCATTCTAAAGGTCAATACACTTTAAGGGTAAAGAGCAGTCCCCCCAGACTTATCATGAAGAAAAAGCTAAATAACACAATTATCATCTTTTTTCTCTTCAAAGTACCGTATTTACTCTATTAAACGCCCCTGGGGCTTGAAATTTTCGTTAAGGGGGGCATTTATTAGAGTCAAATTTACGTGACTTTTCTCTAGGCAAGTGCCCCACAACTTGTTTCTTATCTGAGCCCTTCTGATAAACTGCTATGGCATATTTGTCCATTTGGTTGTCAGCTTCACCATCAGCTGTGAGCTCCTTCCATTGATCGGTAACCAAACTTCCCTATAAATATGGTAGCCACCAAGAGAACTGCACTTTGCAAGTGTGATCAACCTTCGCCGACATCTTGATATGTACGCGTTACACACAGAAGTGACTCTTTTACGTGCCCGCGGCATGCATGCATGCACAGTACACAGCCAGGCCTCACGGTACTATACTGACCGGCCGGCTATACGCACGTACATATGGTAATTGCATAATAGTTACCGTGAGTAGCACCATAGCAGTACATACGCGTTCACAGCATTTCACTGTTAAACAGTTTTCCTGTGTTGAATTTGGATTTTCATGTAGGCTGTTCAGATAGGCTAGCAAACATTTGTATACCTACGGTATGTAGAGTACCACTTTCGAACCGCAAACGAAGCAGTGCAGGTTCGCGGTATGTGACAGCGTGATGGATATCAACAGAAATTAGTTGCAGAAACTTGCCTTTCACTTCAGGATATGGGACTTTAGGAGATTTAGTGGCTTCAAGGTAGGACTATTTCATTTTCCTTTTACCATATTGTCTTTGGAATTAACAATTTCACTTTATGCAATGTGACAAAAAAGTTGGGGGGCGTTTATTAGAGAGGAGGCGTTTAATAGAGTAAATACGGTATCTTTCATTACATTTAATGACTTTACTATTGCATATGTAAGGCAAACCAAGCAGTTATTTCTAATTAATTTCACATTTGAAGAGAAAAAACATTGTCACCTGACTCCAAACAGCCAATCATGAAACTGGACAGTCTACTGCACTTCTTCAATTTGGGATGACTGCTCCTACCCTTTAAAATGAATGCCAAAATACACACAATGACAAGTGCACATCCATTCCCCGCTAGTATTAACTAGGCAAAGGCCCCCCATACGATTATCTATTTTAAGATTATTACACTAGACCACTTTTGCTAATTAAGCAAAACTCTCTAAACCAGTGAAAGATTAAACTACCTAAAATCTGTTCCCGTCAGCATATTCAAAATGTTTCAATTGGACGGTCTAATTAGAGTGTTAATTTCTTTTCCAAGTAACCAAAAAGCTTCCTTCACTTTCGATACTATTTTCGTTGGGTTTTGTTGCTACTAAATGAGGTTCAATGTAGCTATTCAGAAGTACAGGGCTAAGCATTTACTTTCATTTAAGCCATAGCAAGCAACATAACACTTACAGTACCTGCACGTACAGAGCACGAGTTACTTCCTTGTTCCAGCAATACATATAGTGTATACCAGTTCATTTTGCTAAGAAACAGATCAAATTACTCCTAGCTGTTTCCCTTCAATGTGCTTTGGTTTTTCTTTCAAAAAGAAGACAACTTGAAGCATTCATAGTGATGCATGTGTAGTACATTACTAAGTGGGGTTATTCTACTAAAATGCATAGGTTGGTTTGCTCTTTTTTTTTCAATGACAGGCTGATTTCAGCATTTAATGCAGGGTTGTCCAACCTTTCGCAGCGGTGGGCCACATGTAATGGTTATGATGGATGAGGGGCCGCATTCTATAATCGTTTTTTTTCAATTTTTCCCGACACCCAAGGCAACAAAATGCAATCATTGCGCGTAGGGAACACTGATTCATTTTCGTTTTTGATTGAACAAATAAATAAGCTTAAGCAAAAATTGATGGTATTGGGCAGAATATTCTGACAATTTTTTTTTTTTGTATTCCTCCTGAATCATTCTCAATCCGCCCCTGTGGACAATACTTTAATGTAGCTACATGTAGCAGACATTTGGAATGAATTATTTCATTCAATAGTAAGCATGCCATAGCGGACGGCGAAGCCTAAAGTTGTCATCAATTAATCTGCTTATTGAATAATTTTGCAATATAGATTATTTCTGACAGGCCTGACAGCACCATTTCGTGGGCCAGACCGTTGCCTGCGGGCCGTACATTGGGCAACCCTGATTTAATGGTTTCCACAACTTAAAGGGAAATATTGCATTTAAATGTTCCAACATAGCATTAAAAGTAAAAAGCTCTAGTAATTATCAAATCATTTGGTCTCAATAATAAACCCAAGCAATAGCTTCATCTCCTCAAAATATTATGCACAAGAAGAGTTATGGAAGTTGCATCTTTTGAAATGTTGAAAGTTTGGGTGAAAATATAATATTTTTGAGCAAAAAACAACTAAAGTTCTATCAGATGGTAACCTATTTCTTGAAAAGAAGGCAACCATACTATCATAATTTTTATTATGTATCATTCTGCGCCAATAAACATTGGTTTTAAAAAGGATGAAATTTCCTTCTAAAAGCAAACACAATGTTTCCCTTTAACATGTCCCTCTATGATATGATAGAAATACTCCACAAAAAACATGACTTCCATCCATTCCCTTATTTTACAACTGCATTTAAACTGGTTAGTTTAAGCACTGAATGGGGCAGTAGCAGTTTGACAGATAATGTTCACATTTTGTTCAAGCACCTTGTTTCTCCCTTCTGAACTGATTGTTCACCCTAAACAGTACCAATTCTCCTTACCTTCTTACTTAAGCCCCTCCCACAATTGTCTGAAATTCATCCACATTCAGATACAATCTCAGTTTATTGCTTCAAGGTGAGTAAAGAAAAACTCAATTAATATAATCAAAACACACTCAGTACTGTTTGTGCTTTGTAATATAAGCTTTGGTACTCTGCATTGTTTGAATTAGATGTCAATCAAAGAACTGAGCCAATGGAGAATTTTGGTACCCCCATACCAAAATTGTAGTTTGGGGTGAGAGGTTTGGCCCATTAAAGTGGTCTTTCAGGTTAGAAGAAACATTAATTTTGTTCTATTTACTGTTGAATGAAATTTTTTTGCAAATCAAAATTCCACACAGATGCAAGACTATACAGCCTCGACTACACTGTAACCAATCAGCGTTTGAACGAGATCAAGGATCATACTTTGCTTGTTTAAGTACAAATGTGGTGGAGAACTGGAATTGTGAACAAAAAATGTAACTACAAACTCTTAATTTCTGCAGGTTGCTTTAAAGGGGAGGTTTAAGCAAAAATTTAATTTTCACATGTGAAAGAAGAACTAAATCCACGCACTGTGGTTAAATTTCCATTCGAATAGGACATGTATTTCTTCAGATATCAGCAAATGAAGTTACTAGATTTGTGTTCCAAAGTGATATTGAGGGCAGCAGAGAATATATCACTTCCTCATATTGACAAGGAATGCTTTGTTTCCCTTTGTTTTTTCAGACTGTGGTGTTGATGGGGAAAGGATCCCCATGGGGAGTGCAAAGGTTTGGAAAGTTCTCATGCCACTTATGCAATCACATTTTGATAACATGGGATTGTTGAGGAGAAAATTGGCTCTAAAGTTTAAAAAAAAACAAAAGACTGCCCATTAATGTGGGGATGTGATAAAATATGTGCTTGCTTTAAGTTCACTGTTTGTTGAGAACTATACATCAGATTTCGATGCAAATTTCACCAAAATGCTCAAAATAAGTACCCCTCTAACATATCAAAGCTTGATATGACCTTAAACCCTTCTTTTAAGCATTCGTACAGAATCTTTCATTTTTACTGTAACCTGTAATTTTGTTGTTCTTTGTTGATGACAGACCATCAATTGAAATACTAGAAGATTTAATGGAGGATTACAGGAGATCCAGCATTGTGTGAAATGACAGGGACACTACTTAAAGGCATATTCTGGAGACAAAATTCGTTATCTTTAAAATTAGCAGAAAAATTTCCCCTTTCAAAAGGTGAAAACTGCATTCCAATAGCTTATAGCGTTCGGAAGATACAAATTTTTAAAGTATTGCAAATTTTTCTTGGGATTTGATGCATCATGGGAAATCTATGATGTCATTGTGGCACATTAATTTGGCATTGCATTCAATTTATTTATAATTATGATGCCCCTGCAGGCAATATTAAGCAACATTGTTGGTTGTGCCCTACATATGGTAAAGGGTAATGCTAGATCTACAGGAAAAGATATTCAAACATTCCAACAGTATCAAATTTCAAGGACAAACAGGATGTTCAATTATAAAGAAAAACAAAAGGAATTTGAAGCAATATGCCCACATTACATAACTTTCTGTGGATTTGTTGAAAAGCAGAGGTATTTTTAAACAAAAATAAGCTATCTTTAAAGTGAAATAACTTGAGTTAGGAAAACGGTATTGTGATAGGGTTTGAAGAACATGGTGTGGAATATTTCTGTTTTTCTTACAAGATGGAGGCAAAAAGCCACCAGAACATGCCTTTAAAGGAAAATACAGCATTCATCTTAGAGAAAGAAACACAATCATATTCCAGCCATGAATTTGAATCCTGCAAGTGAAATCACACACACTCATTTGTCTCAAATTACTTTGATGAGTTACATTTTTTGCACAGCTAGATGAAGGGGGCTTATATAAATCTACATAAGTTTAACACCAACTGCAACCATTAATATTCCGAGGAGTATGCTTTGTGTTGGCTTTCAGGCCTTAAGTTTTAGATTTTCCAGGTGTGCTATAAATCACACCCCTCAGGAAAGTAAGGCAGGTAAGGCAGTATGGCAGGTGTGTTGTTTTATTAAAGAAATAGATTTTATATGAGCTCCAACCTTCCAATAGGTTTTCCAAAAATCACACTCCAGACAGTGATTTGAGGGGAGCGATGGTGTGCAATCACACTGTAGTGCCTCAAATTTCAAGACTTGTACTTTAGCATACCTTGAAAATACAGAACTAAAGACCTGAACCCCTAGCTCTTCTCTTTAAAGATGCCTCTGCCAAGTTGCGGAAACCTCACACTGATGCCCCTCCCCTGTATTTAAATGGAACATCCTGACAGGCCAGTTTATGACAGGATAACATCCCTGTCCAAATAATGCAACCCTTTCATATTTCTACAAAACTTCATTGCTATATTGCATTCCCTGTAATAGCGTGTATTTTTAACACTTAAGCTTCACAACAAAGGTAAAACAGAGTCTTGCTTTCATGTCACACTGTTTAACTCTTTTTTTCATGACAGACAAGCAGGGCTCGATTTTCGTGGTTGTCCGATTGCCCGGGACAACTAAAATTCCACACGGACAACCAAAAGTTGGAAGTTGGTTGTCCGATGGACAACCATTTTTCCCTCACAATGAATTATATTCAAGCAACTTGCTTTTATCTGACTGAAGAAGTAGCAAGGCTACAGCATATATGCTGACTGATCAACTCAACTTTTTCCTTCATACAGTTTCAGACTCGATGTGTTTTTTCAGACTTCATGTGTTTTTGTCTTGCAAAAATCAAATCTTTTTATTCTTCGAGACCAATTATACATTAACACAATTACCGTTTTGTACCGTAGTTGTGTGCAAAATGTTGCGGACAACCAAATTTTCTTTAGGACAACTAAAAATACTGAACTGGTTGCCCAAAGGACAACCATAAATTTTTCTGAAAATCGAGGCCTGGACAAGTACAAAAATAAGTAAAACTTTGTTTAAAACATATATTTGCTTACATGTCTTAAGTGATAGACTCATGAGCTTTTTGCTTTAAGTAGGAGATTCTTTCCTTCCTCAAGTGATGGGGTAGTTCAACTAAAATTCTAAAACATACCAGACTGTATGCTTTGCTAAACATTTTTCAGCAGGACTGTCTATGTGTGTCAGCCTGTAATGATGGGGTACTTCCATTTAAACTCACCAATGTAATTTCATTTTAAATGAGTGACATCTGTTAGTACTAATCATGTTGCACATGACGTAAGGTCAGCCCTGATTGAAATGATTGGGTAGTTCTTTTAAGTTTATTGCTTGAAAATTGCACTCTTTCTTAGCATAAGGCAAATACTATAAGAAAAAAGAAAAAAAAACAAGAAGAAAAAACACACAAACAGACATGACCAGTAGCATTTAATGTTAATTTAATTGGGT
This sequence comes from Holothuria scabra, assembly GCA_037179385.1. Classification (NCBI taxonomy): domain Eukaryota; kingdom Metazoa; phylum Echinodermata; class Holothuroidea; order Aspidochirotida; family Holothuriidae; genus Holothuria; species Holothuria scabra. Next base: position 43,346,390 of record CM074189.1, read on the forward strand.
AAATGACAGTTTGCATAAAGCCCGGGTCCCATTTACGCGATTCAACTTGCGATTCAACTTTCAACAAGTTGCGCGATTTTCCAAGCAATTTTCGGCGCAACTGTGTGCTGTTCCCATACGCGCAACTCTAGTGCAACATTTGTGTTGCCTATGGAAAGGCTACCACAACTAGGGTAGTAATAGAGGTGGTAGTGCAGTTTTTTCGGGAGAGAGGATTTATCCCCCTTCCTGTCAGTTGACGAAAGAGGATCTGAGAGATATGACTTTAAGCCTACCTATAGGTGCATGTATAAAACATAGAAATACTACAGCGGATATACAGATGTATGATACACAAAACATCTGCGTGTTATGATCCTTCGGTCTGAATTGAATGGAACATAAGCCTACGCCTACCATGAGCAGTGGACAAAGGAGTGCCAGGCGCGAGGGAAGAGGGAAGGCCACCCCCTCAATATTCACTTAATATGAGTTTTGTGCAAGTCTCTAGAAAAATTAGAGTAGCCATTTACGTCTGAAAAAGTTCGGCATGTTTAATTACACATATTCTAACAGCTTATGAAAAAACAATCATCCCTAGGCTTTGCTTCATACTTTTGTACAACTTAACTTAGCTCTCGAAGTGGATGAATATCTAATTTTCATCGTGAATTTGCCAGACGAATAGAAAGCATCACATTCCAAGTCAGATTCTCATGAAAGAATCAATAAGCAAACATTCGGGAGACATTCGGTGAGCAGCTTATAAAAGTTATTTGTCATATTTGTTGCTCAACACAATTTGCTTAAATAACCGAACATCCGACTTTCAAAATTTGCGCATAAATAAAATGGCATCAAGGCATAATCCAAATTTTCAAAAAAAAAATAAAAAAAATAGAAAGGACTAGAAAAATATTCGACACGGGCTAAAATGAAACATGGTTAACGTGGGCAAATTTCTGTCCAAATTCATGGTAACCGAATGTTTGGGTGCACGTTTTCAAATTTTTCAAACGTTAAATTAGACGGACAGAAGGAGGGTTTACACAGTGCCCTAAAGTGTATCCGATCAAATCAATAAAAATCTATCACCTGAGTAATAATGGCGTAATAATTAAGCAGGAAAATGCATGGTTGTACGTCAAGCCGTATTTCGTTTAATTTGTCAATTTGAGAAATATCGTGGGCGACGATTCCCGGGTAATGGCGAACGGTGGACATGTCACCAATATTTGAAGTATCGCCCATTACCGGTAGTTTGTCTACAAGTTATTTTTTAAATGAGGTAACGACCCCCCCCCCCCCACGGTTTTGAGCAGTTTAACAGAGCCGGCCTATTTTAGTATTTGTAAAAAGAAAGTAATGTGATCTAGATTCTCAACGATCACATTCACAGCCCTTCGGCCTACATTTCTGGACAGGAATTATTTGGACACTTCCATTCCAGTTTTGGTCGAGTGTTTGATCTTGCCCAAGATAATTTTGCCCAGGATTGTAGCCCCTTACTGTGAATACTATAATTTATACAGCCTGACTTGTATTTGGCACAATTAAGACTTGTCACAGTACGTACCGTGCGTGCAGTTGACCATCACTATAACGTTAGTCTTATCTCACGTCTAGCCTTTCTAAAGGTATACGGAACATTAAATAGTCCTAGCATACCAAGTTTGCTTTCATGTAATTAAAAAAAAAAACTCTATTACGTTAATCCTCAGTAAAGGACTTTACTGAGGACCTTTGAAACACTAGCCTTGTAGTTGTGGCTTCAAAGGGTGACGTTTAATACCACGAACCTATTTTCATAATGTCCTTGGAGAATGAGGTTGCGATACGCCCCGTTTATGACCTAACGTTACACAAGCTCCATATAGGCCTAACGTACCTAGACACGTACAATTGGGTGCTAGGCCTAGGCCTAGTCTAGGTAAATTCCTGCGACTGATTAATGTTCTGCCGATCCTCAGGTTTAATGTTACTAATACTACAGGCCTAGCTAGGCCTACTACTGTAACGTAAGACCCTGAGGAAACTAACCATGACGTTGGAAACATAGGAAATAGCCTAGCCTTTGTGGGTTTTATGTCAAGATCTATCATAGTCAGAAGGTACAATATATACGGACGGCTGAAGTTACCCGGTTCCAAATATTGACATTAACAGCATCACAAAACTGAAAAGTCACCCGCCTGTACTAGAATGAGTCTAGGCCAAGTGAAATATAAACGATACTGCTGCAGTGCTGGCTTGTTTGTATACATGTACATAAACAACGACAAACAACAACAACGTTACAATAGCTAGGCTACACTGATCATTGTGTACACTATGTATCTATGCTAGGCTGCACACTCACTATCCGAACTCACCTTTCGATCGCATTTGTACCTGCTGTATCAAATTTCGCAGCAAAATATTCCAAAGCATATCTTCAATAGGTCTGTTGACTGTTAATCATTCGGGTCCGTTTGCAAGAAAAATCGTTAAAGCACACAGGTCTTCTATAATGAGAAATAATACACTGCCTTTACTGCCTTATTTACAATCTTTGCGTTCGCTTGATCAGTCAAATTTCGCGGAAAATACAGTTCAGCGCATGCGCAGTAAGAAAGTTGATTGTAAAGTTGCAGCAAAATAGAACATGTTCTATTCCCTGCAACTATGAATCAACTCGACAAAGTTGAATCGATTGTCAAGTTGATTCCCGGTCCCACTACGCAACTTTTGTATCAACTTGGTTGAAAGTTGAATCGCAAGTTGAATCGCGTAAGTGGGACCCGGGCTTAATTTACATCTTGTATTTGTACCAATGCCAATAGGTACTTTACTTTCAAATTGTCAGCTTTCCAGTGAAGGTGCCAAGATATGTTATAAGGGGAGATTATAAACCGGCCAGTATGGGCAGGTGGGCAAAGAAAATACATAACCGACTTGGCCATAACTGCCAGTTAGATATGACTATGCCCTAAATTTTAACATCTGTTTTAGTCTGTCCAGGTGAGGCTAACAAGGCAATGATATAGGTCAGTAGCTTTCACAGATAGTCTGGCACAGGGACATGCCAAGATGATTCCACAAAACTGACTGTCATCTGAAGTGGCAATGAATTGGGGAAAGTCTGGCAACGAATTAGGAGATTTGTCCTTCACTGCCAGTTTATTCTATGGACTTTTCAAGGTTGCATGTACCGAGTATATTTTGACACAGTGTTTTCTTCAAAATGACACATTTAGCAATAATCGATGAATTCATATTCTATGGAAAACTTACACCTTTACTGATGTAAATTTTGTGAAGTTCGAGTTTAATGAACATTTTAACTGGAAGGAGAAAAGTACACAAAAGATCACAATAGCTGTGCACCTGTTGAATTAGATTTATGACTATATACTTAGACTGTACAACTGTGTGTTCTGTGGAATCAATCTCTCATGGAGATTTTCAAATACGGGAATTAGGTTTTTTTACTTATTTTTTTTAAAAATGTGGGATTTGCAAGTTATTTTATCTTAATAGAATGTTTCTCCCCAGTTTTCTTTTTGTCAAACTGCAATCCCTTCATTTTTTCTGAACCATTTTGACAACGCATTCTTTCTAAGTCTGGTGGTGCCATTGGTGGTACATATCCTTACAAAGGCATACCAAATATAAGTTCTCATGTACGCTGAATTTACAAAACACAAATGTTTAAAAGGATTAAAATATTTCATTTTCTTATGTGAATGGGTTGTCATGAATACAATCAAAATAAAAGTTTTCAGCAACTTACCGAAAACAAGAATCTGTCAAAATGATATTGTAAATTTCATGCTGACTTAGATAATGGTATGGTGAGACAACAACATTGAGAGACCTACAGTACTGTATATTCTGGCAACACCATTCTAATCCACATCTAGGTGTATGGTAGGATGTACAGTTTTATAATACTATAAGCACAATATAGTAAGAGATATTGCATTTGTTTTACAGAAAAGAAAAAATATACTTTAAAAAATAAAAACTGTAATGAACCCAGATAGATAGATAGATAATGAACCCAGATAGATAGATCAAACAAGGACAGTATGGCAGCCTGAATTGCAGGTAATAAGTTACCCACGAAGAAAAAAAAAAAAGGAAAGAAAGGAAAAAAAAAATTCAGTGGTTTATTGTTGCTCAAGAATAATGTGTTCACCCACATAAGTTAAGTTCAAATAATGCAGCCAGTGGCATAGCCAGGATTGTGTCATGGGAGGGGGAGGGGGGTGTGGGAGTGTCATGGGGGTTTGGGGCATGACATGAGGGAAAAGTCTTTGGATGGAGAGAGATAACCACCCTCGTGGCTACGTCACTGAATGCATCTTCTGTAACTTCTCTAATGTATAAAGTTTTGACAAGATCAAGTTACTGCTGGTGTTTAATGTTAAAAACAAATGGTTTTGTAATTTGATTAATTCTAATTTCATTGTATTCCTTGTTGTGTTTCAAACACAAAATATTTCCCTTCAATACCTTACCCTTAAAGGGGCTCAATGAGCTTATATTGATAACTTAATGGGAATGTTAAAGGGTCACTACCACATGGCAATGCTTACAGTTAGCATAATGTGTCAAGTTCCATATCCAATAGTTGCAGACAAAGTTAAAGTTTCTATTTTGTGGTGTCCTGACTTGTAACTGTTTTGTAAATAATTTGAAAAAGTGCCTGGTCACAAATTTTTGGAAACTGAATTGAACTTTTATTTATATTTTGCAAAAGGGGATTGCCTTAAGCCCTGGTCACACTATGGCGCTATCGGATTGGATTCCGTTCTGATTTTTGTGAGTTTTACATCAAATCTTCTCCATCTTTGGTCAAAAAGAAACAAAAATTTGCCAACTTGTGTAAATATATGATTTGTATCACCAGATTACAAAAATCTAAGTTATACTAATTATTCCATGACTTCACATCCTCACACAGTTTTTATCGGATACGCTTTGTCCGATAAAAGCTATTTGTTAATGTGACGTCAAGAAATAAATAGTTCACAGTTCATTTCCATGGTCCTCTCATACCGATCACATTTTTACACAAGATGGCAAATATTTGGTTCTTTCCATCAATGGATGGAGAAGATTTTAATTAAAACTCACAAAAATTGGAATAGTAATCCGAACCGATATCCCTGTAGTGTGACCTGGGCTTAAGTCTGACGATTTGTCATTGGCAGGTGGAGAAAACTTAACAGGTTAGAAAAAAAATTGTTGAATTTCATGAATCAACTCAATGAGCAGCTTTAGGCCTAATGGGCCTCAGAGTCGTGATACCATTTACTTGACAACTTTGCCAGATTTCAGTGAAGAGCAACTCTTGTCCTTTATTAGAGGATGTAATTCCAAAGGTCAATAACAGGGAGTAGTCCTAGCTATCATTAACAGCCACAACTTAACATAGTTCCTTGCAGACTTCCTTCCTATGTCCCTGTGTGTACCCACAAAGAATAACATTACTTAGTAATAAATACCCTCGATAAAACAATATGTCAATTCTTAGAAATATCATCATAATCTTTCTGACCTTTAGTTCTTCAAGTTAGGATCCTAGCAAGTTCAACAAATTATGTGGGTGACAGAACATTTACTGGTGGTCTATTCTTTCCAAACAGTCCTCATGCCTTGGTTGATGCTACTGTTGCTATGGTGATTTTGAATTAACAATCCTAAGAAACCACAAACCACATATTACTGACTGCAACTGTCCTTTTATAAGAGAAATATGGCACTCATTTTCCAGAAAAATAAAGGTATGTATAAAAAAGTTCTTGTGGACACCAAAATAATGATAGCTTATTCAAATTAAGGCAGTGATGAAACCTTTTTAAAAAATAGGTTTCTCTTTCATTGGAATTTTGTACTCTCTTGCTCAAGAATGTTTTGTTCAGCCAAATTCTCAAACTCAAATGGTTACATTAATGTTCATAACCCCTCTGCTACATATGGATTCACTGAGGCACCTTAATTTATATTGCTGTAAACTCAAGTTCTCAACACCAAACCATTATCACTATCGTGTCCAGGAATACTTCTGTAAAAACCTACAGTGTGTTTTGGATACAGAAGAGGATTGAAAAAAGAGCATTCTGCTTTACATACGGTTACCCTCTTGGCTATAGTGAATGAAAATATATGCTGGTTTGAATCCTTTCAGGTTCACTCTATAGTGTCCTTGGGCAAGATGCTTAATCTTGACTCAGCCTTCCCCCACACTCAGCAGCTAAATAGAAGTAAGATACCCATGAGGTAACTTACATTAGTTCCGGTTGATATAGCTGCGACTTAAGAGATGTTGTCTCTCGAATGGTTTACCACAAACCATCGTGTAAAAGCTCGATCTGCACCGTGACATATGCAAGGTGAATTTGTGTTCCAAATAAATTACCAATACCAGTGCAATCACTTTTATATCTATTATGTTTGAGACTAAATGGTGTAATCACTATCAAATTACTTTGGTTGTATGTAAATGCCCTGTTAGTGCATTCCCAGGAGAAAATTCCTGTTGAGACCTTTTGAATTTCCAACAGGTTTGAACAGGTTGTAACAGGTTTGAACAGGTATTAAAACAGGTACTAACAGGTATGAACAGGCAATGTTCCAATTACCTGTTGGAGTGATGAAAGTCAACAGGCATCAACAGGTCACACCGAAAAAGCCAACACATTCTTGGTGGTACCTGTTAAAATCCTATTAAAAACATGTTGATTTTGTTCCAATTACCTGTTGTACCTGTTAAAACCTGTTCAACAGGTTTCAACTGGAATTTTCTCCTGGGTTTAAAATGCAATATTTTTCTGTAAGTAGAGTATATCTAGGACTGGTTTGTACACCCCATTTGCAATATATGCCACAGACTGTAGACCACCATATAGTCTGTCAGTTAGCCATAACACCAGCCAAACAATGAAAACTAATTCACTCTGCACCACTAGTGTACCCTGATTATAGACGAATCCGATTAGCGCTTGTTTTTAGTGACTGTAGGCCGCCATTAGTGGGGTCCATCAGCCTAACATCATCTTTATTTATTGTTCACAAGAATTTCAAACCCTCATATATAGTGAAATTGGAGAATTCAAGATAAAAATTAGTGTAAAACCATCCATGATAGAGATAAGCAAGGAAATCGAAAGATTTAAAGGTGAAGGACCCCAGTTATGGCTGACTGAAATCAGACCATCACTTGCTATCCGGATTCGTGTGTAGGATAAACTCTCACATCACATGCAAACAGTATAATAAAATCTTTAAAGCTAGCTGTTTGACATAATGTACTGCTGTTTATGTAATCCTACTGTTTAATACTATTTGCTGTCCATATGTTACTGTACAGGGTTTTATAAAACTTTAAATATTTGGCTAATAAGGGATGGAAGGGGAACTGGGGAGGGGGAAAGATGACTGATATTCTGTGGTTTTATAGACTCACTCATGTTTACAAACAAGTAGTATCACAGCTGTTTGACAACAGAGTTGATGGGGTGCGCATGATGTACTTACATTTTTGTCACAATGAACTGTACAGTTCATATTTTTCTACATTCTGTGTGCAATCGCGAGATCGCTTCACACCCAAAACCTAACATGTGTGCATACGTTCCTGTGCATGGTCTTTTTCAAACAGTTCCAACCAGTAGCATGACTGTGAATGAGTCTATATTATGAATTCATCATGATTTTTGTTTTACGTAATATCAGAGGTAAATACTTATTAAAGTGATGGGTGATGTTTCTTGTGAGGCATCACCTGCTTTTGCCTTCTAATTTTGATTTTATAGAGTGCTTCTACTGACATCACAAGCCCTTTTGATGGCCAAAACTAGTCTAGTATGCTAGATAGTGAAGCTCACAAAGAAGCAGCTAGCTAATGCCCAAATGTAACTCTTGCAATACAACACCACTGATTTTTACCCACCAGTGGGCATGGCTTAACAATTGTGATGTCACTAGAAAGCTTTCTATACATATGTGATACTCACTTATTTGTCAATCAAATTCACACTCAGTCTTCTGAAATGATTCCCTGCTTTATTAACTTGGCATCAAATTTCTCCATCTCAGCTAAAGCTTCTGCAACCTCTAATTTCTCATCAAGGTCTTCATCACTGGAGAAAGCACAAACCACATAACTTTAAGACAATGAAATATAACAAAGTTTGAGTAAACATGCAAGACAAAAACTAACCAGTGACATCTGAGGTCACATGCTGTGTCAGTAAAACAGCTTCATATTCATCTTAAAAGGACAATCAATTCGTACACATTTAAAATGACAAAATTCCATGACTTTTCCAAGACTTTTAAGGACCTTTACTGATATTTTAAGGACCATTAAAACAGTCAGATCCCATTTTTCTGGGGTTTTTTTTGGCACAAAATTACAAAATTAAAGATTTGAGCAGTAAGTCCCCTAACTGCAATTCCCTGACTTTTACAGAATCTTTGGAAAAATTGCTTTTTTCCCCTAACTTTCCAGGCCTGGAATTTCAAATTACTGTATAGATTTCCCTGACTTTCAAGGATTTCCAGCACCTGTACCAACCCTGGTTATACAAGTCTAACTAAATTATTATCAATACAATAAGCTCAACTGTAAGTACTGTACAGCATTTTCTTCTATAATTTTAATAATTTACAACTGATTTTTTTGATAAATAAAATTACTCAAACATCACAATAACCTTTCCTCTTCTTTGACAGGTGGCCGTACCCTCTGCGAAATTGCTTCTTTCTGTGGAGAAAGATACACATAAGTTATTAATGTTTAAAAAAATATGGTCACACGTGATAAGTAGGATGTGTGCTAGTCCTGTAAATGCAGTTTTTCCACACAAAAATTATTACTGTTTAAAAATTATCAGGTTCAACTTTTCCATCTCAATATTTCAAAGCTGACACAAGAATTTGTTAAAAGTATTCCAAGGGACAAACTCCAAAAGAACATGCCCTTAAATCCTACTGAAACACCCCCACCAGGGCTTGAAATACAGTAAGCAGATGTCGGCTGTCCCCAGGCAAGTGATTTTTGCCTGGGAGAACAACTATTTGTTATTTACTAGTCCATATGATAACTGCTCACACCTGTATCTATCTACATACTTCATGTAAACCTGATTCATTGTTTGGAAGCAAACTCTCAGCTATATTCTACTAAAATGTACACATGTTCTTTGTGAACTAGAATGCAATTTTGCACTTGTAATTTGCAATGGCATCTTATGGTATGAATATTAATTTGGGGCATCCTAAAATCTGGGGGACAACCAATATTTTTTAACCAGATTTGTTCCATGGACAACTGATTTTTAACAATTATATCGAGTCATACCTACCCTAACAAGTCCCACATCCACAAAAAAGGCCAAATGAAGACAATCTTTGAAGCTATATTGTATTTGTAGGATATTGGAAAATTGATTTTAAAAAAAATATTTTAATTGGTGGATGGCTTCTCTTCTCACTCAAAGTGTTAGTCCACAGAGCCTATGTTATCTGTTTTTCATTTTTATTTTTTTTTAAATTTATACCAGTACACATATTACACCCATTTTTAACTTGACCATGAAGTAGTTTTCCATCAGATATATTGATAAATTATTTTACTTTTAAAATAACTTTAAACTGTGGAATGATAGAAAAATTCATTGCCCCAAATAATAAACCAGACCAAAAATTTAATTCATGTTACACCTAATGCACAAGAGTTCCAGAAATTTTTATCACCAGGAGGTACTGTGGAAGCAAATTCGGGGTTAATGATTTTATGCACAAGTACATATAAAAGAATAGTCCAGAGCCAAAGTTGTTTTTGTTATTTTAAGAGTCCTGAACATCCCTAAAGCATTCTGGTGAAAGTTTCATTTATTTCCCATGTAATGTTCTCGAGACATTTTCAATTGAAGTTGACACATTTTCTATAAAAAGTGAACTTTAAGAAAGCAGATCTGATGTCATGGGTTCACATTGTTGGTTAATGTTTTTTTTTTTTCTTTATTTTTCATCCTATTAGTTTGACCTTGATTAGATTAGGGATTCTACTTTGTCCATTAGGCATGTAACATTTTTTAAAATATCACTGCTAAAGATGAACCTATGGTACCAATATAACAAAGTTTATTTGCATAAAATTGGTGGTAAATTATAAATAAAAGAAAAAAACATTATCCAACAATGTGAATCTATGACATCGCGCGTGCTTGCTTTAAATTTATTATATGTACAAAATTGCCCGCATTCAATTGCTAATATCTTGAGAAGTGAATATGTGAAATGAATAAAAGTATCACCTGAATGCTATGAATATGTCCCTCTTTAACATATCAAAAACAAATTTGGCTCTGGACTATTCTTTTAAATATTCCTATCAATATTCACCTGTTTTCTAGCTTCTTTCTGTTGTCTGAAAGTGTACAGGGTTTCTTGTCTCTGTATAGCCTGAAAAAGTAAGGAAGGGATGGTCATTTAGTTGTCTTAATTTTCCTGACAAACAATACTGTACTTCTGCTCCAACCATTCCTTGCATGTGTAAGGTCCCCTAACTGCATGGTCAAGTGGTGTGAGCAGACAGGGGGTCTGGAGTCCGACTGGATGGGTCGTACAGAAGACTTAAAAAATGGAACCTAATTGCCATTGTGCTTGGTGCTCAGCATAAGCAATGGAGCACAGAAAACAAGCCAGTGAGCCACAACTAAAGAAAAGGCTGTGGCTGGCTTGACATGAAGCAGTTGGTCAGAAACTGAGCTGTAAAATATCATCTAACTAACCAACCAACCATTCCTTGCTTCTGTCAAGTGCTGAAAATCAATGGTTAATATCACACAATACTTTATACACACATATGCATACAAAACATTTTGTTCTGACATTCTCGCCCTTGCCAGCTTCCATACTGTACTCTTCACCAGGGTTATTCAGCTACAGATTAACTAGCCTGCTGAAAGCAGGCTATTGTGTTTGCGTTTCCAACTTCTACATTCAAATATCAAAAAACCTACTTTCACTACTATAAATAATACTATGAGTCTTTCAACAGCTTCACTGTTGAACAGTCCGCGTTTCCAACTAAGTTACATGGCATACCTATGGTATACAATAGCCTGCCAACTTTCTAGCAAATCTCATTTACGACTACCAAATATGACGTCACGACAAAAATTAAAATATTAATTATATCTCGCGTAATAGGTAATAATTATGCATCAAACGTATGGCCTGATATACACTTTCCACCTACAAAAGCTAATTAGGTTGTTCACTGTTCGTTGTATCAGTTATAGGTACGAAAATACACTATTCAAACTTGTTTCGTGCACCACTTGACCATCTCATGTTTACTAATTGGTCCCTGAAAATGCGGGATTCCTGTAAATGGAAACTGGACGAATGTTTGCAGACTCTGTATATTACACTGTTTAGAGAGGTGTATTATGATTTTGAGAGAGCACCATCTTTTGGCTACTACAGAGTCTGCTCCGCAGGCTACAGATTAACCCCTTTTTATGCACAGAACTCTTTTCAAGTATAGTGCATTTAACACAAATTTAACTAAACCAATTATTTCAAATAAAATCTTAGGCCTACTGTGTTTTCTTTTTTTTATTATTTTTGTTTCATCTTGGCTGGTAGGATAAAAATGATCAATCAGCTCACCTCAACCCTCCCACATGTGGCCCAAATTAATTTCTGGAAGACTGACTCTTTCCTATTTAGACTTCTCCATGAAGTACTTGAATCAGACAGCAGTTGTCCAATAACATCTCCATGATTGCAACATCCTAATTTAAACCGGTCAAACATGTGGCACTGCTGATCTATGGTTCAATATTCTAATATTATTTAGCAAACTTCTATTTAATGTGATATTTTACCTTGCTGGTTAGTTTCACACTTTCTTCATACCTCATCTCTGCATGGGCTCTTTGTAGAAATTGATCCAGTTCTTGGAAAGAGAAGAGAAAACGTCTGTAACATCTATGTAACAGCGTCTATGTAACGTCTATGTAACAACAATCAATCATAAAGTAGTGAAGGAATGACATGCATGTAACACCACCAGTGAGGGGGAGGGGGGTACAATAATGTTCAGAGAATTTGTAGTTTTATGCAGTTCAGAAATGTTCTTTACAGTATGTAGGCAGTCGGTATTTGGTAGGCCATCATACAGTTTGTATTTAAAGAGGCTCATTGAGCTGATATCGATAACTTAATGAGAGTCTCAAAGGTTCACTATCACATAACAATGCTTATAGTTAGCATAACAAGTCAAGTTCCAAGGCCAAAAATCGCAGAAAACGCTGAAATTTTGAATTTGTGTCCTGACTTGTAACAGTTTTGTACATAATTTGGAAAAAGTATCTGGTCACAAATTTTTGAAAACTGACTTGAACTGTTAGGCACTCACTCATAAAACTGTTATTTGTGTGTATGATATGGGGATTGTCTAAGTTTGACCATTTGTCATTGTTATGTGAAGAAAACACAGTAGGTTTGGAAAAATTTGTTGAATTTCATGAACCAACTCAATGAGCCGCTTTACGGTTGGAGGAAAGAACACTTTTTGCTCAATCTATGAACTCATTTAGGAAAGCTTTGCCCCACCCCCATTGCCAGAATTTGGGGTCATGCCTTTTGAGAATGGTGGGGCCACCCTTGTCATGCATCCTACAATCACTGATGCATTGAAACTTATACATGCTCTACAGAAGTAGTTTGCATTACTCATCCTAAAGTGTGGGGGATATCACCCTTGCTAAACTCTTGACTGGTTGCAGTGGGAATGAGTATAGAATTTAATTTTGCAATAAGCAGACACTAAATAGTGAGACTTGGCTACTGCATAGATCTCTTCTGACCTTGAGAGAAAATTCCTTCTGTAGTTAATTCTGTAATCCTACATAATTAGAACAGAAACTAGAAATGGTTCAGAGCAAATCTGACAGAAACAAAAAAATCTCCAACAGGTTCTCCTTCTTTCTTTTCCATTAATTCCCTTTTGACTTCATTTTTGCATAATGTGAATCTTTGCAAATGTTTTCAGTGACGATTGCATGGCAAAAACTGGTCCACTACCCTAACATTGAAAATGTTGACATAGCACTCATCAATTATTCCAATCATTAACTAGCAATTTTTTCTTATTTTCACACTGTTCAGGGTAGCCCCTGACACTTACAAACCGTTTAATTTTCACACTGTTCAGGGTAACCCCTGGAGTTTACATACCTTTTGACTTTGGGCTTACAAATGTCACCTAAGTTACCACTCTGAAAATCCCATTCACATACTGTGGGTGACAATTTTTTTCTAATAACCGCAAGAGTTGAAATAAAACGTTTAAAACAAGCACATATCTGATCAACATTTTGGTACTCTGTTCCTTTTTTTCTCCTTTCTATGCTCTTATTAATTCTTTTGTTTTATAGCGAGCTGTATTTGACTAATGTTACAGGTCTAAGTCAGCTACTCAAGTACCCAAACCAAAGGTATTAAAATCTAAAACAAATAAAACAAATAACCCATCTGTAAAGAAATTCCTGGCGTATGCACAACCCTTATCCATCTCCTATGCTTAAACATACATGTATATGTAGCACTCTGTCACACAGACAAATATATTTTTCCCCATGATTTTCAGAGTTGGTTGCCAGCTTCAGGTACCTGTTATCTGACAGGGAATTGAGAATGGTACCTGGTTCTCAATTTCTGCAACTAACTCTGACCTACAGCAGAAAATTCATAAAGCTAGTTTCTGAATCTGAATCGAAGCAAAATTAAAATTACTTACTTGGATCTTCCTCCATGGCTGTGTGTGCATAATTACGGGCTGCAAATGACAAAGAATGTAAAGAAATTGAGCATTATTTGACAAGCTTACAGAAAGAATTACAAGCTTAGAGAGATGCAATATGTACCTTGCCCAACAACAGCCCTTGAAAATAGCCTCAGCATTTGTTAATGTCAAGGTACAGGGTAAATGCCTAGGCAAACCGACTTCGACAAAAATTTTGCCAAGGCAACAGACTGAGGGACATTGACGGGCACTTATTGGTACAAAAGTTGCAAAATACATGGCTCAAAATTAGGCCTTTGCTTTGAGTAAATGACTTGAAGAGAAGTAAATCAGACAACCACATAAATTGAGCCCTGATTTTGTATAAATCTGTTCTGATGACTCTTCTTTGATAAGTGACATTGCTTTCTCTGAAGAACTGCTTCTGGAAAAAAAAAATTAAAGAGTTTAAAGGCAAATAAGGCTCCTAGGCCAGATGGGTTCCATGATCCTTCTATCCTTCATGAATGCTCAGAGATTTTATCAGTTCCTCTATTAATTGTTTTTGAGAAGTGCCTTGACTCAATTTTCTTCCTGTTGTCTGGGGAGTTGCTAATATTACTCCAACTTTTAAAAGACAGGCACTTTATTAGGCCCACAAATGAGCAAATTCAGCTCGCATAAACAAACAAATAAACCAACATAAAAACATAAAAGTGCAATAAAAAATAGTGTCAGTATTGCAATCTTGAGTTTTATCTTGAGTGATCAGCGTTATATAAAGAGATTGCCTTTGTTAACAAGACGAACGTCTAGACGAGTTGCGGTGCCGACAAACCAAGTCGTCTTATACTTTTAAGGTGATTTGACGACTGTTAGCTACTAATAGCTTTTGGACTTTGGGTATGGACTCTACTACTGTAACAAAGAAGTATATTTGCCTTTTTAAACAGGATATTCAACGAGGTTTCCCTTCATGGGCTACTTCATTTTCTGTACAATTCGCGCCAACCTATGGTGATGCTCTGTTTAGAATAATCATCCTTCTTTCAGAGAGGTTGAATCCAACTCAATACCACAGAGTGCACACTCTAAAAACACTATGGTCAACTATGCACCGACTCAATGGTATGGTCAAAAAGTGACCAATTAATGGTTAGATCTGACCATAAATTAGTAAATTTTGACCAAAGTTGGAGGTCAATGGTTTGACCATTGTTTAGGTCGGTGCATAGTTAATTAAATCAATGATCAATTCGAGGCAAAGAGATGAAATGAACGAACGATTTGGCTAAAAATTTAGGAAAATCGGCCCATGTTTGTACAGGGTTTAGACTGTTGGCCCAATCAGCCTGGGGTCCAGGGGGCCGCTTTAAGGGCCCCTGGTGGGGTTCAGGGGACAAAGCCCTGGTAGAGGTCCATGGAGGGCTGGATACTTTTGTAGGGGGTGGCTGGAGTTTACTATCTAAGCGTAGCGCCACCACCAGTTGGCGCGGAGGGTACAAAGAAAATTTTGGATTTTAAAACCTCCCAGATGGCTAGAAATGGCATTTGCCAGGTTTATTTGTCTCTAATTCTGGTGAGAAATTTTTTTATTTTTCTAAGATTAAAACACCCTTTTGAGATACTGATTAGCTCAGTTCATTACTCCACTGAACTATGTATCCTAGGATCGCAAATCCGGAATCCTGCTGAATGTTGCAAGCAGCTGTTCCAGTGCACGCCTGAGTAAAGTATTTCCAGGGGCGTAGGGGAGCATTTCACTTTTGGGGCACAAGATTTTTGCCCGAGAAATGTAATTCTGCCTGTAGGACAGTCAAAGAGGAGCGCCACCACTAGTTGGCGCGGAGCGTCCAGAAAATTTGAAAATTCGTACCCCTCAGACAGTCAAAAGTGACATCTCCCAGGCTTGAAAAAGGGATCCAAGCAGTCGCTTTTTTAAGTTTCAATTGCAGATAAACGTACGTTCGTTCCAAACTAAAATTCAGCCAGAAAGACTAAGCGGAGCGCCACCATTAGTTGGCGAGAAGCGTACAAAACATTTTCAAATATCCGACCGCTCAGACAGTTGAAAATGGCATTTCCCGGGCTTATATGGGGATCTAAGCATTCGCTATTTTGAGTTTCCTTTTGTAAAAAATGATCACTTGAAACTTAAATTCTGCTATGAAGCGGTGTAAGTGGAGCACCACCATAAGTTGGGACGAAGCGTGCAGGAAATTTTTAAAAACCTGACCACTTCAGATAGTCAAAACCTTTGCTTATAGGGGGTCTTAGAAGTCACTAATTCGAGGGTCTGTTTGCACAAAAATTGTTCACTTGAAACTAAAATGCTGCTAGGAAGACTATCTGCGCGGAACTTCACCGCTGGTTGGCGCGAAGCGAACAGAACATTTTGAAAATTGGACCCTTCGGACAGGCGAAAATGACATTTCCCAGACTTATAAGGGGGATCTAAGCAGTCGCTATTTGATCAGAAAATTACCAGATAAAATGTATAACTGCCGATCGATGAATCCCGCATCATTTCGGGGAAACTACAAACCGGAATTGAAAACATGCTGATGAATTTTACTCTATTGCGACTCTTGGCTAAATTCGATATATATTGAAAAAATTGTGTGCCCCAACTTCCTACTATATATGATTTTACTTTTGAAAAAATTAAGGCCTATGGGGATCTTATAGCAGTCGCTATTTTATCAGAAGAATCAGATAAAATGTACCACTACCATTGGATGAAATGAAGTAGATGATTTTTCTTCTATTAGTAACACTTATTGACAGGATTGTCACGTTACACGGTGTGTTGAAATGAATTTTCAAGCAGAAAAATTTCGGGAAGACATTCTCACCCTACATCATTAAATTATCGAAAATCAGATTACCCGATTCTCATAGCCATTGCCCGTATTTGGCAATAGTTGAACAAATCACTTTAAAGAGAAAAATGGACTTTGTGATCAATAAGTTAAACGTTTTCCTGATAACACCACAGCTCCCTGACATAATTATAACAAACTAGAGAATAATTAGCTCATAAATATCATGCGAACTTTCCATTTCCGAAAAGGGCAAAGAGATGAAACGAACGAGCCACTTAGCTAGAAATGTACAGTTACGAAATGTCTTGAAATGTTCAAATCTTCGTCCGTAAACCAACAATTTGACCTTCTGTGCACGGTCTAAATTTAGTGTCTACGTCACATAACATAAGCTGATAAGGGTCAACTTATAGTAAGCAGAAAGTTGCAACTTTCCGTATTAAAGGGCCAAACATTTCACCCCAAACTACAATTGTATTGCAGACGGGTTGTTGGAATGATGAAATTCGTCTTCTACGGAATCTTTTACTCGACAAAATATTTGTATTCATAGAACTGTCTTACTTATTGCTTTCATTAGGAAATCGTTTCATCAATTAAGTAGTCATGGCCATACATAAACTTACTACAATGAAAATATTTTCTTCCATAGTAAAAGGACATCGTCAAAGAAGCGACAAAAAGTCCTTGCTATAGAATGTAATAAGAAACGTGTCTGGTTAATAATGTGATGACAGACGAATCGCAGCTAATAGCTATAAATTATAAACATCGACATTTTGGTATTCACGTTTCACTATAGGAAGCAAAAATGATGCAATGTATCTTTATGGTTGATTACTGGATGGCTCGACGCTCTGGTTTGTGTAAGACAATATCGTTCAAGTTTGATTAAATGCTGAACGTAGATATAATTGGGGAAGGGATACTAGTGACGTATATGAACGGGACTAATACCAGGGAGCTGCTACTAAAGGCAGCTCCCTGCTGTGACCTTTTTTGAATATAGTTCTTCTGTCAATGCAACCATGGGACGACCCCCATGGTTTTTCACGGACACGGATGAGTGATATGTATGACTTTGCAGTGAAGACAAAAGGCAGTACACCACCAATTCAAGGGGAATCCCGCCGAAGGAGGTTACCCTACGAATTTAACACCCTAGAGAAACTTTTTTTTTGGGGGGGGGGGGGGGGGAGATTAGACCATGTTAGTGAAGAGATGTGTTCAATTTGTGATCTCTATGTGGTAGGAAAGTAGTTGAAGTAATCATTCAAAGAAAATTGAAGGTATTTCAGGCATTTTTTGCAATATATCCTTCCGCGATGCAAAACGGCATTTTGAATGAGTCAAAAAACAGGAACCTGACTACTCTATTATACAGGCCCTCCTAGCGCGAACTCAACATCGTGTAGGCAAGTAATGGTGGTGTTAGTAAAAGAGGGACAGCAGACCCACTTACCAGAAGTTGTTCATCCTTTTCAAAACGTGTCTTCCTTTCCTAAGTCATTGTTGTGTATCTTGATATCCTCATTTTCTATCAGCAGCAAGAACAACACTTCTAGGCCTAACATTTTCAGAAAAAACAGCCGTTTTATAACTTAATTTCCTCTTAAATTTGACAGAAATTACTTGGCTCTCTTCAAGTCTTATAGGTAAAGTTTTAGTTGTTGCCACCACATCAGACGGGACATTAACAACATTCCCTTAATACTAAATGGCCCTCCTCGAGGAAGCTCACGCAACTGCATAAAAGGTGTTCGCAAAGCGACCAACCTTTCTTCGAGACGATGTAATTTCAAATCTTCTGGTATCTCATACATTTTCATATTATTATCTCGACTTAATAACGGAACTCTGCCTTCTTTTATATATTTTAAACAGGTTTTACAGACCCATCCTTTATCTATACCTTCTTCTTGCTTACAAATATTAGTATTTCCACTAAATCTAACTAAATTCACCCACAGTGCACATTCTTTATACCATAACTGCTCACAATAAAAGCAAACATATGTAGGCCCCTCCATAATTTTATTCCAAAAGCGATGTTGCAATTCTCTAATTGGACTCTCCTCTTCTCTTCTAAATTGACGCTTACGTATTTGTTCTCTAGGCATCATTTTAGTACTATCACTTGCAATACCCACACTACGTTTTATCACAAAACCTTTATTTTCCCAACATTTAGACCTATCTTCAGTCGCTCCCATAGACCCTTTCACTAATATATGATTACTCCCCTCATTTAAACAAACATCTGTTCTCTTCACATAACTTTGCATTGACATTTGATTACGCTCCTCTTCAAATAAAATGTCTCCTCTTTTCAATATGTTACATTTAACACCGAAAAATTCTTCACTTTGTTCATTAACACAACCCCTCTTCAACCAATTCTCTATAACGCTGCTCTCATGTACAGACTCATTATCTTCTATTTCCAACACTACGTCATAATGTACTCCACCTGTATTGACTAAATAAATGGCACGTTTTTCCCGATTAACTACGCAATGAACTTACAATGACTTGTCTTAAATAAAAATGATTATCTTCTACCCCTGTAACCAGTAATGTCAAACACCGAAAAAACAATTACCATCCCCACGTACTTTTCTCACACGAATCGGCCTACTCTCAACTGAAACACATTTTCCTATTTCAATAGACGGCAAATCAAACCCCCCAGTTTTCACAAAACCATGTTTGAATCTATCAACACAAGCTTCAGAACATTTTTTCTCTCCAACAGCTATCAACAACGAAAATATAAAATGTACATGTAGATCTTTCGGAACGTATAAATAATACCTCACGATCGTCATGTTCCCTACTTTCCCCATCATCACACCTCTGACTTTTTTCACATTCACTAGAACTTTATTTTGGTTTGTTCCCAACTCTGATATCATCATTTTTCTCCTCTTCATAAGTTTTATCTTGAAATTCACCCGCATACTTTCTTTTTCTTTGTTGCCAACCTTTCCTTTCTAAATTAAAAATCTTTGAACGGCCCTTCTTAGGCATTGTAATATTCTCCACATGATTTTAAATTTTAAAATAACAAATTTACCATAACCAGACACCTTGATATAACACAAATATTAATACTCGCCAACTCATACAAATAATGTTTACCTACCAATAACAATGTTTCCCTCCAACAGAAACTTACTTTGTGAATATTGTCGTTAGTGTGAGAAATTCACACAGCCCTTTAAAGTCACAAAAACAGTGAACAAAACTCCTCTAAACTATCAAACTTTTACTTCACCGCAACCCCGACCATGCTACTTGAAAAGAATAAATCCCTACAAAGAAATCCTCATATAAATACTCAAAATTCACTAAACACCAATCTGTAATGAATTAAAAAAAAAACAACCAAAATGATGGCGCTGTGTTAAATTAACAAACAACCTTTTCTCCAGAGTACATACGGACCTGGTTTTTCCGCAAGATTGTTACTAAAAATAGAACACGTTTCCAAATTTTACATGAAAAAAACCCCAATTTTACACTCTCACGAAAGTCATACTTCCACCAAAACTTAAAAACACGAAAGAGAAGTACCATCCCTACAAATTGCACTAAACCGTATTTCGATACCACAAAGCATCTACAAGAAGATAGAAATAAAGTGCCGGAAAAGTCAGAAATTGACATCGCGAGAGTAACTGGATTAGTTGCGGTGCTGCCTGCAAGGCAGGCACCGCAACTAAAAACGTATTGGCAAATCTATCTGTTGCAGCTGCTGGAGGTCTCATTCAACCACTCCTGGCAATAACTCTGTCACGGAAATCTCCATGTATTGGATGCTCTGCATCTTTAATCACAGATCACATTTTGTGTTTGAGAAAGGAGTAGTAGAATGAGTCCAGGCAAGGAAGTTGATTATTGCAAATTAACTGGCCAGCTTTCTTAAAAAAAGGGGGGATTGGAGCTCACCTTGTAATTACAGGCAGTCAGTTTAACTAGTATTGTGTGCAAAATCATGGAACCCTAAATCAAGAAAGCATCTTTTAGATAATGGGTTACTAAATCTGACTCAGCATGGTCCACTGCCATGTAGGTCTTGTATTATAAAGTTGCTTTCTTTCATGAGGATGTTTCTTTGTCCCTTGATTATGGTTTAGTGTTGCTGTGATTTATCTTGACTTCCAGAAAGCCTTTGACACAGTACCTTTTGGTAGACTCATGGTGAAATTGCATAGGACAGGTATCAAAGGCAAGTGTGCTAAATGGATCAATTCATGGCTCAATGATAAGTCCCAGAGAGTTGTTTTCAACATTTGGTATTTTTTCTTCTTGGAGAGATGTCTCAAGTGGTGTGCCAAAAGGTTTTGTTCTTGGCCCACTTCTTTTCTTAATTTTCATAAATGATATTGATACATAGCTCTATCACTTCTAGTATAAAGGCTGATGATACTAAACTCCATAGAAAGGTTGGGATAAGGATTATTCCTTACTGCTTCAGAGTGATTTGGACCTAGGTTATTTTCATGGTCTCAGTCTTGGCAAACTATGTCTTTTAAAGATGACAAGTGCAAAGTCCTCCATTTTGGTTCTAAGAATTCCTGCTAAGTATGATTATGAATGGTACTATTTTGAATAAAGTGTCTTCTCTGCAGAAAGACAGGTCTAGGAGTTGTTATTATCATAGGAGATTTAAAGCCATCCAGGCAGTGTGCAGCTACTTCTGCCTGGGCAAATAATGTACAGGAGGGTGCTTGGGTTGATAAGGAGGAAATATTGAGTTTTAGAGAAGAAATCGTGTCAAATTTTTTAAGCAGCTGGTTAGACCCCATTTTGACTATGATGCACAGGCCTGGAGTCCTGGACAAATTTATAAGCTTTAAGAGCAAGTTCAGAAGAGGGCTACTCATCTCATACCTGAGGTTAGAAAGCTACCTTATCCCCAAAGCTAGTGACTTGGTTAAGGATTAGGGGAGACATGTTCCAGCCATCAAATTTCTTTCTACTGGGAATCCTTTGTTAGCTTACAGTTATTTAGCTAGGCCTAAAGTAACCCTCGGGTTAGAGGCCACTAGACTTGACATTAGGAAGTTCAGTTTCTCTCATGGAGTTGTTATTGAGTGGGATAGTCTGCCTGAGTGGGTTGTTAACTCCACATCAGCCAGGGTGCATTCCATGTAAAGCCCACGCCGAAGGTACACCAAGGTTTTTGTAATCATAGCACAGGACTTTCTGTACACATACAATGCTACATAGCAATCTGTAGGGGTGGGCACAAGTTGACGTACTGTACAGATTACATACTGTACGAGATGCATACACAGTCATCGTACACTGGCAATGCATGTACAAGTATATGGTACAAACACAGTAAGTAGCAATCTGTACTCCAATGTACATCTTTTGTATGTACGTAATGCATAGGCCTCGCCTAGGCCTACATAGCCCTGGAACAGGGCTGTGCATGCTCATTACATGGCCTAGGCTCATTCCTCTCACAACACAGCCCTCGCGCGGATAATGTTCACAAGTTCGTAGTCACTAGCCAGGACGCCCGCGGAACGTCATCTCTTGCTTCCCCAAATAACAAAATATTTAGGGCTCAACCGATAATGGGATCGGGCCGATATTCGCCACCATCGGTAAAATATCGGATCAGCATTATTCAGCTAAGTTCACTTGCCGATGTTTACCGATATTCCGTATCCTGAAACCTTTGTAAAAATTTCAAAGGAACTTTTTACTGCGTGGTCTTGCGCCACCGTCTACAAGCCATTTCCTACGCCTCAGCTGCAAGAAGTTTCTTTTTTTCTGAAAGTCCTTCCCCTCTCTGGCGCAGGTAACCTCAAGGTCACTGCAGATACATAATGACACTCGGTGAATCCTCATTGCAGGATAAGTAAAAGTTAGTAATAACAAGCCAGCAAAGTTGTTATTCCGTATGTAATATTTTACAAATTTCAGTTGCATTTTCCCTTCACTTTTGTCCCATAGTTGTTTGATGGCAGTTTCATACATTCCTTATGCTCAAATAAAGAACAAACCTGCAATACATGAACTGTATGATTAAATTTCTTTCAAGAGTTACTCTGTTGTTGTTACAAACTTTGCTCCGCCTTTTTCATGATGGAATGATCCAATATTGGCATGGGTAAGATCTAGTGCTTGCACATGGTATTAAAAAAAAAAGTTTCAAAAAATGGTCCCGATCGCAACAGCTCTCAGGTTCGGTGATTACCCATTTTTTTCTTAAGTCCTCCCGATTCTCTGGTGAAGAGTTTTTTGGGGAAGACAAGCAATACTCCCGAAGATGTGTAAAGTAGACCTATAGCAACGATCTGTTCATGCTCCTTTGGGTACTGTATATGCATGAGAAATTAACAACTGTATCGAAGAGGTATCGATCACGTTCACAAGTTCAAATCAAACCGACAGATATTAGAGATATGACAGAAAAAACCCTTCTAAGAAAATCAATACTTCTTCACACCTTTGCCTTTCTTCATATTTTAATTTTTGAACGTTTTTGGACTCAAAAAGCAATCCTGCTAACTCCACCTCGAAACTGTTTGTGTTAATTCTTTCAAAACATAAGTTAAAAATATCTACCGATCCCAGCATTTGTTTACAGTATTCTCTTTCACGTCCGAAAAAATGATGTCATTCGTGTTAAATTTGCATCTAGCGTACACGTGTGCCCACACCCACGCTATCGTGGCCTTATTAGGAAGTCGCGTACCTGGGAATGCTACATATGTTCATTCATAACCGCCCTGCCGTTCAGGTCGGGACACCCTTCAAATTCCTGTCGAAAGGAAACTCTCAATCACACGTGTGTAAACAGCGATATTTTGGGGCTTACGAGATAATGAAATTTTGCTTAGATCGTTATTTTTCCCAAACAATTTTAGTGTTGGTAGTTACATCCTAGTATTTCATACATAACACGAGGTTAATTTGCTTCGTGGTGAAGAAACAAACCAACAATCCTGGTGTCTTAAATTATCGTCAATATTTACGAAATCATTGCAGTCATATCTTGGCACTAAACATATAGTGGAAAAGTGTTCGTTTGCATAATATTGACACAATAAACCATTATATTGGCCAATTCAAGGCTCGATTTTATTTCAAGGTTTGGTTTTCATTTCGGTACTATACTCGAGGTAGCGTCCCATATTGTGTATTTTAGAAAATCGCCGTTAGTATTAATACAGTACGCAGGGTAGGGTTTAGACAGAGTTGTTACAGATTCTTGCAGAATATACGGCACGCAGTACATCTTGTCTGCAAGTTTCTACATAAAAAAGAACCCACTTGCAGTGTTGGCGCGCCCGTTGCTACAGTATGAATTACTGTACTGTAGCTTGAATGCAGATTTTAAAGTTAGTGTACGTTGTAGCATACACTGATCTGAGAAGCAACACTACTGTACATCAGCATGATCGGCCCTCGCACCGGTGAAAATTTCAACTTAATTAAATAGAGTACAACCAACATTCAAACTCAAATATAATTTCAGGTGATTAGTTCATTCACAGTCTTGATTAAATTCATACTAATTTGCAAAGTATTAGACATTTTAAAGATGACTTTAAATAGGAGTAAATGCGCGGACAATGTACATAAAGAGGCATTGCTTATAGTTACAAGGAAATCTAGACCTACTAGTAAACGGGGAAAAATTGTGGGCCTAAACGCATAGATACAGCGGGGTGACGAAAATATCGGATCGGATCGGATATCGGCCGATGTTGGGGAAAAAACATCGGACATCGGATCGGCATTAAAAAACCACATCGGTTAGGCCCTAAAAATATTCTCACCAAACTTCACAGAGATGATCTCTGGCACTGCATTTACCTTTCCGCATGAGATGTTCACAAAGTTTTATCAAAGAATGGCCGAATTATCACTGCTAATTTCAACCGTAACAGTAAGTCAATGGGTCATGTTTTGGACAACTCTTCTCAGTAGAGGTCAGAGGTCACCAGGGGGAACTTGGCAAAACAGGATACTTCACCTGCGTAGCTGTCTTCTTATTACCATCTTTGATTCAGTAACAATAACAAGTGATTGCCGCATACACTATGGGCTTCTGTCACTTAGCAACGGCATTCCCATCCTAACATACACCAAGAGAAAATGGCCTCTACTCGTGCATACAACAACACGACGCAAGGCTAAATTTTTCTTTATATCTTGTTCCAAATGATCCCTATTTGCAGTTATTTTGGTGAGAATAATGCGTTTTTTGTTCACTGTATGATACTTACAGTTGTAAAAGTATTGACCAGGTCAGTCATTTCATATTTTGTACATCCTGGTTAGTGACTGCATTTGTGAACGTTATCTGCGCAAGGGCTGTGTTGTGAGAGGAATGAGCCTAGGCCATGTAACAAACACACAGCCCTGTTCGAAGGCTAAGGCCTACACCATTCATTGGCAATACAAGTACTGCATAGCAAAGTATACTGTACATTTATCATACCAGGAATAACCGGGGGGCTGGGAGTACAGCTTGCCTGACGCTATGCGTAGAAGGAGTCAGTGCTCACATTGAAAGTCTTCGTGTTTGAGTGCACGAAATGCAGACTGGCACATCAATAACTTAGCTAGGCCTACGCTGCTTAGTTTAAAGGTCCAAACCTCTCACCCCAAACTACAGTTTTGGTACCCGGGTACTGAAATTCTCAATTGGCTCAGCTCTTTGACTGCCAGCTACTTCAAACAATGCTGAGTGCCAAAGCTTATATTACACAGCATGTACGGTAGGCCTACTGAGAGTGTTTTAATTATATAAACTGAGTTTTTCTGTACTCACCCTGAAGCAATAAACTGAGATTGTGTCTGGATGAGGATGAATTTCAGACAATTGTGGGAGGGGCTTCAGTAAGAAGGTTAGGAGAATTGGTACCGTTTGGGGTGAGAGAACAGGGTCTTTAAAGGTAATCATTCACAAAATCACACGTTCTTCCATGACTGGTATAATCTAATCTTTTTGGGCTTGTTAGGTGTGAGGTATAGGGAATCTTATGGGGCCTTTATACTTGTAGCCCTCCTTTCCCCTTAAACCTGTTAGGCCTAGGCCTATGTAATGTTATGTTTGTACTTTGTAGAGCCTTAGACGTTTCGTGGAACCCATTGTAACGTTAAAGGATTACGTCCGACGCATAGACTATACTCAAACTAGGCCTAGCCTACCCCCAGCTTAGGCTAGACTTTGATTCCCGTTTTGTAGTACTTTTTTTACTTAGCTAGCTTTAACACAATTTTTCCACTTTTTATTGTTTCAAATTTTGATGCTTGATTATCTAGTAATTGTTGATATCTGGTTAAGTCCTGGGGCCCATTCCACAAAGAGTTGCGCACAATCTTAAGTTTGATTCCCCATACTTAAGTCAACAGTAAATCATACTTAAGATTGTGCGTAACTCTTTGCGGAACGGGCCCCTGGAGCCCAATCTGAGGAGACGGAAGGGAAACAACGCAGTATTTATTATAGCCTAGGCCTAGGATAGTTTCGTTTAACGTTAACGATAGGCTAGGCTACAAGCCTACAATATGCAATCATTTCTCACGTTGTCTTCCAGGACCAGCCTTCTTCAGTCGTTGATGCACATCGCCAGATACAAGGCGGGACTCAATCGGTGGATGGAGGGTAAGCGACTGCCAAAAAAGTTTAGCACAAGCTTGATCTTCTTTGCTAGAATCTGTAAACTCCGTCCTGTTTTCGACTGACTCCATGTTGTTGTTTGTATGGTCACTAAGATTGAAGCTAGCTGTAACTTTTCTTTGAGGTAACCAGCAAGGATTTCTAAAGCGCCCAAGGGTAAGATGGACCATGCACATCTAAACCGGTGAGCTGTATAACATAAAGTTCAGTGATCAATGTCGTACGCCAAGGGGTCGGCGGTATGTCCGCCAATTCAGATAGCAAACTCCACTCCAGCTAAGTACAACGTATAGCCCCTTTCGGCACCCATTTTTCTCTTTTATAGGTTTGAAGACTGCAGCCAGAGCAACCAGGAAGAGAAAACAGTGAAATTATGACCGCGGTGAGCTGTTCGCAGCTTGAAGGAGCAGAGAGTATAGACCTAGTTACTGGTGTTTTCATGGGGTGGGGTGGGTGGGTACATGGTGGGAGTGGGGGTTGGGGATCGAAGAACGTCTCACTGAGGTCTCTGGGCGTATGGATCCCCTCTCCTTTGAGAGCTGATCTGGGTATTGGAGGGTCAGGCAGTTTCGATTATTCATTTCCTGTTCCGTCAGAGTTTTCGTTCTTGAAATAAACTTAGAGGGCTGGAAGCAGTACGTCCCTCATCACGACATATATTTTCTGAAAGGAATTAACTGGCATCTACTGTGCTTTGCTAATAGCCTGAAACATTCTAGATTTTTGCAAAGTGTATTCAGTGCAGGCACGTAGCCACGGAAAGAAGGGGGGGGGGGCGTACTCCCCCCCCCCCCCCAAAAAAAAAAAAAAATTTCAAAGTATGGGTTGAAAATTTATTGAAATGGAAAAACTGAACAAAAAAAAAAAACTTGAACAACCTACCGGTACAGCAAATATCTTATCATTCCACTGTGTCATCTGTACAGTGAATTTATGTAAGAAAGTCCACCATTTTTTTGCATCTCAGCCCTCTCAGATAGGCAAAATAGTTTTCCAAAGACCCCTTGACCCCCCTTCCCCTGGACGGCGATCACTAATCCATTGCGCCCCAAACGCCGCGCTCTGGCTACGTTCCGGATTCAGTGTTAAAATTGATTACAACATTAAAAAATGTTAGCTTTTCAAGTTGAATATAAACTTGCAGAAAACAGCAAGTGCATGGGGGGGGGGGGGTGGTTTTGTGCTCTTCCCTACTCTAAAATATTCTGCCCCACAAGATAAAATCGATAATAGTTCACTGGGTATTAGTGACTAAACTTCCATGCCCCCTGACAAAGCTTAAAACTTGCAAAACCTCCGCCTCATCCCCTGACGTACTCAGTCGAAAATAAAGGAAAAACGCGGACCCATGTTATTGACATTTTTAGCAATTCTGGGCAATTACTAGCCTAATTATCTCCTCAGCAGAGCAAATTTCAGCCAAAAATGCAATCTTCTATAGTCGTGAAAAAATGTGGTCGTTTATTTTTGCGATTTAAAGGTAAAGAGCAGTCCCCCAAACTTACTTTAAAGAAAAAGCTAAATAGAACAATTTCAGTCCGTCTTATTTGTCTTCAGAGTATCCTTCATTACATTTCATGGTAGTAACTATTGCATATTTAAGGTAACCCAATCATATTTCTAGTAAATTTCACGTTTGAATGGAAAAAATGTTGTCACATGACTCCCAACAGCCAATCATGAAGCTAAACAGTCTACTTCAATGTGGGATGACTGCCCTTGCCCTTTAAGCATTTTGCAACAGAATAATGAGCAGAGTTTATGGAAGCTGACGAATCTTTCGCGCAAAGGCTTACACGTATATATTATGCAACATGCAACTCGTGAATTTGCTGAGTAAAATGGCGGTTTTATTGCCCCGTGACAGTCTTTTTTGACCGAGTTGTCTGTTTGACACCCTTGGCGCTTTAAATATCTTTGGCAATGAGTCGAAGATGTTTTCAACTTCGATTCGTTATGGAGTGTACCTTAACTAGATGATTCCTGAACTACGCCCCTTCTCGGACAGTGATCAAAGATTCTGGCACAATTTTCCTGGACTGTCCAGCAATGGAGGGCTTTTAGGAGTGAGGTGGGAGCGAAAGGGGGGGGGGGGTTGCCTCAGGTTTCCCCCATGTATTGTCCTTACTCCACTTTACCCCCCGTCAAGATAGTTCAGTTAGGGTTAGGAATTATAGTCTATTAACCGAAAAATTGAGTAACGTTATATCTTTTGACACTTTTTAGTTTTTCTTCCTGAGATGCTTAAAGCATTACCGTTTCCGGAGCTCCGGCCGGCCCTGGACCACCAACTGTGAGAACAGGCGCTTTTGACTCTGTTTCGCACCGCGCCAGAAAATTTTCCTCCAATATTTTTGTTCGCCCTTACTTTGTCCCCTCAATTTTGACATTCTGGCACCGCCAATACTGTCCCAGTTTAAGCTTTGCTCTCCTTTGGACCCGGTTTGGCGCCTGGTTGTCCCAGTTTCCATTTTTTCATTATATGCAGCTGTAAATGAGGGGCAGTGGGGTTTAACAAAATGCACAACATATAACTTGCAGAAGCGATTGCAGGTTTAGACTAAAACCAATGGTGTGGATATAGCTACTATCTAAGGTAATTACCACCATGTGTTGGCGCTAAGAATACACAGAAAAAATGGTCCAGGAAACGGCTTTTACAAGGGTTTCCTAGCCTCTTTGATCCGTATAAAAAACATTATCTTTCATTGACATTTCATGAGTAAGAATTTTTTTTATAAATGTCCCTTCAGGAAGTTGACTACGAACAAATCGATAACGATCTTGGAACTAGTCAGTAATTCGGAACATTGAGCAATTTGTTGTGCTCTCAAGGCCCCGTGACGCACTAAAAGTTTCCTTCTTGTGCTCAATACCAGGCCTTTTGTTTCTCTTTTTGACCTGGACATATTTGGGTCGATGTTCAATTCGGCCTCTCACAGAGCGAGGTTGGTATTTCGTTCCAGCGTGGAATTGTGGGGCAAAGCGTACGTGGGATATACAAACCAAACTGGGCATATGGTGTACGACGTTCCCGTGCTTTAGTCATAACTTGCAAAACAACACTGTCTAGCCAACACAGGCTTTAAAGGGCCTAGTTTTTTCGGCAGCCCCAGCAACAAAAATTCAATTCGTACACCAACAAGTCAATTTAGACCCAAATCTATGGCACTGTACCACACCTAAGATATCACTTCATGCTATGGACAGATTAAAAAGGAATAAATTCACGAAATATTAATGTAATTTCAAATCTGGAATATTTTTTACTCAATTGAAATTTTATATAAACCAATATATGTAAGGCAATATACTATCGAAAGTCTTCGATTTTATAGCCAAATTTAAATTTACTTCAAATTTTGAAAAGAAGACTTAATGAAGAACGCTATTTAGACATATTTCTCTTACAGTGAGTTATCCTTATATTTTCTCAAAACATTCATGGTACGTAAAATTGCTTTTGGTACACGCCTTGTTACATAAAATGTTAGTGTGAACGTATCCAAGGCTTTTTATATGTTTGTAAATGACACTCGTTTGACTTGTTTTAATGATATATGCACAAGAGAATACTAAGTTGATACGAAGTATATATTCTCTACGATTTGTTGAAGAAAAGAAGAAAAGAACGGTACACTCTTAAAACGAAATTGAGAATGAAACACATTTTTTGCCCCGCTTTGAAAACATGTTGCACTTTCAAATTAACACGCATGTTTAAACGACGTGTTTAATCGCTGAATTTAAATTGTTTAATTCTTAAGCATATTTCGAGTGTAAACTTGCTTTCAACTTGAACAGTTCGGGGAAAAACCATCCTCAGGAGGTAATCCATTTTCACCGAGTCGATGGATTATTTTGCCATGGGAGGCGCCATTCTCAAACATTTCCCATCATGCATTGAAGAGACCTTCCACGCAAATTCCACGGAGATGAACGTTTAACAACCTTGAAATTTTCATCGGTTTGAGAATTCTAGCAGTTTTGCCGCGTTCTTTGCCCTGTGCTTAATTTAAAGACTTCACGCAGCCGTAACTTTTGCGCACCACTTTTTAACATAAAGGTGTGCGAGTGGATCGTACCACCTCTTATGTTTTCAAAATGATATAACTTGATGAAGAACCCTCGTTGTTTTGTTCTTTGGGTGTACATTATTATGTTACATTTGTTGAACAAATCGACCACTGTGAAGAGGTTAAACACAGGTGCTCATAAATATTCATTCCGTTGAGACAGGCAAATGACTTCCCCCCGATTTGGAGAATAACAATTTTCCCCGATTACTGTTCAAAGGGGGGGGGGGGGGGCAAAAAGCTATTAGTTCCCATTCTACTTTTATAGTATACCGTACCTGACTGCTGCAGTCTTAACAAATATTACAATCTACTTGTTCATTAGTTAAAAGTCTCCCACACGGTTTTTAAACAGGTCTTATGCATTGGCGTCACATGACGTCATTTTAAAGAGCAAATATTGATACTTCCGCGGGTTTGATATGCACTTTAAACGTAATATGAAGGTGAAAAAATAGTTGTCGGGGAGTTGGTGCTGTAAGATATAAGGAGATGAGCGCTCTTTCAGTTATATGACGCCATTACATTAGATCTACACCTTATAACGTTTCAATCAAGACTAGATGCACAAAAAACAATTTGATAACCCACGGTAATGTGTAGCCCAATGGTCGTAGCCATTAGCGGCTCGGCATAGGGACACGGGGGGCACTTGCCCCCCAAACATTTCCAAAGTATGGTCTTCAATTTTCCAAAAATAACGTTAATCAATAGGACATGAATAAAAAGTAGCCTTTTTTAATCTGGACAAAGTATCCCAGACTTCTTTTTCATACAAATGTCATATATTATTTATAAAGTATGATCTAATGCGTAATTGTCAAGGATATAGTTCGTAATTGTATCAAAATTTTAGCCCAGTACCGGCCGACCAGAAGCGTTGAAAGCGCTACCAGCCCCAATAGCAGTACTAAATCAGTAGGCCTACTGTTATTGGTGCTGGTAGCGCAACCAATGCTTCTGTGTAGCCGGTTCAGGTTTACAGGCTCATTTGACCACTGGTCATATGAGTTAATATGATTCGAAAAGTTAGGATATCAATTTATTTCCAACGGTGTGCAGCTCCTTGAAACAAAAAAGTCCAGAACAACTTTATGTTTGATATTTTGAAGAGGAACATATTCTAGGCATAGCTTACTGGGGAAATTTTTACTCATTTCCCATGTTTGGTTCTCGAGATATTAGAATTGAAGTTGACATATTTTCTACAAAGAGTGAACTTGCAACAAGTAGACGTGATGTCATGTATTCACATTGATGGAAATGTTTAGTTGTTTTTCTCTAAAATTTAACCCCATATTTATACAATTTAACTGTGATATGTTGTACCCATAAGTGCATCTTGAGCAATGGAAGTTTGAAAACTTAATTTGCAAGATAGCACCCCTAATCAATTCAAGATCAAACAGTAGGATCAAAAAGAAATAAAAAACAAAACAAAACATTGACCATCAGTATGAATACATGACCAGATGACATAGCACCTGCTTGGTTCAAGTTTACCTTTTGTAGAAAATGTGTCAACTTCAGTTGCTAATGTCTCGAGAACCGAACATGAGAAATGAATGAAAACTTCACCAGAGTGCTTAGAATATGTTCGTCTTTAACATATTAAACAAAAATTTGGTTCTGGTCTATATTCTTTTAAATGGAGATTTTACTTTGCAACAAAGAAAATGATAAAATGTCACATCGTCCTGTAAAGGAGGCAGTACATTTTATCTGGTAATTTTCTGATCATTTTGCAATTTGATTTTCTTTTTAATTAAAATGAAGATTTTATTGCAAAGGAAAGCTCAAAATAACGAACGCTTGAATTTTACTTACAAGCCTGGCAAATGCAATTTCCGGCTGTCTGAGAGGTCGCGATTTTTCAAAATTTTCTGTAACGCTCCGCGCCAACTGATGGTGGCGCTCCGCTTAGATAGTCTTTCGGGCAGTCAGTCACCACTTCCCCCACCCCCCACCCAAAAAATATTTTTGCACGACATCCCCTGATACTATTTGAGACGTCTGGGTCTCAAGTTGAGTTTGCCCCCCAAACAAATTTCCTTATATCCGCCCTTGGTTGTAGCTATCACTGAATAACAATCGCGTACAAATAGATCTCGCTTAAAGAATACTCACTCTAACTTAAAGAAGTGTAGTAGTCTGTCCTGTTTTATGATTGGCTCTTGTGACTCATGTGACATTTTTTTTTCTTCAAAATTTTGAAATTTGTTTGCAGTTACTACTTGGTTTACCTTGAATATGCAATATTTAAATCCTGAAATATTATGAAAGGTTCTTTGAAGAGAAATAAAAAGAAAACTGATAGATTTAGCTGTTTCTTTCAAACTAAGTTTTGGGTGACCTATTGACCTTTAAACACAGCCTCTTAGAAGTGTGGAGAGTCTAGAGCTAAAAGAAGGAGATGTTAGATATATCTTAGTTTTCTCGCAAATTTTGTCAACGATTCACTTACGCTTCTCAGATATAGAAAATTTTCCATCATGGAACATACCATAGGACAGCTAGAAATTGAATAAAAGAAGGTTAATGTAAAGAAGACTTGCCATAGTACCCAAGAACATTGATCCATAAAACAATCTCTCAGTTCTAGTGAATGCTCATTACTTACAAATTGAAATAATAATTAGTTTGGAATAATTATAATTTAGTTTTTTATACTTTGATTGGAAGCAATCAGAGCTGTAGCAGAAATAAAATATGTAATAGGCTACTATATCGTAGGTTCGCCCAAGCAGTAAGCAGGTGCCCCGCTTTCCATTGCCAATAATTAAGATGATCACCTGCCAGCATCTGATAGCTTTAAATCCTAATTACAGATTTTTTCATATGACGTCATTCATAATAACATGAATTTATTACTTGAAAAGGTACCCGTACCAAGCACCCATTTGACATTAAGGCAAATAAACTAATATAAATGAAGTACGGTGAGCAGCTATAATATTCTAGAGAGCAACTTACAGGATTTATAAGCGGATTCTTTTTTTTTTTACAAAAATTGTAAAACTGATATAACTTTTTCTTTTAAGGGATGATATAACTTTCAAATAATACTTGTCCAAAACATATCATTGGAAGATTTGAAGAATATTGTAAGGACAGACCTTGTTTAAAATTTGAATCAATGTAAAGTGACAAAAATCAATAGATGTGGATGACGTCACTTTAGGACGAAAGGAAGCCATTGAAAAGAACCACTATATCAAATACAGCTGCATTTACATCAATTCTCCAGAGATGAGGAAAGATAGGTAAGTAAACTGCTCCGCTGTATAGCAAACAATTGTTCCTCCCATTAATCAAAGAAAGTAAGGAATTGCGGTAAAATATTGCTTGGTTGTAGCTCGTTGCTAGAAGAATGATTTGAATATCTTACCAAAAGACCTGTCTGCCTAATGAATCTGTTGACCATACTGTGAGTGTTGCGAGACTGGTATTTTTATGGAGATTTCCATTGTAGAGAAATGAAGTCACAATAAATTGATATACATCGCAAAAATTACGCCAGAACATTGCGCGAGTGCCGTAGGAAATGATCGGAAGTGGAAAAGTGATCTAGGAAGTGGAAAAGTTGTGTTCCTGTTTTTTTCAGCTGCTACGGCCATGTAGAGAGTCACCACCCCCAGCGTGTGTTTATTTTTTAAAATGTTTTTTTTTATTCCATAACAATAAAAATGATCAGGTAAAGGGTAGCTACAATTGATGGTATTACACCTTTCGTAACGATTCCATGAGATGATGACCTGTACATCTTGGGCTCGTTGTTACAATTGTCCCCACTGCTGCAAAAACAAACGTCAGCCTGTGTTAGACCAGAGAAATCACCAAACAGAGACAGTGCTTCCATTGTGATGACTGGGTGAGGGAGTTGCATACATTTCTCTTTAAAGACACCGATATGGTCGCCACAGCCTCGAATTGACGCATAGTGTATGCTACCGTCTGAAAGGAAAACAATTGAAATTAATTTTATTAAAACAAAGACCATATAAGGAGAGTCGGCGCTACGGGGGAAAGAGGGAGTATCACTTCGATTTTGTACTTGCCCTCCACTTCTACCCCCTCTCCCTCGCGACCATCAAAGTTAGATCAATTAGGAGTTGGGTTAACCGAATAAATTTCCCCTTCAGAGACTTAATTTTTCATCCATAGGTATGCTTAAACCTCAGAGTTCCGGGGACTTCTCCCCCATGGACCCCATTCAAAAGAACGAGCGTTTGGAGGCTGGTTTTCCGCTATACTCGAAAAGTTTTGCCCCAAACATTATTCTTTGCCCCTATGTTTGCCCCTCCCCCTTATTTTGACATTGGCTCCGCCACTGCATATCAGTAACATTAATTAATGAGTCTTCCAAGAAAGGGAAATAATGTTAAACGAATAAAGCTTGCAGCCATACCTTACGTTAGAACGGGCGTGGAGTAACAATGTAACGATTAGTAACGTAGCATATTAAATAAACAAAATATCAAAAAGAAGTAAGGATGGTTGTGAAGTAAATTAGATGGAGATTTACGGCGTAGTTTCCAACAAATTTGTTCAAGTCGAGCCGGTCAAGGCCTTTTTCCAGTTTGGGCTCGCTGGCTTGTTTTCCCCACTCCATTTCTTAAGCTGAACCACAGGCACAATGGCAGCAGGTTCAATTTTTAAAGTATTCAGTATAACCACCCAGCTGAAAACCCCGACTTCCCGAAAGCAAGTCTGATGCTATTACCACTTGACCATGCTGTCTGTCGGGTAGGGTGAAAATATGACACACAAGTGTATGTGGACATTGAACACCACTTACCAAGCGAAGGCCCAGTGGCGTTGATTGTAACGCAAGAAGAGTCACATCGCTCAACTTTACCAATTTTTGTCGCAGATACGCAGTCATCACCCACAGAATCTGCCTTACCGACACCAAAGTTACGACACTTTAAACATGAGAGAGGCTCCCCTGAAAGATTAAAAAAAATAATACAACGTTACACAGTAATTATTGTGGAATATTCACACCGAAGCCGAAGTCTTCTGCGAATTGCGGGAGGGATGCAAATATATTTTTTATGTTAGTTTAGTAGGGGAAATTTCTTTCTGAAGAATTTTCCCGAATAACCCCTGTTTTTGCAAAGATTAAAAAAAAAAGCGTTCCGCGCACAAAACGCATCAGATTTTGATTTTGCTGTAACTGTACCTTTATGGCACGCCCAATAAGAGATGTGCTTCCTTATTTAACGCACTTCGCATTTTTTCATCCAAGCAACTTGTAGGCAGCTAGTGCGTTATGTCTTGTTACGTGCTTCAACCGTTTTCTGTTCTAACTGTCACGGTTGATGTTACACAATATGCGAGAATCGATTTTGCGCGCAAATGTGCAAGACATAGTGACACCTAATTGGGAAATTTGTATTTTGGTGACGTCTGCTGGAAACCACTATACCTAATTTTATATCTTCGATATAATTTCACATATGTGGTCAGCATCAAACATTTTTAGAGTTGAACACTTGGTATTGATTGCTAATTATATAAGATTTCCCGATAAAGGAAAAGACCCGATATTTTGTGTAATGGTAGGGCATCACCTCCTCTTGCAAGATCGAGTGGTATGCTCTCGTTAGACAAGACTGCCCAATTTTCCGCTGCAGTGCAGTACATAAAACCTGACATCATTGTTGGAACGGAATCGTGGTTGAAAGGTATAAAACCTGGCTCTCCACCAACTCAAGACTGTATAAATTCCTATGAAGTTCCTCCCCCTACTTCAAAGTTTACAGAAATGATCGTTCCTCAGTAGGTGGGGGCGTTTTTATTGTCACTTAATCTAGTATTCCTTCTTGTAAACTCCCTGATCTCACGTTAGATTGTGAGATTGAATTGGCAAAGCTTTAATTACAAAATAAAAAAGACCTCTACATAGGG
Organism: Holothuria scabra; assembly: GCA_037179385.1. Lineage (NCBI taxonomy): Eukaryota > Metazoa > Echinodermata > Holothuroidea > Aspidochirotida > Holothuriidae > Holothuria > Holothuria scabra. The sequence continues at coordinate 43,382,630 of CM074189.1, forward strand.
GCTTTTTATATGCCACATCGTAAATACGTGATATACAGAGCCGAGACCACTCATTGACTAAACCCTCCAATGGTCACTATAAACATTATATTGTTGGGTCACTCCAGTTGCCCTTACATCTTTTGGCAAAATTGTTGTATTAAAGCTAATGCCCATGATAGGCAGGTTCAGCAAGCTTTACTGAATCTTGCGTGTGACCATCAACTTGTTCAAATTCATTACTTGCCCACCAGGGGTTCAAGCAGGTTGGATGTTGTCTTTACTAATATTCCTTCCCTTATTAAATCATCCACCTATGTCCCTGGGATTTCAGACCAAGATATCCTTATTACTGATTCTACCATTAGGCCCCTTTATACGAAACAAAAACGCAGGAAAGTCTATGCCTTCTCTAAAGCAAACTGGGCCAATATTAAGCTCGACGCTATTTCCATCAGTGCGAACATCACCAGAATATACACTGAGAATGGTGATTCTATGGAGTTAGGAACACATTTAAAACCTCCATTCGGCAGTCTTTGGATAAATATGTCCCTTCCAAGAACAGTAGACCATGTTATCAATCCATGGCTGGATTGTAATATTAAAAGATTACTAAGTCAAAAACAAAGACTCTTTAATAAAGCTAAACTAACTAATAACTGGCCATTGTATAGAACCCACCAGAAGTTTTGTAAGGCCAGTATCAAAAGGGCTGAGCAGAATCACACTAAAACCATTATCATTGATGGGATGAAAAACAAAAACAAAAACAGCCCCTATTTGGGGGTCACCGTCTCGGACTTTTTTAAATGGTCAACTCATATAAACAAAATTACTACTAAAGCAGGTGCTATGTAAGGTCTTTTAAAAAGAAGCCTAAGACACTGCCCTATGAAATGTAAAAAACTAGGTTACATTTCCTTAGTTTAAAGCAACCTGGAGTATGCTGCCGCCATATGGGACCCCACCAACAAGGGGATATAGACCGCTTGGGAAAAATTCGAACAAGGGTCGCAAGATTTATTAGTGGTACACTGTTAAAAAATTTCTCTGTAAATTTACATAATTTTTATGGCAAAATTTTTTCCAACCAAATAATGTTTTTTTTTTACAGCCAGACTGTAATCATGAAAAAACATTAAGGGTTTGTTTTTTCTTTACAGTTTTTGCATGTAAATTAGTTTACAAAAGGCTACTGTAAAATCGAATTACAGAATTGTTCTGTTTTGTTTACCTTAATTTAATGTGAATTTACAGCCTACTGTTTTCATTCCCGACATTTTAATATTTATTATAATATCGCTTTTATACCTTTCATATGTTATTACGTAACATACACTTCACCATTACGTAGATCAGGTATTTGCTTACCAACGTAATGTGTCGTTAGGAAGTTGTTTTCAATCAAAACACATTGAGGATGCTTTGTTGTCATATTGTTGTCAAATAGACTTCTATCTCTAGGAACTTTGTAATTGGAAAGTCACATTTTTTGTACAATATAATAATTGTTTTTAAAATAAATATGACAAAGAATGCAAATACATTGGTTGCAAACATTTCCAGACAAGGTAAACAATAAGTTTACCACTTCCTGATTAAAAAACGCCAAAGAAGATATTATTCAAAGCAACAGCAATCCTTTTGTTAGGAAAGTGCCTACAAAATAAGCTCCACCCATTTATGCAAAATGAGATTTACGTCATTAAGTGGTAAATTTACAGACTCTTTCAAGTAAATTTGTGAAACTTTTTTAATTTGCTCCGATCAAGTGAATGAGCGCCTGTGGCGATTAGTTGACATCAGTATACCAATTGTCAGTGCTCTGAAATTAGGGCCTTACAATTTCTTTTTACTTAAAAATGTGTGACAAAACACCAGTTGTATGATATTTATAACTACGAACGTAATAACTAAGTATGCTTTTATAATAATTGTAAGTTAATTTTCAAATAGGGCCATAAATTTGCCAAAAATGGTTTTTTTTAACTGAAACTTCGCAGAACGATGCATGTTATATATTGAAAATTTTCTGGCTATTTCTTATTTGTTTGTTTGGGCTTATTTTTGTTTCTTTTTCAGCTTAAAAACAAAATGAATGTTTGTTAAATGACAGTATATTTATGTGAAATCAGAAAAACACAAAATACTGTTAAAATTTCTGTAAATTTACAGAAAAAGTTTTACAAAGCAATAAAATTTGGTTAGAAAAGCAGACAGAAATGGTTTTTCAAATAAACAGAAAATACATGTTAAACAACCTTTTTTTATTGTAGCAATACAAAGTGTCTGTAAAGATACAGAAAATCTCTATTAAAAGTAAAATACAAAAAGTTTAAGTTAAAAAAAGTCTGTAAATTTACAGAAATTTTTAACAGTGTAATCATATCTCTAGAGAGGAAGGTGTCATGACTGAACTTCTTGAAAAACTGAAACTTCCTCCATTACAGTTCCGTAGGAAAAAACGATAGATTACGTTAGACTATATGTACAAAATCCTTAATGACCAGCTATCAGCGGTCCCACAGGACCAGTATGTAACTTTTCTTCAAGTAAGGCGGAGGCGGATTAGACCTATCCAATTTTGTGACTCCTCCTATTCCATCATCAGCCAGACTACCAATAATAGCAAAGTCCTTAAGTACATTAATTGGAAACCGACCAGTATAAAGGTTTCTTCTTTCCATCAACTATCCTTGATTGGAATAAACTACCCGATAAGATAGTCAATTTGCAGACTCTGAGCACCTTCAGGTGCCGCCTGGCGTCTTGCTAACCCCCCTCTTTCTTACTCCGTTGCGTTTGTGCCCTTTAGGGGTCTGCAACGTATTCACAAGGTAGAAGATTGATTAAAACCCACCACTTAAAACTGTAACCTTCTGTCAGTGCGTGATACCCCGCTTGAGCTATGAAGGATGGATAACCATCTGGTAATAGATTGCAATTGTAAAACGCATTTGCCGCAACTGGATTAATGAAGGAGGTTTTAAGTGGAAGAGAGAAGGTCTTTAAATTTAGTTGCTTTTCCAAAAAGTTACCTGCTATGGAGGCAATACTACTCGGTCAAGCGGTGTTAAATAAACATTCTTGAGAACTGGTGTCTTTTTTCTAGCAGAACGAAGATCTTTAGGCAAACCGATAGCATACATTATAATACAAGTCACGATCTAGAAACCCGAGGATTTGAGGCAGAATGATCAATCTGTTTCTTCGTCAGGTAAAGAAAAGGGTGATGGATTCAACCAAACTTTTGTTCTTAAAATTTCACTGTTAAAGAACGCCTGCAACAAACAAACAAACAAACAAACAGACAAACAAACAAGCAAACAAACAAACAAGGAGATACATCAGGATCCCTGTTGCATCTGAGTAGGTATCCACGTGTATTTCTTTGCTTTTAGTTAAATTCTACAGGCGTTTTTAACAGTGTAGCTCTAATAAGTAAAACTTCATGGCATTCAATGTACTATGGGTTCATCGGGGCATCTTGAATTTCGTGATGTTACCAGGGCAAGGTTTGTTTCATTTTTTCTTGGGTCAGGACAAAGTCGGTTAAAATGACTTTTAAAACGAAAGGATCGATGATACGAAGAAATTTGTGCACAGACATTACTACGCTTTTGATACAAGATATGGATATTTCAAATTATTTGTAAAGTGAGCTGGTTTCGTAGATATTAATAACTAAATTTTCTTTTGTGCTTCTGTGTCATCGGAAAGAGCTCTATAGAAAACAAAGTATGCAAACTGATAACACCAAAAGGCAACACAAAAGAAAATTCTTGTTGAGACCTGTTGAAATTTCAACAGGTTTAAACAGGTTACATCGAAAAAGCTAACAGGTTCCGTTTTGTACGTGTTAAAATCCTGTTAAAACCTGTTGATTTTGTTTCCAATGACCTGTTGTACCTGTTAAAAACCCTGTTCTTCGGGTTTCAACTGGAATTTTTTCTTAGGAACTTTACATTTTTGATGAAAAGTTTGGTTCCTAAACAGAGTGAACTATTAACTTACTCTTCATCGGTGAAAAGTATCTGTACGATCGCTTACCTTCAGGAACGCCTAGAGTGATATTCAAATCTTTGAAGTATGCAAACTCCTTAAGGGTTGCACGGCACGTAAATGTTGATGAATTCAAATGAGCGGTGCTGACCACCTGGAGATTTTTTCCTTTCTGATGAAAGCCTCCATCTAAAAGGACGGAATTGTTAAAGTTAAATTACTCGGTTCACACAGGCCAATGATTATCGCCAGACAAGGTGCAGAAGTGGGGTCAAAATCTTTCCGGAAGTGTATGTGTGTGTATGTTTGAGGGGGTCGGTTCAGGACGGGGGGATCTGTACTGATGTATTAAGTCAATGGCAATTTTCTAAGTCGTCTCTAGTGGGTGAACCAATTTTCAAGGGAGGTGGATTTGCCCCTTGGAACCTTTGGCTACGGGCGTGAGTGTGCAATTGATTGTTTTACGAAATGAGTCTTTAAAGGTTAAAGCTTGATTTTTTTATTTTCTGACTATTTAAAAGGGATTTAGTCTTGTAGCACATTTGTATAAAATTATTAAGGTAAAGACCATTTCAATTCTTGTGGAAATGGTCCAACGATGTGTCCTTTCCTTCTAAATCCCGGAAGAAATAAATCGTGACATACTGCGTGATCAAATATATGGTAAACTTTTTAATTGACACGTTTTTTTTTTCATGGAAAAAATAGACTAAGCGTTGGCAGTGATCATAAGGGGAGTGACGAAGAGCATGTCCTCAAAAGTTTGAAAAATATCGCTCATTAAACTTTGATTCTCCTCACATTAATACTTTTAAATAAAGCCCACCCCCCCCCCCCCCAAAAAAAAAGCATTGTCACATGGCAAACAAATCGCCACCTTTGATTTCACGGATCGCACAATGTATTTAGTAGAGTTGTGAGACGAAGACATGTAAAATAAGATTAATTTCTTACCGCCAAATGGTATTTTTCTGCCGTTCATGTACCAGTCATGCGTGGCTTCGGGGTTGCTCTTTGAGGTACACTTAATTTCTCCTGATCGTCCGGCTTGTATGTACTGAAGCTTCTCTTTAGATTCATTCGGAAAAGTTATTTCATCTTCAAAATAAGTTTCCAGCAGAGGTGAAAAGGGAAAGAAAAAGAAAATAATTAGTATGGTGAAGGGAGTAATTTTAAAATAAGTTGTTAGGACTCAGGTCAATTATTGAGATACTTAAGTGACTTTGAGTGGAACTTTATTCTTATTATGTAAAGATGCAACGACGCACACCGGAATAGTCTCCTTTAGGTGCGATCATTGAGGTACGCACGTTGGTAAGATCTTGGGTATATAGCGTATTGTCATTAGGTGAGACGGGAATAAAGAGCTACATTGATTCTTTTTCTTATAGTTCCTGTTAACACAGAACGTATTCTCATTTTCTGTCTGTCGAAAGGATAGTATTGGTATATCCTTGGCATGTTCTATTAAAAATCATTATGATGGTTTGTTAAATTAAGTTTGTGACGTGAATTTAATTACCATATACACTTAGCTGAACCGATGAACAGTCACTGTTTTCGTACGAACAAGTGTACGTTCCTTCGTTTGCTCGCGTAACATTAAAGATTCGAATCACTTTCTCGGAGCTAATTTTGCCTTCGACGACAATATTGGAACCTTTAAAAGAGATAAATACCAAAAGATGACCCTCAATATTGTTTTTACACCATTAAGTATGGTCACCTATGCAGCAACCAAACAGTGGTCAAATTGTCAGTGACCAAAACCTTGGTCAAAAGTTACCACTTCATGTTTAAATTGTGACCATAAATTTAAATGGAAACCGAGCTACAGTAGAGTCCTCCATAAAAATGCATGTTGTCAAGGTTCATTTTGTTGGTCAATATTTTGTTTTCCCTACTTTTTATTCTAATATTTGGACCTTTGATATAGTAGGGCTGGTAATGTTGCCCAAAAGCCATGTAAAGCTTTCGAAATTCCATAAAGGCTCGGGATGCAATGATGTCCTCATAATATCAGATTTAGGTTGCACAACAGAGGTCGTAAATTATAAAGAAAGAAAAAAAAAAAAAATACATCGGTCAACAGTATGAATCCATCACATCACGCCTGCTAGCTTTAAGATGACTTCTTATAAAAAATGTGTTAACGTCAATTGCGAATATCTTCATAAACAAATGTCAAGAATTAATAAAACCAAAAAACTAGACAAAAACCAAACAACTTGACATATCAAAAATAAATTTGGGTCTAATTTGGGGTAATTGTGAAGCCAGAGTAAGCAGGAGTATACGAAAAACCACTTCTTACATTTAAAGTGCAACATTGTCCAACTGCAAACTATTGTAAGCTGGTTAGCCCAACATGAGTAAGGGACATGCATAAAGTGTAGACCGTGGTTTAAAGCTGAGAAGGTTATTACGTAAAAAGGGTTGAGCGATTGTGTTCTACGGTTCCTTCAAATGGACGTTATTGACGTCAGGGTTTCGTCATCGCGTAAGGTGAGCAATCGTCTTGTACGAGGAAAAACGTATACATACATAGCAGCGTTCCCTAAACATTTGTAAGTTATACTTCACGTTGAAACTCTTGTGGCGTCACGAAAAAAAGTATCTTCACTTATCGACATACACACAGTATTCCGTGGTTGTATAAATACTTTTATTAGCCAAACACAAAATCTTAAAGTAAAATTGGGCTACAGGAGTCGAGTTATTTCACACATCACACAAGAAGAAGTGGAATGAAAACTTTTTACCTGATCTGAGAATACTGCCGTTTTGACTTACGACAGCTGCTTGGTGTTCATTTCCACTATAGCAGTAAAGGGATACTGAATCACCAGACCTTTTCAGGAGTTTGGAAATATCAGGTGTGAAACAACTATCGGTGGCACGACAACCTGCAAAATGTGTCATAAACATTTACTTCATTTAAGTTGGAAATTACAGCAATTATGGCAAACTTCAATCTACATCTGTGCGGATCCTCCCCTATTCAACTGTTTGTCAACGGTAAAAGAATGCTTATCATAAAGATTAGCTCCTTTTGCGATTTCTTTCCGAATGTGTCATAGTTTTGCGTTGGCCGATAACCCTTTAACCCATCACTATAATACTTGTCTAAAGTGAAAAACACAGTATTGTAGGCTTACATCGTTGTTAACATACGCTCTTATAAAATTGGGTAAACTTTTATCCATGTTAGGATCGGTGTCCCACAAAACCATTTAATTGTTGGGTTAATACCTAGTCCCATCGTTGATCAAAAGGTATTTAAAATAGGTGACTTCTCCCGATGAAAAGGGTGGTTTTGTCACTAAATTTGGTAGGTTTTTACCCAACAATTTAGGTGGCGGCATACGGTTCAACCATGCAATTGGGAAAACTTTGCCCAACTGGTTTTAGAGTGTAAGACTGTGGGTCAAACTATGAAAATCTTGGTTTGTACTTGCACATGTGATACGGCTATGGACCAATCTGGGCAGTCAAGTGGTGTCTGATTTTAGTAGGACGTAATGGAGGTCCAAGACCTTTAGCCTTTCAATTTCCTTGCTTACTTGTAATGATCATACATGGTTGTACAATAAATTTTATCTTTATTTCCTCAATTTCACTGAATATGAGTGTTCGAAATTCATGTTGACAGAAAAAGAAGACAATTTAATTCTGGTGGACGCCGCGAACGGTTGTCTACAGTCACTAAACACAAGCTCTGATAGGATTCGTCTATATATTAAACATAGTTAACGCCCAAAGGGAGCATTAAAAATAAAATGCAAATTATAAGACATTTGCAATACTTCAAAAATTAAACAAATTGCAACTTACACGTAAAAGTCGTAATAATTACCAGGAGCACCCGCAGATCCATGATAGCTACTGGTGTGGTAAGGTCTAAGTGCTTGAATAACGTGAAATTTGTTTGACACAATTAGCACTGAAACTGAAATGAACTCATCCCAAGGCATGGGTGCGTCAAAGTCAAATGAAAAAAGAAGAAGAACCCATTGACCTTTGTTTAAATCAGCTGACGTGAGGTTAATATTCTACCACGAGTTTCATCTGTTTCTACTACTTACAGTTTTGGTCTATTGTTTCAAATGTTAAACGAGGTATAACAGTTATAATGGGTTGGAAAAAATTGGAGAATTAAAAATACGAATGTTTTTTTGTTTGACAACAAACAGGAAGTTGCTTCTCGGATTTAGGATAATTGTTTCACAATGTTAATCAATGCTTTATACACCCTCTCGATAAGGGTACAATGGTAATATAAAAGTGCAATGGATCCCTTCATATCATAGGAAAGCAATAATTATTAATTTAATGAAGGGCAGAAAAAAGACTTCAAACTTTAACTACTCTAGTAGGAAAATTACTTTCGTATACAGCCAGGTCAAGGGTACTTTGAAAAAGGTCGATGACTATAAGTTGCCAATGGCATATCCATGGAATTGTTAGAGGTAGTGTGACATGTCGAAAAAAAGAAAGCTTTTGCAGTTAGGAAGTAGGACAGTAAATTTTCAGAGGAAAAAATCTTTTGAAATCATGTCGACATCCATATACCTTTACCGACATACACTTTTTCCAAAAAATGAGTACTCCTGATGCAACTTGTTGCTTTAAAAAATAGTGATGTGGAGTATTGTTCAAGATTGACATTCTTTTGAAATCATGTCGACATCCATATACCTTTACCGACATACACTTTTTCCAAAAAATGAGTACTCCTGATGCAACTTGTTGCTTTAAAAAATAGTGATGTGGAGTATTGTTCAAGATTGACATTACTTTTTTTAACCCTATATTATTTATCTCTATTAGTGACCAGATTGGTGAGAAAGGCGGTGGGCGTAAAACTCCATCTAACTAACTTCCTAACTCATCACATAGTTTATTATTGGTAATTGATACTGATGACTTTCAAGGACACATTTCGAAGTAAAACCCTGAGACCAACTTATGGGACAATAGCACTTGAAGCTAAGATTGTAAAAAAAGGATAACCTTAGCCATATAAAGTATGTCCCTCTCTCAGAAATCTCAAGTACACCCAATGTGTATGATAGGAAATGCATTCTTTCTAGCTTAGCACAGTCAAATATGATACATTCCTAAAAGGTACTAAGCTTGAGCGGTACATATCACGTGTAAGAAATGCATTCTTTCTAGGTTAAGAACGACAAATTCTGAGACCCATACGTATTAAGTGTTTTCGTATATTGAGCTCATGTTTTTTTACTAATAAGTGCATCTGGAATTTTCCTTTAACGTGACCAAATTTTAACGGATTTTGATGAGAATTGAGGCATTTATTTTCTTTGTTTTAATGCTTTTTGCATCGGATACCAAGTTTTTTACCATTTTGATGTTACCAGACTTTTAAGATGGAGGAAGAGCGTATTCATTGGCCCAAGGAGAAACTTTCGTATTGGTAAAATTTATACATCATTGAGGACTTGTTAGGTGATAACAACTCCCTAATTGGAGTATTTCACAATTGAATTTATTAGGTGAGGTAAGTTCAAAGGTCAAAATAACCTCTTTTATGTAGCATTTTGAGAAATATATAATTTTATATATGGCACAATTTCTTAAATATGACTTCATAGAGGATGATGTATGAAGTGCTTGGCATACAACAACGATTTTTAATCCCAAATCCGGTCCGATTTTTTCACATCTGGACCAGCATTCTTATGTATTTTTGAGCCCACTTTGAAGACAACGACTCCTATCGAAAGTGGCTTCATAAATAAAGGCCTTAATCAAGCGTAAACGAGTTTTATAACAAAAAAATTATCATTGTAGCCTGGACGTTGTCCTCTTAAGTCCTCCTGGTAAAGTCCACGGACAGGGCCCGTTGGTTTTGTCCAGGGGGTAACACCCTCGGCTAAGATCAGCACAATTTGAAAGAAAAGAATTTATGTGGCGCAGAGAGCTGGGAGAGATTTTCCAGCTCCCTGAGTGAAGAACTTGAGATGAAGGTACGTTTAGGCAACGCCGATTAGTTTGGGAAAGAGTGTTAAGGTCTTTCCTGTCACTCGGCAAAAAGAAGAAAGGTAAGGTTAGATCAGGATCAGAGCCATCTAAAGCATCCCGAAGGATTCCATGAAAAGGTTTCGGATACGGTCCGAGAGAAGCTCTTAACACACCTCGATTTAAACATATCTCTGGTAGAAGACAAATTAAGTCTATTAGGGGAAGCCTTATTAGGAGTCCATGGGGAAATGGCCCCGGTAAGCGATGGGGTCTTAACTTCTTTGTGACCAAAATTATGCTATTCAGGATATATATCTTTGTTCAAGATTGATGGGCATCATGCCCTGCTCCCGTTATTGATATGATTCTGCTCTGTTTCATGAGTGGAGTTTAATTTGAAGTCACGCCCAATACTTTTATTTCTGAAAGTTAGGAAGGCAGCAACATAGCCAAATGCCAACAGCTGATTGATCAGGTATATCAGATATGCGCAAGTCTTTTAAACAGATTAAGTTTCATTTGTGTGGTCCGCCGCTTATGTTTTTGCAAAATGATGGGCGGTGCAACCATGTGTTTCATTGGGTATTCCTCCAAAATGAATAACGTTTTTCGGCAGATTTAGACTCGACAGCTGCCCAGTTTAATCTCAGTTCAGTGTCACAAATATCATTTCTTGTGGATTCATAACCGGCCTTCCAGGTTTAGAAGTTAAACAGTTGAATAAACTTATGATAACTTAATGCTTGATTCAAAAAACAATGATTAATGAGTTAATAAGACTAAGTATTCGTAAAACAATGAATCATAAAAAATTAAACAGTAAAAAAATAGAGTAATGTTTCCAAGTTAACAACCTATTTTGTTTTAAAATGCTGATGTCATGAAGTTTAGTCCCCTTTTCTTCTGTGTCCTGAAACCAAAGGGCTTTGAAAGGCATAGATGATAGTACTAAATAACCCTCTGTGACAACCTCCTTAAATTTTAGCTCATGCGCTTAAAGGACCAATTCTCACACCTCAAATTACAATTCTTATAGGAGCTTACCAAAATTCTCAGAGGGCTCAGCTCTTTGACTGACAGCTAATTCAAACAATGCAGACTACAAAAGCTTGTATTTCACAACATGAACTGCACTGAGATTGTTTTGAATATACACATTGAGCACACTTATGCTCATACTGGAGCAATAAACTGAGATTGTGTCTGGATGAGAATGAATTTCAGGCAACTGTTGGAGGTGCTTAAAGGTAAAGAGTAGTCCACCAAAAATATTTTGAAGAAAAAGCTAAATAACACAATTTTCATCTTATTTCTCTTCAAAGTATGTTTCAGAACATTTTATGACTTTACTATTGCATATCCAAGGTGAAATAAGCAGTATTGATTTCTGATTAATTTCACATTTGAAGAGAAAAAACATTGTTACATGACTCCCAACGGTCAATCATGAAACGGGACAGTCTACTACGCTTCTTTAATTTGATATGACTGTTCCTGCCCTTTAAGTAAGAAGGTTGGGAGGGTTGGTACTGTTTGGATGAGAGAAATTGGGCCTTTAAATATGATGGAGGTTCATTTTTCAAGGAAGTTATCAATTTGGAAGGACTACATCCGCATGAAAACAATATCTGTCATTTGCTTTCTGTGTTTTGAACCCGAACCTCTGTATCTTGTATTATGTGACTAAATCATATATAAACGCCAAGGCATTTCTTTTAACTTCAGCCACTAATTGTAGACTCATTCAAGGTTATTTCACTGGTTGGCACAGAACATGTGCAGTAACATGAAATCAGCGTGCATGTTATATTTTGCGCTTGCAGGGGTATAGTGATGGATGCAGAAGGTTGATTGGTAAGAGCACACGATCAATTACGTTGTAAATGAACCGTGACGCCATTTGTTTGTAAACATGAATTTCTCTAAAGAACTGTACGAAAGTGCTGATCATTAAGGATCTACGCATACTTAATGCAATCCAGTAGTCCTACTTAAAATGCTCTTCATCCTAAAATGAATGACTTCCTTGATTGAAAGTTCGCTTCATCGTTCATTTTGGATTCTCTTATTATGTATTATTTACTTTCATGCAACAACTTGTGACTTTCCTTTTCTGACCTAATTTCAAGCTAACATTACGGTGGCGTTAACTAAAAGATGGCTGTAATATTTTAAATCGTGACATCGTTCCCGTTTTTCCTTCAGAAAATCTTTTTTTCATACTGTTGATCACGTTTTCCTTCCTCTTCATTTACATAATATCTGTGGAGTTCAAGGGCCCTCAGTTCGTCATTGTTTAGTTAATTTGCTAGAGCATTTAATGTAGTCACATGGCTGTAATCATTGGATGTCTAAATATAAGGCGAAACATCACCAAAGGTTCGACAGAATGTCACACTATAGAAATTCTTCTTCAAAGGAGGAGGGACAATTAAATAAGACGTTTTTTCATTTACTTTTTGAAGCAGATGTAATTCCATCACGACTAACAAAAATAGATTGTATTTTTCAAACTTTTGGATTAGTTCCGTTTCAAAGAGAATCTATTCTAGTCATTTAAAAACCCATTTATCCATACGTTTGATTAAATTTTCTTTTAAGGATTACAGCCAATCTGGTAAGATGTCCCTTCAATTGGAAGAAACATCTTTGAAATTGTACTCCTGTCAAAAGATTAATCTGGCTAGATTACGGTTCGTTATTAGTACCCAACTCCTAGCTCGAATGTATACACATTTAACTGATGTACGGAATTCGAAAGAGAAACATTTTCGGTGTTGATCACACTTTGTTAAAGCGACTGGAATCAGGCAAACAACCACTGAATAGCAATTCCGATGCCCCAGCACTAATTTATAACATTTTGTTTATGTACTCTCTAAAAACGAAAGGGTGATCTAATTATAACTCACTCTCTAAAAGAGTAAACAGTGTGAATTCACTCCATGGGAGTGGTAGTTTACTTCAAGAATAGTGAAATTCACCACAGGAAAGGTGGATTTTACTCCAAGTTATACAGTGAATTGAAATCCATTAACAACAGCATTTCAAAGATTTCCAATAAATTACAAATTGCACGTTTGAGTTATTTTCCCTAAAATAATGAAAATTCTTCATCATCCCTGCATGGGTCTGAATGGAAAAAAATCCCTTTTGTTAGCAATTTGCCGTACCTACTGTCTACTGTTTTTACTCTACTCACAAGAAAAAAAAAAAAAAAAAGAAAAAAAAAAAAGAAGAAGAAAAAAAATCCAAGAACAGCGTAGACCTTGGAATAATTATTTGCCAAGATTTCTTGTGAAATTTTTATTGGCTCCAAAAGCACAAAACAAATAATGTACATTAGATCAACTTATGTCTTACATCAAGCAAATATAATGCATGTCTGTCACATATGCGTGCTTTACTCTGTTTTTTCTTAAATTCAACAGCAATGGGGCAGGAAATAATAGATTTTATTCAAAAAGGGAAATAATCAGAAATTGAGTGGCACATGAGGAAACAATTGTCCACATTATTATGTTTACCGAACTTTGGTATTCTCAAGGGTATTCACAGGGACTCTTCATTGATTCCAATCTTTGTTTTTATGAAAACAGAAAATAAATGTCCGTAGCTTCATAAATACTACCAAAATGTATCCAATTTATGAAACACATTTGGATTCCTTATCCTAGGGGCTGAAATCAAAACACCCTCATGTGAAATTTTGTACAAATACTTTGTGAACATAACAAACAATTGTACAATGTAAGTACAAATGCTAAAATTCAAGCACGGGCATAGAAAGACATTCCAATGGACACTAAAACATTTAAAAATCCGCAGCATTGGACTCTAGGGGGATAAAAATTAATACAACTTTATACCAAATGAAGACTTTCAAAATAATGAACACTGTAAAACATAGTAACAGTCGGATTGTCTTCTAGGAGGATTAAATTAAAACACCCTCATACCAAATTCCTGCTTAGGGCTATCCACAGACAAGAAATATAGGCCAGAGTAATGTAACAAGGATTAAATTAGATCACCGTCATAGAGAGACCTTCGAATAAATGTTGTAAAACATCTAAAAAAATTGCAGCATTAGCGTCCAGGGGGATAAAAATCAAAAGATCCTCATACTAAATCCTTGCTTAGGACTTTACTATATAATATCTAGGCCAGAGTAATTTATGAAGTTAAGATAAAAATGAGAGCACCGGCACAGAAAAATTTGAAAATAATGAACACTGTAAAACATACAAATAGTAGCATTAGCTTCTAGAGGGATTAAATCAAAAGACCCTCATACCCAATCCTTGCTTAGGACTATGCATAGATTAGATATATGCCAGATGCCAGAGTTATTTATGAACTTAAAGTAAAAATGAGAGCACCGGCATAGAAGATTTTCAAAATAATGATCACTGTAAAACATATAAATAGTAGCAATAGCTTCTAGAGGGATTAAATCAAAAGACCCTCATACCAAATCCTTGCCTAGGACTATGCATAGATAAGATCTAGGCCAGAAAAATTTATGAACTTAAGATAAAAATGAGAGCACCGGCATAGAAGACTTTCAAAATAATGAACACTGTAAAATATAAAAATAGTAGCAATAGCTTCTAGAGGGATTAAATCAAAAGACCCTCATACCCAATCCTTGCTTAGGACTATGCATAGATAAGATATATGCCAGAGTTATTTATGAACTTAAAGTAAAAATGAGAGCACCGGCATAGAAGACTTTCAAAATAATGATCACTGTAAAACATATAAATAGTAGCAATAGCTTCTAGAGGGATTAAATCAAAAGACCCTCATACCAAATCCTTGCTTAGGACTATGCATAGATAAGATCTAGGCCAGAATTATTTATGAACTTAAGATAAAAATGAGAGCACCGACATAGAAGACTTTCAAAATAATGAACACTGTAAAATATAAAAATAGTAGCAATAGCTTCTAGAGGGATTAAATCAAAAGACCCTCATACCAAATTCTTGCTTAGGACTATGCATAGATACGATCTAGGCCAGAAAAATTTATGAACTAACGGTAAAAATGAGAGCACCGACATAGAAGACTTTCAAAATAATGAACACTGTAAAATATATAAATAGTAGCAATAGCTTCTAGAGGGATTAAATCAAAAGACCCTCATACCAAATCCTTGCCTAGGGCTATGCATAGATAAGATCTAGGCCAGAGTAATTTTTGAATTTAAGGTAAAAATGAGATCACCGGCATAGAAGACTTTCAAAATAATAAACACTGTAAAACATTTGATTAAAAATTAAGATTCTGCATGTGAAAAAAAGGACAGAAGTACAGGGCTTGAAAGAGTAATTTTTCATCAATACCTTCAACCAGAGCTGGCAAGATGTACACATGGTACAAGTTTTTCAGTCAATATCAAATTCATCATACTTGGACTGGAGTTCTTCAACTGTCCTTGCCCTAAGTCTTCACTTAGATGGTAAAGCAAAATCCCACAATATGAGCGACCTTACTGAAATGGTTGATGTGTACTGCTTTGTTTGACGGTTTGACTTGACTATCCACTGGCGCCATACCCTTTTCCACGATACCTTTAACCAACCAACAACAACATCTTCTCCTTTTCGCTCCTTCACCTTCACCTTTAAAAATTAATTGACTTACATACAGTATTTTTTTGAAAAATGTGATGACCCCCAATACTGAGAACAAATCCATTCACTCGGTTTCATTGGGTTCAAAAGGGTAGACCTTTGTCCTTCAAGCTGTCCTCCAGCTAGAAATAATAGGAAAAGATGTGACCAAGAAAGCCAAGACGGCGCTACCGCAATTCGCATGAATTTATTTCAACGTTTAACTTAATTATTACATTGCAAGATTCATCTTTCATGGACAGTGGCGGCACAAACATTTCAAAGGTGTGGAGGAAAATGTACGGCATAAGAAACTGTTCGGGTCAAACAGACCTGGGTGGCCTGGTTCAGTGGTAGGCCTAGCCTTGACTGTGAGTGTCTTAAAAAGTCATAATGTACCTCAATTTTTAAAAATGTTCCGCTTCCCCCTCCTTGTAACGATCTTCATTCCATGGCCAAATGGGGCCGATGATTAAATGAAATGTGCAGAAAAGTCAACATACCGGTTCTAGGGCAGTGTAGAAGGCAAGACAAGGAGGAAAACTGTCCCTGAGATTTCCAATTCCTGCAGACATCAAGAGCTAAAACTTGTGGTGCTTTTCATAGGCAGTGTTGGTTGAACTACCCCTCTAGAGTTTTTCTCAAGTAATGACACTGTGTTCGTGCCCTAATCCCATCCAATCAGGGAGCCCAATCTAGGTTAGAGTATCGCCCAGTGACCGTAGAAATCGGACCAAACTGGCTTCCCATTGCGGAACGACTTTTCCTCTTTGACCGTAGTTTTCCCAGTAAACGGCCAAACGGAATATGAGGCTACATCGTCGGAACGCATTATATGCTTGTTCAGCGTTTTACAGGCTTTGCCACTTGTTTGGCCGAAATGCTTGGCATTTTCATTTGAAAGCTTTTTGTATAAAATGAGATTGCCAGATAATGGTCAAATCGCGGATTGTCATATATATGAAAGATTATAATATACTTTAAAGATTGTAATATATTTAGAATATATTTGAAGAATTGTAATATATTTAAAAGATTGAAACATATTTGTAAGATTGTAATATATTTAAAAGATTGAAATATATTTGAAAGATTGTTAAATATTAAAAAGGTTTTTATATATTTAAAAGATTGTAATATATTCGAAAGATTGTAATATATTTGAAAGGTTGTAACATGTTGGAAAGATCGTAATACATTTAAAGGATTGTAATATATTTGAAGACTGTAATATATTAAGATTATAATATATCTGAAGATTGGATATTTGAAAGATTGCAATATATTTTAAAGAGCTATATATCTTGAAGTTATACAATGAAAAATTGAGGCTATATTTTTTTTCAATGCTTCTTACATCGAATATCCAACTTTGTCATTTGTAATATATTCGAAAGATTGTAATATATTTGAAAGGTTGTAACATGTTGGAAAGATCGTAATACATTTAAAGGATTGTAATATATTTGAAGACTGTTATATATTTAGATTATAATATATCTGAAGATTGGATATTTGAAAGATTGTAATATATTTTAAAGAGCTATATATCTTGAAGTTATACAATGAAAAATTGAGGCTATATTTTTTTTCAATGCTTCTTACATCGAATATCCAACTTTGTCATTTGTAATATATTCGAAAGATTGTAATATATTTGAAAGGTTGTAACATGTTGGAAAGATCGTAATACATTTAAAGGATTGTAATATATTTGAAGACTGTAATATATTAAGATTATAATATATCTGAAGATTGGATATTTGAAAGATTGCAATATATTTTAAAGAGCTATATATCTTAAAGTCATACTTTGAAAAATTGCGGCTATATTCTTGGTTTTCAATGCTTTTTACATCGTATATCCAATTTTGTCATTTTCATGTCATATGACCTTGTATAAATGAAATAAAAGGTGTCGCGTTGCGTAATATTTTACCTACATTCTTTCTTTTATGTTGCCGTAACACTGTAAGATTTTATCTTAATCCTAACACACATATTAATGTAATATAATTTGTAACGTTAACCTCATATTATTACCATTGTTCTTGGTGCTAAGCATAAAAAATGGAGGAGGGAAAACAAGCTAGTGAGCCACAAAAAGAAAAGGGTCATGATCGGCTCGACTTAACCAATCCGTTGAAAACGGGACCGTAAAACTCTGTCTAACTATCTATTAACTAACCAAATGTCTAACTAACCTCACAGTGCTTGCTTTTGGAATTTCAAAGAAAAGGAAGCGGTTATTAAAGCAGGACTTAAACGGAAGCCACAGCTATATGGCAAGAACATCTACTTGAACCACGATTTTAGTGCGATTGTCATGCAAAAACGAAAAGCACTGCTGCCGCTTATGGAGGAGAAAAGATCTAAAGGTTTACGTGCTTGAATGCACTTTGACAAACTATTGTATGTCGAAGAAGTTGTGCTGAAATCCCTGAAGGTTGATCCAAATGTGGTGCGTGACAGAAAGCAAAGGAATATTACCATCGACAGAAAAGAGAAAACGACTCCTAGTACAGATTCGAAAAGTTTTATGTGGACTTTGGATGATATAGAGTCTAAGCGAGGCGTGTCATTGATAGCTTCCTCTATGTGTCGGCCAGATCGTTTGATCTTAAAAACTATTATTGGCGCTATGGTTTGTTTTTCGCTCTTCTCCCGAACAATTCCTTTTTTGACCTTTGTGCCTCGGCATTGTGTGTTCTTTTTCACAACCTGTGGCCTCTTATTGGTAAGTTTGTTTTCAACTCGTTAAAGTATGCATTTGATCATTAAATGCTCTCTTGTGAACAGAAAAGGGGTGGGGGGTTATTACTTTATTTAAAAAACCGGTAAAGATCTCCATAATCTCCCAAATCATAGACCTACCGCTCTTTTAAACACCGATTACAAGATTGCGCCAAAAGCCATCGCTTTTAGACTTAAAAAGATAATCTCTGTATTGACTGGTAACACCCAGACTGTTTTCATGAGTAATATATTTATAGGCGACATTGTACGATTTGTTTTAGACCTAAACAAATTTTCGAATCATAACGATATACCTGGTTTTTTATTCTTCCTGCATTTTGATACGTAACCCTAGAATGGAACTTTATTCATGTTTCGCTTTATTATTTTAAGTTCGGTAATAACTTTAAATCTTGGGTACGTACATTTTACAACAACGCAAATTCACGTATTTTCAACAATGGCATTTGTATACGTAGTTTCCCGGTTGATAGAGGCGTATGTCAGGGCTTTACCTCAAGCCCTCATCTTTTTATTCTTTGTACTGAAATTTTAGCTAAGATCATACTCAGTAATGTTCAGATTCAAGACATCACCTTTTTGAACCGGAAAATAAATTATTGCAATGAGCTGATGATACGGTACTTGTCTTAAGCGGAGATCCAATGCCATTAGGGTGTTGTATCCAACATAACTTTCATCGAGCTTCTGGGCTAAAAATAAACCTTCAAAAATCTCATTTGTTTCCATTAGGTCCCTTTGTTACCAACAAACCAAATTTTATTTCAATTTAAATCTATCACTTAACCTTGATCCCATAATATTTCTCGGAGTTAATTTTACATATAATGGTGATGATTTGCATAGTCTAAATTAAATCATCAAATTATGTCCCCTAAAACGAAAAGAAACCTGACCCCAAAAGGTAGAAATGTCATTTTTAAATCTTTTGCCATGTCTTAGTTTATTCAAATTCTTCTGGATCCACAGGAGTCTTTCATAAGTAAGGTCCAAACTACATTGATTTTATATGGTCTAAGTACCCTGATAATTTAAAAAGTAAAACAATGCAAGTTATTAATACAGTGAAGGTTGTATGTGGAAGATTTTATTCGATTACCACTTAATTTGCAGTTCAGAAAGCGTTTTTTAGTGAAATTTCGCCTCTGAGGATATTTCATCAGGTTAAAATATTTTCATTAGACAAGTTTGCCAGACGTAGAGCCATTATATTTCCAAACATCTGTAAACAATTACGGTTATTAAACTGTGAGGAGCAATCATTTTATCAAATTGGGTGATAAAATTGTATACAATGATAAGTTTTGCAAAGCTGGTGTTCTCTACGTTTAAGTCTTGTTTGATGATAATGGTAATGTGATATCTTATGTCGATATTTGAAACAAGTTTCGTATCAAGCAGTCCCCTTTTGCAATTTATTTCGGGCTTTTGGCCTTGCTCCATCTGAGGGAAAGAAAACCCCTAAAACAAAGAAATGTGTAACGTCTCCGTTTAAGTGCTACACCTAATCACGCCCATGAATGAATTTTGCCTGACTGCAAGCTCATTGACAAAATAGTTTTACCGCCTGGTTGTATGGTAAAATGGAACACTACATTCAACTTCTCTCAGGAAGTGTGGCAGACAATTTTCCTTATACCCCGGATTACCCTTTCCGACAGTAAGCTTATCTATTTTCAGTTCCTATTTTTACACGCTATCCTTGCCACCAACAAGCTGCAAGCTGTTTTTCGCTATGGGTAAAACTGAGTTCCCTAGCTGTGTCTTTTGTAGAACTGAAACTGAAACAATTGACCACTTATTTTGGAGCTGCCCGTACATGAACAACATCTCTTTGGTAGACAGTTCATTTAAAGTAAGTTTGACTTTTTACTTTTCTTTTCTTGTGTTGTTAATATTTCACCTACTGCTCTTCACTAAGTGCGACGATTACCGATGGCAAAAGGTTTTATCATAAGCTTCTTTTATACTGAAGGTAAATGGGAAAAAGGGAAATGTATCAAGATATTTAACGAAGCTGCTAATGCCGTTTCTTCTAGAATTAATGTTCTTAGGCCTCTCTGATTTTTAATTGCTATTTTCCTTCTTCGTGAAATATAAAGTTATCTGGACTGATGTCTTTTCAGTAAGGCCGCTTGCTGTTCAATGCTATGCGCTGGTATAGTCCTATTATTTATAGATGTCTCGTGACATCGAAATCAATTATGAGTTAGATAATCCCTTTGCTGTGAAAGTGAAGCCATGTTGACTTTCCTTTGTTTCTAAATCATTCCGCCGCATCCCAGCTGAAGTCATTGTGACTGTAAATATTGCATGTGTGTGCCGGAAGAAATGCTCAACTCAAATCGTAAAACATTTCTTTAAAGACATTGGACAGACAATCAACAACTTGATCAATATTTAAATACAAAATCTATACAGATTGCAAGAGGGAAATACGTTATACAATGTTTAAAAACCCCTCTTCCAAATGTGTAGCTGCTTGTTATACTTCTACGTTCCTGCCTTGATCTCTATCAACACCGGAAATGTTCTTCCTCTCTATATGATGAAGCTTTTTGTTAAAGGCATGTTCTGGAGACAAAATTGGTTAACTTTAAAATAAGCAGAAAAATTTTCTCTTTCAGAAGGTGAAAACAGCATCTCGACAGCTTATAGCGTTCAGAAGATACAAATTTTTAAAGTAATGCAAATTTTTCTTCGGATTTGATGCATCATGGGAAATCTGTGATGTCATCGTGGCACTATAATTTATCATTGCATTCAATTTATTTATAATTATGATGCCGCTGCAGGCAATATTAAGCAATTTTGTTGGTTGTACTCTATGTATGGTGAAGGGTAATGCTAGATCTACAGGAAAAGATATTCAAACATTCCAACAGTATCAAATTTCAAGGACAAACAGGACCTTCAATTATAAGGAAAACAAAAGGAATTTGAAGCAATGTGCCCACATTACATGACTTTTGGTGGCTTTGTTGAAAAGCAGAGTTATTTTTTAACAAAAATAAGCAATCTTTAAAGTGAGATATCTTGAGTTAGGAAAATGGCATTGTGATAGGGTTTGAAGGACATGGTCTGGAATATTTTTGTTTTTCTTACAAGACAGATGTGAAACGCCACCAGAACATGCCTTTAAATAAAAAGTGTCGGCCATTTCTGCCTAGAGATACAGTATTTGCAAGCCATTTCAAGTTTTTTCCGGTTAGAGTGCCGGTTACCCCAAACTACCATTTACTGAGCATGGAACGCAAATGGAACACCGTAGAACGACATCTGTTCAGATGAAATACCATATGCTCAGAAATTTTGATCCCTTTCAAGCGTCTCTTTAAGTAATACTGCATCTTAGAAATGTATTTCCTTGTGTCCATTATCACGTTTTTATCGTTTTTGTAATGTAACGGGAGACATTAGAATACTTTCGAAGCAAAGTATTCTATATGGTAAAATGTACGTGACCTTTTTCGCTTACGGTTTCCGCAAAAAATTCAAGTAAAACACCACCTCCGAGTAATATACAACCTACAAGTAGTGAGACCTCCAAGTAATATAACACCTATGACATCAATGCATTAAAAGGGACATTTAAGGAACTGCAAATTTCATTTAAAGAGTTTGAGTGATCCTAAATGTTTGACAAGAGGGAAATAAATTACATATACCCTGGCAATTTTTTTCACAGCAGGTATAAACAGTCCATTCAAACATTGAGAACGACTAATCAATTTTCAAAGCAAAACTTCTGTCAAAATTTGCTCGCTCCCCCTCCCCAAAAGAAAAAAGAAAGAAAAATAACCCTTAAAAAGCTTAAAAAACTGGACAGACGGTAGCATCTGCATAGACGTCGTACTTGCAAGGCCCCTTTTCCACTCTATAATAAGGTCCAATTCTTTTTTACCTCAAGTGACCTAAAATGATCTTAGAACTCTACCAGAAACAGTAGCATTTTCCATTAGTTATGACAGATCAAATATGTACATTATCCATCATATCAAATATAAAACATCAAATATGAAAAATATCCATCATATTAATATCTTGAAATATCCTGCTTACAAGGCTTTAGGTGCGATCTTGAAACATCGTATCGTATTTACAAAAAAAAAAAAAAAAAAAAAAAGCGTAGCGTAAACAAAAGTTTCACGAGCCCAAGCTTAAATGTTTTGGCATAAGTGAGGAGCATACGTTTTAACAGTAAAAATGTGGACAGAGAAGGACAATAAACCGCCATGTCTGCGATTAACTATATATGTATATATGTATATATATATATGTATATATATATATATATATATATATATATATATATATATATATATATATATATATATATATATATATATATATATATGTATATATATAAATATATGTATATATATATATATATATATATAAATATATATATATATAACCGTTATAGTAAAAATTAATTAGTAATGTCAACCAGGCAATGGTAAAGTGCTCAACCCTGTGAAGGGAGCTGTAATATTGAAAAGGTTGCAATAAGTTCTTACAACATAGCTTTACAGAACTGTTTCGTAAGGGCCAATATAGTAGGTCCTCACTCCTCAGAAGCCTGAACTAGAATGATGTCAATAACGTTAGATACGTACATGTTCGCTGCTTTTGAACGTGTCCGTTTTTAAGCACGTGTTCGTTCCGTGTTCGATGTGAACAGGCACGAACGGTGTACAGCGAACTAAGATACATTACCTATTAGAATAGTTACACAGTAGATGTTTGTTCCTGTGTCTACAAGAGCTTACCAGTTCGTTTCTTTTATTTAGAGTTGCTAAGGAAGGTTTGAGTATAATGAAGAACTTTTCTTCCAGACAGAGATTACAAGTTTTAGATGAAGTGGAGTATGCTCGAGCTTTGTTCATTAGTTTCCATTTTACGGAGTGTTCTACATTTGTATCCTTTAGTTTCCAGATGTATTCACTGAGTGCAGTTGCGTGTCTTTCGTCTTTGTGTTTGGTTAAAGCTAGACTTGTGGCCGTGTATCTTGTTTTGAATGTGTTCTCTGTTAGACCAACGTATGTTTCTTCGTTGTTGTTGTCGTGGCGTGTTACAGTTGCTTGGTACACAATGTCGTTCGTGAGGCAGTTGCCTTCCAATGGGCACCCACTTTGCTTTCTGCAATTGCAGTTGCTTCGCGTTGCTGGTTGTACTTCCTGTTTCGCCAGTATGTATTTGTTGTGCGCTGATATAATTTGGTCTATGTTTGTCATGCAGCTGTAACTCAGTTTCACCGTGTTCCTGTTGAGTAAAGTATGTAGTTTGTGCCCAGGTGGGAAGCAGCTGTAGAAGAGGTTAAAGAATTTCTTGCCAATGTTGGTTGTGACACTGTCACTAAACGGGGGGTTGAACCAGGTTATTATCCTATTTCGTCTTCGTTTCGGGGCTCCCTTGGAATGACTGGTGCTAGGGGGTTGGGTCTCGTACTTTAGGTTGTATCCATAGCCACTTCTTTGTAATGCTTCCTGGTATACGGGTGATGATGCGTTGAATGTGTTTTCGTCGGAAGAAATGTTGGATAGTCTCCTGCTGATGCTTTCTGGGATGTTCTTTATGATAAGTGGGAGGTGGTTGCTCTGTTTGTGCACATAGAAAGGGGTGTTGTTCGGCTTCATGTATGGCTTGTATGTGCTTGTGCTAAGATCAAGGGTAAGGTCTAAGAAGTTCACTATTTTTTTTGTTTGCTTCAATTTCTATTTTAAGATTGTTATTTGAGAATATCTTGCATATTTCTTTCTTTATTTTTCTGTTTGCCTTGGTGTTGCTTTGCAAACAGCCAAACCGGCGTCTCTGTATAGGCCGACATTCATGTTAATGTGATGAAGTTGTGATAGGAGGTACAATCCTATTAGTTCACGAGTTTCAGCACCGTCGAAACTACCCATGGTGACATCGAATAAAGATTCGGTACGCTTGCACCATGGTGTTTCAACGTTGAACAGCATAGATTTCTTTGTGTGGAAGATAATATGCTTTTCGAATGATGGTATGTCTGTGTAGTTTGATGCAAAGTCTAGAGCCTCGTTGAGGAGGTCGGTAGTAATTGAGGGGTAAAACTCACAAACGTCAAAAGCAATAAACGATTGTTGGTGTTTGTCGTGTATTTCACTAAACCAGTCTATGACTTCACTTGTGTTCTTCCATTGGTTGTAACCTGTAGATTGTTTGATTTCTGAATTTATCCGTTCTAGTATTTGTTTGCTAATCTTCCCTAGTTCTGATTTTGATGGGTTGATTAGTCTGCATGTGGGTTTGTTGTTCAAGTTCGGTTTTTGGTCTTTTAGTGTAATAAATGCTTGTTTTTCGCTTGTGATGTCGACTCTGTCACTTATTTCAAGTTTTGAAGCTATAATTTTGTCAGCTGCAGTAATTTGATTGCGTGTTCACATCGAACACGGAACGAACACGTGCTTAAAAACGGACACGTTCAAAAGCAGCGAACATATACGTATCTAACGTTATTGACATCATTCTACTTCAGGCTTCTGAGGAGTGAGGACCTTCATTATTGGCCCTTACGAAACAGTTCTGTAAAGCTATGTTGTAAGAACTTATTGCAACCTTTTCAATATATATATATATATATATATATATATATATATATATATATATATATATATATATATATATATATATATATATATATATATATATATATATATATATATATATATATATATATATATATATACAACAAACACGCTTGCACTACAGCAACAACTCATGGTGTGCTACCCAATGAGAGGTAGCCTACGGGTTCCTGGTCATTCCTGGCCTCTCAGGGGCTTTTGTAAGGAGTAAATAACAAAAAAACATTGCCATACGCAAAGTGAAATGGTGTCATTTGCAAACACGAAGGCTTTATATTCCGGCAGAATTTCTGTTCATCCTTGAAGTTTTGTACAAATGGTTTTTCTTAATTGGTTGCTATAGTTTGAACTGTGTCGTCCTCTTTCAGGATCGATCGATTGATTGTATGGTCAAATGGTAAAATCATCAGACTAGGAATGGGGAGGTCAAGAGTTCGAGTCCTGGCCGAAGACAGGAAAAACGGAACCTGCTACCATTGTGCTAGGTGCTCCGTGCTCAGCATAAGCAATAGAGCAGGGGAAACAAGCCAGTGGGCAACAGCTCGACCGTCAAAATCCGTCTAAACTAAACTAATCATTTTTAGAATCGGCTGGTTTTAGGCTTCTAAGATTTGAGAAATTCAATTTGGCTTCCAAATTGGTCCTCAATACATATTTCCCACCAAAGCAAAACCTAGGTTCAGCTAGTGGTATGATCTTGGTGTCTTTTTAATTGTTTGCATCTCTTTTAGGAGAAGTCCGAAATCACAATTCGTGATTTCATACAACCAGTGTTCTGGCTTCAAAACCTTTTGCAAAGTGTGAATATTTTTAAGCTTGAATGGGCACACCGACTCTGCCATTTGGTGACACACGATCTTGTCGCAAGCTGTCCGGTCTTGAGGGTAGAATTTTGCCCACATAAGCAACATCTTTCTTAAAAACGTTAACACTTAAAGCTCGCGTACAAAGCGAAGACCAAGTAATGGCTCTTTACCCTTGTGCAGCTTCGAAAGTATTAGGTCGGATGGTAATACGGCGGTGCATATTTTTTTGAAAGCACACGTGTTGTTCTAAGCACAAGAAAAAGATTCTAGTTCTCCGGTAGTAACCAGAAATCCTTGCCTACCTCTTCTACGTAAATCTCAAAAGGTTTCGCACTCATAAACTATCTATAACCTTCAGATGGAACTTTTGCAACCCTGAAGTTGTTTTTTAGAGATAGACTTTGACCTCACAACCCATCCTTATCATAGCGCAAGTAAACGCAATACAAAAAGTAGGAATTTGCTTTAAGTCACATTCTGAGTGTAAAAATTCACTTTCGATTGGAATGCAGTGTGCCTTTGATTTGGGATTTAGGCGGGGAGATACGTCGCTTTTGTTTTAAGCAATCGCTCAAATTTTTAAAGGTTAAGTACAGCTTCAATTAAATGAAATAGAAAATAGACAGGTTTTACCTTTCAAAGAGACAACAGGAGCTTCTTAGAAATTCATTTGCATCAAAGAGTTGATGAAAAGAGAAGTTAGTTATTAACCTTTTACCGTTGTGCTCCGATCGGGGAATATTTGCGCGATCGGGGGTGGGCGGAAAAGTGGACGTAGCCCGCCCCGCATCGGCTTCCGTGGGCCATTGACCCCGTGACCTTAAACTATTCTCTCTCTCTCGCTCTTGTGGCCGAATTTTCAGGGAAGCTACTCGCAGTTTCGAGCTCCGCGTGAAACAGTTAAGATGTGTGACAGCCGAGCTCGCCGCATGGGTCCAAAAGGATCCAAACAACGGTAAAGGGTTAATTAAAACAATTAATTGACGAAAAGGTTTTGGTCACTCAAGAGTGCAGACTAGATAACATGTACTAAAGTGTCACCTTTGTAGGGGAAACAGGGGACTTCGATGTATTGTAAGTCCGAAATCTTAGTTGATAATGGCGTTTATATGAAAAGATTTTACTCTAATACTCTAGTATGGATGCTGAGTCAAACAAACGTAAAATAAGAAAATGCATTTAGCGTTTCTTCCCACAGTGGAAGTACACTCAGTGTTGAATGTATGGCAGCTTTTAATGAGACAGGAGCTTGGATCTATCTGTGATAGCTGGTTTCGCATGAGATAGAGACATGAACTTCATTACTTTACTGCAACAAATTACGCAGTAAAAATACGGTAAACAAATAGAACAAAAAATAAATAAATAAGTAAAAAAATAGAGAGTAAAATAAATAAAGAACTGAGGATAACAGTCAAGTTCTTAAAATTGATTACCAGAACTTTCTTTAATCTTTTTTTTTTCTATACTTTTGCTCTGCAAATTAACATCGATTTCAGCTCTTTATACAGTGTAGATATTGAAAACCTGTACATTTGAAGAAATCAGTGTGTTATTTTAGAAGGAAAAAAAAATCCATGAATTGTATCAATTGTAATAAAAGTAGCTCAACCATTCAGTCTTACCAATTTACTCAATTAAACCTGTCAAAGTGTTATGGGATGTTATGAAAAGGAAAGGGTCGGGTGGAGGGGGAGGATAGAATGACATAAGACTTTATTAGAACAACCATGTTCTGTCTTAAGCGACGTTAGGCAGGGCTCTTGAGTTTTGTACTACCTGATTGCAGGTTTGGTGGAGGGGTGTACTAAAACAATAACAACATTAGCTACTCTCAAATAGAATCTAGTGCAACGTTTAAAATGTCTGCTTTATTGTACCTTTCTCGGATCGTAACTCAGAGGTGTATTGTTTCAGATGGCGTTTACCTACAAAAAAAAAAAAAAAAACCTCCGGATTTCAAGTACCAACCTGAGTCATGATTGAGGTAAAAAACTTTTCCGCTTGCAAATCTTAAACTGCCGACCTCTTTTTCATTAAACATTTTTTTCTTCACTGTTGCGGAAACCGAGTGGTTCGTTGATTTACAAATTCAATGATCTATTATTGTTTTAAAAAATTAAATAATAATAATATTAGGACATATCAACACAGAAGGGGTAAATATGTACAGTATAAATTTGGTGATAATTGCCAGACTGAAACAATATTGAGCCTTAAATTATTCTTAAAATCTATAGGAACAATTTTCACTTGAAGTATACCTATCTTACACAACTGGAGTTTGTTGGACAGAACTTTTGGTGATCATTTTTTTTTTTTTGTTTTGGTTTGTATTGTTTGTTTTTCTTGCCATTGCATTCCATTTCAAAGTATCTTATTTTATGACTTTAATATTGCTTCCCAAAATTTATTCTAGTAAAAGTCACATCTGAAGTGAAAAATGCTGTCACATGAATCTCAATAGCCAATCATGAAACCGGACATTCTACTGCACTACTTAAAGTTGGGACGACTGCTCTTACCCTTTAAGTTTTGAGATACAAATAGTGCAATTTAATTTTGCACTTTTGATATGTGCAATTGCTTCAAAAGGTATAACCTTTAAACTATAACTTGAACTATGGCAATGAATATGCCGAGGGGTGGGTGCGTTCTAGGAGTTTTAGCAGTTCCCTCATGGCCAAAGCTAGAAACAAAATAATTGCATGAAACACCGATGACTTAGGGAACGTTATCCTGAATTTCCTGCTACCAACCCCGTTTTATCCTCCTTTATGCATTTGGTCGAAGTTGATAGAGCGCTCAGTTCACGACATCAAATAAAGGGTCTCTGCGACGGGAGTTACCGTGATGTCACAAGGAATATAAACCAAAATTTTCATTTTGCACTATTTAGTTCGCCGGTAACAAGAATAGGTGAACTACAAGTGATCTTTCGTGCTGTGCCGCAGACATTATCAGCTATTCTTTCAGACCAATAGCCAGCGTAGAGGGTGCAGAGAAGCATAACGTTAGTGTTACATATCACAATTGTTGTATTGCCAAAATGAGCAAAAAAAACAAAAAACAAAACAAAACAAAAAAAAAACAAAACAAAACAAAACAAAACAAAACAAAAACAAAAAAAAAAAAAACTCGATACATGCCCTCCATTCTCTCTTTACACGTGAACAAAAAGCAGAAAAATCCCCGGGCATTTTACGTATCTCTGCAATTTAACCTTTTCAGATTTTTTTCTTTCTGAAAGTATTTGACCGTAAAAATGGGTGGTCCATTTTCACCACTTTCTTTTCGTTGAAGAATAAAGTTTTATGAGTGATAAGTTTCATCTTATTTTAGAGCATCGTCACTATGAAAGATCCGTTTTCGCTCAAGTTGAGGGAACCCTTTCCCCTAGATTCCACTTCGACCAAACGCAATGCGGTTGACTTGCTCAACGTGTGACATAAGTTGTATCTACTTTGTTAGCTGTTTAACTTTTAACATCTTGAAATATCATGTCACCCACTGAAGTACCAGAAACTTTATCGATTGTTAAGTGTAACAAATGTCCTCTTATGAGAGTGCAATCTCGACAAGCCTTTCGCTTTTGTTTGCACGTTACTTTCACTTAATCTACCGTAAAGAAGTTAATATGTTTGTTATTTTAACTACTTGAGTATTGAAACAAATAAATAAAATAAAATGAAACGAAACAAAAGCAGACATCCACACCTACGCCCACTTAATATCTTATCGGAACATGAGGACAGTTCGCAGTAAGGCAAACATCGAAAATTCCTTTTTGGTGGAAGAGCGCATGAAGCAGTTGAATGTCCAAAGAGAGGGCTGGTTTCGGGTCACCACGGGGCAAGGGGGATAGAGGCATTTCCCCTAACCATAGCCTTTGCCCGAGTTGCCCCCACTCAGCTCCCAAAGTACAGTGGCCTGAAGGGAAGTTTCAAGCAAAGAAATGAACGAATAATCCTTTAAACAGGTTGAACCATTACCACATGTTTTAAAGTGAACTATAACATACACCATTTTTTAACTTAATCTCTTTGAAACGTTCTTCCTTAGACAAAGCTTGTGTAGCTGCTAATTCTACGCTACTCACTCTCAGATATAATACGCTACACGCTGCATCGTCATCACGCATTGGCTTTTGATTTATATATATATATATATACATATATTAATATATATATATATATATATATATATATATATATATATATATATATATGTACCTATCATGTGGCTTAATTTTTGACCCAGAGTTATGCTAAAACCTTAGAGTTTTAGGGGAATTCGCCTCTTGGGTCCCACCAAGGCTCTAAGGCGAGTCTGTGACCCTCACTCACAAGAATAAAGCTTCGCGCTCGAATTGACATCTTGCGAGAAATTGTTTTTCCCCATTGTTTGTCCTCCATTTGTCCCATACCCTCCTTTTGAAGGCCTGGTGCCGCCACTGTGCCTATCCCTTGACTTCGCAAAATGTAAGTTCGCACACACTGACACTTACACATACACTTTGTCATAGGTGCATATCATCTTTGCTACAGACTGGAGTTTTAAACTAGATTTGCTACCGCCTGAGATCAAGATGTTATTAATGACGCTGACATCTCAGTATTGTTGTGAAACATTTCCATTGTCCACAATGAAGGAGTTTCTTTTGTGATCCTTTTGCTTGACAAGGAAACTACTGAGGGAAATTTTTTGATAGCATTTGGAGATACCGTAATGCTTTGAGTCTCTTAGTTTGAAGGCTGCTTTTTGAACAGAGTAGCATTTCAGAACACTGTTTTAAACATTAGCAAAACCGTAAGAGTATTGAGTAGATACAACTTATGTCTGCCGATGATTTGTGCTGATAGAAAATTAACAAATATTTTATGGAGAGACACTACATAAATAGATCTCTTTGCCACTCAGACAATTTGGCGATGGTAATATGATCCATGAAAAAAAAAACGGGAGGTAGAAGTTGGCAAGCTCACCTTTCTCCAACAGAGGCAATACGTCTTACCGTCTATAATAATGTCACCTTTTTAAAATGGTCTTAACACAAACATGTCTACTTAACGTAACTCAGCGACTCATTTTGTCACAAGGGCAATGAAAATAGTTTTCGAATTACTCGTGATCAAATTTACTTGACACTCGCAATACAAAGATGTAAGGTCGATGATGAGTAACTTCGCCAACAGATCTCCATTTGTTAACAACATTTCAATAAAAGAACTAACCGTGACTTTACTAAACCGCCAAAATAATTGAACATACCTCTTCAATACGTTAATTTACACTCTAAAAGGGAAACAGTTACGAAGAACCTTGGATAATGCTTGCCCTCCTCTCAAGAGGAAAGATGCTATAACGAAGTCTAGTGCAAGCGGTTCCATACCAATGGTTTTCCTTTATAGCAACGGTGCGCCAAAAAGGCTCACGGCATATGATGAGGTTCTTAAAATACACGTTTGTGTACTACAATCACACGTTTATGTAAAAAAAATAAGCCATGATGTACTCACTTCATACGATCACGATGTAAATTTACAGCATTTCATACAAAAACCATAAGTCCATCATGTTAAACGTTAGTATGAGGACGTTAAACAACATTTCGTACATTTAAAAACCAATGTAGTACAAGTAAAACCGTATGATCATCACGCTATTATTGTACCTTTCGCATGCCATACTGAGTGAGCCATTTGGCGTGCATGAAGTCTGCCGACGAAAGGCGCACCGTCATACGTTGATCATCAAAATACATGTAATGTGGTAAAGATACAAGTTCATGTAGCGACTGCTTACGATTAAATATTCATGGCTAAAGATCTTTTTCTTACTGCTTACGATAACGTACTGACTGCGCACGTTCATGTACTGAAAGCATATGTATACGTACTCAATTGTACCGGTTCATGTTTGAAAGATTGCAAGTGGTTATCGAATGGCAATAGGCCCATTGTAACAAGAAGGGCCAAACATTTAATATTGAAACTACGACCTGTGGAAGGTTGATCCAATTGGACATTTCGATGATACGTTGCATTTAACCCAGTAAAGACAGCAAACAGTTTTTTTCGTGACATAAGATGGCCCAAGGATCTGACAGCAAAATTATCAAGCCTGTTTATAGAGAAACATACTTCAGGAACCTAAAGTAAGGAATCATCATTGAGTCTATCCAATTTAAGTAGACATTTACTTGGCATGATAAGTTGGGGTATCAAAGACCAGATTTGATTGAAGAATTTGAAAGTTCATTACCTAGGGCACCAGTTTGGGTTAGACTAGATTAAGTTAATTGGAATGTTACGACCCTGTTTCCAACCAGTTTGTTCAAATCGAGAAAAAAAAAAAAAACATCAAACATCACAAGATATATTGAAGTCACAGTGGGTTACCACTGCGTTCCTATTTATTGGCGTTACAAAGACATAATAAACCAACTGATTTAAGAAATCCCTACATCCTAACTCTTTTAAATCCTTGGAGGCCTGGACCTGTATGGAAATCATTTGGCCGAAAACACGGGCCACTGCTTGTTTGTGTGACGTAGTTGGCCAATATGGGCACCATATAGGATAATACTTGGTCACTATGTTTTACCCACAAACAAGTTGGCCACATATACCACATAGGCCTCTTCCATAGGGGTTATATTGAAAAGGTCCATATGGGCCTCTTATGGATATTAGATACAAATTTACATGAACCGCACTTTCGGTAGGCCTAAGTTATATGGATCCTTAAAGTATTCTATTTAAGAGTACAACCTAGGATGAACAAATTTCCCAATTATACCAAATGAAGAATTGGGAAAATTAAGTCAGCCGTAGAAACTGAAAGTGGGCCCAGAGCCCCCTATTGGGACCTTCAAAATAAAGGTATGATTCTTGACACTAAGTAGAGGGTGAAAAATAGTTTCATATCCTTAATCATATGTTTTTCACCCTGCATGGTACACTTGGCAATACCGAAGGATCTGCGGGACATGGATCTAGGGATGTTAAATAGTTGGGCTATACGGGTTTCCAAACCAACGATTATACTATATCTGTAGAATGACAAGTAATTGAAGTCACTGAGGGTGACTTCAACTTTTCTTGCAGTGCTCGGTGGTTTCTTGCAAACGTCGGGGCGCTAGGCCTTGAACCTTCAATTGCAATCAGTTGTGGGCGTTGATATCCGGCCGTTGATATGCCCAGGTGATGTCTACCTAAAGTGAAAAGACTAAATAATGATTCCTAAAGAAAGTATATCATTCTTTATTTTTTTGTACATGAACGTGTAATTTTAGTACATGGACGTGTATTATTAGAACATCATTTTTTGCGGTTAACCTTTCGGCAAACCACATGTAACCACGTGGATGTGAAACAAAGAAATCGCTGAAGGAAACAGAGACACGAAGAGAAGAACGTTTTACCAATTCGTTAATACATGGAAGAGATTACAACATTTCCTACAACAGTTCGTAGTGCAGATTCAATTGCAAATTTAGCTTCCTGGCTGGTCGAAACTTAACCTTATTCACAACTTGACAAGGTGAGTTCACTACCCTGTATCAGTGAATCAGTAGCCTGATCAAAACATACTGTTAAGTATCGACCTTGCAGCATTCATTATGTCAATTTGGAAACATTTAAGAACTAGACAACTAGTCACGAGTAGCTCACATTTCAGGAAAATAAAATACTGTCATTACCCAAGACGTTGTGATAGTTACCAATATTATATCCCACATTATGCTAAGTGGTATATAATGCAATTTGAATTGCTTTTATAGCGGCGAAGTTTTCGGTATGCTGACAAGGCTATAACGCAGAGTTGAAGGAGGCCATTAACTTAAAATTATAAACTTAGATAATGGAAATCTTCAACGATTTTCAGACTAAGTACAATTCGAAAATGAAATGAAGTTTACCACACGTTCGAAATCTGGACCTGTGTTAAAAACCCGCAAGAAATATTACCTGGCACAACTAAAATACGAAAAACGTAATCATTTTTCTTTCCATTTGCTACACAGGGCTTTCTTGAGCCTTTTTTCACCATGCGACGTTACATTTCTTGGAGACTTTTGTTGACACTCATTTCACCTACTGGCTTTTTTTCTCCTACTCTGCATTATCAACAATTCAGTCGCATAACTTAGAAGAGGACTTGTTTCAATGTAACAGTACATAACTGTCGTTACGCAAAACCTTTGTCTCAGAAAAACTTTCTGTCATACTGGTTATTGTCTCTTTCTTCCTCTCCATTTGCAATGTTTCTGTTTAATTCAGGCGATGAGATACTAAGTTCCTCATTGAGTGGTTCACTTTCATACACATCCTCCAGAGCATTATGAGTTGTATCAAAAGATTCCCTCTGGGCACAAAAAGAAAGAACATCATAAGCCCTAGTAGTTCCATTTCATTGACTTGCACATGACCCATGTTTACAGAATTGAATATGGTAAAGGCAAAAGTTACATTTGGTATATGGATTGATTTACCTCTTGCAAGAATGAAGAAGTCGCAGTCTTTAACTTTTCTTTTATTTCAGTTACTGCCGAACGTTTAGTAACTCTTTGTACCCAGCAACTTTGTTATACGGCATATCTGGAAAAGTGTAGACATTTCATTGCTTCTATGCTCAAAGCATTTCCTCATTATATTGCCTTATGCACCATATTATCAATGGATTGCAAAGTTATCTACATTAAATCTTTTTTCCGGTATTAGCAGTATCAAAACTAGGATAACGATTAAATAGCGTCCGTACTAATATTTTTAATAGTTGTTTGTTGAAAGGAAAGTATGAAAACATCAATGCAGTTTTTTATTCAGTATTTCTTTACCAATTTAAAAATATTAAATCACCTTACTAACGACAAATTTCACCTCCTAAGAGCATATCGTTGATGTTTAAACAGAACACGAGGGGTACATTATCCTAGACAACTTAAATATCAAAGAAAAAGTTTATTTTTAAACCATTTCGTTACTGCTTCAAACGATGTCATTGGAGGGCAAAACTCATTTTATATCTTTAGCCAAATTATTTAAACAAATAAAATACCGTGTGTTTTGTTACATGCGTGCTGTCTAACAGAAGCTTTTCGAATCTTTTAAAATAGATTCAAATAAAAGAAATGCTAGTATTTACTTTAAAGTTGTTTTTTGTTTTTTTTTCCCTTTTCAATTGGTAAATTTGATGAAAAGTGCCTGTATATTAAATAAAAAACCTCAGAGAATTTTGTAAGAAAAAGCTATATATGCCTATAAAAGAGA
The DNA here is from genome assembly GCA_037179385.1 of Holothuria scabra. Taxonomy (NCBI): domain Eukaryota; kingdom Metazoa; phylum Echinodermata; class Holothuroidea; order Aspidochirotida; family Holothuriidae; genus Holothuria; species Holothuria scabra. The sequence goes on from CM074189.1 coordinate 43,417,675, forward strand.
AAATCAGTTTAAGAAATAAAACATTCTGATCTCACATTCCGTCTGATATAATCATTGGCTTTGTTGGTTTGTTTTCCTTAAAGTTTTGAAGATTTTCTTTCATCTTGCATACTGTTATTCCAGGGTACGGGTTTCTCCCTGTTGAGGTGAACATGTGAAAGCGAATTATAGTTGTAGGTGCAAAAATTTAAGAGTGTGTTAGTGCAATCAAATATCTCTTCGGTACAAAACGAAAGAGGAAAAGTCTGAATGGAATATCGCAACTGTTATTTGCCATTCTATCGATATATCAGTTAAAGTGGAAATATGGGTTCCCTGAAAACGCCAAACGGCAAAGAGCATACGTTTCTTCATGTTTCTTACATAAAAAATGTCGGAGAACCCTTTTTAGCAAAATAGAACTATTAATAGGATAAAAAAATGCTCGGCTAAAACAGTCACAATTACTCAAACGACTGAAGAAAATGCAATCCGTTTCCTCGGTATGTAGTCATTGACACTTTACGAACAATCCTTTTTATTACACTAATCAACGACGAATATATGGTTTGAATGTGCTCGTTGGAGATTAGCCTTAATCTGCATGCTCATATAACGTTCTCCCCTATTTTACTTAGGATTTAAGGTGAGGTTGTGCTCTCTTTTAATGTTAATGGGGAGAAATTCCATTTGACTTGGGTAAGGTTTCTTACTACCCTTCAGTTCTAAAACTAAAATTGCATTAACCCGAATATAGTCCTAGGTTGTTTTTGTGTGGGTCATCCGTCGAATATACAAACAAATGATATGCGTTGTTTACCCGCATACAGCTATAGTTGTTTATCCATGAATTATCATAACTCTGGATTTTCTCTTACGTCGTCAGTCATCTATTAGGGTACAGTAGGTCGACAAACAATTTTGTAAATGTATCTCTATATGACGTCATTGCAAAATCATGACAAACTGCCACAATAAACGAGAAGATTTCACTCAGATACAAAGATGGTATACTACTATGTATGATGTATGCACAAGCTGTAATTAAATACCACATGTATCAAAAGTGATTTCGTGTCGAATTAGCGTATTTTCTGAAGTACGTTAATTTATCATCCACTTCTCTAACACAAATACTTACAACAATCGTTACAAATACGGACCTTATTTAAAGACACCGTAAATGGGGAGCATCATTCATGTTTTTGTTATAAACACTTTTAGAAGACGAATTGACGAACAAAGGTAGTATCAAGGTTAGTTAATAAATATACATAACCATATATACTGTTAAAATTATGAGGAAAATCACACACCCTTCTACTTATATTTTCTGTATTTCGTGTATAACAGAAATATTCCTTTTATAACGAAATTTTGGGTTTTTTCAAAGGAAAAATCTGGCATTTCACATGATAGTTCGATCATTAAGAAAATACAGACATTTTTAGTTTTGAAAATAGATTTCACTATTAATTCGTGTGCATTAACAGACATAACTGTCAAATTGCATACTTTTTTTAGTAACTTACATGTAACTTCTGTTTTTTTTGTTTGCTAGTGTTTTTTTTTTTGAAGAAGTGAAATATTATTTTACAAGTAGCACATTATCATTAAGTGGGTGATTCTAATTTTTGTTTGTTTCGTAATGTTTTCAAAACGTTTTTTCCTTCCTTTCACAATGCCTGTGTATATTTGTGTTCACTTAGAATCGATAATTTACTTATTGACAGTGTCTCAAAATGTTTACAACATATATTTTGTTATCCTTTGCAATATTTGTTTTAAAATAATAGGCTAATTTCGCAATATCTAAATTGTGGGTAGAAATTAAAGAGCTTCCAGGGACTTCGACCTAGTCAAAATGAGTGAGGTATTGAGTATATTCAAGTAATTCCAACGGAATGAAAGCGTTGAAACGACTTTTCCTTGATTTGCTTGCTGCATATGACGATCTTTGCTGACTATTGACATTTTATTAAAAATATGACGGAATCTTCAAAAATAACGTTACTGAACACAAAAAAACCTCTCTGTTAGACATTTTACAGACTATTTTTAAAATTTTTTTGTTTCTGCAAAAATTTAAAAAGAACAACAGGCAATGATTGTTTTTGTTCAATGACTTTATATATATATATAACTCTGGATTCTACTTTTAGTCGTCCCCGTATAAAACGCGTTCTTAGGTCATAATAAACACAAGATTTTATTAAATGTAAAATTTATTATCAGGTGAAAACAATTTCGTTTTCCTTAAAAAACACTTCTAGAGCATGCTGATATAAGACAGCAAATTACACTTTCAAATATATATAACATGTTATAAGTACAAGCTCCATACAAAGGCGCTATCAAGAGATGTGACGCTGCGACTTTCTTACTAAGGCAAAGGTTGCCAGTGTAAGACGCATATTATAAAACAAATTTATGCGACTGTGTCCATATTTCACCATTTCTTAATTTCTTCAGTTTTTATACACACACACACACATATATATATATATATTGAAAAGGTTGCAATAAGTTCATACAAAATAGCTTTACAGAACTGTTTCGTAAGGGCCAATAATGTAGGTCCCCACTTCTCACAAGCCTGAAGTAGAATGATGTCAATAACGTTGATTACGTTTGTGTTCGCAGCTTTTGAACGTGTCCGTTTTAAAGCACGTGTACGTTCCGTGTTCGTTGTGAACAGGCAAGAACGGTGTACAGCAAGCCAAGTTACATTACCTATTAGAATAATTACACAGTAGATGCTTGTTCCTGTGTCTACAAGAGCTTATCAGTTCGTTTCTTTTATTTAGAGTTGCTAAGGAGGGTTTGAGTATAATGAAGAACTTTTCTTCCAGACAGAGATTACAAGTTTTAGATGACGTGGGGTATGCTCGAGCTTTGTTAATGAGTTTCCATTTTACGGAGTCTTCTACATTTGAATCCTTTAGTTTCCGTTAGTGTATAGTAAAACACATATGGGGGTACGTATTATGCCTAATTACTTCAATGTTGACCAAATTACGGACGCCCATCTCCCAACACGTACAACTAATGGACTATTAAATTTACGTACATGTATATGTTTTTCCTCAAAGGCGAAATATACAGTTATGTATTTTATTGTTTTTCATTTCGCCTAAACGTATCAAGATACACAAATTTCCCCCAATGTTCAAGCTAGTGATATATATATATATATATATATATATATATATATATATATATATATATATATATATATATATATATATATATATATATATATATATGTATATGTATATAGGTCGAAAAGAGGTAGTAAAAAGTGCTTAAAAGTTTGCGGAAAACTTCACCACGTTTCGGGTATAAGCCCTTCATCAGGTGGCAAAAACCAAACTGAATAACTAATACTAACAATTGGACACGACAAACATCAAATCCGAAGCGATCAGTGTAAAAACAGAACCGGGCGAAAGTGATTGTCAGAAAACATGAGTGCGAAGGATGAAACACATAACTAAAAAGAAAACGAAAAATCCTGCACTTAATCTATCCCTTATTCCCAGCTCCTGCGAGCCAGGCGAATATGTTTAGAGGATTCTGACTTCTCCACTGCCTGTGAAGAAATGTGACCGCCTTAGTGCTGAAAACCGACTTATCATGAGGCTAGGTACTCTCGCTCCACAAGGCCTTAACGTTAGAATTGCCTTTTGTGATATACACCCTCTTTTGAGCAAGTTTTAACTCCTTTTACACCTACCCGCTCATGCTCGTTTTTTACTATGTACCTTTTTCGAGCCTGGTTTTTGTCTATTTTTTCTCCATTCCGACCATGCTCGTTTTAAACGTGTACTTTTTCATCAAGGACCCTCTTTTTCTTTTTTAGTTTTGTGTTTCATCCTTGGCACTCATTTTTTCTGACAATCACTTTCGTCCGGTTCTGTTTTTACACTGATCGCTTCTGATTTGAGGTTTGTCGAGTCCATTGTTACTGTTAGTTGTTCAGTTTGGTTTTTGCCACCTGATGAAGGGTTTATACCTGAAACGTCATGGAGTTTTTCGCAACTTTTAAGCACTTTCTACTACCTCTTTTCGACCTACACATTTCCACAGTGCTCGGCAGCATTTCGACTTTATGCACACACACACACACACACACACATATATATATATATATATATATATATATATACCTAATTGTGGAATAAGGGGAAATTTTGGGGCAAAATATCAACGTTAGGGGGAAATTACCGTTAGGGGGAAAATCTACGTTCCCTTTTACGTTTTCACACACTGTTTTAATGGAAATACGTTAGTGTATAGTAAAATACATATGGGGGTACGTAATATACCTAATTACTTCAATGTTGACCATATTACGGACGCCTATCTGTTAACACGTAAAACTTATGGACTATTGAATTTACGTACATGTATGTTTTTCCTTAAAGGTGAAATATAAAGTTATGTATTTTATTGTTTTTCATTTCGCCTAAACGTATCAAGATATACAAATCTCCCCCTAATGTTCAATCTAGTGGTATATATATATATATATATATATATATATATATATATATATATATATATATATATATATATATATATATATATATATATATATATATATATATATATATATATATATATATATATATAACGCTAATTCCCACCTAAGGGGGAAATTGTTATATCTTCGAGTTCATAGGGTGAAAAATAACAGTGAAATATATAAGGAAAAGTCTTCGCCCTAATGTCTAAAATTATAAACAACGTTATTTCAATGGCCAGCCATCCGTTCGTGTTAACAGCTAGGTGTCCGTAAATTTAAACTTTGAAGTAATTGTATCTTTTTTGTAAATCTAGGAGGGCGCTCTTGTCCGTTTACGTATTCTTATAGAAAAAGTGTGTAGAAACGTTACGGCGAAACTTATATTTCGTCCCCAAAATGTTTTCCCCTTTAGGTCGACTTTTCAACAATAAATTTCCCCCTAAGTGCCGAATTAGTGAAATATATATATATATATTTATATATAGATAGATATAGATATGTATATATATATATACATATATATATATATATTATCACTAAGGTGGACATGCTTTAAAAAGGGTACTCTGGTGGACATATCATTATGGTACTATGGTAGATGTATTATGCGCTATTCAGGCATGTTAGGGTGATACTTCATGGTGTTCAGTACCACTATGGCATGTATCCAGTAGTCCAGTGAAGTGCCATGCTGTATTTGAGATTTAATATTGGCTTCACATAAAATCGTGTCCACTTTATGTGTGTCACCTTTATTTGAAGTCCACAAATTGTCCCAATATGAAACAGGCAACATATTTATCATGCTGATTTCAATCACTGATGTCTATTAAGGGAGTGATATATACATGTATATATTATGCACGCGTACAAGTTATTGATGTTAGTATTTACAACAGTTAAATTGCACTTGAACTCACCAAGAGAGAATACCTCCCACAGCGTCATGCCAAGAGACCATACGTCACTTGCCAAAACGTATTCTCCAATTAGTAATGCTTCCGGTGACAAAGAGGTAAGCACACTGTGCTCCTAAATGGAAATGCCAAAAATGAAGCAAAGAGTATGTTTCTGTTAATTAGATTTTCTGTGGACAGTATTCCGCTGAATTAACCTGTGATTTATGGACAGATATCTTCAGTGCTAGATTTACGTTGGTTTTCTATCCATCCGTTTTACTGTAGAAAGAGATTGCAGGTTACTTTAGGTTACAATATGGTAACGCTTCCTTGTTTCCCATAAGATGTTATGAAAATTGAGCCTATCTGACATTTATTACTTGTTTTGACAAACAGTAAGGGAAACGACATATAACTAATATGCGAAGAACAAAAACAACCATATATTAATGCAGGATTCTGCCATTGTTTACTCGGTTGAATAGTTGCATCAAACATAATGTTCAAATGTTCAAATACCTCCTCGAGATTGTATTGTTCCAGTACCTCAGATGCATCATTCAATAACCAGAAATTGTACAATTTGCAATTTCCTCTGGGATCAACAAGGATTGTTTTAGACGACAGACCGGGATGACAGCACTTAAACGAATACAAAGGCGAAACGTTAGCAGCAAATAACTGGTGGAATACTGGTTGTTATAAAAGTACTTTCAAACATCAATTATTTGTAATAATTTGTAATAATTGCAGGCATGTTACTATGTAAACACTTGACAACAGGAAAAGGAATAAAACGGAAGTGGAGGTGAAATACGTTTTGACATTCTAGTGAGAACATTTTTCAGGAATTTCACCATGATGCAAATGCAAGCAAATTTTTTTTTCTAACTGGAACTATTTTTCCCACTTTCGAATTTTTTCAGCAACAGTTATTGATACAAATCGACTTTGCAACAACCACACTCTAACTCTATAAGAGCTGAAACAAGCGATAGATAGTTTTTAACTGGAATTATAATTTGTCTGACTTTCGAAGTTAAGTATATGTTTTTTGCAGCAACAATAGTTAAGACAAATAAACTTGGACAAAGACCACTTACCTCATTTAGGGCTAAAAACTGCAAACCATCCACAATTTGTTTTGCAAGTTCCAATAACAATAAGATGACGGTATTATCGATCGACTGTTTTGAATGCTGTGACCTTAAGAAAAATTGCAACGTTACCATGCGGACATATTTGTGGACAACAAAGAACCTGTCTGTGAATTAAAGGAAGAATGACGTTACAGGACCCACAGGGGCACGTCCCCTGTAATATTGAATAAGTCGATTGACGAGGCGACTTCATATGTATAAATGAAACCAGAGCGGTAATGAATAGTGGCATAAAGACCTAATGTCACGTTTTCTCAAACATAGACATAACTATATACTGGTAGAGGATATTTTTGAAAATGTAAAACTTATCAGGATTCAATTCGGCGAGGAAGAGGTTCCGACCATTGAGCCAATGGTTCACTTATTCATATAATGTCGCTACGTCACTTGGTTCACTCAATGTTATAGGGTTCGCGTTCTTATGACTCCATTGAGGAAATAACGGAAAACTTAACCCTTTATATATATATATTTATATATATTATTTATAAATTAATATATATATATATAAATATATATATATATATATATATTTATTTATATATATATATTTATCTGTAAAACGAAACAACAAATGAAGATACTTTCATTTGAAACCAGGATATTATGTTCAAGATTACGTTCACAATATTTTGGAGGGTGACATCTCTGCTCTACCTCAGTTGAAACCACATAATAGTTAAAAAGTCACACAGTGCTAGGAGTAGCCTTGCTTGGTTGCTCATGGAAGAGAGGTCCCTGTTTAGCCCGGTTTTATCGGTATCCGTGAGTTAAAGGATAGACTTGCTAGATCCTTTCGTCGGTATCCTTACAAAAGCCGTAAAGTATGACGCATTCCAAGTCTGATATGTGGTGGTTTGGAAGGTTGAGATGTTCAACTAAAAAACTAAAAAACTTAGACCGTTAGAGCGTTTCCTGTGTTTATGGTGATTGATCTGTAGTTTAAATTTAGCACCTGTTAAACTGATGTACGTCGCCCTTGGACATTTGGAACAATACAAGAGATAGATTACAATGTCCGAATCGCAATTGAAACGGCCAGGCCTCAAGATGGTTAGCGTGCGGAGCAGACTCTGTAGTAGTCGAAAGACGGCGCCCCCTCAAAATCATAATACAGGTCTCTAAACAGTATAATATGCAGAGTCTGCAACCCTACGTCCAGTTTCCATTTACAGGAATCCCGCATTTTGATGGACGAATTAGCAAACATGAGATGGTCACGTGGTGCACGAAACAAGTATGAATATTGTATTTTTGTGCATACAAATGATACAACGAACAGCGAATAAGCTAATTAGCTTTTGTACGTACCAGGCCGTACGTTCGATGAACATATATAACCTATTACGGGAGATATAATTTAGTATTTTAAATTTTGTCGTGACGTCACTTTTGGTGGTCGTAAATGAGATTCGATAGAAAGTTGACAGGCTATTGTATACCGTATGTATGTCATGTAACTTAGTTGGAAACGTCGACTGCTCTGCAGTGAAACCGTTGAAAGAGTCGTATAGTATTATTTATAGTAGCGAAAGTAAGATTTTTTTATTTTCGAATGCAACCGTTTGTAGTTGAAGCCCAAACACAATAGCCTGCTAACAGCAGGCTACAAGATGGTATTTGAGGCCTGGTGGAGATACGAAGGTAAAGGGTCACCTTGTCTACAAACCAGACATCTAAGTTTTTTACATTGTGTATTGCCATTATTGGGTTGAGAATTTGTTTCGGACAATGTAATTTATCCCTTGTATTGCACTTACTCAAACTTACAAATTATGATACCCCCGTAAAAACACAATAGAGTAAGTGTCATAAGAATGTTATTCATGTCAATATCTTACTTTTGGTATGTTCATAAATGATAATAATAGGTAAACAACAATATATTAACAAGTTTTGGGTCGACACGAATTTGTCAACCTATTTAATTGAGCTAATAAAGTCCTGCAATGTTTTTTGAAACTTAGACCGTTTTGAGAGTTGGCTTTGAGTTTAACAAGGCAATCAGAAAAAGCATATATTAAATTCAGAATAACTCCTTTACCTTGAGAGTTGCATATTCCCAATGTTTGTAACAAACTGCAGTGTGAAGGGAGACTGTGTAACACACCAATATAATTTCGCCATATAAGCTGAAACGTAGGTTCAGAAGAATCTAGAAGAAATATGTCTTTGAAAAGGTTTTCAATATTTGGTAACACTCCTTGCAGTAATGTAAAACCACAATGTCATATTTCTGGTCGTGATAAGTGGTAACGATTATGACAAACAGTTTTGAGTCACTGGGACTAAAATAACGATATTAACAAGAAAATTTTTGCATTGTTTGTTAAGTTTTTCAAATTCAGGATGTCCTGATTATAGCTTTGTATACGCAAAACAAAAAATAAATACAGTTAAAACAATTGATTAATGAAAGAAGCGGACGAAATGGACTGAAAGATGTAACTTCACATTTGATTTTTTTATTGACCAGGTCAATAGACTTCATTGGTAACCTGAAGGCGACTTTTCCTGTATTTCTAGTATAACTAGACATTGACTATTGAATAACTATAAATTTAAATGAATAAATAAATAAATAAATAACTTAGTTAATCAATAAATGAACAAATAAAATAAATCAAAGCAAGTGCGTGGTCAGCTGTTTTGTTCGAGATTAACTCCTAAATTTATAACATTTTTTCTTTAAGTGGACGAGCCTACAGCCCCTTTCCTGTTCTTGGGCGCTGGATAGTTTTCCATCGTTGCTACTTCGAAGCGTCACGAAGAACGGTACCTTATTTCATCTTTCAGGTCTCGGATATGACTCTAACTGGGAATCAGACCCGGACTTTTTGTGTGAGAAGCCGATGCTTGACCACTCTAACAAATGTGCGGCAAATATGTATTTTGATCTTCTGCAAATTATTCAAAATTTAACTTTAAAAAGCAAAATGTCAGCACAAGCAAGAACTTTTAAGGGCAAGCAAAACCACGTTTTGACCCACGGTGATCTCAGATGATGTTTTATCTCCGTTAAAATGATACATGATTATATTCTTACCATAATGCATCTGGAAAACATGTACCTCGATATTTTGTTTTAATGAGGTTTTCATACTATGACTCTTGGTGACCCCATGTATTTTTTGGCCTATACCAAAAAATATAAAAACCATTTCTGTCTAAAATATACATACATACAGTTTGAAATGGACATGTTCGCAGTTTGATACATCGGGATACCAGAAATGTCTAGTGACCCAAATTACCTTTACCTCCGCCTGTCAAACCTTATTCTGTCAGTTATCCATTTCTGACCATAATGCATCTACATAGCAAGTATGATATCTATTCATAATTTCTGCTTTGAAATTTCGTTTTCAACGTTTTTTCTTTGTGACCCTCCTTGGAAAGGATGAACTTACATCTGCCAAATGCTTTCGGAGTAAACTTCTCTTGAAAATGCTCCGACGCACCGAATACGACATCAATAAAAATTTTCTCCCCTGAGATATTTGATCTCAGTGACCCAAAATAGCCGTTCATCACCACCAAGAACACCAGATCTTATCCAATTTTTTTTTTTTTTTTGGTGTTTTAAAAGCCAGAATTGAAGTTTGTCTTGTTCCCAAACTTTCGAGGAAAGATCAACGCATATGCTATGGCTTGTACCAGAACAATTGTGCGAATACGTAATCCATTCAATTTCTCCAACTGCACTTATCTCGGGAATAAGCATTTAAGTGTCTGACCCCAGATGTTCCTGACGCCTTAAAAAAAAAAAAAAAAAAAAAAGCTATCTTGTTCAAAGGATATCGCTTGGAGATGGTTTTCTGTATTTTAATTCTGTCAGTCCGAAAAAATTTGGATCTTTACTAACAGTGGGATAAGACGAGTGCTTACTTCGATTATTCATCTCAACAATTAAGTGAAACAAAACGACCAGCATATCGCCGTTTCTTTTTTTGTGGCTTAGTTGAAAAGCAAAAGACTTTTTCTTGCGATTTATTACTTAATGGTGTTACAACTTTTTCGTGTTTTATCCCATCAACTACCAAATGAGTGTATAAAGCATTTTCATAATTGAAACAAATTGTGACAACTAAGTTCACATCAAGAATTGACAAAACCAAAAAAAGTCTTTTGAATTGTTCAAAGGAGACAAATCGTTGTGTTTGTTTTACCGAATCAGAAGAAAGGGATATGTTTTGCTTTGAAAAAAGGAATTGCTGATCAAGGATTATCTGCCCAATGTCCATGATAAAGCAGGAAGTAATTCTACATATCCGAAAAGGATGTGCGATTGCTTCATCTCGTCTGTTTCACAGCACTTTTGCATCGTTAGTGAAAGCAGGAATATTAGCTGCAAGCAGTGTATATCATCAACACATCATCTTACTGTTGTTCGACAGTCCATCACCGTCCAAACTCAATTTCTCATCTCTTTGTGAAATTTGTGTGTCTGATTGAAACTGCGATGAATGGTCTTCTTGTCCAAACGTCAAGAGAAGGAGGAACTTTGGTCTCTGGGAAACATGCACACAGAGTACCTTGTTTACGCTTTCTTATAAGGATAAACCACATCAACCATGTTCTTCATGAACCCTACTGGATACCGGTGTAACAGCGCTGAACTTATAAAAACACTCGCTCTTTCGCCCCTTTTATCTTCTCAATCCTTTTTTCAAAAGACGGCTACCTGACTGTACCTGCTTTCTGTGCGATAGATCACAATATACAGTAATCGAAATCGGAAGGAAAGGGCAGTTCCCCTTTTCCTTGTTGCTTGCAGAAACACCTCCCCCATGAAAAAGTCGCGAAGTCTGGTCTAGTGGCAATTTGTCATCAGAAAAAAGTACAGTGACGTTTACTGCGGATTGAAATAATGTGTACACATACATACACATATGCTTCTGTTATCATCGTAAACAATGAGAATAATACGTGAATTGTAGTGAAAATGTCCATCATATTTAAAGTAAGAGAGTGCTCTTAGGTCAACTTACGCTACGTTTGATTGAACCTGAAATCCTAATACATCCAATTAAACGGGAGGAGAAATCGCTTCCATGAATGATAGCGGAATTTCCAGACATTCAATTTTTTCAGCTTGTTCACCTATTCAAGCTGTTTTGTGACTCCAGAAGCATTGATTCAACTATATAGTCACCCTCCTTCAAGTATTGTTTACGGTAACGACTGTTCAGAAACAAGGATCCAAGAGATCGCTGGTTGCAACGAACTTACACTTTCGACATATGCATATGATATTATATTAACTCTGCAAAGCTAATCTTGGCTATTTGATATTGGTGAATATTTGAGCTATTTGCAAAATAACAAAATTTAAGGAAGTAGGGAACTCGTCATTTGGCAACTTCAATTCCTAACTTGCCCTAACCAGCAAATGCACTCACGTGGGAAACAAGATATTGAATATACATGAAGCTCACATGGACAATAAAAAGAATATTGTCCCCAATAATTCGGCTTCAAAACACAATTTTTAGTCAAAACCACATGTATCATTTACCCTCGGGTGTCAAAGGTACGGTGAAAGGTTTTGCACTGTTACGATAAAGTCAATTTATACCTTTTTATGAAGCTGCAAAGTAAAAGAGAAGAATTCTCCTTACACTAACATTTTATTCTTTAAATCAAATGAAAAATCGTGTCCAGAGGAAAATGAGTTGTAGAGCGGAAATAAGGAATGGCCTTCTTCAACAGAGGATTGGGACATTCATTCAATATCTAAATATGTAAGCTGGTTTTGTATAGCCTAGGCTGCTGATACATAGGATTTAAATCGCACAAATTTAGCTCTCATTTATTAAAAGATCAACACCAAATAGTCACAGCTTTCTACTGAACGATCACTATAGGCACCATGGTGCAACATCTATTTAATCACGCTTTCGTGAGAGTTTAACGTCATTACTCACCAGACACGGAGGATATCATGATGTCATCAGTTTGTTTTTTTGGGAATAAAAGTTTACCTTCCCATCTGATAGGCATTGAAGTATTAATTTCCAGCCCAAATTCTAAGTCTCTGTAGCAAATGCTTTTAATTCCATCCTTTGTTTTGCAGTCCTGTGTAATGCCTTCGTAAACTGTTGATTCTAGAACGATAAAATGTTCACCAGCATAACTCAATTTAATTTATCCACGAACAGAATATGGACTGTAAAGACATTTTGCATAAAAAAGTTGACCTATCTGATCCAAGGAAATTGTTGCCTACTTACCCGAAACGCTCCTAAAACTTCCATGTTCAACTTCAGGTCTTTCTTGATGAGTTTCCCATGGCACCTCAGGCAAAGAACGTCTTGACAAAAAAAAAAAAAAATATTATTAAAGTATTTTGAATTTTTATAAGAAATGCCTTCTTCAATGGTGAAGATATAATGTGTTTAAGCAGAATTAAGTAAACGACATTGAAAGTGTAACACAAAATTCCACGAACAATTATCAATATTTTTCCATTACAGTTAAGTGATAAATTTTGCTTTGTGAATTTTGTTTCTGAAAGATAAAGACACATAGCTGAAGAGATAAACACTGATTTAACCGGATAAATTTAGTCCGGTCACCAACTTGTGAATGCAACACTGTGCTTAGTCATTCGATTGTTTGGACATCTCGTCTAGCTTTCAAAGAAATATGTAAATCGTGGATAGTCGAATGTGCTAAAACCAGTCCTACCCAACTTTTCATAGCAAAAAAGGTTATATAACAAGTCTTGTGACTAAAACATAACAACCAAAGGACTTATGCATGTAACCTGATGACTAGAAAAGTAGGTAAGCATACACGAATATATATATATGTATATATATATATATATATATATATATATGTATATAACACTGTATTTTGCACTTGGGAGACAATGCGGATAATCCTACCATTAGGGAGACAAAAAGGTATATCTAGTTTATTTACTACATTTCCATATATGGGCATACAAAAAATTTAATAAATTGACCAGTAAAGTACCAGTAACTATTGATGATGTCTTTTAACCTCTGATAGTGTATATTTTGCTATATCTTTATCACACAAGTTGTAATAAAATAAACAAAAAATTTAAATACAGTTAAGTATATGTGAGTCCGCCAAGTATGCATATACAAACAACACACCATACAAGACACCTGTATTTCAATGGGAAATAACATCGCCACTGGTGTATACTTGCCGACTACATAGTGGTAGAGATAGGAAACTGTTATGTAGAATGTAGAAAAGAAGCTTAAAAATGGTGAGGAACTTAGGAGACATCGATATGTCTCCTAATACTGGATATGTCTCCCAAATATACCGATTATAACGACTATTGTCTCCCAAATGCACAATTTAGGTATATATATATATATATATATATATTTATATATATATATATAAATACATATATATATATATATATATATATATATATATATATATATATATATATATATATATATATATATATATATATATATATATATATATATATAACGTTAATTCCCACCTTAGGGGGAAATTGTTTTATCTGCTTGTACATAGGGTGAAAAAATAACAATAGAATACATAAGGAAAAGAATTCGCCCTAACATCTAAACATATAAACAGCGTTATTTCAATGGCCAGCCATGCGTTCGTGTTAACAGCTAGGTGTCCGTAAATTTGACAGCTTTGAAGTATTTGTATCTACTTTGAAAATCTAGGAGGGCGCCCTTGTCCGTTTACGTATTCCGATAGAAAAAGTGTGTAGAAACGTGAAGGCGAAACTTATATTTCACCCCCCAAATTTTTCCCCCCTAAGGTCTACTTTTCAACAACAACTCTCCCCCTAAGTGCCGAATTAGTGATATATATGTATGTATATATATGTTTATATATATATATATTTATATATATATATATATTTATATATATATATATATTAATTTATATATATATATATATTTATATAAAGGTCGAACGTGGTAAGATCGTTAGAACGTGATCAGAACGTCAGTCACGTTTAGTGCAGTGGTAAGGCACTCGTCCGGAGAGCGAGCCGTCCTGGATTAAAATCCCGCTTTGCTGAATTTTCCTTCTGGTCTTTTTCTATATTTCTTGAAAATTTCCTTGTTCAAAAGTCAATGCCAGTACTTGTGTTGAATTAAAATTCATGATCGAATCATTACCAATTTTTCGACCTATATATATATATAGGTATATATATATATATATATTTATTTATATATATATATATATATATATATATATATATATATATATATATATATATATATATATATATATATATATATATGTATATAGTTGGAGAAAATTAAAAGAACAAAAATCGGATTTGAATCCGATCCAAAGTGTTAGAAGTGCTTGAACATAAAATATAATAACCTCGAGGCTATTTTGCCTGGATGTTGTTTTCTTCGAAGTCCATCGTTTTCTTCTGAAAAGCAAATAAATGCACTTTTAAAGTTTAATATTTAATCTGATTCTTTAAGGACTGACAATAGTTTTTTTTTAAATATTACTTAAATGTTAATAGTCTGGAAAAATATTTGTAAGATATTTTTTTACTGAAAATTTTAAACTTGTTAAACATTTCAAGGAACATGTTGTAAAAGTAGTTTGGTGTTAGCACGGTTGCATTACAGTTTATATCATTCATGCAGCTGCAGCTATCACGATAATAATCGTAAATATTTCAAGTTTGCACCTGAACGTTGATTTCAACGACGTTCAAACCTTACGTTTAGCTTTAGATATTGTCTTTCGCTTGAGCTGACCCATTCTAACTGCTACACTGATACCAATGAGAGTAATGATAAGGACGATACACAATGATGCCGATATGTAAGATCTCCTCTCTGAAAAGCCTATATATTGATTGAGAAAGAAAATTGTGTAACACAGTCCGTTGGCATGAAATATAAACATTAAAGTTGAAGTACGAACAAGGACTTGTCTGTTCCCTTTCCCACAGGGAAACGTGCCTATTGATTTATTTTTGTTAATGTGATTATTGAAGCTTCTAATAAAACACACACAGTACACATACTCATACACACAAAGGCACACACCCACCCAACCACATACCCATAATATATATATATATATATATTCTCGGTACAGGTCAGCAATTAAAACCAAAAAGGTTGAACAACCTGTTGCAAACCATTTTTAATTTGCCTCATCATTCTATCCAAAACTTACGGGTCAGTGCTATCGACCAAAACGATACATGGACCGACAAAGCTAGAAAAGTTAAAGAAAATTCCTGGGAACTCAATCTCAAAACCACATCGCCTTTCGGCTTGAACATCAGGAGCGACTTATCAGGTTGCTGATGATACAAACCCAAATAATCCGATCAGGCCATTCCGACCTAACGATTTCTCTAAATGCTTTGAAGAGGATTTTCCTAGTGTTGATGAGGGGTTACACGCGAGTGATCCGATCAGACCCTCCCGGTCAATCAACCTGCTCGATTGCCTTAAGAAGGATTATCCTGTCACAATAGAGGTGGGATCATTGTCAACACCTTTAAAAGCCTCCAAAATTTCTCACTCCTTGTCATTCTGTGACCAGGTACTGATAAAGAGGTAGTATTCCTCGAAAGCTCTACTTCAAACCTTTCGCTCTGTTTAATTTATCTTAAATTCTAGCCTTCCGCTCTTTGTATCTCCTCGGAGATCCAGCCTTTCCATTCTGTAGCACCGCTGTTTTACAGTTTCTCTTCTTCTATATTTATATATATATATATATATATATATATATATATATATATACACATATATATATTTACATATATATATACACATATATATATACATATATATAAATATATATATATATATATATATATATATATAATAAAAATGTTTTCCGTGTATTGGTCAATAGTTAAATAGACAAGACTGAGAAATTAATAATACTGATGACCAACAAGATCACACAAGATCAACAAGCGTCACAATATTGTAGCAATGCGTCATAATGTCTTTATTTTGATCCTTGCAAACGCGTCATTTATTACTAACTCATGACGCGCGCATCAATGTATTAACTTTGAACAATAACTTAAAATCGTTAAGCGTTATCATTTACATTTTCATTTGTAATCGCTGTACGTTCTCCGTCTAATCCGCTGAGGAAGATCCCAGGTGGGATTGAAATATATTCGGATATCTATCAATCTTGTTGGTCATCAGTATTATTAATTTCTCAGTCTTGTCTATATATATATATATATATATATATATATATATATATATATATATATATATATATATATATATATATATATATATATATATATATATATATATATATATATATATATATATATATATATATATATATATATATATATATATATATATATATATATATATATATATATATAAGAAAACCAAAAAAAAGATAAAAAAAACGGACACACGCCCAAGTCTTTGTTCAGGCCCTGTTTGTGCGTATTACGGGCTATAATTAAGTTACTCTTCGCCCGGAGTCGCTGGTTTGTTGTCGTAAACCCCGAGCAAAGGAGAATACAACACAGATTAGAGAGATTATTCCCTAATCTGAAATAATGATTAGAAACGAGAAGGTTGGCTTTGTCGATGATTGCTTTTTTGTGATTGTTAAATCTCAACCTAAACTTGGGGCACGTCTGACCAACGTAGTTACCTTCCTCGCACGCAGTTCAACATAAAAGGTTTACAACATTTGGAGTATCACAATCAATACGCACAAACAGGGCCTAAACAGAGACTTGGGCGTGCTCAGTGGTTTTAGCTTTGCTAGCACCCTTTAGTCCTTAGCAACAGTTCACCTTCCTTGAGAGCCGCGACTTTTCTCTCAAGGGAGTGCGGTCTGTGCGCATAAATTCATGTCTGCGTGTTTGGGGGTTTGTGCTACACTCTAAGAAATGGTGTGCAGAATATACACAGCATTGTGTGACTAGTCCTCTAATCAACGAATGTGTAGAAAGTACACATGGTTGTGTAAAAAATTTATGTGTAAATTTTTTTCACACCCATATGTACTTTCTACACATTTGTTTTTTGGTGGACTAGTCCCACAATGTTGTGTAAATTCTACACAACATTTTTAGAGTGTACAGCTTTTGATTGTTCCAGTTCTGCTACATTTGTTAAAACGCAGTTGAAGGGCACAGGACTGTCCGAAATATTTGTTTCAAAAACAAACTATTGTGCTCTGAATACCGTCGTTTTTATCATTTTTTTGGTTTTCTTGTCGATATAGAGCATACGCAGAGCTCACTAATATGTATGTATATATATATAAATATATGTATGTATATATATATATATATATATATATATATATATATATATATAAATGCGGGCTATCGTGGACGTTGCGCATGAAAAATTGAGTCAAAACGTGGACTTTGACATAAAGTGGACATTTTCGTGTCCACGTATTGTTCAGGCCTCTCGGAAGAGTACTTTCTGGAGAGTGAGTAACTCCAAAGCATGACTTCTGATAATACAGAGCGCCATCTATTTTGTATCAACAAATGAACCCGATTCAATCACTCCCTCAGTAGACATCAGTGGTTGAAATCAGCATGATATATGTGTTGCCTGTTTCAAATTGGGTCAATCTGTGGACTTCAAATAAAGGTGACACACCTTAAGTGGACACGACTTTATGTGAAGCCAACATTATATCTCAAATACAACATGGGACTTAAAAGCAGCCTCACTGGAGTACGGGAGACATGCCATAGTGGTACTAAACACCATGCAGTATCACTCTTACATGCCTGAATGGTGCATAATACATCTATCATAATACCATAATAATATGTCCATCAAAGTACCCTTATTAAAGCATGTCCACCTTAGCCCGCATTTAGCAGTATATATAAATATACATACATATACATATATATATATATATATATATATATATATATATATATATATATATATATATATATATATATATATATATATATACATACATAACTCCCACCAAGAAAGACTTAGGCGAACTCATGCATCTGATTTTGACCAACAACAATCTCATTTTTGGTGACCACCACTACCTCCAAATTCATGGTACAGCCATGGGAACCAAAATGGCTCCCTCATTTGCTAACTTGTTTATGGGCAACTTCGAGCAAAAATTTCTGTCTCGACAAAATTTGAAACCACAAATTTGGTTACGCTTCATAGACGACATCTTCATGATCTGGCCCCACGGTGAAGATTGTCTAAAAATTTTTATTGAAAACATCAATTCGTTCCATCCCACCATCAAATTTACGGCCGACCATTCCAGGTCCAGTGTCCACTTCCTGGACACCACTGTAACCATAGAAAATGGTTCACTCAAAACAGACTTGTTTAACAAACCAACGGACAAGCACAACTACCTCCTACCCAGCAGTTGCCATCCTCCGCACTGCACCAAAAACATTCCGTACAGTCAAGCACTCCGCATAAAACGCATCTGTTCCTCTGAAACAGATTTTGACACTCGGGCAAAGGAACTATCCGGCTACCTCCGTAACCGGCAGTATTTTCGGGGTTCAATTGAAAATGCCATCAAAAAGGCAAAAGAAACCCCTCGCTCGCAAACTCTGACGTACAAAACTCGTCAGCGCAATTCCGACAGAGTGCCGTTGGTAACTGAGTACCATCCCGGTCTACCACCACTAGCCAAATTCATCAAAAAGCATATGCCCACACTTCAGAGCACCGATCGCCTAAGGTCTATCTTTCCCCAACCCCCGTTGTTGCCTTCAAGCGGCCCTCAAATTTACGGGACATTTTGGTTCGGGCAAAATTCCAGGACAAAGCCTCAGTCGAGGAAAACAACGAAAATTTTGGTTGTTCACCTTGCCCTTCCAACTGCAAGACGTGCGCCCTGGTTGATTCCACAAAAGGCTTCCAGAGCAATCAAAATGCACGCACCTTCCAAATTAGACAAGAAATTAATTGTCTTTCCAAAAATGTCATTTATCTCATATACTGCAATTTATGTGGGGTGCAGTATGTCGGAGAATCTAAAAATACTCTTCGAATGAGAATGACACAGCACAGGTCATCAATTAAAACCAAAAAGGTTGAACAACCTGTTGCAAACCATTTCAATTTGCCTCATCATTCTATCAAAAACTTACGGGTCATTGCTATCGACCAAAACGATACATGGACCGACAAAGCTAGAAAAGCTAAAGACAATTTCTGGGAACTCAATCTCAAAACCACATCGCCTTTTGGCTTGAACATCAGGAGCGATTTACCAGCTTGCTGATAACACCAACCCAAATAATCCGATCAGGCCATTCCGGCCTAACAATTTCTCTAATTACTTTGAAGAGGATTTTCCTATTGTTGATGGGTTACACCCGAGCAATCCGATCAGACCCTCCCGGTCAATCAACCTGCTCAATTGCCTTAAGAAGGATTATCCTGTCACAATAGAGGTGAGACCATTGTCCACACCTTTAAAAGCTTCCAAAATTTCTCACTCCTTGTCATTCTCTGACCAAGTATTGACAAAGAGGTAGTATTCCTCGAAAGCTCTACTTCAAACCTTTTGGCTGTTTAATTTATCTAAATTCTAGCCTTCCGCTATTTGTATCTCCTCGGAGATCCAGCCTTTCAATTCTGTAGCACCGTTGTTTTACAGTTTCTCCGTCATGTTTATATACATACATACATATATATATATATATATATATATATATATATATATATATATATATATATATACACACACACATATATATATATATACATATATATACCACTTAATCATACCTTAGGCGGACATTTGTTAAAATGAGAGCTTAGAAGGACACATATTAAAATCACATATTTTCATATATTTGCATATACGAGTCATTGAAATTTATAATTAAAATATCATAAGAGTCTGTAATAACGGCCATAACCTATAGTAATTGTCTTTTAAGTAAATTGCCTTTGTAGAACTTTAAATTAAATAAACAAAATATTACATGTTACATGTACTGCAATATTTAACACGTGCGTGTCCCTTACAGGACATTTTTAACAATATAACTAATATTCCAGTGGTGTACTATACGCAGTGCGTTTTGTGTACGGTTTCCACACGGTTACCCAAAGCCAAGGGTCATACAACTATTTCATAGGTATCGAAATTTTTTGACTAGCATGAGCACAAGGTGACAAATTTTTATGCAAACATTAGCTGGACTCCAAAATGTCTGCCTAAAGTATGATGTTCACGTAAGGTGCGGTTTTAGACGAATTTATGTCCACCTAAGGCAGGACTTAGGCAAATATATATATATATATATATATATATATATATATATATATATATATATATATGTATATATATATATATCTATATATATATATATCTATCTATATATATATATATATCTATATCTATATATATATATATATATTTATATATATATATATATACTTATATCGAATGTGTCAAAATTTCAGCAATAAATGCTTTAAGCAGTATTTCCTATTTCGTCCACTATGTGTTGAATTTTATATGTTCTCATTTCAGTTATTGGAATACACACATCTTCATATGTAGATAGGTATACATGTAGAGAAATATTGTCGTTAAAGTGATGCACTTATAATTTTAAAATCACTTTTCTACAATGGCCTCACCTTCAACAGAAATTGTAAAAGTTACTGAAGACTTCTCGCAGGTGCATTTAAAATCCTTTTTATGCATACTCCAATCTGCTTTAAAATGTAGCCTAGATATGTAACGCGAAAAGTCTTTATGGAATATAAATCCGTTTGAATCTGTAGTTATATCGTAAACTATACGTTTTGGAATTTTCCATTTAGGTAAAACTCCTCCTAACGTTTTGGAGATGACGTAACAACTGACAATGTATTGGCTGCCGGCAACGATTTCCAATTCATCCCAAGCCTTGATCCACACTTCTTTTCGGTTGCCATATAAGGAAAGACGTAAATTAGGAGAAGGATCTGGAACGCATACAAACACCAATAAAATCACTTAAATGTACATTAGTTATAACTATCAACTATTTGCTTCTGAATATTTTGCTTCATAGAGTGCAAAAGACAGATGGAACAAGCGTTAAAGAATTTGAAAAAGAGTAACCTTCAAATGCCTTATAAGTACATGTTTACATTTTATTCTATACAATTTCGACGTTTCGTGCCGAAAACCTGACTTTGATATTGACGCGGGTATCTTAAAGCCTCATCATGAGGGCCGGACATTTTGCACACAAATGTCAAAAAAGAGAGGCGAACAAATGTAAAATATATAAGTAAATAAATAAAAAACATCTTGTCATATTCCCAGTCATGCTTTACAATTTGGGACATTTATAGGTCCATGAGATACATATCGATAAACTGCTTTTGCAAGTCTTTCTGATGAGACTGTAAGAGTGTAACTACAATAAATATATATAGTTAATTAGCCTTGTCAATTGCATACTAAGTTAAAAGACCTGAAATCGGAACTCTTTTTTTCAATATGTTAGTGCAGTTATCGATACCACTTCATTGAAACGAATGGTTAAACATTTAATATTTCACAGCATTGCATATGAGCAAGCTAAAGGTATATTAACATCAAATAATAACAATTGTAGCTGCTTCATTGGATATAACAAAAAAATAAAAAGCGAAAAAGTTATCCTAAGTACAATGAATGATGATTAAACCAAAACACGTCCAACAATCTACGGACATTCTACTCATCAAAAACCTATCTTGACAGAATGAAAAAAAAATCTAAAGAATTACCTCTAACAAGGACTTCGAGTTGTTTTTGTTTCTTTCTGTCTTCGCCAAAGTGAACTTGACAACTTATCTTTTCTTTGTGCATTTTCGATGTCATTGTAAAGAGAACCGTTGAATTTATCTGTGTTATATAATGGTTAACCTTGTTACTAACCACCGATACGCCGATTTTCAACCAGCGTGGGGCGTTCCACGTTATCTTTGATGCTGGTCGAGATACGGTGGAGCATGTCAAAGATACGTCTGAACCTGCCTGAAGCGATACTGTTGTCCCATTTATACTGTTGCTATCATTCTCGACCAAAGCCAACTGTAGGCTACTCGGGGGCACTGAAAGAATATTTGAGAAAACATTTACAGACGTAATTTTAGTACCAATGCATTTTGAACAAGGCGTTTCCGCCTACGGTAAATACATAAAACTGCATGAAAGGGATAAATTCAGGACAGTCTTAAACAGTAACCTGCACTTCCGGAATCCACTTCTGATCTTTGATCAGATGTAAAATAAATTAAATGGTCAAATAATTTCGAAAATATAGTGAAATAAGTGACTTAAATATCTTGGTGGTCTTAGTAATCGAGCAATTGGATATTTTAAGAGTGGAATTTCCACTTTACGATCTAAAGAATCCGCAGTATTTGAAATATGGCAATAGCAACTTTATTAGAGACTTAAAAGTAGAAACTGGTACCTAAAACAATTGACAAGCATTGAAAAGTACATGACTTTAAATACGAACAAATGTTGCGATGAGTAAAATTTTTCTAACCTTATCAAAATTTTCTGACAAACACCTCGGAGTAACAACAATGACATGAAATATCCCAATGTGAAACGTGTTATTTGGTGTGCGGAAAGAAAAGAGTTTTAACCCATACTTACCCCAAATGTCTACAAACATATTTTCAATTTCAACCAATATTCCGCTAAAATTGTAGTAATTGCAGCTGTATGTGCCAATGTGTACGGAGCTGACCTCTTTTATGGCAATGTGGAAGACTGTGAAGTTGTTACTGCTCCAACCCTCAATGTTAGAAAAGTAATTTATGCAGGGATTACGGGTCTTTTTTCTCAAACAATGATAGAGTATTCTCTTAACGTTGACACGCTGCTGAACTATAGTCACTTCAGTTATTAATTCGGCTGGTGTGATCGAACTTTCAAAAGTAAGGGTTACGTCTTGTCCCATATAGGCTTCTACTTTTCGATTATCTGATGTATACTGAGGAACGGCTGTGCGAGATGAAGAAAATACTTTAAGAACAAAAGCACGGTATACATAAACCATTGTAATTCAGACAAAAACTCAAAGAGAAAATAAAGGTAACGTGACACCACGGTTATATAGACAGTACCTTGAAACGAAACTTCCAAAATTAAATGGTCCAACTTACAGTATGTACCGGTAATCATAACCATCATTAGGCTTAGCCAGGCCATGACATTTGATTATCTGCTTAAAAAGAAATACAAAAGAAGAAAAAAGGAAGCATATAAAAGGCGAAGTTAATAAAAGGCTGATATAACCGTTTCCAACGGAAATTAATGAAATCCGGTTATATGTAGAACAATATAAAATAGGTAAAACAGAAATAACCAGATTACAAGAAATTAATCTACAACAAATTGCATTGCCGTCCTCATCTCCGTTAACAGTTTTCCCCAGTGTTATAGTAACTTGCATAGAAATGTCCATTCCATACAAAATACCTGTAGTGATGATAGGCTTGATTTTACGTGAGCATATTGAGCTTTCGTATGATAAGTTCACAACACTTTGGGCAATGCTACTACATACGTGAATTTGTCGAGATCGTCGCTA
This sequence comes from Holothuria scabra, assembly GCA_037179385.1. Classification (NCBI taxonomy): domain Eukaryota; kingdom Metazoa; phylum Echinodermata; class Holothuroidea; order Aspidochirotida; family Holothuriidae; genus Holothuria; species Holothuria scabra. The sequence goes on from CM074189.1 coordinate 43,441,840, forward strand.
CTGACTATAAATTAGATGGACTTTGACATGCAGAAATTATATAATGTTTGAAAGAAACTGTGCAAAATCCTCGTGTAAATGAACATAAAGTGAGATCTTACGAAAATTTCGATCCTTTGCACCGAAGGTTTCCTTTCGGAAGACGACCCATGAATGTTTACACTTTTGTAACTTACATACTGCTTCCTTGATAAATTCGTATGGACTTGATCTTAAGCACTCTCTCAATATTATAAAACAATAGTTGTAAGCTAGGCTTCGTTCGGAAATTTAAGTGGTTTATGAGCTTAATGTAAGTGAGACTTATGTGACTTTCACTTTTCATCAAAGCTATGACTTTTAATCCGAAAAATTTCTACACCGTTTAAGGCATTGTAAACCTTTGACAAGATTTGTTACTGCGTGTGATTACAAACATACAGCATTAAATTGTATCTTTTGGACAGGAATACAAAATAAATGGCGAAATGCACACCCATCCCTACACCAATAGCTTAAAAATGCTAGTCCTGTGAAAATTGACTGAAAATGCAGTGTGTTCTTATTTCGTCATTAGCTGGAGGCAGTTTGTTGGCATATCTTGTAACTCTTCGTTTTTTGTTCCCGTGCAGCCAATTCTCGTAGTATGTACAAGCGAGAGGATCATGCTACGATATAAACAATATTAAGTGCAACTAAAAGCGATATTATTATTTTAAAACTTGACATAGAATAGTGGCAAAACATAGTGTTAACAATGATAAAAAGGAATAAAATGCCCCCCCCCCCAAAAAAAAGATTGAGATATGACTTGCATACCAAATGCGTTTTCCATTTCGTTTTCATTTCATTATTCGTCGTACCACAACAGTAAATTTACAAGATAATAGATGAGCACATATACAAAAGTTTGTGAAAACACGTGTTGTGAACGAAAGTAGTTTTAAAACCCTCCTTGGTTTGACAAATAAAAGGACTCTCAAAAAGGGGGAAGACGCTAAATAAACAGAAGATCAACATAAATCCACCTGTGCCCGCCTTCAACACTCCCCACCCGTCAACCTACTGTACCCGAGAAACATTAATAAGTACTGACAAAATTTTTTGACAAGCCTTCCTTCAAAGACGCAACTGACGGGCTAAGTCGATAATTCTAATGAAGTGTGCATAAAAAGAAGGAGAAAAAACTTGGAAGTAGATTTTGCAGACAGCGATAGGTAAACGGAACTTAACTTATGTTGACTAGTTCATCAAATTTGATTAAATTTAACAAAGGAAATATAAGACTCGTCTCATCACGTGGAGCAGAACCTCCGATGTGTCTGGCAGCCCTTTTCTAAAGAAGAAACAATTTATGTACAACATTCTCAATGACGGACCATACACTACAGCTGTAAGAAAAATAGGGTAAAACAAGACTTACGTTAATTAACCTCAGAACTATTTGAGGTAAAGTAAATTTTCAATTTTGATAGGATGCCCAGACTTCTTGAAATTTGACCTGAAATATACTTTACATGATCTTACCATGAGAGCTTATCGTCAATGTGTACGCCAAGCAACTTTTGTAGAGGGAACTTTCACAAGGGGCTTATTATGCAAACTAATATTGAAGCTGCAATTATTTCTAGTTCTGCTAAATACGATATAATTAATTTTATCAACGTTCAATGATAATTTATTCGAGACAAACCATTTATAAAACTTGCACAGTTCATCATTTATAATTCCTCTAAGTTGCTATTGCTTACTGTAAAGAATAGACTGGTTTTGTGTGTAAACAGTCCTAAGAAACAAGACTTAGAGACATTGCAAATATCATTTACGTAGACAATAAAGGGTAGAGGTCCTTAAATGAACCTTTTTCGAACCCCACATATAACTCTAAGAGATCTGAAATGCACACTATAAAAAATTGAATTGTTGTCTTGTAGTTACGTAGCTTTTCATCCAAATTGAGCATTTTCCCTTTTTCGTTTTTACCAAAACAGGATAAACCATGGTCGATAGTGTCGAAAGCTTTAGACAGGTTAAGAAAACCACCAATGATTTTTTTTACTTTAAATGGCAGAGTAGAGTCCATCCACAGCTTAGGCTTGGGCTATTTGTCACAAATGAGCCGATCTTCGCCCCTCCGTCGTAGCCCCAGGTTGTTCTCCCCTGCCAGCGAGGTTGACCATAAATAAAAACAAATTAATTAAGGTAAGAAAAAAAATCACCTGAGAAGATTTTTTAAATTCAACAATAATTCTTGATTATTTTGTTTCTTTCGCGCGCGCGCTCTCTCTCTCGCTTTCGGACTGATGATCCGTAATTTTCAAATTATATAATATATCTAGATAAATACATTATTTCTAACCTAACATACTGGTGAAATTAAATACTCTTATTAATTCTTAATTGTGATAACCTTCACGACACTAGGGCCCTTTTCGGATTCTTTCTGTTCCCTTCCCATCTTTTCCCAAAACACTTGCCAACAGTTCCTGGAGTTTGCTTTCGCTTTTTTTTACCGTGGTCACTATGCAGTTCATTCCGTCACCAGCAGAGTACGACTCTTTCCTTTGTACCCCAGATGGCGAAGCAGCCTGGCCCTCCTTTAACGAATTAAATTCGGCACCCGTGATTACGTATCACTGTCGAAATCAATTTTTCTTTCGGTTCACGTTATCTTTCAATCCCTCACCATTTGTCCCCTTCCAGACAAATCAATTCATTAAAATCCACGACTTTCAGTGTCAAGATTTGATATGCTCTACTTGATTGCCAGAATGATTCTCTTCAAGATGTAGTCCTTTGAGTTTACCTCCTTCCAGAAGACTCGCTATTTCTGTTTCCGTTCGTCAGCTTTCGACGCAACCTTTGGTACGCTTTTCCATGAAACCCTTCCGGAACGATTCCGCACAGGTGTCCTTTCTTGTAAATCATTCCGTGTCTCCCTGAGTGGTGGCGCTCTTCCAATAAGTTGGCTCGACCGGAACACTAATTCTGTGGAATTTTCAGAACGAAAATCAAATTGACAGTCACCTTAGATGCTGTGTTTTACTCTCAAAGAGTACAGTAAATTAAAGACTACACTGTTAAAAATTTCTCTGTAAATTTACATAATTTTTATGGCAAATTTTTTTCCAACCAAATAATGTTTTTTTTACAGCCAGACTGTAATCATGAAAAAACATTAAGTGTTTGTTTTTTCTTTACAGTTTTTGCATGTAAATTAGTATACAAATGTCTACTGTAAAATCGAATTACAGAATTGTTCTGTTTTTTTTTTTACCTTAATTTTATGTGAATTTACAGCCTACTGTTTTCATTCTCGGCGTTTTAATATTTATTATAATATCGCTTTTTTCCTTTCATATGTTATTACGTAACATACACTTCACCATTACGTAGATCAGGTATTTGCTTGTCAACGTAATGTGTCGTTACGAAGCTGTTTTCAATCAAAACACAATGAGGATGCTTTGTTGTCATATTGTTGTCAAGTAGACTGCTATCTCTAGGAACTTTGTAATTGGAAAGTCACATTTTTTGTACAATATAATAATTGTTTTTAAAATAAATATGACAAAGAATGCAAATACATTGGTTGCAAACATTTCCAGACAAGGTACAAAATAAGTTTATCACTTCCTGATTAAAAAACGCCAAAAAAGATATTATTCAAAGCAACAGCAATCCTTTTGTTAGGAAAATGCCTACAAAATAAGCTCCACCCATTTATGCAAAATGAGATATACGTCATAAAGTGGTAAATTTACAGACTCTTTCAAGTAAATTTGTGAAACGTTTTTAATTCCATCAAGTGCATGAGCGCCTGTGGCGATGAGTTGACATCAGTATACCAATTGCCAGTGCTCTGAAATTAGGGCCTTACAATTTCTTTTTACTTAAAAATGTGTGACAAAACACCAGTTGTATGATATTTATAACTAAGAACGTAATAACTAAGTATGCTTGTATAATAAATGTAAGTTAATTTTCAAACAGGGCCATAAATTTGCCAAAAATGTTTTCTTTTTTAACTGAAACTTCGCAGAACGATGCATGTTATATATTGAAAATTTTCTGGCTATTTCTTATTTGTTTGTTTGTTTGGGCTTATTTTTGTTTCTTTTTCAGCTTAAAAACAAAATGAATGTTTGTTAAATGACAGCATATTTATGTGAAATCAGAAAAATACAAAATACTGTTAAAATTTCTGTAAATTTACAGAAAAAGTTTTACAAAGAAGTAAAATTTGGTTAAAAAAGCAGACAGAAATGGTTTTTCAAATAAACAGAAAATACATGTTAAACAACCTTTTTTTTTATTGTAGCAATACAAAGTGTCTGTAAAGATACAGAAAATCTCTATTAAAAGTAAAATACAAAAAGTTTTAGTTAAAAAAAGTCTGTAAATTTACAGAAATTTTTAACAGTGTAGCCTTTCCAGTATTTTTGAAAAACAAGGTAATAAAGATATAGGACGATAAGTACAGAAAATATCGGTTTTCCTTTCATTAAGGTAGGACAACTTTGCCTGTTTTCAAGAGAAAGAGATCAGGGAAAGTGACAGTATTAAAAGAGGTATTTTAATATATGAGTTAGCGGTTGTAAAATATAAGGGATGAACTGTAACACGATTTTTGGACGGTTGCTATCAAACCCATCCGATTTTCTGGGATTAAGAGACCTGGGAATTCTTGCCAACTTCATGCTAAGTTACTGGGAGAAGTAGAGGGATGAGCGATTAGAACGGCCCACATAGCATTCATCAAAAGGAGCAGGTGGATTATTCTCGGCTAGAGAGGGCCCGAGATTAGGCAAAGCGTTGTTGAACTAATCAGCAATGTCTCTTGAGCGGGTGACAATATGGTCGCCTCTCTTGAAAGTGTCGGGGTATGAGGTTGTTTCTCCCCTTTAGAAGACCAATTATTGTTTTCCATGTCTCTTTGCCATCGTTTTTAAAATCAGCAAACTTTTTGAGGTAAAAATGGTTTTTTCATAACCTGATAACAGAGTTCAGTTTTTTCTTTATGCTCTGTACTTGAGACTTTTGTTTGAGTTTGGGCTTTCGATTACTTTCTGTACAGTTTTTTGTTGCTTCGAATTGGTTATAACACACAGAGAGTGATCCAACTGGCCCTGCCCTCCTTCTCCTATAGTTATTGATTTGTGTTAATTTTTTACATTCTGTATACCCAAAGTGGCAAAACTCTTTAGCTGCAACAAAAAGGACGAGCAGCTCCTTTTCTTTCTAAAGACAATTTTTTTGGTCAATTATTACTCTTAATTAACATCATATCAGTATGTTTGTTTCTGAACTCCATAAAGCGTGTGCAAGCGTCCCCAACGCAACGAAAACGCGCTCTGTTGATTACAGAACGGTTACTAAGTTCCGATCGTCAGTGCTCTGTTCCCTGCAAAATTGCTATGATGTTTATTCGGTTGAATGTGACAACTTACCTTTACTTTCCAATGACTTAAAAATAGACCACATAATATTTATCTTTTTCATAGGGACCAGCGCAAATTTTGAGGGTTTCCTTTTGCATAGCAAGCAAGAGCAATAAAATTTTGACCTACTTTTGTTTGTACAAATAAGCTCGGATCGCCAATTCTTATGCATTGCTGGATTAGCTATACAATATACTTCCAATGGTGGAGGAAGTTGCCAAAGTTAGCATGAATTTGATGAAGTTAGCATGGCAAGCTGTTGAGTCTTAAACCCACTTGTGGTACATTCTACTCAATTGATACCTTGTCCCCATTTTGTTTCAATGTAGAAGTAAATAGGACCCTTCTAAGCTGGCTTTGAAACCATGGTAGCTCCATAAAAACATCTTTCACTGTAGTAGTATGTAGCAGCCATGCAGTCCTGTAGCTTGGAAATTTTTTGTTTTTGTACTGAGATGTTTTGTGCTATCTGCTGCCATGTGCTTGTTTGGATTGATTATTTTTTGTCCTTTAACATAAATTTTTTCAGAATATATCGGAAACCACACGGCTTGTTTTTAAATCAAGCAGATGTTCGTGATAACGTAGTGAAAGGTTGTGAAAATAAAGCTACAAAGTTCAATACTTTATTATCCCGAGAGATGATTGTACAAGAATGTACAATACATCAGCAGATAGAAACAGGTCTTTGAAAGTGAAAGAAGCACCAAAAAGCGAAGTTCAGAGTACCCTCATATGCAGAAATGCTGATTTTGATTTAACAATATGCCCTTGGTGCAGATCATAAATGACGAGTAAGCAACTGTGCAGAGGATTAACAAGAACATTAAGTGCGTTACAGGTTGCAGGGCTGGCAAATTTTGTCCTATTGGGGGAATAGTATTGCTAAGACTTACTGCTCTGAAGACTGTCAAATGAAATGATGGGTTTATTATCTTTGCGAGGATACTATAGGGATTATCTGTGCATATATTTAATGGAAAAAAACAAACTTGGTCCGTGCCTTATGGTAGCGGATCACTAACTCCAATACTTGTGCATTTCAAAACTATTACTCAACTAAGGGAAAGACAAATTTTTTTCCACAAACGTAAGGAGAGAAACGAGGAAATGTTTTCATTCAAACATAAACAGAGTAACGGAAAACAAAACAAGGTCAAAAAGAATAGTAACGTGGAACTGTTATGTCTAAAACACTGCGGCGTCATTGAAGTGGGGCTGAAATAATTTCACAGAACGCGCTAATGTGACACATTTTGTATCATTAACCCTTTACCGTTGTGCTCCAATAGGGACATATTTGCGCGCCTCGGGAGTGGGCGGAAAAGGGGACATAGCACTCCCCGCATCAGCTTCCGTAGGCTATTGACCCCGTGACCTTAAACTTTTGTCCCTCTCGTTGTTGTGGCCGAATTTTTGGGTAGCTACTCGCAGTATCGAGCTCCGCTTGAGGCAGTAAAAATGGGTGACATCCGCGCTCTCCGTCTGGGTCCAAAAGAACCCAAACAACGGAAAAGGGTTAAAATCTGTGAAAGTCATATTTTGCTGTAACAAATTTTTTCGCAACGAAAAAGATTCAAGATATTTGTCTTATGTCGTGATTGGTTAGTGTAGTTGCGGCCGTTTAATCCGGCATCTTTTTGAAATGTTTTTACCAGAAAATATGCAAAAACTTTTATTAACGGTAAATGTACACATCAACATTTATATTTTTCTCTAACCTGGAAACCCTGTCAATGTTTCTACATACTGGTATACAGTCAGATCAGAACTGCCCAAGGAGGTGCGGAAACAAAAGCTTCTGCTCTCTGCAAAACTCTGATTACCCTTTAAATAAAAAGGGTTAAAGGAGAAAGAAAAAAATCTTTTATGAAAGAATTAACTCAGAACAAGAAACGAGTAAAATAAAGGACTGAATGCCTCAGTTTTTGACATCTCGTTAACACTGTCGGTAACATGCCGCTAGAAGAAGAACTTCACCCCATATATATATACTAATCAGCATAGATGTTCTCATATAGCAGGCTCCGAAAATATGAATATAATATATCAACAATTGAATTAACCTATATACTTAAGCCATTTTTGTCTTATCCCACGATATATTTAAATTCAAGTTTCACACAGTGTCTGATATAAATGCGCTAAAATATCAAGAGTGCCTTCTCTTTAGAATATTTCCTCTTTGTTTCTAATTCAATATTACCGTCAAAAAAGAGAATGATATCATCTCTATATCTCATCCAGCTAATAATCTGCTTGGAGAGGGCTAACATCTCGTCTAGCAATAGCACACCATTCTATAACTTGCTATTATGCAAGGTCACAATTTCACCTTACACCATCTCAAAGCCCTAATATTTGGGGTTCTTGATCTACTTTTATGCATATTTAACTTAAAATTTCAAAACCCCCGAGGATATACACTCCTCCGCCACACCCTTTACAACGATTTAAGGGTTATATCAATTAATGAAATCACCCTTTCATCGGGTATTTTAGCTATGCGAACACGTCACTGAGTTTTTGGAAAGTCAACCACCCTCCTTCAAACTTCCACCTTTTCAAGATTTGGCTCCTCCTTTACATATAAAAATTAAGTTCTCGCTTTAACTTCCCCTTTAAACTCAGGTCTCTGTATGGGTTTCCTTCCAAGAAAATCGCTTCTTAACATTTGTTTTTTCATATCAAACTAGATGTGCTTCATAAGATTTTTTTGTTGATATGTTTGGACATATTTGTAACATTTGTAACAATTCCATGTTTCAACGGTTCTGTCTTCGAAATTAGGTAAAATGTTGAACACCACTATTTCGTTAATCAACTTAAAGCTGTGTTTTCAAGAGAAGAATATAATGTTACCATTTGATGCAATGACTAACACGGCACCTCTAGTGACGTACAGTGCACTGCGTATGTTAGATGTAGCTTCATGCAAAGTGAATATGAACTTAAATAACATACTACTTTTATATTTAATTATTTCAACGAATGTCTCGCCTCCCCCCTAATTGTTTTCACAAAAGCCAATACAAATGATTGTAAAATATGGTCCAACTCTTCCCACGTAAACAGAGAAACTGAAACATATACAAATCTGGATAAAAAGACGTGGGAACTTCCACCAATACATGATAACGAAACTAATTGGAGGTAATGCTTAAATCAGTTTCCCTTCTCGAAACTTGACTCCATTGGGGATGTATAAAAAACAAACCAAAAGGTAGAAACTAATTATCAGGACAAATCACTTACAGTTTAAAATACAGCTAAAACCCTTTTCATTAAATATTGTTATGTATGCAGGAATGATGATTTTGTACCACACGCACTGTAAAGAAAAATGGCTTTAAAGGGAATTTGCTCATCAAAGAAGAACAAAATGTGAAAAAGTAGGAAACGGGGGGAACAGGAATGTTTTATATCTATTGCTTCTATTTCAACGTTACCTATAACCGTGACTCTGTACATCTGTATTTATATTTACTTTTTGAGTAAATTAATAAGGGATAATTCGAAACGGCACTATAAGTACTTTTAGCGCAAGGACTGGAAGAAAGTGAAACAAAAAAGTGAGAAGGTGAGGGGGATGAAGGAAGGAGACATTATGTGATAGAGGGAAGTGTAGAGTGACAGAAGGCAGAGAGTAAGAGAAGACAACAAGGACAAGGAAAGAGAAGAGCAAGGAGTAGGAGAAAGAAGAGCAACGAGTATTTAAAAGTTAGTTAGTGAGTTAATTAGTTAATTAGTTAGTTAGTTAGTTAGATGGAGTTTTACGGCCCAGTTTCCCTCCTATTGGTTGAAGTCGAGCCGGCCAAGGCCTCTTTCCAGTTGTGACTCACTGGCTTGTTCTCCTTACTCCATTGCTTATGCAGAGCATCCCGCACAACGGCAGCATGTTCCATTTTAAGAGTCTTTAATATGACTCGACCTGTGAATCGAACCCGGGCCGTTGAAAGAATAGAACAGTAGACAGATAACATTAACGAGTAAAGAAGCATTGGGTGATGGCTACATTTTACGAATTAAGAAATACAGAGGTTAAACTACATGGTAAAGGTGACCACATGGGGTATTCAATTTAAAAAAAAAAATAGTTATTTGGTATGACCCGAATAGAAGTTACCTTTTGTTAATGAAAATTAACCCGTCTTTGAATACCAAATGCCTTATACCAATATGAAGAATATATTTGTGATAAAAACAAAATTTCGGCCTAACTGTACCGTCAAATCCGGTGCATTAATATGATTCGAATAAATGCACTCATCCCTACAAATATTTGGGCTATTACATGCCCAAACCTCAAATATACCTGTTACGCTACGTTAGTATTTAATCTAAACTAAGATACTATATATAACTGACGTCCTGGCCTCAGACCTAGTACTGTGCGGGTCGATTTGTCAATTTGACTTATTTTTTCCCAAAACAAATTTCATAACCAAACTTGTTGGAGGGGTAGATTCTTAACTGTGGTGTTGGCACCTGAGTATATAAAGAAGGTTGGAAACGAAAACAAACCTAGGGATGACAATTGCATTTAGAGAGTAAACAAACTTTACAGAATTGAAAGTAGAAGCAAACGATAGCAACTTCGAACAAATTTAAATACGCGATAAAGATATTAAATGGCTTTCACTATTGAAACCAGAGAGGGAGCATCTTAAAAAAAAATGACGGAAGGGAAAAAGAAAAGACAAGCAGGTTCATTCTTTCCTCCTTCAACTTAATAATTCGTGCAGATTGGAGAATAAGTCAGAGGGTAAACAAAGAAGCAACATTAATGAAGACTGTGTTGCCCAGGAGCGAGATCGCATTAGTATACGTAAGACATTAGAAAAGGTAAGGCATTTGGTGCCATAGATGATAATGTTTCAAAGATGTTTATGGGTTTCCTCATAACTAAAACTTTACTTTTGTTTTGCATAATGTAAAAGGTAAATTGAAATGAAAAGCATTTCTCTGGGCGACGATCTTCGGAGCTACCAGTGCTGCTTTTGGGAAGGGAACGCATCGAACCCAAACACAATTTAGAAACTAAAAGGCAAATTAAGTTTTCATTTCTGACGATTCTTTCTTTTGGTTACCTTAAGCTAATTGCTAAATCCTATGGTATGCAAATAGGAACTTTCTTAAACATTAGTCCAAAAGTCCAAATTTTATATTTTGGACTGAAATTGTGAACTATGAATGAAGGATTAGATGTTTCTGATACTTGGTAAAGATAGTAAGGCGGTTAAGGAAATTTTGCCTTTCATGTAAGTTGATTGTCTGCTGGTGCTGTCGAATAAAAACATGAAATTACATATAGGGGCATTTCTTCATTTTCGCATTCTTTCTTGGTTCAAATTTCAGTGGTTAATGATCCGTTAAGCATATCGTATTTGCTACCGGTACTTAAGGCAAGTTGTTCTTTTGATTTGAAAAAAGGGACTAGAACGTTCCTCGCGAAAACAGGGTGATGTTCTCAGCCAACAAGTCAGTTTACAAATACGAACGACAAAATGATGACAGCATGCATTTTGTTATCATAAACTCAACCTGATTCCAATTAAAATTACTCTTCAATATCATTATAAATATCAAAGGGAAATTCACGGTGATAAGAACCGGTGAGCCACACGAAGCTAGTTAACTCATAGCTGTCTTAGCTGTTACAGTATCCAAATGAGAAGACTCTAAATCGATAAAAACTAGGTCTATGGAAAACCAAGAACTCTTGGCTTGCATTCATCTTTAAAGGAAGTTTCCAAAATTCATTGACTCCAAAAAAGCAGGCAATATTTTTTTACCTTTCAGCATGTGAACACTGCATCCCAATCGCATGTAGCACTGGAAAGTTTCTAATTTTTAAAATTATATTTTTCTTCCGAATTAGTGGGGATGAGGAAGAAATCTAAAAAGTCATTGTGGCACATTAATTTGACACTGAATTCGACTGATTAGAAGTTTAATGCTGCTACGGGTAATGATAAGGGACATTCTTTGCCATACCCTCCATATGGTGTAGTGTAATGCTAGAACTACAGAAAAAATTACGTGGGCCTATCAAATTTGAAAGACAAAGAGGACATGCAATGAAAAACAAAAACAAGAGAGAAATTAAAGTGTGAAAAGGCTATTGCAAAATGGTTTAAAGAGAACCATGGGATCAATGTTGTCTTTCTAACAACATCCAATCCAAAATTAACTGGAATACGCCTGTAAGTTTGCTTTTTACAATTTTCCCTCGGACAATATGCAACTAATTGATTGTAACCTGCAAGTGTTGACCGCAAGCTCCACAGATAATACAAAACTTACATTAACAGATTCTGCTGGATTTCATAGGCTTGAGAATATTTGTGTGAGTTAGAAATGGGATACATATCTTGCCATACCAACTGCCCCAGCTAGGCGATAGTTTCCTACATATTTTCAAACAACTGTACCAAAACATATTCTACTATTTTCTCAACTAGGTTATACATGTAGTGGGTAGGTAATAATTCTATTGGTGGTGGCGATCATTTTTGCATGCCCATCGGTGTTTTAAAATTGGGTTAGTTAGTTAGTTACTTAAAAATTAGTTATTTAGTGACATTGGTCAGTCAGTTAGTTGGTCAGTCAGTCAGTTAGAAGAGGTTGCTACGAGCTCCCTTACCTATTAGTTCCATTAAGCCTCACTGGATTGACTTCCCTCAAGTGCTTATGCTGAACACCAATCATGATTATGACACTTTTGCAGAACAGATCACTCAATAACTTGACTGTTAAAGAGAAAATAAAAGGAACTTTGTAATAGAAAGTTCGCAATACTTTCGTTATGGCCTAAACAGGTTTTGTGCAGAGTTAACATGCTAAAATAAACACGTTGGCGAATGCTGCAGGCTCTAATAAGGCTTTGATTTGTTGACACATGGAAGTGTGAGGTACAGCTTGAGACAAACAAATCAAGCGAAGTACATAATGCACGACGTTACTTTGTTTTAACACAGTATGTGAATGCAACACTAAACATAAAATCTGAATAGCCAACCAATGGTTTAACGTATGAAAAAAAGTCCCAAGGAAGAGTGATGTCACAACATTTTCACGGAAACTCCAATTCTAGAACACGTGTTGCAGGCGCAAGGTTGGTATGTTTATTCCAACGATTTGGAGTATGTGCGCGTGTGCATAGCCACTGATACGAATTTCTGAACTCGCTTATTAATATCTACCAAATAAACTTGAAATACAAATAATTCGAAAAGAAACCTCCATAAACGAAAATAAGGTATACTAATTCGCCCATCAATTTACTTGTAGAGCCGTTTTGAAATCTGGGTACTAGGAATATAATGTCAATGATCGCGGGAGCTTCTGCTAACCTGTCACGAAAGCAATAATAATACCTAACTAACAACTAATATAGATGGCATAACAGACTGAATTCGATGACACAAGGTGTATTTCGAAAAAAAAAAAACCTTAGGTTTTGAAGATCAAATACCCTCACCTCAAACAAATATAATTCTCGCAACCTGCTTTCTTAAGAAGCATTTTTCATCCTACAAAAGTCCCAAAACTCATTCTCATCAATTCACAATCGCTGTTTATTGCTATGGTAAGTATATACAAGACCTAATATGCAATCAGGAAACTCTCAGTGCAGTGCATGCTGTGTAATTTTAAATACGGTACTCTGCATTTATTGAATTTTCAGTCAATCAAACAGCTGTGTCAATAAAAACTTTATGTGGATTAGTAAACTTCGGCTATTACCTGACGTGACCCTGATTACTGACCATTAAATTAAACCACTGATTACTTTCGCTCTACGAATGCATCGGTTCACTCCTTGTATCAAAAGTGGCTGCTGTTGTGAATTGCTAAGTACTTCCTTGTACTTTGACAGTCTTAAGCCATACTACTGAAAACTAAGTAGTGTATATCTTTGTTCATTAACGCATGACTGTCCTTTACAGTTATAAATCCTGACTCATTTTGAAGCCACCACGGACTCACGTATCGCAACCATTGCTTGCTATAATTTAAGTAAGATACATGTCGAAACTATACAGGAACACATGTCACATGAAATCTAGTAGTAGACCTATGTACGTAAGCACCACCCTACACTTGTTTGAAGATGATATGGGATTCTGACTACTTTAAAAATGATGAATTATTTGCCAGCAATAGTTATATCCGTACAATAATTCCAACAAAATAGTTCATAAAATACATAAGAAATACGACTTCTTATTCATACAAAATACCGTTTAAAGAATGCAACAAATCGCAAAATGTTTACATTAAAAAAAAAAACGTTGGCGAAAAAAGCCCATTCCCCTTTTATCTCTTCACAAAGATTTTCACCTGCTCTTTGACAGATCTCTGACTAGGCCTTCTGTAATAATTGATCTATAAAGTTTGTGTGTTCTGCTGTGTTGTATTAAGCACTAACAGGACAAAATCTGTATAGCTGATATAGCATTGAAACATTAAACATACATGAACGTCAAGAAAAAAGGTAATGTCCATAGTGACCTAACAACGCCACCTTAATCAGTTAGAAAATATTTTCAATAAATGTTAGATAAAGTAAATTTCCTGACTTCAAAAAGTTAAACTTGCTGACAAGAAGCTTTTCAATACAACTTTTTGTTACTGAATGTGACAACAACTCGTTTAACTGTAATTCTAGACTATAGAAGATACCGTGAAAACTTCGTAATTTGGTGATTTTTCTTGTCCCTTGGGATTGCACGTGTTAAAAGGCAAAAAAAAAAAAAAAAAAAGAAGTTGATCAATGATTAAGGTTGGTATTCTAAAAACTTCGGTTGACCTCCGATAGATTATAGTCGAGATGGAAAAAGGGTGGTTAGTAGTAGCCATTCCGACTCTTAAGCTGTGTAACGTTACACTTATTAACATGAGAAACACTCTCAATTTCATGTTACTCTCTTTATAAAGAGAGTAACATGAACTTGAGAGTGTTTCTCCTGTTTATTAATGTGACGCTACACAACTTCAGAGTCAGGATGGCTACTCCTAACCACACTTCTTCCATGATCAATGATTACTGCTGGTTATGTTACAAATGAGCATCTCCCATAGTTTCTATTTGGTTGGACATAGCGATTGGAAACGGGTATGGTACAAGAATTGCCTTAAGCATTCACAACCTATTGAAACTGAAGACAGTAAACAGATATTAAGGATCGACTCAAGAGAACTCTGTTTTTAGAGTTATGATTTATTTTGCCTGGGGCAGTATTACATTATTTATTAACGTTTACTAATAACTCGATGTCTGTTACGTAGAAAAGAAATGAAACTTATGTCAACATCATTGCAAAGTAGCCTTTAAAATCAGGTCAATACGTTTTGAAGCCTAACTGGGATAATGTTCTGTTGACGATACGAACGCCAATAGAAAGAACTAAGTGTTCACATATTCAACAAACTGTATGAAGAGGGCCAGGTGAATTGAGGTAAGTATATTTCAGACAAGGTGAGGCTAATTTTGTATGTTCTTCTTTTTTAAACCTAAAATACCGATACATGATAGCGTGTCTCACACAATGTTCTTTCTATTGAAGTTTCATTCGGATACAACCCATGAGCATGTTCAGCAAATAAAATGTTCCACTCAGAACAGGGAACTGCTATAAAACAACTAACGGATATGAGTTTTCACAGGAATACAGTTAATTGATTGGTTACTGATACTTATACATTGCTTAGTCTTGTCTCATACATTGCATTATCTCAGGCTAAAATTAGACATGGTAAATGGATACTCAAACGTTGTGCTGGAAAAATGAAATAAAGTATGTCATGCAATATTTTGTTGGAAAATATTTAGTTTATATTAAGAAAAGAGGGAAGAACTCGTTGCTGCTAATACACTCACAGAATGGTAAGTAAAAAAAATTAAGTAAATTAAAATAAGTAAAAATATTACACACTCAAAGTAAATATGTATCACACGACTGAAATTCAGTTTACCAAAGTGGATAGTAAAACCTGTTCGTTCTTAACTTTAATGTAAAAAATATTTTACAGATGATCCATGTAATTTTTACCAACAGTATGTAACGTGCAACAAAGCATTAAACATTTACCAAAGAATGAACTAATTTTTACCTAAGTACTGTATAAACACTGTAAGCGATGGCGCCCAAAGGCGACGACCAAACTTGGTGTTTCCTGCGAAGTAACTTGCCGAAAAATATCGACTCACCTTCAAAATGGATTCATTGGATTGGAAAGAAATGCTGAAAAACTGGGGACTTGATGAGCTGATGCAAGTTTGGAAGGTATTTTTTTCATTTTTGACCCTTTCTGCGATATTTTGTAGTTTATCGTTACCGCTAGCCAGTGAGGCTTGGAAGGTATAGGCTAGGGTAGGATAACGTTAGGCTACTTAACAGTACAGTCGGTGAGTACTGTTTATGATGGGCTGAACATAACGTTAGTTATAGTGCCGAATGGTTACGCAATATATGAACTAGAGTGGGACTCTCCGAAACTACTGTGGCCTCTTCGGGACCTCACCGCAGTGGCATATTTTTTCCCGGTTGTAAACACCCTCCTCTAGGAAAATTCACCCCGAGCATTTTGGAGTAGCCTAATAATGAACTATGCTAATAACCTTCTACAGTGACGTAATATTTAATGTAGCATAATGATGTAAACAAAGTTCCATAACGTTAGGCCTAGGCTGGTCATACCATTAAGAATTAGGGAAAGCAAATTTCATTTTAAAGATTTTGCTATTTTCCAAAAGATCACAACCGTACAAAACATAGCAATACCATTCTGTTTGACCTGGGCACTGTTTCATGCAGGCTAGTAACTTTAGCCTACATCAATCTCAAGTTTGATCTGCTTTGAAATCGTTCTATTGAAATCAAACTTTATGAAACTTTATGAAGATGGGAGTTCATGGTAGTACAATAAATCGATTTTGCATTTGAAATTTTTTGTCAGTTAGAAAGAAGTCAATAGTAACTGTGATAAAGAAAGCTGCCCGCTTTTTCCGTCTATCTTTAGCTGAAACATCATCTTTTCAGTCTAATTAGGGTGCCGTATCACAGAGGTGTATTGATTGACAGTCATTTTTCCCTTGCATTTTTTTTGATCTTTGAAGCTGAATGTGTCCTATAAGTAAAAAAAATATATGTTTGCTTTTTTCAGATTCCCTACAAAATTCATGTATAGGCCTACTGTACAATATTGTAGAAAATGAAAAATTAAGAAACAAAAGAAATAATCACCGATTTCCTGGGTTACATTTAAGTCATGTGTAAGTTAAGTATGGGTGGTTTTGTAAACAAGGTGGCTACTTGTTAAAGTCAGTCTTATTCCTTTTTCCAAAATAATAATAAATGAATTCAGATTATCTATGTGTACAGTGGAAACATGCAAAATTATGTAATTAATTAAAAAAGTGTCGATATAGAAAATTATATTTAAAGAATTTTGGGTGGATTTGAACAAACACCAGACAGAGATTTTCTAGAAACTAAGCTGACCATAGGCCTTCATAGGCCAACCTGGTATTTTGGATGATATTTTCTGTGGAATAAGATTTAATGGGGATTGGAGTATGAAGACCTACTTGAAAAATAAACAAGTGGGACACTATAATGGGACACTATGTGTCCCATTTACCAAGTGAAGATTTGCCTTTCAGAATTAAACCAGTTGAACCAATTGGTTGGGAACTGGGCTAACCAACTAACTGACTCAGAATTAAACCATACATATTTGTTTTAATTTGGTGATCTAAGCATTTCTAATAGTGACTATATATAGTAGGCCAACAATTCAAGTAAAGGTTAAATACATTTCCCAAGAAAGTGCTTCAACAAAATACACCTTGCAAGTTACTATACATACCATTTTAAAATATTAGTCTTGCAAACACAAAACCATTAAACAAAAAGGATTTATGATAATAGGTTCGATTTATAATTTTTTTTCTACATGCACTGGTGCATGTAGGTAGAAAAATTTACATGCACGGCAAACTTTATACATGCACCAAATGATCTTAAAATTTAAAGAAAAGCCTACGAGAAAAACACCTGTGGTATAGACCAAGGAAGGATCTAAAAGCACAATTTGCATTTTTTCTATTTTGAGTAAAAACAAATTTGCAGATTTTTATTGAACCTTTCTCTTTCGTGGCATGTTCCACCAGCCTGTTCTATCAGCAAAACTGACGGTCGCACGCCGCGAGCAATTTTTCCCCATTACCTCACTGTGTGAAACCATCGTTGGAGCCAGGATTAGGGCCAGCTCAAAAATTTCGGGGAGTATTCCCCCCTTGGTTTTAAAAGGAAAGCTCATGTTTTCTGCATAGGCTATATTTAACAGAGCTAAGCTTGAAGATACATTGGGCCGACACAAGGGAGCAAGTGACCTTACTCAAATAAGCGCAGGATATATACTGTACTTGAGGTCCCTAGCCTAGAGTTTGGATCAACTATCACCAAATAATCCATTATAAGCTACAGCTAAAATTTTACACAATCTTCAAGTTATTCAACTCTTTTTTAAGGTTGATTATAAGGTTTTGCCAGTTTAACATGCAACTAAAATTCCGCCATTGTGGTTTAAAAAGTTCAAGTCTCCGATCATCCAAGTCCTTTCAAATTTCAATGCCACTGTGGTACACACTAAATGTGAAACGTTGCAGTCTTAGAAGCAAAACCACATCGTGAAAATTACAGGATGCCCAAATTATTTTGTTGGCATTTATTTCTCAAAACATGTGTGAGGCATGTGTAAAATACTTTAAATTTGCCCTAACCAACATTTTCAAAACTTTTACTACGCTACTTTTGATGTACCATACTTTTTTCTTTAGAGCTGCTGTCACCAGCTCACTCGCCATCCTAACTTATTGTCTATATGAATACTTGGAAAGCCTAGCCTGTAACGTTAAAAGTCACCTTCAAGTTGAAAGCAGCCACATGCAAACTGTTCACAGAGTTTACGTTGTACCACCAGTGTCAAGCTCTCACTCACAGCACAACAATAAACTAACTAGACAGTGCATGCAAGAAGCGTTCTTGGAATTTACGTACGGAACGTACATCCATTAATAAGTGCATTACTGCACGGGCTTAGTGTGCATTTGTTGAGCTTGACTATTTTGAATATTCTTTTTGCGGGATTCCCGCAATCCCGCTGCTAATGCAAACCCGGTAGGAGGAACATTACTTAGAGAAGTACATGTGCAGAGTGATGATCGTTGAAACTGATGTTGCGGTACGAAAGGAGACACGCTCAATTTTTTTTTTTTTTTTTGTGAAATGGCTGCTTGTCTAATTGACAGAATGCAAGAAATAACGATGCAAAGGGACAATTGGGACAGCTATATTAGGATTACGTTGTGCTGCAACTTGACTTGTAACATGTATTTGACCATGAAGTCTGTAGGCTAGGTCTGAAGTCTACATGCACGAAGTGCATGTAAGCCGCTAAAGTTACATGCACGTAGGAAATTCTACATGCACCGGTGCACGCGTGCACCCGGGTAAATCGAACCCTGTTTAAATATGATGAGACATAACTGTAATGTTTTTCAAATGATTGTGAGGGAGGCTGTTGAACTTGGAGTTTAGAGGTTAATTGTTAAAATTGAGGTGGGACATTGCCCCTTAAAACATTTGATTTGTTTTTCCACTTTTGTATAAACTAAAGCTGCACACATTAACTTGAAGGCAGGAAATTTTTCATTTTTTCCCCTGCTCACAAATATTCAATTTTCACTTTTTTCCACTCCGTCCACTTTCACATAAGTTGTATCATTATGGTAAACATGGCATGCTTGTGGCTAACAAAACAAGTTTAAGCAAAGAGAGGCTATCTCTCACCTACAGTACCTTGTTGATTGGTTAGTGCTACCATAGTAATAAGGTCAAACATTTCACATACTAATTACTGTCAAATGTTAGAAAATACCTGTTATCAGCACCATACACAACTATGACCTTGCTTGATCAAACCAAACAGGTGTTAAAAACCTGCATAACCCTGCGATGTGAGTTGGATCGAAATTTAGACACCAACCCCACGATAACCCGTGTTCCCATGTTACTCAAGCGCGGAGTTATTTGGTATCATGCATGGAATTACCTAAAGCAAGGTACGTGAGACCACAGTCTAGATGTAACCCGTGAGAATGCATTGGAGTTACTTTCACCTCCTAATATGAGGGATGATATTATCTTTTTTTTTAACTAGGACACCAGTTTGATGACAAGTCTTTTCAGAAGAGGTAAAGAGGAACATCAGACATCTTATACCTTAAATGGGGCTTAGGCTGAAATTTGTTAGATGCTACCATGCTTAGGTGAGTGTTACATGTTTGTATACTGAGAAAAATATAACAGGTACTCACTTAATAAGACCCTTCTGTTCATGCATACTTGGTCTTCATTGTTCAATTTAAATTGTTGGCAACTTGAAAGGAAAAAGGTGTTTATATTGTACTAAGCTGATAACAGCTTAGATGTGACAAAAGTTTTAGAAAGGAATTTTGTGGAACAACTCCACTATACATTCCTTTAGCTCCATTGAGATTACCTTATATCACATACATCACCTCTTCATCTAGTCCACATAATTGGAACAGTAAACCTGACTTTTTGGAAAAGGGAGAAACTCACAGAGATGTTAAAATAATTAACGAAAATATTTATTAAACAATATAATTTTGCCTCTGATTTTAGTTTTCTTAGAATCAAAGGGTTGGTGTTTGATGTAGATCATTAGGAAAATTTGAAGCTAGGCCTGGTATGTTTTAAATATTGTTGTCGCTATCAGTTTTGCTAAGACTGCAGTAATATTCTATCAGTTGATCACAAGATGCCTTTTTATTGAAATATTTAATTTTTGTTTAGATTAAGGTGGAGGTATTTGATAAAGATGGCGGGGGCTCTGAAGTTGGCAGGTGGTAATGGGATAGTGAGGAAAAACAAACCAAACCTTGCTAAAGTAGTAACTGTGAATTATTTAAAAACTTAAAAAAAAAAAAAAAAAACAGCATGAGTGATGTACATGAGGTTATTATCCCCCCCCCCCGTAAAAAAATCGAGCTAAATTGCTTTGTTATTCCCCATGGCACAAGTGGGAGGTCGTGCCTAGTGGATCGATCCTTTTGTTAGATAGTTTTGAAGAAATTATCGCAAACAGACACTTTGAGGATAAAACAATTTGAAATATCTTGCTATCTTTTACAGAAATTGAAACTCCAGCATTGCAATTCCAGTGGTGTGATGACTCATGACAGAACTACCATCAAAGTGTACAGAAACAGCAGTAAATTTCCAAAATGGCATGATGCATGGCTTCTTATGGGAAGGAAGAGAAAGAGGACAATTCAAGAAATATTAGCGAGTTTCTATACAAGTTGAACCTGGGGGTGATGAGTGGATTTCTCAATAATGTGCTGATCGAACAACCATTACCAATATGTGTTTCATCTAACATATTACACGTACTCTACTAGCTATATTAACTGCTTGTTATAGTGTCTTCCAATTACAAGTTGCTATCAAGCTTCAACAAAATGTGATAATGCTGAGGCTTTTATATCCCTTCTTTTCCTTTGACACTCTAAAACAAAAAGAGTGAACTAAGCATTCTGTAATAAAGTGAATAATGTGGATTCCCTCCATTAAACTGCCACGACAACTCTAAGAATAGGGAATTCCACTCCAAGAAGAGTGAGATTATATCCAAGAAGAGTGAACATCCACTCTTTAGTGAGTGTCTTCAGGAATCACTCTTTTTTATAGTGGTCCCTGTGGGCACTCAAAAAGAGTGAAACTTTGCTCTTTGGGAATGAATTTGAGAGAGATGTCAGTTCACAGAGTTAGGATCAACATGGAAACTTGGGAAAAATGGCCACACATGAGTGATCAACTAAAGTTATGCCAAGTCTTCTTCAGAGAATGAGAGTGTGCATGCATATGTGTATATGCAAATGAGCAAACGGAGTGTGTCACAACCCTAAATACATATGAGGCTTAAACCAACCCCCAAGCAGAATACCAGTCAGAATTTATGGGTGGTATATCAAGGGTGGTATACTTAAAATTGTGCCTGCCGTATATTAAGTAGAAAAAATTCATTATTTTTGTGGAGGTCAAAGGTCCCTTGTGGTCATGAGATGTCAAAATGTGAAGAAACCATGATACTTGATGTGTAGATTCCTCATGCTGAGTGGAAGAATCTTGTCTTTCTGGTGGATACCCAGTGCCATTTGGAGGTTCACTTATCAAATTGAAAACTAAACCTTTGAACACAGCTTTCAAGGAAAGACAATTTGCATGTTGTCATTTCCATATTGAGTAGGAGAAACCAGGCTACTTTTTCCATGTTGAAGATCAAATTGATTTTTTGGTTCATGCTAATTGAGGAAAGTACATTGATATCACATTAAAGTGGGGTGATAAACAATCCTTTTTGCTATGTTCAAGGAATCTTGAAGCCCTTTGGCTTTCTTCTTCCTCCACTCACTTGCATCAAACAATTTATAATTTCAAAATGTACCCATAGTGCAGCTGCTTCCTCACCGTCATATTCTCACATTCTTTTTATATTTTGCAGATAAAAGCACAACCTTGCTACAAATTTCTGGCCATATCTCTTTCCTGGAAGACCCAAAGGAGGACGAATATCAGGAAAACATCCTGCTGCTTTTGTGGACTTCCAGGTGTACGTATTAGCAACATTCCACTCAAACTAACTTTAGATTTTTTAGAAGGAGTATTGAAGCATGTAATGTGACTATATCTTGCAGTGACAGCAAGAGGAAATTTTCGAAAATAATCAGTCTCTGTCCATACGGTTTTGTGTGTTTTTTTTATTTGTATTCCTTTCATCTTGTGCATGATTTAAAGTTACATCCCCATGAGGTATTGTTAACAGGTTGTTCATTTGTGAATTAAGGTATAGGTTTGGGTGGATAATGTGAGAACACCTCCAGGTGTGAAATGATTGAACTTGCAAGAATGATTTATTTGTGAGGTTCTGTGAAGTTTCCAGCAAACAGGCTTACCAAGTTTTTATTAACAGCTATCGATAATTCTCTATGGCTTTTTAGATAGTATTTGAATGGAACTGGATGTCATTTTGGCTGACAATGAGTTCTGTTATTGTGATAGGAATTGAGCCAGCATTTATTAAAATCCTGACACGTGCAGCTCTGGAAATGGTGTTTCATACAGAAGTTGATTCGTACATTTTATTTCACACAAATTCTTGGATGAACTTGGGTATTAAACTTTTTGTACCTCTCTTATCTCTCATGACAAATATGATGCTAGTCACTCTTGGATCCTGAGGAAACAAGATAGATTTTAATCTTTAAGTAATAAAAGTAAACTTTATACATTTCATGTACAAAATCAACTTTATGGATCACCGGCTACTTGTAACTTGATTTTGCTTTGCTTGGCATAGAGACTTCACACTTGTAAATGCTGGTCTTTGTGTGAAAACCTTGTTGAAAGCCTGTTAATGTAGAATACTATCCTGTCTTTCACGTTCATTTTCCTCTAATGTACATAAAAGCATCTTTACTGTATATTTTTCTTTTGCAGGAAAGTACCAACTTCCAGTACTGCCTGAACAGCATTTCTGATAGGCCACAACCCTAGGGGAAGGAAAATGAACTCCCATCAGGTATTTGTTATTATTGAAAGCATTCTCCTTCTCCAAAAACATTCATGCAGTTGGTGTCTGCTATAAAGGGCCATGCAGTTGTTCAATCTGATTTACCAGAAGTCTTGCGAGAAGAGTTGCTACAAAAATTGTACAAGCGTGGAGATTTCAAATATCACCATATACAACAGTTGTGCACCTTCTGCCAGTGTCAAACTGCAAAGAACATATACCGTAGGCGTTGCATGTTCTCCTTATGTAAATTCACCTTAAAACTGGTATTTCTTGCTTGTCTTTTTTTTTTTTTTTTTTTTATAAATTATACATGTTGGGGTGGGGTGGTTGGGTTGGTCAGTGATAGGTTTCTTTTCACCAGGTTTTAGGAGGAAAAATGGAAATGCCAATCAAAAATATTTTTCAATGTACAAAAATGATTAGAATAACTATGTTTATGATTTGATTGAAGGGATAACAGCCTCTAGCCCTGAGATTTATGTCATATATATCATTCAATGGGTATATGTAATATTGAAGTCATGAAACATACCTGTTTAGGAGATGGTACCCTAGAGTATAACTGTCAGTTCTTAACCACAGTTATTTTACCCTTGTACTTTTAAGAAATGTGAGTTTAAGAGAAAAGGGTGCGGTTTGTACACTGGATGATTCAGTTCATAAAAAATCAACAAACTATAACCTGCACTTATGTACTTCCATTAATTGGGTGATAGTGTGGGAAGGGGGGGGGGAGGGGCAGTAATAGACCCACAACATGTATTGGATTTATTTTCATAAAAAGAAATGAAGGCATTGTGTACAGTTATAAGATATAATGAACTTTTTCTTGCACAATTTTCTTGACAATAAAGTTCAATAAGAAGCCAATACCACATTTTGCTTCTATAGTAAAATGTTAAAGAGGGGATAAACACATGTCAGGTACATAATTCATGCTGTTCCTGAGTAACCCAAAAAACTTGCATGAGGTATAAGAGGCAGAATATTTAGTTCAAGCTGTCTTTCATGTACAATATCAAAGTCACGTGTTCAATTGCAATTTGGGGTTCCAGCAATGGATGTATATTGTAAATTTCAACTAGAAACCATATCTTTTTTTTGGAAATTCATTAAAACCATGTAAAACTAATATTTTTTATGTTTTTGTTGAAAGAGCATCTTGTGTATTTCACCTTACTGTTATCAATCAGAAGTTGACATGTAATTTTCTTCTGCTGAAGAGGGGATCCAGGGCAATTTAAAGAGCCAAACCTCTCACCCCAAAATACAATTTTGGTACAGGGGTACCAAAATTCTCAATTGGCTCAGCTCTTTGATTGACAGCTATTTCAAACAATGCAGAGTACCAACGCTTATATTACACAGCATGAACGTACTGAGAGTGCTTTGATTACATACATTGAGTTTTTCTATACTCACCCTGAAGCAATAAACTGAGATTGTTCCTGGATGAGGATGAATTTCAGACAATCGTTGGAGGGGCTTAAGTGAAAGGTTAGGAGAATTGGTACTCTTTGGGGTGAGAGAACTGGGCCTTTAAATGACCCCATATTATGTGTTTTTTTACAATGAAAGGGGGTGGGTAGTGAAAGCCTGGGTAAATTACAGATGTGTTATGTACTGATGTGGTGTTTTTAAAATATCAAACATTATCGTGTGTGTACAATATTGCGAAGTATGTAGTTCCTCTCTTACGATACTAGGCAAAATGTATCACATGCATGCATTGTTTGTAGTACTTGTACTCCATAATTTAAGGATCCTATTTTCAAATTCTGTCGATAAGTATAAATGGAACAACAACCCAAACGTGTGTGTACAAAAGAAGAATGCCTGTGGTAGGTATTAGCTGTCAATTTAAGAGGTGCTATGCCACAGACAAACTAAGTCTTGCAAAATGAGGTAAAATGAGAGTTTGGTATCTTGCACATTAGAAAACATTTAACAATAACATAACAAATATAAGTTTCGCCGTAACGTTTCTACACACTTTTTCTATAGGAATACGTAAACGGACGAGTTCGCCCTCCTAAATTTACAGAGTAGATGCAATTACTTCAAAGTTGTCAAATTTACGGACACCTAGCTGTTAACACGAACGGATGGCTGGCCATTGAAATAACGTTGTTTATATTTTTTGACGTTAGCGCGAACACTTTTTCTTATGTATTTCATTGTTATTTTTTCGCCCTATGTACGTATATGTATGTATGTATATATATATATATATATATATATATATATATATATATATATATATATATATATATATATATATATATATATATATATATATATATATATACAACAAACACGCTTGCACTACAGCACCAACTCATGGTGTGCTGCCCAATGAGAGGTAGCCTACGGGTTCCTGGTCATTCCCGGCCTCTCAGGGGCTTTTGTAAGGAGTAAATAACTAAAAACATTGATATACCATACGCAAAGTGAAATGGTGTCATTTGCAAACACGAAGGCCCTATATTCCGGCAGAATTTCTGTTCATCCTTGAAATTTTGTACAAAGGGTTTTTCTTAATTGGTTGCTATAGTTTGAACTGTGTCGTCCTCTTTCAGGATCGATCGATTGATTGCATGGTCAAATGGTAAAAGCATCAGACTAGGAATGGGGAGGTCAAGAGTTCGAGTCCTGGCCAAAGACAGGAAAAACGGAACCTGCTGCCATTGTGCTAGGTGCTTCTTGCTCAGCATTAGCAATAGAGCAGGGGAAACAAGCCAGTGGGCAACAGCTCGACCGTCAAAATCCGTCTAAACTAAAGTAATCATTTTTAGAATCGGCTGGTTTTAGGCTTCTAAGATTTGAGAAATTCAATTTGGGTTCCAAATTGGTCCTCAATACATATTTCCCACCAAAGCGAAACCTAGGTTCAGCTAGTGGTATGATCTTGGTGTCTTTTTAATTGTTTGCATCTCTTTTAGGAGAAGTCCGAAATCACCATTCGTGATTTCATACAACCAGTGTTCTGGCTTCAAAACCTTTTGCAAGGTGTGAATATTTTTAAGCTTGAATGTGCACACCGACTCTGCAATTCGGGACACACGATCTTGTCGCAAGCTACCCAGTCTTGAGGGTGGAATTTTGCCCACATAAGCAACATCTTTCTTAAACACTTTAACGCTAAAAGCTCGCGTACAAAACGAAGGCCAAGTAATGGCTCTTTACCCTTGTGCAGCTTCGAAAGTAATAGGTCTGATGGTAATACGGCGGTGCATATTTTTTTTTGAAAGCACACGTGTTGTTCTAAGCACAAGAAAAAGATTCTAGTTCTCCGGTAGTAACCAGAAATCCTTGCTTACCTCTTCTACGTAAATCTCAAAAGGTTTCGCATTCATAAACTATCTATAACCTTCAGATGGAACTTTTGCAACCCTGAAGTTGTTTTTTAGAGATAGACTGGGACCTCACAACCCATCCTTGTCATAGCGCAAGTAAACGCAATACAAAAAGGAATTTGCTTTAAGTCACATTCTGAGTGTAAAAATTCACTTTCGATTGTAATGCAGTGTGCCTTTGATTTGGGATTTAGGCGGGGAGATACGTCGCTTTTGTTTTAAGCAATCGCTCAAATTTTTAAAGGTTAAGTACAGCTTCAATTAAATGAAATAGAAAATAGACAGGTTTCACCTTTCAAAGAGACAACAGGAGCTTCTTAGAAATTCATTTGCATCAAAGAGTTGATGAAAAGAGAAGTTAGTTATTAACCCTTTACCGTTGTGCTCCGATCGGGGCATATTTGCGCGGATCGGCATCGGCTTCCGTAAGCCATTGGCCCTGTAACCTTAAACTTTTGTCTCTCTCGCTCTTGTGGCCGAATATTCAGGGAAGCTACTCGCAGTTTCGAGCTCCGCGTGAAACAGTTAAGATGTGTTACAGCCGAGCTCTCCGCATGGGTCCAAAAGGACCCAAACAACGGTAAAGGGTTAAAATAAGCCTGTTGAGTGTGTTTACTGCAAAGCTGATGCCACTCTCTCTGCGTGTGTGCACGTAA
Organism: Holothuria scabra; assembly: GCA_037179385.1. Taxonomy (NCBI): domain Eukaryota; kingdom Metazoa; phylum Echinodermata; class Holothuroidea; order Aspidochirotida; family Holothuriidae; genus Holothuria; species Holothuria scabra. The sequence goes on from CM074189.1 coordinate 43,468,945, forward strand.
ACCTTTAGCCGAGCGGTGCAGATATTTTAGATTAACCCTTTACCGTTGTGCTCCGATCGGGGCATATTTGCGCGGATCGGGGGTGGGCGGAAAAGTGGACGTTACCCGCCCCGCATCGGCTCCCGTGGGCCATTGACCCCGTGACCTTAAACTATTCCCTCTCTCTCGCTCTTGTGGCCGGATTTTCAGGGAAGCTACTCGCAGTTTCGAGCTCCGCCTGAAACAGTAGAGATGTGGGACAGTCGAGCTCTCCGCATGGGTCCAAAAGGATCCAAACAACGGAAAAGGTTAAATAAAACAATTAATTGACGAAAAAGTTTTGGTCACGCAAGAGTGCAGACTAGATAATATGTACTAAAGTGTCACCTTTGTAGGGAAAACAGGGGTCTTCGATGTATTGTAAGTACGAAATCTTAGTTGATAAGGGCGTTTTTATGAAAAGATTTTACTCTGATGCTCTAGTATGGATGTTGAGTCAAACAAACGTAAAATAAGAAAATGCATTTAGCGTTTCTTCCCACAGTGGAAGTACACTCAGTGTTGAATGTATGGCAGCTTTTAATGAGACAGGAGCTTGGATCTAACTGTGATAGCTGGTTTCGCATGAGATAGAGACATGAACTTCATTACTTTACTTCAACAAATTACGCAGTAAAAATACGGTAAACAAATAGAACAAAAAATAAATAAATTAAAAAATTCAAGAGTAAAATAAAAAAACAAATGAGGAAAACAGTGAAGTTCTTAAAATTGATTATAAGAACTTTCTTTCATCTTTTTATTTCTCTATACTTTTGCTCTGCAAATTAACATCGATTTCAGCTCTTTTTACAGTGTAGATATTGAAAACCTGTACATTTGAAGAAATCAGTGTGTTATTTTAGAAGAAAAAAATCCATGAATTGTATCAATTGTAATAAAAGTAGCTCAACCATTCAGTCTTACCAATATACCCAATTAAACCTGTCAAAGTGTAATGAGTTATAATGAAAAGGAAAGGGAGGGGTGGAGGGGGAGGGAAAAATGCCATATGAATTTATTAGAACAATCATGTTCTATTTACAGAGACGTTAGGCAGGGCTGTTGTGTTTTGTACTACCCGATTGCAGGTTTGGTGGAGCGGTGTACTGAAACAATTACAACATTAGCTACTCTCAAATAGAATCTAGTGCAACGTTTAAAATGTCTGCTTTATTGTACCTTTCTCGGGGCGTAACTCAGAGGTGTATTGTTTCAGATGGCGTTTACCTACAAAAAAAAAAAAAAAAAAAAAACCTCCGGATTTCAAATACCAACCTGAGTCATGATTGACGTAAAAAACTTTTCCGCTTGCAAATCTTAAACTGCCGACCCCTTTTTCATAAAACATTTTTTTCTTCACTGTTGCGGAAACCGAGTCGTTCGTTGATTTACAAATTTTATGATCTATCATTGTTTTAAAAAATTAAATAATAATAATATTAGGACATATCAACACAGAAGGGGTAAATATGTACAGTATAAATTTGGAGATAATTGCCAGACTGAAACAATATTGAGCCTTAAATTATTCTTAAAATCTATAGGAACAATTTTCACTTGAAGTAGACCTATCTTACACAACTGGAGTTTGTTGGACAAAACGTTTGGTGATCATTTTTTTTTTTTTTTTGGTTTTGTATTGTTTGTTTTTCTTGCCATAACATTCCATTTCAAAGTATCTTATTTTATGACTTCAATATTGCTTCCCAAAATTTATTCTAGTAAAAGTCACATTTGAAGTGAAAAATGCTGTCACATGAATCTCAATAGCCAATCATTAAACAGGACATTTTACTGCACTACTTAAAGTTGGGACGACTGCTCTTATCCTTTTAAGTTTTGAGATACAAATAGTGCAATTTAATTTTGCAATTTTGATAAGTGCAATTGCTTCAAACGGTATAACCTTTCAACTACAACTTGAACTATGACAATGAATATGCCGAGGGGCATATTCAGGAACAAAAAAAAACACGATAAATGCCCTCCATTCGTTCTTTACACGTGAACAAAAAGCAGAAAAATCCCCAGGCATTTTACGTATCTGTGCACTGTAACCTTTTCAGATTTTTTCTTTCTGAAAGAAAGTATTTGGCCGTAAAAACGGGTGGTCCATTTTCACCACTTTCTTTTCGTTGCAGAATAAAGTTTTATGAGTGATAAGTTTCATCTAATTTTAGAGCATCGTCACTATGAAAGATCCGTTTTCGCTCAAGTTGAGGGAACCCTTTCCCCTAGATTCCACTTCGACCAAACGCAATGCGGTTCACTTGCTCAACGTGTGACATACGTTGTATCTACTTTGTTAGCTGTTTAACTTTTAACATCTTGAAATATCATGTGACCCAATGAAGTACCAGAAACTTTATCGATTGTTAAGTGTAACAAATGTCCTCTTATGAGAGTGCAATCTCGACAAGTTTTTTGCTTTTGTTTGCACGTTACTTTCACATAATCTACCGTAAAGAAGTTAATATGTTTGTTTTTTTTTTAAATAATTGAGTATTGAAACAAATAAATGAAATGAAATGAAACGAAACACAAGCAGACATCCACACCTACGCCCACTCAATATCTTATGGAACATGAGGACAGTTCGCAGTAAGGCAAACATCGAAAATTCCTTGTTGGTGGAAGAGCGCATGGAGCAGCCAAATTTCCGAAGAGAGGGCAGGTTTCGGGTCACAACGGGGCAAAGGGGATGGGGGCAATTCCCCCAATCATAGCCTTTGTCCGAGTTGCCTCTTCTCAGCTCACAAAGTACAGTGGCCTGAAGGGAGGTTTCAAGCAAAGAAATGAACGAATAATCCTTTAAACAGGTTGAACCATTACCACATTTTTTTAAAGTTAACTATAACATACACCATTTTTTTCTTACTCTCTCTGGAACGTCTTCCTTAGACAAAGCTTGTATAGCTGCTATTTCTAGGCTACTAACTCTCAGACATAATACGCTGCACCGTCATCACGCATTGGCTTTTGATTTATATATATATATATATATATATATATATATATATATATATATATATATATATATATGTATATATATATATATATTAATATATATTTCACTAATTCGGCACTTAGGGGGAAAGTTGTTGTTGAAAAGTCGACCTTAAGGGGAAAACCTATTTTGGGCGAAATAGAAGTTTCGCCATAACGTTTCTACACACTTTTTCTATGGGAATACGTAAACGGACAAGGACGCCCTCCTAAATTTACAAAGCAGATGCAATTACTTCAAAGTTGTCAAATTTACCGACACCTAGCTATTAACACGAACGGATGTCTGGTGATTGAAATAACGTTGTTTATATTTTAAGACGTTAGGGAGAACTCTTTTTCTTATGTATTTCATTGTTATTTTTTCGTCCTATGTACGCGCAGATATAACAATTTCCCCCTAATGTGTGAATTCGCGTTATATATATATATATATATATATATATATATATATATATATATATATATATATGTACCTATCACGTGGCTTAATTTTTGACCCACAGTTATGCTAAAACCTTAGAGCTTTAGGGGAATTCGACTCTTGGATCCCACCAAGACTGTAAGGCGAGTCTGTGACCCTCACTCACAAAGAATAAAGCACCGCGGTCGATTTGACACTTTGCGAGAAATTGTTTCTCCCCCCAGGAGTTTCTTTTGTGATCCTTTTGCTTGACAAGGAAATTACTTAAGGAAAACTTATCATAGCATTCGGAGATACAGTAATGCTTTGAGTCTAGGCTCTTAGTTTGACGGCTGCTTTTTAAATAGGGTAGCGATTCAGAACATTGTTATAAACATTTCCAAAACCATAAGAGTATTGAGTAGATACAACTCATATCTGCCGATGCTTTGTGCTGATAGAAAATTAACAAATATTTTAAGGCGAGACACTACATAAATAGATATCTTTTTGCCACTCAGACAATTTGGCGATGGTAATATGATCCATGAGATTAAAACGGGAGGTAGAAGTTGGCAAGCTCAGCTTTCTCCAACAGAGGCAATACGTCTTACCGTCTATAATAATGTCACCTTTTTAAAATGGTATTAGCACAAACATGTCTACTTTACGTAACTCAGCGACTCATTTTGTCACAATGGCAATGAAAATAGTTTTCGAATTACTCGTGATCAAATTTACTTGACACTCGCAATACAAAGATGTAAGGTCGATGATGAGTAACTTCGCCAACAGATCTCCATTTGTTAACAACATTTCAATAAAAGAACTAACTGTGACTTTACTAAACCGCCAAAATAGTTGAACATACTTCTTCAATACGTTAATTTACACTCTAAAAGGGAAACAGTTACGAAGAACCTTGGATAATGCTTAGCTGTTGCCCTCCTCTCAAGAGGAAAGATGGTATAACGAAGTCTAGTGCAAGCGGTGCCATACCAATGGTTTTCCTTTATAGCAACGGTGCGCCAAAAAGGCTCACGGCATATGATGAGGTTCCTAAAATACACGTTTATGCACTACAGTCACACGTTTATGTAAAAGAAATAAGCCATGATGTACTCACTTCATACGATCACGATGTAAATTTACAGCATTTCATACGAAAAACATAAGTCCATCATCATGTTAAACGTTAGTATGAGGACGTTAAACAACACTTCGTACATTTAAAAACCAATGTAGTACAAGTAAAACCGTATGATCATCACGTTATTATTGTACCTTTCGCATGCCATACTGAATGAGCCATTTGGCGTGCATGAAGTCTGCCGACGAAAGGCGCACCGTCATACGTTGATCATCAAAATACATGTAATGTGGTAAAGATACAAGTTCATGTAGCGACTGCTTACGATTGAATATTGATGGCTAACGATCTCTTTCTTACTGCTTACGATAACGTACTGACTGCGCACGTTCATGTACTGAAAACATATGTATATGTACTCAATTGTACCGGTTCATGTTTGAAAGATTGCAAGTGGTTATCGAATGGCAACAGGCCCATTGTAACAAGAAGGGCCAAACGTTTAATATTGAAACTACGACCTGTGGAAGGTTGATCCAATTGGACATTTCGATGATACTTTGCATTTAACCCAGTAAAGACAACAAACAGTTTTTTTCATGACATAAGATGGCCCAAGGATCTGACAGCAAAATTATCAAGCCTGTTTATAGAGCAACTTACTTCAGGAACCTAAAGTAAGGAATCATCATTGAGTCTATCCAATTTAAGTAGACATTTACTTGGCATGATAATTTGGGGTCCCAATGACCAGATTTGATTGAAGAATTTGAAAGTTCATTACCTAGGGCACCAGTTTGGATTAGCCTAGATTAAGTTAATTGGAATGTTACGACCCTGTTTCCAACCAGTTTGTTCAAGTAGAGAAAAAAAAACATCATTCATCACAAGATATATTGAAGTCACAGTAGGTTACCACTGCGTTCCTATTTATTGGCGTTAAAAAGACGTAAAAAACCAACTGATTTAAGAAATCCCTACATCCTAACTCTTTTAAATCCTTGGAGGCCTGGACCTATATGGAAATCATTTCGCGGAAAACACGGGCAACTGCTTGTTTGTGTGACGTAGTTGGCCAGTATGGGCACCATATAGGATAATACTTGGTCACTATGTTTTACCCACAAACAAGTTGGCCACATATACCACATAGGCCTCTTCCATAGGGGTTATATTGAAAAGGTCCATATGGGCCTCTTTTGGATATTAGATACAAATTTACATGAACCGCACTTTCGGTAGGCCTAAGATATATAAATCCTTAAAGTATCCTATTTAAGAGTACAACCTAGGATGAACAAATTTCCCAATTATACCAAATGAAGAATTGGGAAAATTAAGTCAGCCGTAGAAACTGAAAGTGGGCCCAGAGCCCCCTTATTAGGACCTTCAAAATAAAGGTATGATTCTTGACACTAAGTAGAGGGTAAAAAAATAGTTTCATATCCTTAATCATATGTTTTTCATCCTGCATGGTACACTTGGCAATACCCAAGGATCTGCGGGACATGGATCTAGGGATGTTAAATAGTTGGGCTATACGGGTTTCCAAACCAACGATTATACTACATCTGTAGAATGACAAGTAGTAAGTGGTCACTGAGGGTGACTTCAACTTTTCTTGCAGTGCTCGGTGGTTTTTTGCAAACGTCGGGGCGCTAGGCCTTGAACCTTCAATTGCAATCAGTTGTGGGCGTTGATATCTGGCCGTTGATATGCCCAGGTGATGTCTACCTAAAGTGAAAAGACTAAATAATGATTCCCAAAGAAAGTATATCATTCTTTATTTTTTGTACATGAACGTGTAATTTTAGTACATGGACGTGTATTATTAGAACATCATTTTTTGCGGTTACCCTTTCGGCAAACCACATGTAACCACTTGGATGTGAAACAAAGAAATCGCTGATGGAAACAGAGACACGAAGAGAAGAACGTTTTACCAATTCGTTAATACATGGAAGAGATTACAACATTTCCTACAACAGTTCGTAGTGCAGATTCAATTGCACATTTAGCTCCCTGGCTGGTCGAAACTTAACCTTATTCACAACTTGACAAGGTAAGTTCACTACCCTGTATCAGTGAATCAGTAGCCTGATCAAAACATACTGTTAAGTATCGACCTTGCAGCATTCATTATGTCAATTTGGAAACATTTAAGAACTAAACAACTAGTCACGAGTAGCTCACATTTCAGGAAAATAAAATACTGTCATTACCCAAGACGTTGTGATAGTTACCAATATTATATCCCACATTATGCTAAGTGGTATATAATGCAATTTGAATTGCTTTTATAGCGGCGAAGTTTTCGGTATGCTGAAAAAGCTTTGACGCAGAGTTGAAGGAGGCAATTAACTTGTTCAATTCGAAAATGAAATGAAGTTTACCACACGTTCGAAATCTGGACCTGTGTTAAAAACCCGCACGAAATATTACCTGGCACAACTAAAATACGAAAAACGTAATCATTTTTTTTTCCATTTGCTACCCAGGGCTTTCTTGAGCCTTTTTTCACCATGCGACGTTACATTTCTTGGAGACTTTTGTTGACACTCATTTCACCTACTGGCTTATTTTCTCCTACTCTTCATTATCAACAATTCAGTGGCATTACTTATAAGAGGACTTGTTTCAATGTAACAGTACATAACTGTTGTTACGCAAAACCTTTGTCTCAGACAAACTTTCTGTCATACTGGTTATTGTCTCCTTCTTCCTCTCCATTTGCAATGTTTCTGTTTAATTCAGGCGATGAGATACTAAGTTCCTCATTGAGTGGTTCACTTTCTTGCACATCCTCCAGAGCATTATGAGTTGTATCAAAAGATTCCCTCTGGGCACAAAAAGAAAGAACATCATAAGCCCTAGTAGTTCCATTTCATTGACTTGCACATGACCCATGTTTACAGAATTGAATATGGTAAAGGCAAAAGTTACATTTGATATATGGATTGATTTACCTCTTGAAAGAATGAAGAAGTCGCAGTCTTTAACTTTTCTTTTATTTCAGTTACTGCCGAACGTTTAGTAACTCTTTTTACCCAGCAACTTTGTAATACGGCATATCTGGAAAAGTGTAGACATTTCATTGCTTCTATGCAAAACTTGGATAACGATTAAATAGCGTCCGTACTAATATTTTTAATAGTTGTTTGTTGAAAGGAAAGTATGAAAACATCAATGCATTTTTTTTCAATATTTCTTTACCAATATAAAAACATTAAATCACCTTACTAACGACAAATTTCATCTCCTAAGAGCATATCGTTGATGTTTAAGCAGAACACGAGGGGTACCTTATCCCATACAACTTAAATGTCAAAGACAAAGTTCATTTTTAAACCATTTCGTTACTGCTTCAAACGATGTCATTGGAGGGCAAAACTCATTTTATATCTTTAGCCAAATTATTTAAAAAAATAAAATACCGTGTGTTTTGTTACATGCGTGCTGTCTAACAGAAGCTGCTCGAATCTTTTAAAAGAGATTCAAATAAAAGAAATGCTAGTATTTACTTTAAAAATGTTTTTTGTTTTTTTCCTTTTTCAATTGGTAAATATGATGAAAAGTGCCTGTATATTAAATAAAAAACCTCAGAGAATTTTTGTAAGAAAAAGCTATATATGTCTATGAAAGAGAAAATCAGTTTAAGAAATAAAACAATCTGATCTCACATTCCGTCTGATATAATCATTGGCTTTGTTGGTTTCTTTTCCTTAAAGTTTTGAAGATTTTCTTTCATCTTGCATACTGTTATTCCAGGGTACGGGTTTCTCCCTGTTGAGGTGAGCATGTGAAAGCGAATTATAGTTGTAGGTGCAAAAATTTAAGAGTGTGTAGGTGCAATCAAATATCTTTTCGGTACAAAACGAAAGAGGAAAAGTCTGAATGGAATATCGCAACTGTTATTTGCCATTCTATCGATATATCAGTTAAAGTGGAAATATGGGTTCCCTGAAAACGCCAAACGGCAAAGAGCATACGTTTCTTCATGTTTCTTACATAAAAAATGTCGGAGAACCCTTTTTAGCAAAATAGAAATATTAATAGGATAAAAAAAAGCTCGGCTAAAACAGTCACAATTACTCAAACGACTGAAGAAAATGCAATCCATTTCCTCAGTATGTAGTCATTGACACTTTACGAACAATCCTTTTTATTACACTAATCAACGACGAATATATGGTTTGAATGTGCTCGTTGGAGATTAGACTTAATCTGCATGCACATATAACGTTCTCTCCTATTTTACTTAGGATTTAAGGTGAGGTTGTGCTCCCTTTTAATGTTAATGGGGAGAAATTCCATTTGACGTGGGTAAGGTTTCTTACTACCCTTCAGTTCTAAAACTAAAATTGCATTAACCCGAATATAGTCCTAGGTTGTTTTTGTGTGGGTCATCCGTCGAATATACAAACAAATGATATACGTTGTTTACCCGCAAACAGCTATAGTTGTTTATCCATGAATTATCATAACTCTGTATTTTCTCTTACGTCGTCAGTCATCTATTAGGGTACAGTAGGTCGACAAACAATTTTGTAAATGTATCTCTATATGATGTAATTGCAAAATCATGACAAACTGCCACAATAAACGAGAAGATTTCACTCAGATACCAAGATGGTAGACTACTATGTATGATGTATGCACAAGCTGTAATTAAATACATCATGTATCAAAAGTGATTTCGTGTCGAATTAGTGTATTTTCTGAAGTACGTTAATTTATCATCCACTTCTCTAACACGAATACTTACAACACTCGTTGCAAATACGGACCTTATTCAAAGACAACGTAAATGTGGAGCATCATACATGTTTTGTACATGGTGTTATGAGCACTTTAAGAAGACAAATTGACGAACAAAGGTAGAATCAAGGTTAGTAAATAAATATAAATAACCGTATATAATGTTAAAATAATGGGGAAAATAACAAACTCTTTTACTAATATTTTCTGTATTTCGTGTATATCGGAAATATTCCTTATATAACGAAATCTTGGGTTTTTTTCAAAGTAAAAATGTGGCATTTGACATGATAGTCCGATCATTAAAGAAAGTACAGACATTTTCAGTTTTGAAAATAAATTTCACCTTACTTTGTGTACGTTAACAGACATGACTGTCAAATTGCATACTTTTTTTGGTGACTTACATTTTCTTTTGGTTTGCTAGCGTTTTTTTGCAGAAGTGAAATATTATTTTACAAGTAGCAAATTATCATTAAGTGGGTGATACTAATTTTTGTCTAAAAATGTTTTCAAAACGTTTATTCCTTCCTTTCATAATGCCTGTGTATATTTGTGTTCACCAAGAATTGATGATTTCATATGGTAACTTACATTTAACTTCTGTTCTGTTTTGTTTGTTAGCGTTTTTGCAGAAGTGAAATATTATTTTATTAGTAACACGTTATCATTTAGTACGTGTTGCTATTTTTTGTCTATAAATGTTTTTAAGACGTTTGTTCCTTCCTTCCATAATGTCTATGTATATTTGTGTTCACTAAAAATCAATAATTTACTTAATGACAGTGTCTCAAAATGTTTACAACTCATATAGTGTTATCCTTTGCAGTATTTATTTTAAAATAATAGGCTAATTTCGCTATATCTAAATTGTGTGTTTAAATTATAGAGCTTCCAGGGACTTCGACCTAGTTAAAAAGAGTGAGGTATTGAGTATATTCGAATGATTCCAACGGAATGAAAGCGTTGAAACGACCTTATCTTGATTTGCTTGCTGCATACGACGATCTTTGCTGACTATTGACATTATATCAAAAATATGACAGAATCTTCAAAAATAACGTTACTGAACACAAATACCTCTCTGTTAGACATTTTACAGACTTTTTTTCAAAAAAGTAACTGCAAAAATTGTAAAAAAAATCTTTTTTCATACTTAAATACTGTAAACACGTAGACTGTGAAAACAACAGGCAATGATTTTTTTCAATGACTTTATACATATATATATATATATATATATATATGCATAAATATATGTATGTATGTATATATATATATATATGCATAAATAAATAAATGTATATATATATATATATATATTTATATACACATATATACCTAATTGTGGAATAAGGGGCATTTGGGGGTAAAATATCAATGTTAGGGAAGGTACCGTTAGGGGGAAAATTTACGTTCACCTTTACGTTTTCACACACTGTTTTAATGGGAATGCGTTAGTGTTTATTAAAACACATTTGGAGGTACGTAATATACCTAATTACCTTAATGTTGACCAAATTACGGACGTCTATCTCTTAACACGTACAACTAATGGACTATTGAATTGACGTAAATGTATACGTTTTTCCTTAAAGGCGAATATTTTTTGTTTTTCAATTCGCCTAAACGTATCAAGATAAACAAATTTCCCCCCAATGTTCAATGTAGTGGTTTATGTATATATATATATATATATATATGTATATTTATATATAAATAAATAAGCAAATATCACTTGCCCCCATTTCATGGGTGTGAGTGCCTCCAATACCAACATAATACAAAAGCGTTGTCTAATATTTCGAGGTCCTACCTCTTCCTCGGAGACTTGAGTAATAAAGCAAAGTACACTCTACTACGTAAACTCGTTTAAAATGCCCAAATCTTTGTTCAGACCCCTGGTATGTGTTTTTAAGGATAAAAATAGTTTAATCTCCTCAGCTTTTCGTTGATCGTCGTCCCTAAAGTTGCCTTTCCAGATGATTAGCTTTAGATTGTCTATTGTGTGTTCGAGAGAGGAAAAATGCTCTGCAACAGAAAATCCAGTAAGTCGCTGTGAAATGGTGTGTTTATGATTGTTGAAACGGAGACGGAATTTTGTCTGTCATATATTTATATATATATATATATATATATATATATATATATATATATATATATATATATATATATATATATATATATATAAAAATATATATATATATTTAAAAATATATATATATAACGCTAGTTCCCACCTTAGGGGGAAATTGTTATATCTGCGTGTGCTTAGGGCGAAAAAATAACAATGGAATACATAAGAAAAAGTGTTCGCCCCAACGTACGAAAATATATGCAATGTTATTTCAATGGCCAGCCATCCGTTCGTGTTAACAGCTAGGTGTCCGTAAATTTGACAACTTTGAACTAATTGCATTTACTTTGTAAATATAGGAGAACTCCCCTGTTTGTTTACGTAATGCTATACAAAAAGTGTGTAGAAACGTTACGGCGAAACTTATATTTCGCTCCCCCAAATTTTTCCCCTTAAGATCGACTTTTCAACAACAACTTTCCCCCTAAGTGCCGAATAAGTGAAATATATATATATATATATATATATATATATATATATATATATATATATATATATATATATATATTTCACCAATTCGGCACTTACGGGGAAAGTTGTTGTTGAAAAGTCGACCTTAAGGGGAAAATGAAAAACTTTTTGGGGCGAAATATAAGTTTCGCCGTAATGTTTCTACACACTTTCTCTATAAGAATACGTAAACGGATAAGAGCGCCCTCCTAGATTTACAAAGTAGATGCAATTACTTCAAAGTTGTCAAATTTACGGACACCTAGCTGTTAACACGAACGGATGGCTGGCCATTGAAATATCGTTGTTTATATTTTTGGACGTTAGGGCGAACACTTTTTCTTATGTATTTCATTGTTATTTTTTCGCCCTAAGTACGCGCAGATATAACAATTTCCCCCTAAGGTGGGAATTAGCGTTATATATATATATATATATATATATATATATATATATATATATATATATATCTATATATATATATATATATATATATATATAGGCATGTAAGGGTGATACTGCATGGTGTTCAGTGCCACTATGACATGTATGCAGTAGTCCATGGAAGTGCCATGCTGTATTTGATATATAATGCAGGCTTCACATAAAATCGTGTCCACTTAAGGTGTGTCACCTTAAGTTTTTTGTCCCAATATGAAACATGCATAATATTTATCATGCTGATTTCAACCACTGATGTCTACTGAGGGAGTAATATATACATTTATATATTATGCACGCGTACAAGTTATTGATGTTAATATTTACAGTTAAATTGCACTTGAACTTACCAAGAGAGAATACCTCCCACAGTGTCATGCCAAGAGACCATACGTCACTTGCCAAACCGTATTCTCCTATTAGTAAAGATTCCGGTGACAAAGAGGTAAGCACGCTGTGCTCCTAAATAGAAATGCCAAAAATGAAACGAAGAGCATGTTTCTGTTAATTAGGTTTTCTGTGGAAAGTATTCCGTTTATTTAACCTGTGATTTATGGACAGATATCTTCAGTGCTAGATTCACGTAAGTTTTCAATCTATCCGTTTGACTGTAGAAAGAGATTGCAGGTTACTTTAGGTTACTATATGGTAAGGCTTCCTGAGCTTATCTGACATTTATTACTTGTTTTGACAAAAAGTAAGGGAAACGATGTATAACTTACATGCGAAGAACAAAAACAACCATATATTAATGCAGGATTCTGCCATTATTTACTCGATTGAATAGTTGTATGAAACATAAAAGCCATATAAATATTCAAATACCTCCTCGAGATTATATTGTTCCAGTACCTCAGATGCATCATTCAATAACCAGAAATTGTACAATTTGCAATTTCAACTTGGATCAACAAGGATTGTATTAGACGACAGACCGGGATGACAGCACTTTAACGAATACAAAAGGAAAACATTAACAGCAAATAACTGGAGAAATACAAGCTGTTATAAAGGTACTTCCAAATATCAATTATTTGTAATAATTTGTAATAATTGCAGGCATGTTGCTATGTAAACACCTTGAAAACAGGATAAGGGATAAAACTGAAGTGGAGGTGAAATACGTTTTGACATTCTAGTGAGAACATTTTTCAGGAATTTCACCATGATGCAAATGCAAGCAATTTTTTTTTCTAACTGGAACTATTTTTCCCACTTTCGAAGTTTTTCAGCAACAGTTATTGATACAAATCGACTTGCACAACAACCACTCACGACCTCAATAAGAACTGAAACAAGCGATGGATAGTTTTTAACTGGAATTATAATTTGTCTCACTTTCAAAGTTAAGTATATGTTTTTTGCAACAACAATAGTTAAGATAAATAAACTTGGACAACGACCACTTACCTCATTTAGGGCTAAAAACTCCAAAGCACCCACAATTATAACATAAATATATATATATATATATATATATATATATGGTTAGGATAAAAATATATGTATATATATATATATATATATATATATATATATATATAACGCTAATTCCCACCTTAGGGGGAAATTGTTATATCTGCGCGTACTTAGGGCGAAAAAATAACAATGAAATACATAAGAAAAAGTGTTCGCCCTAACGTCTAAAAATATAAGCAACGTTATTTCAATGGCTAGCCATCCGTTCGTGTTAACAGATAGGTGTCCGTAAATTTGACAACTTTGAAGTAATTGCATCTACTTTGTAAATCTAGGAGGGCGCCTTTGTCCGTTTACGTACATATATATATATATATATATATATATATATATATATATATATATATATATATATATATATATATACATATATCTGTAAAACGAAACAACAAATGAAGATACTTTCATTTCAAACCAGGATATTACGTTCAAAATTACGTTCACAATAATTCGAGCGTGACATCTTTGCTCTACCTCAGTTGAAACCACGAAATGGTTAAAACGTCACACAGTGCTAGGAGTAACCTTGCTTGGTTGCTCATGAAAAAGGTCCCTGTTCACCCCGGTTTTATCGGTATCGGTGAGTTGAAGGATAGACTTGCCTGATCCTTTCCTCGGTATCCTTTGAAAAGCCGTAAAGTATGATGCACTCTAAGTCTGATATGTGATGGTTTGGAAGGTTGAGATGTTCGGCATCTAGAAAACCTGCACCGTTAGAGCGTTTCCTGTGTTTATGGTTATTGATCTGTAGTCTAAATTTAGCACCTGTCAAACCGATGTACGTCGACCTTGCACATTTGGAACAATGCAAGAGATAGATTACATTGTCCGTATCGCAATTGAAAAGGCCAGGCCTCAAGATGGTGTTTGAGACATGGTGGAGATACGAAGGTGAAGGGTCAACTTGCCTGCAAACCAGACATCTAGGTTTTTTCCATTGTGTATTGCCATTATTGGGTTGAGAATCTGTTTCGGACAATGTAATTTATCTCTTGTATTGTACTTACTCAAATTTAAAAATTATGATGCTCTCGTAAAAGCACAATAGAGTAAGTGCCATAAGAATGTTGTTCATGTCATTATCTTACTCTTGGTATGTTCATAAATGATAATAACAGGTAAGCAATAATATGTTAACAAGTTTTGGGTCCACACGAATTTGTAGACCTATTTTATTGAGCTAATTAAGTCCTGCAATTTTTTGAAACTAATAACCTTTTTGAGAGTTTACTTTGTGTTTAACAAGGCAATCAGAAAAACTTATATATTAAATTAAGAATAATTCCATTACCTTGTGAGTTGCATATTCCCAATGTTTGTAACAAACTGCAGTTTGAAGGGAGACTGTGTAACACAGCAATATAATTTCGCCATATAAGCTGAAACTTAGGTTTAGACGAATCTAAAAGAAATGTGTGTTTGAAAAGTTTTTCAATATTTGGTAACTCTCCTTGCAGTAATGTAAAACCACAATGTCATATTTCTGGTCGTGATAAGTGGTAACGATTATGACAAACAATTTTGAGTCATTGGGACTAAAAGAACGATAATAACAAGAAAATTTTTGCATTATTTGTTAAGTTTTTCAAATTCAGGATGTCCTGATTATAGCTTTGTATGCGCAAAACAAAAAATAAATACAGTTAAAACAATGAAGTAATGAAAGAAGCCGACGAAATGGACTGAGAGAGATAACTTCACATTTGATTTTTTTTTCGACCAGGTCCATAGACTTCATTGCTAACCTGAAGGCGACTTTTCCTGTATTTCTTGTATAATTAGATATTGACTATTGAATAACCATAAATTAAAACGAATAAATAAATAAATAAGTTCAATCAATAAATGAACATATCAAATAAATCAAAGCAAATCCTGGTTTGTTCGAGATTTACTCCTAAATATATAACATTTTTTCTTAAAGTGGACGAGCCTACAGCCCTTTTCCTGTTCTATCGTTGCTACTTCGAATCGTCACGAACAACGGTACCTGGTTTCATCTTTCAGGTTTCGGATTTGACTCGACCTGGGAATCAGAACCGGACATTTTGTGTGAGAAGCCGATGCTTCACCACTCTTACAAACTTCCGGCAAATATGTATTTTGATCTTCTGCAAATTATTCAAAATTTAACTTTAAAAAGCAAAATGTCAGCACAAGCAAGAACTTTTAAGGGCAAGCAAAACCAAGTTTTGACCCACGGTGATCTCAGATGATGTTTTATCTCCGTTAAAATGATACATGATTATATTCTTACCATAATGCATCTGCAAAACATGTACCTCAATATTTTGTTTTAATGAGGTTTCCATACTATGACTCTTGGTGACCCCAGGTATTTTTTGGCCTATACCAAAAAAATATAAAAACCATTTCTGTCTAAAATATACATAATACGTTTGAAATAGACGTGTTCGCATTTTGATACATCGGGTTACCAGAAATGTCTAGTGAGCCAAATTACCTTTACCTCCGCCTGTCAAACCATATTTTGTCAGTTATCTATTTCTCACCATAATAACTCTACATAGCAAGTATGATATCTATTTATAATTTCTGCTTTGAAATTTCGTTTTCAACAACGTCTTCAACAACGTTTTCAACAACGTTTTCAACAACAACGTCAACGGGTGACCCTCCTTTGGAAGGATGAACTTACATCTGCCAAATGCTTTCGGAGTAAACTTCTCCCGAAAATGCTCAGACGCACCGAATACGACATCAATAAAAATTTTCTACCATGAGATATTTGATCTCAGTGACCCAAATTAGCCGTTTATCACCACCAAGAACGGCAGATCTTATCCAAATTTTCTTTGGTGTTTTAAAAACAAAAGTTGAAGTTTGTCTTGTTCCCAAACTTCCGAGGAAAGATCAACACCTATGCTAAGGCTTGTACCAGAACAATTGTTCTAATAGGTAATCTATTCAATTTCTCCAACGGCAGTTTTCTCGTAAATAAGGATTTAAGAGTCTAATCCCAGGTGTTCCTGACGCCGTAAAATATAAAGAATAAAAAGCTACCTAGCTTGTTCAAAGGATATCTCTTGATGATGGTTTTCTGTATTTTAATTCTGACAATCCGAAAAACTTTGGATCTTTACTAGCAAATGGGATAAAAAGAGTGCTTACTTCGTTTAATCAACAATTAAGTGAAACAAATCCACCAACATATCGCCGTTTCTTTACTTTGTGGTTTAGTTGAAAAGCAGAAGACTTTTTCTTGCGATTTATTACTTTATGGTGTTACAACTTTATCGTGTTTTATCCCATCAACTACCAAATCAGTATATAAAGCATTTTTATAATTGAAACAAATTATGAAAACTAAGTTTACATCAAGCATAATGATAACCATTCACAAAACCAAATAAATCTCTTAAATTATTTCAAGGAGACAAATCGTTTCGTTTGTTTCACCGAATCAGAAGAAAGGAATACGTTTTGCTTTGAAAAAGGAAATTGCTGATCAAGGATTATCTGCCCAATGTGCGATTTTTTCATCTCGTCTGTTTCGCAGCACTTCTGCAGCGTTAGGGAAAGTACGAATATTAGCTGCAAGCAGTGTATATTATCAACAAACCATCTTACTGTTGTTCGACAGTCCATCACCGTCCAAACGCAATTTCTCATCTCTTTGTGAAATTTTTGTGTCTGATTGAAGTTGCGATGAATGGTCTTCTTGTCCAAAGTTCAAGAGAAGAAGGAACCTTGGTCTCTTGGAAACATACACACAGTACTTTGTTCACACTTTCGTATTAGGATAAATTAAATCAACCATGTCTTTCATTAACCCCACTGGCTACCGATGTAAGAGCGCTGAACTTATAAAATCACTCGCTCTTTCGCCCCTTTTATCTTCTCAATCCTTTTTCAAAAGACCGCTCCCTGACTGTACCCTCTTTCTGTACGATAGATCACAATATACAGTAATCGACTAAGAAAGGACAGGGCAATTCTCCTTTTCCTTGTTGCTTGCACCCACACCTCCTGCATAAAAAGTGGTGCAGTCTTGTCTAGTGGCTATTTGTCATCAGAAAAAAGTACTGTGATGTTTACTGCAGATTGAAATAATGTGCGTAATTTCATAATGTCGGCAGCGGGAAGCCAGATTTTGGAGGCTGGCCACCTAAAAGGTTCATCTTGGGTAGGATAAGCTTGGAAACTTTTCCGAGGTAATCTGTTGAGGCTCTTGTATTTAACACAGTCCAGCTACAAACAGAGTATGATATGAGCTTTGCAATGATTTCCTTTGTTAAAATATTGTGTCCATACGTTTTGGTATTTAACTTCTGGTGACATTTTACGATCTTTGACCTCATGAAAAATGAGTTAGTGTTCCTATCATGAAAAACGAACCCACCCAGTACGGAATCTGTTCCACTTCTTTGGATATTGATTTTCCTCTTTCACATAAGGTCCATACAACGTGCTCAATTAGTAAAGTGATAAAAAAAAACATACACATACTTAATACCCATACACCCTAAAAATATTTTTACGAACGGAAATGTAGATACCCACACTTTGCTACATCTGCCTGAGAATAGAAAAAACACCATCGTGCCTGATTTATACCAACATCCAGTGTACACACATACACACACATATGCTTCCCTTATCTTCGAAAACAATGAGAGAGCCCATAAGGTCAATACGAACTGCTGGTGAAAATGTCCTTCATATTTAAAGAAAGAGACTGTTCATAGGTTAACCTACGCTACGTTTGATTGAACCTTAAATCCTAATATACCCAATTAAACGGTAGGAGAAATCCCTTTCAAGAATGATAGCGGAATTTCCAGACATTCGATTTTTTCAGCTTTTTCACCTATTCAAGCTGGTTTCTGACTCTAGAAGCATTGATTCAAATTTGTAGTCACCCTCCTTCAAGTATTGTTTACTGTTAAGACTGTTCAGTAAGTACCAAAGAGATAGCTGTTGCCAACAAAGTAACACTTTCGACATATGCAAATGATATTATATTAACCGTGCAAAGCAAATCTTGGCTACTTGATATTAGTGAATATTTGCACTCTTTTTTGCAAAATTTAATAGCAAAATTTAAGGGAGGAGGGAAAAGTGTCATTTGTCAGCTTCAATTCCTAACGTGCCCTAACCCGCAATTGCACTCACCAGGGGAACAACATACAGTATATACATTAAGCTTACATGGACAATAAAAGAATATTGTCAGCAATAATCCCGCTTCAAAACACAATTTTCAGTCACAACCACAACTATCAAGTACCCTCGGGGTCAAAGATACAGTGGAAGGTTGCGATAAAGTCAACTTATACCTTAATTGGAAGTTGCAAAGTAAAAGAAAAGAATCCGTACACTAACATTTTAAACTTTAAATCAAATGAAAAATTATCTCCAGGGGACAATGAGTTGTAGAGCGGAAGTAAAGAATGACCTAGGCAGCCTAGACTGCTGATACATAGGATTAAAATCGCACAATTTATCTTTCATTAATTAAAAGAGTAACACCAAATAGTCACAGCTTTCTACTAAACGATCACTATAGACACCATTATGCAACATCTATTTACCCATGCTTTCGTGAAAGTTTAACGTCATTACTCACCAGACACAGAGGATATCATGATGTCATCAGTGTCTTTGTTTGGAAATAAAAGTTTACCTTCCTATCTGATAGGCATTGAAGTATTAATTTCCAGTCCAAATTCTAAGTCTCTGTAGCAAATGCTTTTAATTCCATCCTTTGTTTTGCAGTCATGTGTAATGCCTTCGTAAACTGTTGATTCTAGAACAATAAAATGTTTACCAGCATAACTCAATTTAATTTATTCACAAACAGGATATGGACTGTAAAGACATTTTCCTAAAAGGTAGACCTATTTGATCTAAGGAAAATGTTGCCTACTTACCCGAAACGCTCCTTAAACTTCCATGTTCAACTTCAGGTTTTTTTTGATAAAGTTTCCATGGTACCTCAGGCAAAGAACGTCTTGGAAAAAAAGAGGAAAACAAAACTGGTTTTTTACAAGGAATGCCTCTTCAATGATGAAGACATAATGTGTTAAAGGAATATTAAGTAAACGACATTGAAAGTGTAACACAAAATTAAACGAACAATTATCAACATTTTTCCATTACCGTTAAGTGATAAATTTTGCTTTGTGAATTTTGTTTTTGAAAGATAAAGACACATTGCTGAAAAGATAAACACTGATCTACAATTTAGTCCAGGTTTCAACTTGTGAGGGTGATGATTCACTCTCTCGATTGAAACACTGTGCTTAGTCATTCGATACATCTCGTATAGCTTTCAAAGAAATATGTAAATCGTGAAAAGTCAATAGAATGGACTAAAAACTAATTCTACCTAATTTTTCATAGGAAAAAAGGTTATATAACTAGTTTTGTGACTGATACATAACAACCAAACGACTTATACATCTTCCCTGAAGAATTGAAAAGTAGATGATGCATACACGTATATATATATATATATATATATATATATATATATATATATATATATATATATATATATATATATATATATATATATAACGCTAATTCCCACCTTAGGGGGGAATTGTTATATCTGCGCGTACATAGGGCGAAAAAATAACAATGAAATACATAAGCAAAAGAATTCGCCCTAACGTCTAAAAATATAAGCAACGTTATTTCAATGGCCAGCAATCCGTTCCTGTAAACAGCTAGGTGTCCGTAAATTTGACAACTTTGATGTAATTGTATCTGCTTTGTAAATCTAGAGGGGCGCCCTTGTCCGTTTACGTATTCCTATAGAAAAAGTGTGTAGAAACGTTACGGCGAAACTTATATTTCGCCCCCCAAAATTTTTCCCCTTAAGGTCTACTTTTCAACAACAACTTTCCCCCTAAGTGCCGAATTAGTGAAATAAATATATATATTTATATATATATATATATATATATATATATATATATATATATATATATATATATATATATATATATATATATATATATATATAAATATATATGTGTATATATATTTCACGTGAACACGTGAAAGGGAACGTTAAATTTCCCCTAACGGTAATTTCCCCCTAACGTTGATATTTTGCTCCAAAATTTACCCTAATTCCACAATTAAGTGTATATATAAATAAATATATATTTATATATATATATATATATATATATATATATATATTTATACATATATTTAGCGAAAGTTCCAAAATTTCAGCAATAACTGCTTTTAGCAGTATTCCTATTTTGTCAATTATGAGTTGTATTTTGTATATGTTTATTTCAGTTATTGGAATACACACATGTTGATATGTATATGAGTATTCATGTAGAGAAATAGCGTTTTTATAGTGATGCACTTATAATTTCCTCACCTTTAACAGAAATTCTAAAATTTACTGAAGACTTCTCGCAGGTGCATTTAAAGTCCTTCTTATGCATACTCCAATCTGCTTTAAAATGTAGCCTAGATATGTAACGCGAAAAGTCTTTATGGAATATAAATCCGTTTGAATCTGTAGTTATGTCGTGAACTAAACGTTTTGGAATTTTCCATTTAGGTAAAAATCCTCCTAACGTTTTGGAGGTGACGTAACAACTGACAATGTATTGGCTGCCGGCAACGATTTCCAATTCATCCCAATCCTTGATCCACACTTCTTTTCGGTTGCCATATAAGGAAAGACGTAAATCAGGAGAAGGACCTGGAACGCATACAAACACGAATAAAATCACTTCAATGTACATAAGGTATAACTATGAACTATTTGTTTTTGAATATTTTGCTTCATAGAGTTCAAAAGACAGATGAAACACGCGTTAAAGAACTTGAAAAGAGTAACATTCAAAACCTTATAAGTACATGTTTACATTTTATCCTACACAATTTCGACGTTTCGGGCCGAAAACCTGACTTTGATATCGACGCGTGTATCTTAAGGCCTCGTTATGAGGGCCAGACATTTTGTGCACAAATGTCAAAAAAAAAAAAATAAAATAAAAAATAAAATA
Source organism: Holothuria scabra (assembly GCA_037179385.1). Taxonomy (NCBI): domain Eukaryota; kingdom Metazoa; phylum Echinodermata; class Holothuroidea; order Aspidochirotida; family Holothuriidae; genus Holothuria; species Holothuria scabra. Next base: position 43,490,736 of record CM074189.1, read on the forward strand.
AAATAAAAATAGATCAATGACATACATATCAATAAACAGCTTTTGCAAATCTTTCTGATGAGACTGTAAGAGTGTAACTACAATGATAATATATAATTAATTAGCCTTGTCAATTTCATACTAAGTTAAAAGACCTGAAATCGGAACTCTTTTTTTCAATATGTTAGTACAGTTATCGATACCACTTCACTGAAACGAATGGTTAATCTTTTAATATTTCACAGCATGGCATATGAGCAAGCTAAAGGTATATTAACATCAAATAATAACAATGGCAGCTGCTTCATTTAATAAAACATAAAAATAAAAAGCGAAAAAGTTATCCTAAGTACAATGACTGATGATTAAACCAAAACACGTCCAACAATCTACTGACATTCTACTCATCAGAAACCTATGTTGAGAGAATGAAAAAAATCTGAAGAACTACCTCTAACAAGGACTTCGAGTTGTTTTTGTTCTTTTAAGTCTTCGCCATAGTGAACTTGACAACTTATCTTTTCTTTGTGCATTTTCGATGTCATTGTAAGAAAACCGTTGAATTTATCTGTGTTATATAATGGTTAACCTCATCACTAAGCACCGATATGCCGATTTTCAACCAGCGTGGGGCGTTCCACGTTATTTTTGATGCTGGTCGAGATACGGTGGTGCATGTCAAAGATACGTCTGAACCTGCCTGAGGCGACACTGTTGTCCCATTTATACTGTTGCCATCATTCTCGACCAAAGCCAACTGTGGGTTACTCGGGGGCACTGAAAGAATACATGAAAAGACATTCACAGACGTAAATTGACTACCAATGCATTTTGAACAAGGAATTTCCGCCTAAAAACATAAAACGGCATGAAAGGGATAAATTCAGGACAGTCTTAAACAGTAGCCTGCACTACCGGAATCCACTTTTGATCTTTGATCAGATATAAAATAAATCAAATGGTCAAATAGTTTCGATGAAAATATAATGATATGAATGAGTTAAATATGTGGGTGCTCTTCGTAATCGAGCAATTTGATATTTTAAGAGTGGAATTCCCACGTTACGATCTAAAGAATCCGCATTATTTGAAATACGGCAATAGCAACTTTATTAGAGACTTGAAATAAGAAACTGCTACCAAAAACAATTGACAAGCATTGAAAAGTACATGCACCCTAAAAATATTTAAACGATTTTGATTAAAAATTAGGATACTCACGAAGATGAGTATTTCTACTCGAAATAAGTGACTACTTCAACTGAATTTGTGCAAAAGTTTACACAAAATGCTGAATTTGTGCAAAATTTATACAAATTGAGTTGAAGTACTCACTTGTTTCGAGTAGAAATACTCATTTTCATGATTATCCTAATTTTTAAACAAAATCGTTTAAATATTTTTTAGAGTGTGACTTTAATTACGAAAAAATGTTGCGATGAGTAAAATTTTTCTAACCTTATCAAAATTTTCTGACAAATACCTCGGAGTAACAACAATCACATAAAATATCCCAATGTGAAAAGTGTTATCTAGTGTGCGGAAAAAAAAGAGTTTGAACCCATTCTTACCCCAAATGTCTACAAACGTATTTTCAATTTCAACCAATATTCCGCTAAAATTGAAGTAATTGCAGCTATATGTGCCAATGTGTCGGGAGCTGACCTCTTTTATGGCAATGTGGAAGACTGTGAAGTTGTTACTGCTCCAACCCTCGATGTTAGAAAAGTAATTTATGCAGGGATTGTGGGTCCCTTTTCTCAAACAATGACAGAGTATTCTCTTAACGTTGTCACTCAGCTGAACTATAGTCACCTCAGTTATTAATTCGGCTGGTGTGATCGAACTTTCAAAAGAAAGGGTTACGTCTTGTCCCATATAGGTTTCTACTTTTCGATCATGTGATATATACTGAGGAACGGCTGTGTAAGGTGAAGAAAATACTTTAAGAACATAAGCACGGTATACATAAACCATTGTAATTCAGACAAAAACTCAAAGAGAAAATAAAGGTAACGTGACACCACGGTTATATAGACAGTACCTTGAAACGAAACTTTCAAAATTAAGTGGTCCAACTTACAGTATGTACCGGTTATCATAACCATCATTAAGCTTAGCCAGGCCATGACATTTGATTATCTGCTAAAAAAGAAATACAAAAGAAGAAAAAAGGAAGTAAATAAAAGGCAAACTTAATAAAAGGCTTACATAACCGCTTCCCACGGAAATGAATGAAATCCGCGTGATATGCAGAACAATATAAAATAGGTAAGACAGATAAAACCACTTTACAAGAATTTAATCCACAGCAAATTGCGATGCGGTTTTCATCTCCGTTAATAGTTTTTCCCAGTTTTATAGTAACTTGCATAGAAATGTCCATTCCCTACAAGATACCTGTATTAATGATAGGCTTGATTTTACGTTAGCATATTGATAAGCTTTCGTATGATAAATAAGCAACTACATACGTGAATTTGTCGAGATCGTCGCTACTGACTCTCAATTAGATGGACTTTGACATGCAGAAATCAAATAATGTTTGAAGGAAACTGTGCAAAATCCTTGTGTTAATGAACATGAAGTAAGATCTTACGAAATTTTCGATCCTTTGCGCCGAAGGCTTTCCTTCAGGAAAACGACCCATGAATGTTCACACTTGTGTAACTTACTTACTGTTTCCTTCAAAAATTCGTATAAACTTGATCCTAAGCACTCTCTCAATATTATAAAACAATAGTTGTTAGCTAGGCTTCGTCTGGAATTTTAAGTGGTTTACGAGCTTAATGTCAGTGAGACTTATGTAACTTTCACTTTTCATCAAAGCTGTGACTTTTGTTCCAAATAATTTCTACACCGTTCAAAGGCATTGTAAACCTTTGACAAGATTTGTTACTGCACGTGATTACAAACATACTGCATTAAATTTTATCTTTTGGAAATGAATACAAAATAAATGGCGACATGTACTCCCATACCCACACCAATAGCTTAAAAATGCTAGTCCTGTAAAAATTGATTGAAAAGGCAGTGTGTTCTTATTTTGTCATCAGCTGGAGGCAATTTGTTCGCATATCTTGCAGCCCTCCCTTTATTGTTCCCGTGCAGCCAGTTCTTGTAGTATGCACAAGGGAGGGGATCATTCATACTACGATATGAACAATATTAAGTATAACTAAAAGCGATATTAATATTTTAAAACTTGAAATAGAATAGTGGCAAAACATAGTCTTAAATATGATAAACAAAGGAATAAAATGGAATAAACAGGAGGATATACTTCCATACCAAATGCGTTTTCCAGTTCGTTTTCATTTCATTTATTCGTTTTAACATAAAAGTAGATTTACAAGATAATAGATGAGCACATATACAAAAGTTTGTGAAAACACTTGTTGTGGACGGAAGTTCTTTTAAACACCTCCTGGGTTTGAGAAATATAGCACTCTCAAAGAGGGGCAGACGGTAAATAAACAGAAGATCAACATAAATCCATCTGTGCCCGCCTTCAACACTCCCCATCCATCAACCGACTGTACCCTAGGAACATTAATAGGTACTGACAAAATATTTTGATAAGCCTTTCCTCAAAGACGCAGCTGACTGGCTAAGTCGATAATTCTAATGAAGTGTGCATAAAAAGAAGGGGAAAAATTGGAAGTAGATTTTGCAGACAGCGATAGGTAAACAGAACTTAACTTATGTTGACTAGTTCATCAAATTTGATTAAATTTAACAAAGCAAATATACGACTCGGGTCATCACGTGGAGCAGAACCTCCGATGTGTCTGACAGCCCTTTTCTGAAGAATAAACAATTTATGTACAATATTCTTAAAGACGGACCATACATTACAGCTGTAAGGTAAAACAAGACTTACGTAAATTAACCTCAGAACTATTTGAGGTAAAGTAAATTTTCAATTTTGACAGGTTGCCCAGACTTCTTGAAATTTGACCTGAAATATACTTTACATGATCTTTCAATGAGAGCTTATCGTCAATATGTACCCCAAGGAAATTTTGTAGAGGGAACTTTCAGAAGGAGCTTATTATGCAAACTAATATTAAAGCTGCAATTATATCTATTTCTGCTAAATACGATATAATTAATTTTATTAACGTTCAATGATGATTTATTCGAGACAAACCATTTATAAAACTTGCACAGTTCATCATTTGTAATTCCTCTAAGTTGCTATTGCTTACTGTAAAGAATACACTGGTTTTGTATGTAAGCAGTCCTAAGAAAAAAGACTTAGAGATATTGCAAATATCATTAACGTAGACAATAAAGGGTAGAGGTTCTAAAATGAACCTTTTTCGAACCCCACATATAACTCTAAGAGATCTGAAATGCACACTATAAAAAATTGAACTGTTGTCTTGTAGTTAAGTAGCTTTTCATCCAAAGGTGAGCATTTTCCTTTTTTTCGTTTTTACCAAAACAGGATAAACCATGGTCGATAGTGTCCAAAGCTTTAGACAGGTCAAGAAAACCACCAATGATTTTTTTACTTTAAATGGCAGAGTAGAGTCCATCCACAGCTTAGGTTTGGGCTATTTGTCACAAATGAGCCGATCCTCGCCCCTCCGTCGTAATCCCAGGTTGTTCTCCCCTTCCATCGAGGTTGGCCATAAATAAAAACAAATTAATTAAGATAAGAAAAAAAATCACCAGAGAATATTTTTTAAATTCCACAAATATTCTTGATTATTTTGTCTCTTCGCGCGCGCGCTCTCTTTCTCGCTTTCGGACTGATGATCCGTAATTTTCAAATTATATAATATATCTTGATAAAAACATTATTTCTAACCTAACATACCGGTGAAATTAAATACTCTAATTAATTCTTAATTGTGATAACCTTCACGACGCTAGGGCCCTTTTCGGATTTTTCTCTTCCCTTCCCATCTTCTTCCAAAACACTTGCTAATTAGTTCCTGGAGTTTGCTTTCGCTTTTTCTACCGTGGTCACTATGCAGCTCAGTCCGTCATCAGCAGAGTATGACTCTTTCCTTTGTACCCCAGATGGCGAAGCAGCCTGGCCCTCCTTTAACGAATTAAATTCGGCACCCGTGATTACGTATCACTGTCCAAATCAATTTTCCACGACTATCAGTGTCAAGATTTGATATGCTCTACTTGATTGCCAGAATGATTTTCTTCAAGATGTGGTCCTTTGAGTTTACCTTCTTCCAGAAGACTCGCTATTTCTGTTTCCGTTCGTCAGCTTTCGACGCAACCTTTGGTACACTTTTCCATGAAACCCTTCCGGAACAATTCCGCACAGGTGTCCTTTCTTGTAAATCATTCCTTGTCTCCCTGAGTGGTGGCGCTCTTCCAATAAGTTGGCTCGACCGTAACACTAATTCTGTGGAATTTTCAGAACGGAAATCGAATTGACAGTCACCTTAGATGCTGTGTTTTACTCTCAAAGAGTACAGTAAATTAAAGAATAGCCTTTCCAGTTTTTTGAAATACAAGGTAATAAAGATATAGGACGATAAGTACAGAAAATATCGGTTGTGGTACATTCTACTCAATTGATACCCGGTCCCCATTTTGTTTCAATGTAGAAGTAAAACGGACCCTTCTTAACTGGCTTTTGAAACCATGGGAGCTCCATAAAAACTTCTTTCACTGTAGTAGTATGTAGCAGCCATGCAGTCCTGTAGATTGGAAAGTTTGTGTTTTTGTACTGAGATGTTTTGTGATATCTGTTGCCATGTGCTTGTTTGGATTGATTAATTTTTTCCTTTAACATAAATTTCTTCAGAATATATCGGAAACCACACGGCTTATTTTTAAATCAAGCAGATGTTCGTGATAATGTAGTGAAAGGTTGTGAAAATAAAGCTACAAAATTCAATACTTTATTATCCCGAGAGATGATTGTGCAAGAATGTACAATACATCAGCTGATAGAAACAGGTCTTTGAAAGTGAAAGAAGCACCAAAAAGTGAAGCTCAGAGTACCTTCATATGCAGAAATGCTCATTTTGATTTAACAATATGCCCTTGGTGCAGATCATAAATGACGAGTAAGCAACTGTGCAGAGTATTAATAAGTACATTAAGTGCGTTACAGGTTGCAGGGCTGGCAAATTTTGTCCTATTGGGGGAATAGTATTGCTAAGACTTACTGCTCTGAAGACTGTCAAATGAAACGATGGGTTTATTATCTTTGCGAGGATACTATAGGGATTATCTGTGCATATATTTAATGGAAAAAATCCAACTTGGTCCGTGCCTTAAGGTAGCGGATCACTAACTCCAATACTTGTGCATGTCAAAACGTTTACTAACAGACAAAGTGCATATCAAACTTTATGGGATGTTGTTTCTGACTGTTTTACTTACAAAATATGATCTCCTTTGCATTTGGATTTTGTACACAAAGAATTGAAATATAAACTATGCAAGTTACAAGCCAAATTGACCAATTTTAGTGCCCGTTTTTCATTGTTTTACTTCGCTTGTGAAATGCTGTTTTTGAGTAGCTATTATGGCGGGAAACATCTTAAATATCATGAAAGGCTCTTTAGCTCAAAATTCCAATGATCGTGGTATGGGAATTTGAAAATGCCATGAAAGCCCAGATTGTGAGCTTTGATCAGAGGGGTGCTCTGTCCTGGTTGAAAACTTCTACTAGGAGCTAGGGGCCATAGAAACATCCTAATTCAACGTGTATGTTAATGGGACTTGCAATTGGTGGCCCGCTACCATATTCCAAAAGAAAAAGGCCGCTACTCATTCAGACGACTACACGAAGGTACGATAGATTTTGCTCCATATCCTTTTCCAAATGATCCTCATTTATTTGCTTTTATTTTGAAAAGATCTTAATAATAAGCCATTTTTTGTTCATTGGATGGTAATGAATGAAAGTTATAGAAGTGTGCAACTAATTGAGTTATTTCATTTTTATGGGTCCTGGCTAGTAGGTACGTTTAATAATGTTATATAAGGAACGGGCTGTGTTGTGAGAGGAATGAGCGTAGGCCACGAAACGAGCACACAGCCCTGTTTGAGGCTAAGAATTACCTAGCCAATCATAACAAAAAAGGGGAAAATGTGCAACGCATACAAAATGTGCACATTTCAACGTACTGTACGAAGCAGGAGAATCTTTTGAATAAGGATTGTGCCGACATATCCAGCTACAGGATTGCCCAGTCTTCTATAGTTCTATGCACAACATCAACACTGTGAAGATTTGCCGCATGAGCTCCAGCTTTTCGGAATAGTCACTGTGCAGTACTGTACATGGCAATGACTCATCGATGGCGGGTCGTTTCGCCCCTGCCAGTTTGCCCCTTATATGCCAGTTTGCCTCCAAGCGTTGACCAGTTCCCCCCCCCCCCCAAAGACCTGCCACCCTCCCACGAATATCTGGTTGATTTAAGGTCGTGTGGTTTCCCATATATTCTGAAGAAATCTATCTAAAGGGAACAAGTTTAATCAATTCAAACAAGCACATGGGAACAGGTGGGACAGAACATCTCAGTACATAAAAAAAAAGTTCCAAGCTACAGGAATGCATGGCTGCTACCCACTACTACAGTGAAAGGAGTTTCTATGGAGCTACAATGGTTTCAAATGTCAGCTAATAAGGTTTCTACTTCCTCTAACATTTAAGCAAATTGGGGACCAGGTATCAATGGAGTAACCTTGGCAACTTCTTCCACCCAGGCATTCTCAGACTTAAAATCATCTCCCCTGCTGAAAAATGCAAGTCCTGCAGTTGCCTGACTGGTCCCCACCCTGCTTCGACTGTCATCTAATCTGAGCTGTCTACAGTACCAGTACCAAGGCCTCAAATGGAAGAACAAATTTAAAAACATGGCATTAAAAAGAAAAGAAGTTAGGATAGTTCCTACATTTACAGGGCAACTCACAATGTTTTGTGCCTAATTTGACAGGCAAAAGATCTCCATACGGTCTTAAGGCTTCCTTTACCCTGTACCCAAATAGCTTACCTAGGCACCCATTTTAGCTCCCTCTCCTGAGGCAAACATCTTTTCATTCTTCAAGTTATTAAGTTTTGACACAGGTTCCTAGACACAGGATTGCTTGGAAAAAGAATAAAATGATAATTGACTGACTTTTATAAGTTTATGATAGACACTATATACCACTGAAATGCAACATTCCTGTGTACTTCCCTCAACAATATAACTGCTTTGGGTTCAATCATTTCACACCTCAGCACGAGTTTCATACGCAAAACCAATGTGTACAAAGTCTGCTGTACTTAAAGTTCCCGTGACTAGCTGTTGCCTAGGTGTATGCCTGGTGCACTGACGGAAGCTACAAGATGACACATATACTTCACTTGTATCGTTCTATGATCTACCCAGAGGATCATGAGCTTGCTTAGCTTTCTATTTTGATGAAATTTTAATGGTTTCAGGTAGATTAATCATCAACATTTACAATACTGATGATTGCAGCGACAAATTCTACTTTTTGCCCTAAAAATCACCCAAGCGTGAAATTGTTAATCGCCATCATGTATTTCTATTTTGGTGACCACAAGTTTAACATTTAAGCCAATTTGGGGTCTCTAAATATACCTTTCCTTAAGGAAGCGGCCACTAATTATAAGTTCCATTGACATGCATACTAATCGGGATACATCTGTGGCCCCTAGCCCCTAGTAGAAGTTTTCAACCAGGACATTGCATTCTTTTTGAAGCTCAAAATCTTGGTTCATGAAATTTTCGAATTTCCTTACCCTGGCCATTGAAATTTTGAGCTGGAGGGCCTTGAATGACAGGTATGTGTTTCTCGTCATAATATCAACTCTAAACGGCATTTTACAGAGCGGAGTTAAAGAACAGAGAAAATGGCACTTCTTCCTCCACCCACTATCGTTTGCTTCCTAAATCCCAAAGCGTTAAATCAAACATTTCTCTTTCTTCTCATTTACTTCTAAAGATTTACAGTTTTGTCTTCTTCCATTGCAGCATTCTAGTTGTTTAACCTTCCTTACCTGTACTGCTTGTTATTGCCAAGTGCCCTATCAAACGGTGGAAACTAAGCACACAGTATTTGGCAAGACAGCATCGTAGAGTGTACGGTATAAAATATACAGTATATTACACAGACCCGTCTTACGGCTCCACTCATTGCTTATATCTGGCCCCTCCTACTAGTCATACCATTTAACCTATCCACTACAATTGTGGATCTTGTGGTTTTGCCGGTTTGCCGGTTTGCATATAAGAGGTTGTCCACTATTAACTAGGATATTACTTTTTCACTGATTTTTGTAAGTATAAAAAAATAGAGTTGTTCAAAAAATAATGTCACAAACTTTTGAAATATAATTCTAATTGATTTATTTTGAGAACGGCACAACATAGTTTACCATTAAAATAATTGTAATTAAATTTATTTTCTGTTGCTTCAGTTACCCACATTGCCATAAGGTGTCCTGTCCTGAATGAGGCTTACAGTAGCACTAGCAAGTTAGGCATGAATTACTTTTCCATTATCTATAGATTGTAACATTAAACTTAGTTCCGCTGGTTGCCTGAGCACAACCAAGTTATGCTACAGTATAGTAAATTCCCTGTATACTCTACCTGTGAAGCTCTATCCTGTCGATCAAGAAAAGAGCGAAACTCTTAAGCTTGCTAGTAAAGTGATGGTTGCCTACAAAATGCAGAACATGCAGAACCATTTCTTCCGGCATAGAAGAAATAAAACATACGCCATATGAAGAAATCAACTACAACAGTAACATCTTTGACAAATTTGTTGATTAGAATACGACTAAATGCTTTTAAAGTTTTCGCTGTACGTGCACTTAGTAAAAGGTCCAATTCTCTTATCCCAAACAGTATCATCTCTCCTAACCTTCTTACTTTAGCCCCTCCCACAATTGTCTGTAAATCATCTTCATCCAGAAACAATCTCAGTTTATGGCTCGAGGTGAGTATGGAAAAGCTCAATGTGTATTATCAAATCACTCCCAGTACAGCTCGTGCTGTGTAAAATAAGCTTTGGTACTCTGCATTGTTTGACTTGGCTGCCAATCAAAGAGCTGAGCAATTGAGAATTTCAATGAACCCCTACCAAAATTGTACTTTGGGGTGAGAGGATGAGCCCTGTAGACGTATAACCTAGTCAGGGTAACCTTTCCGTCGAGGATGACCCTTATCTTGTTCAGACATCACGGAGCAGATATCGTAAATAATGAATGAATGAATGAATGAAAGAATGAATGAATGAATGAAGAAATGAATGAATGAATGAATGAAATGAGCTTGCCATTACATTCCTTCCTACTTCAAACGTTTTGTATGTGAATGCTACCGAAGCCATGGGAATGTAAAAAATCTACCATTTTCAACTTTTAAACACCTGACAAGGGTCAGAATCAACATTGCTTATGAACTTATCATCTACAGTTTAGTTTTTTCCACAAAGGGCACGCGAGCCTATCCTCTTCAGTAACGTACACTAAAAAAATTATTTGAAATACGGGCATACACTGTAACCTCTTGTGTTCCAGTATGAATAGTACTTAAGTGTGTAACCAAGTGGATGGGGAAGGGCCTCCTCCCACCTTGAGGATAATGCTTGGATCATGTTTGATTTACAACTATACTGTTTCCTATATCTACTGCGGTAAGTAGGTCTGGAAAGTGCAAAATCTTGTGATAAAGGAGCCAAAATTTCCTCACATTTATTGAGAAATTACTGTTACAGCATGCTTGCCACTTACTCTACCGAAACCTTATGGTTCTAAGTAGCAAATGGCATCCGGTTGTAGAGTTGATTAAACGTGAGGATAACGGATTAACCTTTGCCTCCGGAGTACACTTGTGCATTGTCCGTTGCTTTACCTCGTACCTTTTCATGACATTCCCCCTGAGCGATGAGAATTGTAGAACATGTACACATTATTCCCTGCCTGACGTAAAGGAGACTACAGGGGAGGACTTGAATCACACTTACAATGAATTTGAAACCAAATTGAACCTGAACCATGTTGGAACCTTTACTTGAAATTTAGCTTATTATGTAGTTGATACTAACGCATTCGTGTCCCCATCTAATTAACAAAATCTACCGATTGACGAGTCCGGACTGCAAGTGGTGGTTTGATTTAAGTCAGCCATCACTGGGGCCTATCATCTTTTTATCTTTCAGTTCCTTGGCTTGTTGAAACGTGGATGGTTGTATACTGAATTGCCTCGTGATTCCCTCCATTTCACTGTATATTAGGGTTTGATATTACATTAAGACAAATAATGAAGACGATGTAAGACTGATGTACCTCACTAATGGCTCCCTACAGTTACTTAACTCAAGTTCTGATATCGGATTCGTATATGTCGTAAGGGGAACAATTGTAGGCCTACCGAATAATACCAGGGAGTTGCTAGGGAAGGAGAAACAACGTTCTATAGTCTCTTTGAGACAATGTTCGTTTCCGACGAAAATCTTGCTTTTATCGGCCAAATTCTTATCTTAATGCTCCGATAAACAAAGCTTACACACGCATTATCACTCTACTCGTAAACATTTTGTTGCCAGCCGTCATTAAAAATTGTGAAATTTATGTCATTTGTCGCTATCCGAGACGCAACCTATTGTTTCATTTGAAGACAGCAACAATTTTTCTGCAAATTACTTTAATTTTTTTTTGTTTCTTAATGGTAACAAAATTGTTTAAATCTGAGGGAAAGGTATAAACTTGAAAAATGCTTCCATCTAATGACGACCCAGGTAACAAACCTACATGGGCCCCATATGGGTAAACCCATAAAATTTTGCACCCGCTATTAATAAGGGGACCATATGGGTAGCCCACATGCCTGAGGGATATTACATGGTTGACCCATATTTTCCCCACATTTCAGTTGTTAACATGGGCACCAGAACTATCCCATATGGGTCATATGGGTCAAAAAGGAACCCATATAGGCCCCTTATTAATCCCAGGCGCAAACCCATATGGGCCCCTTAAGGGCCAAGATATGGGGCCCGTAAGGGTCCCATATAGGAATGTTACGTGGGGAATGGGAAGCAACTGAAGTACCTAGTTTAACCGTATGTTTCCAGTCGTTCTATAGAAATTGTTATTACAAGCTTTGCCATTGGCGAAAACAAACCTCTATATCAAAGGATATACAGACAATGCCATTGTTTAGGGATTACTCGAAGCAGAATGGAAGAAATGATCATTAAAAGGACTTAGTCACAAGGGATAGAAGAATAGAAACTAATGGACCTGTCAATCATTGACAGTGGCGCCTCAAAAGATGAAATCCTTTTCAAGTGCATATAAACTGATTTTTTTTTTCGTTGTATCTCCTTCTCTAGCAACTCCCTGATCATACACACATATAGTGGTCAGCCTATGTAGCTACACCTAAACAACACTTCGAAGCTGTTTCAAGATGCCATGTGATTCTGCATATTTGAAAAAATTTATTTGCTAGCAATATATGTGTATTTCATTTCTATATGGTTTTTTTTCTACAAAATTGTTCACACAACACGTGATATAGGCGTATAGCCCACGTCTCCTTATGCGTACCAGGCCGTGTAGGCCTATATACCGTACAAAGTAAGAACCGAAATGAACATTTTCACATCAAAATGTAAAAAAGTGAATAAATGGGAGAGGACACCACCCTCACATACTTCATCTTGCGTAAACGCACTCGAGTTCGGTGGCTTCGCTTTCTTGCAGGAACGTTCACTTCTCCCTACTTCCTTCAAAAATTCCATCCTACGTTCGTGATAAGAAAGGAGAATAGTGTCCTTATTCTAAGTATATGGCCAAAATTTATTAAATTCTTTTCTCTCTTCGCAATTGCTTTTTATAGAATTCTTAAGCTTTTCTAAATCCCCCGATACAGCCCATAGTTTCGAAATCTGTGTTCCTGTCTCCGACAAAGGAATTAATAGTCGAGGTGCAAGTTATTTCCAATATTTTTTGAAAATCGATCACTGAATTAATCCTAATCAAAAAACTAAACGTCCCTTTGTGACATAAAGTGCAACCGGTACACAGAGTCATCGACTGATCGTTCGCGGGTACTGTAGAATTTTGAAAGGAAGAGTAGGTTTAGGCCCGTATCCAGGGAGAGCGGCACAAGAGGGGCGAAGACCACAACGAATTTTTCGTCCCCTAGAGACTTTTAAGTTTGCAATTGAATTAATACATATATACAGATTAGTCATCCCCTCTCAAAAAGAAAAAAAAAAAAAGAAGGAGATTGCGCCCCTCCCGGAAAAGTTGTGGAACCCCTTTAGTACCTTGTTTGGCTACGGGCATGTGCAGGTTGCGGGAGTTCACTTTTCACAGTGACAAATGGGGTCTCGATTTAATGCTGTTACCTGAAGTGGGTATCCTAAATTTTCATAGTCCACAAGATACAGTTGAACGTTGTCAAGCACATAATGAGTGCGGCGCATTTTATTCTAAAATATGGTCAGGTAGTTTTCGCATCCGACTTGCAGTCGGAAGGTCTGGATTTGACGTCCCGACCGGAGACTTAAAAATGGAACGTATTGCCATGTTCTTGGTACTCAGCATAAGCAGTGGAGAATGGAAAACAAGCCAGTGAGCCACAACTGGAGAATGCCGCCGGCGACTTGACCACAATCAGAAAATGGGCTTTGAAACTCCAAAGCCAATAGCCAAGTAATCAAAGTAGGAAAATTATGGTTATTAGGTAACATATAAACTTATTGTCTTAGTTTAACAAATTTTAACGTTTCCACCTGGAAAATTTTTTTGTCCTTCTTTGAAAATTTATAACAAAAATCGCAAAATATGACGCTTTTTGTAAATCAAAGGGATTGCCGACCGCCACACAATGGTCCATCGTAATTAACAGCCCACAAAACTATTCATACTCTCCTCTCTTCATGTTTTCTAGGTAACCTATCATCGGCGTTTTGACTTCAAACTTGATCCTGCTTTATCAGGTTGTTCTCTCGTTTAAATGAGCATCTGTCTAGGCGATGGACTCAAGTTGTGCCCTTCAAGACGACTTAACAAATCAGCTGCCTGATTTTGCAAGGTGTTGGTTTGTTTATTCCCCAAAGGAGAGCGTATTACCTCTGTGACATCTTATACCAATGTCTATTGACAAAGATACTTGAATTCAACTCCACATGCTCACTTCTGGCGATGTTATCATTTTATTTTATGTAACGAGTTAACTCCTCCAACTACTCTATTGTTTCGGAATAATTTTCTCAGTACTAAGTTAAACTTTTTTTTTTTTTTTTATTGACACCTCTGTTTATTGATCATCGCTTTTAAAATTATTAATAGTAAGTATACATGAACATCCAAATATGCATACAAGCAGCAAGCAACGTCCAAATACAAACTGAAATAATTTTTTATTTAAGTAACCTATAAGTTAAACGATCTGCATAAAACATCATAATGAAAGAAACGTTTACCTTTACTTTTCTTAGATATCTGCTTTTCAACCTCCAATAAAAACTTGAATTTATAAGAGAACTCGCTAATATTAGGGATTATGTCTTTTTGTTTACACTGGAATATATAGTACTTCAAATGCAAAATGAGAAAGTTGAATGGATGTTTAATATATCTACAATAACCAAAGAAAATATCTTCTTTTGACAAAGTAAATTGGCGGTCCAAAAACAAATGTTCTACGTCTAACATAAAGGAGGATACTATGTGACAGTTCCAAAACAAATGATCTAGAGTTTCGTCTTCTCTTTTACAAAAAGTGCAGAGGGGACTTTCAATTAATTTCATAAGATATAATAATCTATTCGTACTAAGAATCCGGTGAATAAATCGATACTGAAAAAACTGAATTTTAACTTCGCGAACAGAATACCAGGGGCAGTGAAAAATTGATTCCCACGTCTTATCGTCAAAATGAAAAGAATTATTCCACTTCGAAACTGCCTTTATTTTGCACCCTAAGTTTAAAATATAGTTATCATAGATGAATTTAGAAACACGTAAAGTGGCCATAAAAGTATGTAAGAGATACTCATTGTAATTCTCATTAATATCAACATCTGAATTAAACGCAACTCTCCATGGAACTGGTATCGCCTTTATAATTCCCCAATATAACGTGAAAGGACATCGCAACAAGTTATATTTATTTAAAAAAGCATCATAAGAAATTGCCGTACCATCCTCACTCAAAAGATCACGTATATAAATAATTCCCTTTTCAAACAAGAAACGAAAAAAGATAGTTTTATTATTGACTCTTATGCAAGAATTATTCCAAATAATTTGGTTTTCAAATTGGGTGTCAGGAATTTTAAACGACACACCTTGCCATGATTTAACAACATCAGCGATGAATGGATTTTCAATTGTAACGTCCCCAATCTTACAATTACAGTTAAAAAGAAAACTTTTACCATAACGAGAAAGAAAATAATCAAAAAACAGCTTCCAGTTACCTCGTCTTTCCTTAATATAACGATGAACCCAAGTACATTTTAAACCTGCAATAAAGGAATCTAAATGGATTACATTCAGGCCCCCGCGCCTAATGGGATTAATAATAGTCAGTCGACTAATTTTTTCTTGTTTATTACCCCAAATAAAATTAAAAATTATCTGATTAAGCTTTCGAATGAAGGACTTTGGAGGATTTGGGAGAACAAGGAAAAGGAAAACAAGTTGAGAAAGACCGAACGTTTTAACAAGGATACTCCTACCAACAAGAGTAAGGTCCCTCATTGACCATAAATTAAGTGTCTGTTTTAGTCGAGAAAGCTTGGGCGGGAAATTAAGAGTGAAAAGGTCCTCGCGATTAGTAGAAAAAGAAACCCCCAACAGAGTAACTAAACCTTTTGACCAGGTAACTGGAAGATCATTTATAAATGCTGGTTTACGTTTAACATAGGGACCTAACGGGAACAAAATCGACTTGTCATAGTTAATCTTCAAACCGGAAACGTTATAAAAATTTTCAAGTATACGAATAACTTCTTTAAGAGAATCGGCAGTTTCATCCAAAAACAAAGTAGTATCATCAGCATACTGTAAAATTTTTACTTCTGTATTAAAAATGCTAAGGCCTCTGATTACATTGTTGTGAATTATTACTTGAGCCAAAACCTCAGCACAAAGTAAAAAAAGATAGGGACTAAGTGGGCATCCCTGTCTTACCCCACTTCCTAAATTAAAGTCACCCGAAGAATACCCATTATTGAAAACCCGGCTAGAGCTGTTATGGTGAAAAGTTTTGATCCAACGAATGAAGTTATTACCAAACTTAAAAGCATGTAAGGTGTTGTACAAAAAGTTCCAGTCAATTTTATCAAAAGCTTTCTCAAAATCTAAGAGGAAAATGAAACCGGCTTTGTTAAAAGAAGAACAATGCTCAATAAGATCAAGGGTAAATCTAACATTTTCTCCAATAAACCTTCCTTTAAGAAAACTAGTTTGTTGATGACCAATAAGGGAAGGCAAGACAAGCTTCATGCGATTAGCAAGAGCCTTAGCACCAATTTTATAATCTGAATTAAGTAATGAGATAGGCCTAAGATTTTTCAGAATAGATGGATCCTTACCAGGTTTGGGAATAAGAGTAATTACACCAAGTCTCTGCTCTGGGGAAAGTTCTCCATTAAAGAAAGAAAAATTAAGAGAATCAACCAAAGGTTGACCAACGAGGTACCAGAAATGTTTATAGAAATTAGCACTAAGACCGTCACTACCCGGAGATTTGTCTAACGGCATACTATCAAGGGCAGCTTTACATTCTTCGAGAGTAAGAGGGCCGTCACAAAGGCGAGAATGCTCATCATCTAATTTTCTGTCAAGTTGTAAGGTATTGAAAAAGACATCTGAATTGTGATCACCCGCAGAATAAAGAGACCTGTAAAAAGATTCTAGAGCATTTAAAATATCCTTTGCTTTTGTAAAAGTTGTGCCATCTTCCTGACGAATTTGTTGGATTAAAGTAGAGTTCCTATTACGATTTTCTAAGTTCAAAAAGTATTTAGTATTTTTTTCCCCCGACTCAACCCATCGAGCTCTTGAACGCACAAGAATACCCTTTAATTTATAGTCATACAAATGATGGAGGTTATTTTGTGCCTCCAATAAAGAGGAATTTACCTCATCTGACCATTCAGAATACAGATCGCTTTCCAAAGCAGAGATATGGGAAATTAGCTGTTTTTCATACCTTCTTCTTTCTGCAGCTAAATTTTTACTGTAAGACACCGTTTCCCTACGTACAATATATTTTATAAAATCCCATCTAGACGAAGGGTAAAGATTCCGAGTAGTCGCTAGTTCTCTAGCTAAAACAGTATTTAATAAATGTGAATAATTTTCGTCACTTAAAAGGGAATTATAAATCTTCCAAAAACCTGGGCCTCTCTCAAATGTGCCGATACCCAAAACCATTAAAACAAAAGAATGATCAGATCGGAAACCTGGAATAAGCCCATCTGAACGTACATTCAATTTTAAATGTCTTGAGATAAGAAAAAAATCGAGACGGCAAAAAAGGCCGGGTAAAATATTCGATTTCCACGTAAATTTCTTTAAAAAGGGGTTACACTCACGCCAAATATCAATCAAATCATAAAAGTTCATAAGGCTAAAACATTCCTCACGGGCTTTGTAATTAGTACGACGATTCCCTAGTTTCTTATCTAACCTCTTTCTTATCTCACATCTGGCGATGTTATCATTTTATTTTATGTAACGAGTTAACTTCTCCAACTACTCTATTGTTTCGTAATAATTTTCTCAGTACTAAGTTAAACTGCGATAACACAAATATATATTGGGTATGTTTCAGTATTCTATAGTGGTGCTGGGTTTATTTATACATATTCTGGGGCGGCGGATATTTCCAGGTGAGAGGAGAGGGGGGGGGGGGGGCGAGGTGTGATCGACTGACCAGGAAGGGGAAATTGAGGGAGAGGGTTTGCATTCCCGACGTTCATGAAATGCATTTTAATTCGAGAGTTTTTCTCATTGATAATGGATGTTAATTGAGTCAAATTTAGTTCCTAAATAAAACGGTTTTTCTTTAACATCAGCACCGGTAGGATATTTCCAGGGGAGACAAGAGGAGAGGAGAGATGCGAGTTGTGATCGACTGACCGTGGGGGGAGGGGGGTCGAGGGAGAGGGTTTGCACTCCCAACGGTCATGAAATATGCTCCAATACGCTCTAGCCTACGAAAAAAAAAACAGGATGTGAATTGAGTCAAATTTAGTTATTAAATAAAACGTTTTTTTTCTTTCACACACCCCCAAATACTTTTTACAAGAGAAATACATCCACGACAGCCTTACAGGACAAAGTCGGCTGGTTAACTGCTCCACCAAGAGTGTTTCAGTGCGACGCGCAACCGGTTTATTCGGCTGGGCAAGACACCCGATTCTAGTTGCAAGAATAATAGTGGGAGGAAGCCAACGTACTCTCAGGAAAAACCCGTTAAATCGAGCGAGATTTTGAACCTATGCACAAGTAAACAACAATGGTGCACAGATGCTGGATCAGACCACTCCGCCACTCCAAGCCCAAGACCATGATGTAGGTTTTACTTTTCAATTGGATTTTTGTCTACGTAGTCAACCTCCACTTCCGGTGTCCATTACCACCGAGGATCAATTGCCATGGCTTCAGCCAGCTTCGATATTATAAATACACACTGACATGACTGAAAGCGTACCCCAAGTCAAAAAACAAATATATGCATCAAACAGTCTGAAAAATGGATTCTAACAGCCCGCTATTCATTTCATAGGACATTCTAGAGCCGAGGTATAAAATGATGAAATTTATTCTTCTTGGGTTGTACTTGTTGCTGCTTTGTTCCCCTTTAACATTAAAAACGCTTTTATGGTCTTGGCACTTCCTGTTTGCATGCGTAGCATTTTGCATAGAGAGGTCTCAATTAATAATATCACCCCATAAGAGTAATAGCGATTTTACACATTGTTGCAAAGTACAGTAACTTTCAGAAAAACAAAGAACAAAAAAATTGTAATTTGAGTTCGTTACAAATTATTGCGAAATGTAAGCCTACCATTTTAATTTGAGAGATTGGAGTTAGACTGCTAGAATTCATTTCTCGTGCTGTTTAATATATACTTTTGAATTTTTTGACTTGAGGTGCGGCATTTTCAATCGAAAAATTACGAGTCTTAGCAACATTCGAGATCGCGCACACGCTTTAGTTCTTTGTTTGGATGAAAAGACACACCCGACTAACAGAATCCGCCCTAATGACGCACATGTTTACAATTCTCGTTTCAATCTGTCCGTTGGCCCAGGGGTACGGAGGCGTCGGCCCACTGGATCCGTGCCCGGTGTAAGACTGTTTAAACAACATGCTGATATAACCGTATAAATATCCAATGTTTGCTCATAAAAGCTCTTTTCATTAAATAGGCTGGTTACAGCTATTGCGTTAATTTGACAAGGATTATTTTGAACCCAATGTCATACTTTTCATTCAAACTTGTTCATTATTCTTGACAAATGAAATTTAGCAAGCAAAAGAACACTTGGACTCAATACTCCTATGAACTCAATAGTCTATATTGCCTCAGTCTCTGTTAGATACTTCAGTCGGCCTATAGTTGGGGTTTATTCACTCATTTAAAGTGAAACTTGGCATTTGCTTTGCCAAGTATCATAGATCAGCCACTTTCAATTGGTGCGAGAAATAAGGATGTGCACTGTGTGAAACAATATCATTTCCGTTGTTTTAAAACTACGCTTATTAGGTACGCTAATTATGTCAACTTTGATAAGACAATTAGATGCGGCAAAGCTAAATTACATACTCTTAACATGTGGTGACGTCAACGGTTTTCCATTATAACAAACGTCAGTTTCAGAGTAATGTGCTCATGCAATGAGAAAAACAATTGTGAGACAAGTGTTTCTACTCTACTGGTACCGAAGACTGCTACAAGGTCCTTAGATTTAAAGTTGGTGAGTTGTTTATCAGAATGAGATTACGTTTCTTTTCAGAAAAAAGATCGAGTTTGTTTGGTCTTGATTGTTAAGGATTTCAGAGACTAAATAATGAACACCAACTTCTTTGATTTAACAAACAAAACAAAAATGTATTTTTCTTCTTCTATGTACAAGATTGGTTAACCTCTGGTATTTTCATCTTTACTTTGCTTCAGTTACTTTTATTCCAGGCCGTAAATTCAGTTCTCTAGTTTATACTGCACAAAAAAATATAATCCTTCTACACCCTCATGAACACTCAAGCAAAATATCGATCCCTTTGATACGTGCCAAACTGTGGTTGACGGTTCATGTCTGGACTAACTCCTCTCTCTCTCACCCATGACCATCTGATTAAACAAAAAAAAAAAGAACCCTCAGTGCCAGAACTAGCGTGACACAAAAGTGATGCTTAACTTTTTAGTACAACACGTTCTTTCGTTTCTTAACGTGTGAATTCTTTTGACTGATTTAAAAACTCCTTGCATTTATTTTCACGGAAATATCCTCTCGATATGAAAATTGATCGGTAGACCTTACTGGCAATTTACTTGAAAAAAAAGACAATTCCCCTGTGTCGTGATACAAGAAATATATACACACTTTTGGGCCGGGACCCCACACTTTTCACCATACGCACCTCTTTCAGCAATTTACTGAAACAAACCACACCCTGTTTGTAATTCCTAACACTTATCATTTCACCTCAGAATTCTGTTTGTAAACTTCGTTTCACATCCTAGAATTTCCACCTCATTCCAATATGCGTTTCTCTAACAAAACTACCGCTTCTACTGCTTAACACCTGCATATTAATAGTAATGTAAAACTCAACTTACGGTTTGATTAATCGATCACCACTAGAACACCTTGTCATCTAATCGACATCATATTTCACCTTTTAAATGGCTCAGACAGCCCTAACACAGTTGAGAAGTATACAACTTGTAAATAATTTTAGCGACTGGCTTTTCACCAAATTTCGTGGCTGGAAATCCACGACTGCATTAAAGGCGGTTGCCTAGTCCCTTCAAAAAAAACAAAAAAAAAACACGTTTTTCTCCCTCGGAGTCTATCTTGTTATCTGCGTCACTTTAGTGACACACCCAACTACATAAGCGTGGGCTTGCTCTCACACACAAACATCTTGATAATTCTCTAAACAATGCAAACGCGCTTCATAGCAATAAGCCCAACACAATGACCCTTTTCACCCTGGGCCAGCGCAGCTTTAATCTCTGCATAGCACCAGTCATTAACAGCGAACCGAATACCAAACCATGGTCATACTATACTAGCCTCCGACAATAATGATACTAAACAAACGAACAAGAAAAAAAAACGCATCAACTGTGACACTGATGTTTACATCAACTCTTTTATTGGAGCACGTTATCAAGAAAGTTTTGCTTTATGTGATATGAGGCTTGATTGTTCAGTAATGCTCTCTAGATTGGTTTCATGGTACAGTGCTCTGTAAGCAGATTTGTTAACTGCCCTTAGTGTAAACCAATGTGGTTACACTCGAATAATGTATTTAGTTTCTTTTAGAAAAATAGGGATAGTGAAAAGACCGAAATATGGGAGAGAATACAGTTTGGACCGCAAGAGAAAGTACCATCGTACCAAAGTAGTGTCAATGGAACGTGTTGTTAAAATCAATGAACCGAATGCATGGAATTATTGCTTTATGTTCGAGTTTAATATTGGACGGTTTTTATTCCCATTTCGTGAATGAGGGAAAAGACAAATTGATTATAACATTATTACATACGGTTTTTGACTAGTAATTAATCTCAAAACAACTTCGCTACTAAGTATTCATTTTTGGGAGGAAGAGAATCTGTCCTTCAATGGAGCTGCGGTGAAGTAATTAAGTATGGTGCAATCTTTATTCAAATAATTGAATGTCACAAGTTAATTATTCTTTCGACTTCGTAAGGAAGGCATGCTTATTCAAGGTCATGCTGAAAATATTGTAACTCTATGTATGAATAAGTATTGGAAATTTGTTTGATAAAAGCATTACATAATACTAGAAGTTTTATGTAGAATTATTTTCTTCTTTACAAGTTGCAAAAAGCCATGAAGAGGTGCATCCTTCATTTGGTCGTAATTTTTCCTTGTCTAATGTTAGTTTTAGGTAAGTTTATGTCAGAAATTTTATGCATTAAAATTATTTGCAAATGAAACATGTCTAGGTGAAAGCAAAGACACAATTGCGTCTGCAGGGGTTCATGTTTTTCAAACGTTTTCTAATTTACAATAGATTAAAACTAAGTAATAACCTCATTGTTGAAAAAACGAACTTTTGAATAATTTCTGTATGGTTTTTACAATTGCGTTTCATCCGCATTGCTTGTTTTTGTCTGTATGAAACGATGACGGCAATGCCAGTAGAACAATTTGGGGATTCGATTACTACTACTAGCAGCTCTGTTACCGTCATGCAATATTGAAAAGTGAAATTAAAGACATGAACTAGCCATGGGTGTTTATAAGGAGTAAAGTTTTTCTTCTTTCAACATTTAGAAGACCAGAAGAATCTTACCACAAAACGAAGTAAGTGGGCGTCCCATTATTTACGAGGTATGGATATGCTTATCGCTAAAAGTGAATCAAAATTGAAATTGCCTATGGCGGATATGAAGGAAAAATGCACATAACACTACAAATCACAGTTACGTTAATATACCTGTCTCTAAATTATGTACACGCCTTCTCGATTTTCAAAAATTTCGTGCTGCTTAATATTTTTCAATACTTTTGCGAAAATATTATTAATACTATCTCCATCTAGCTGAAAGGTTTCCAGTTACGACTCCCATACCTTGGACCATTAACAATTTTTCGCAAGCTTACGGAAGTAGGAAACATGTTTTTTTCTTTGATTTTGCTACACATGGACTACTGATTGGGTCTGTTTTTTTTTCTTTTGATCGGAAACGCAAATTTGCTCAAAATTGTATGAATATAGGTATAAGTTTGTAAAACGTTGCTGCATTGATCACAAGGCTTGTTTTAAAATTCATCAACCTGTCTGTCATGTCCATGAAATCATTACATTAAAATTTTTATAAAATCTTGGCCCTATGGAATAAAAGTCATTAATTATGATTTTCCATTTTTTCTTAATACAGAAATTCTACTATACAACAGGACCTTGGCGGTTAACTCTTCCATAAAAATGAAGTGCAATAAAGACGCAAATGAATCAAAGAGTTTTGTTTGGTGGTTTGGTGGAAACATTTTACAAGCAGACTCAAAATCGTTTTGCCTTTATTGCGACAACATTAACATTTCGAACACGGACACGAATTCTACGTTATTTATACATGATATGAAGAAGAACAACACTGGAATGTACAAATGCGCTGTGGGAAATGCTACAGTTATGGGGTACTTCCTGAATGTCGAAGGCAATTAAAATGAGTTATTAATATTTACTTCGTTTGCGAAAGCTCACTCAAAGTGAACGATAATATGTACCGTACCAGATATTAACATTGATTCATAGTAGAAAAACATTGGGTCAAAGTAGAAAAATAGTATATGAAATATGTCTGGAAACCCCATTTGTTTCCTAATGTTAAATTTAATCCAAGTGGTCACTAAAAACAATCTAAAATGAAATTTGAAGCAACAAACCTACGTGAAATGACTGACGTTAGATTTGTAACAATTTCTAATAAATTACCACTAAAAACCGAGAACTAATGCATTAATAGCGTCTTTGGGCGAGAAGATAATTCATTTCTACCAACTGCGGAAAGCTGCCATTCTTTGTGCGAAAATATACTTTTGAATATTCACCCTCTCTTTGAATCAGCGGCGTATCAACTTCGGGGAAGTAAGGGGCGTTGATCGGCTACTTGCTCGAAAAATTAAAAAAAAAAAAAAAAAAACGGAATTCAGACTCAGGTGCCATATTTTATACAAGTCAACAATAGGGCGTTTTCCGCTCTTCCTTCGCAATATTTTGAATATTCAAGCTCTACATTAATTATCGTTTGCTTGAAAACGCCACACTGGTTGCGCTCAAAGTGCAGTCGGGATATCAGGATTGTTGGCTTATATCAATTTAGCAAACTTTGCCAGGTTCTAAAAATTAAAAAAAAATGCCATAAGAGACATCAGATCATCAAATACTACTAGCGACTATAATGCTTTTTATTTTATTCTTAATTTTCCGCGACGACAATAACCTTGTTTTCTAGTATGAACGCTTAATTTCTGAATATTTTGTGAAACGAGGCAACAAAGTTTCTCAAGGGTAACAATGCCATCGGATAGCATTAATACTTAGACAATGGATAACATTATGTAATGAACCTTCAATCGCTGTGCAATATTATGTTTGCTACAGCAAGTACTCGATATACCCAGAGCATTTTCTTTACCCAGATTTGAAACTTCAACAACTCCAATATTTTCATAAATTTGTTATGAAAGGGGAACTATTTTGCAGCCCCTTGCCCTCTGCAAATAAGAATGGAAAAGTCGGAAATGTTAGATGCTTGTGCCTGAAGAGTCCGGAAACGTCACTGCTTTGAGTTATCCCTCCCGCTGCGTTTAATCGTTGTCACAAATGTAAGATCGCGATTCGTGAATATCGTGATTATATGTTTCATTTTAAAAACTGGTGGTACTGAGTACATTTTATGTCAAAGTCGTTTCCTTAGGAATACCTTGACGAACAATAAATAGAAAACTTAAAGAAAGTCAAAAATTTGGGAGAACTTAGTGAAACTACGGCATCATTGCAGACTTCCTAAAACGATATGCAGCAGCAGTTTTCTATTATTGCATTTATGTAAGCTTTGGGAACTAAGAATTTGGGTTATTTTCTCAACCTGCAATTTTTCCATATGCCCTTGGGTGAAGTTATTAGCCAAAAATGATACTTTTCGAAGATTTGTCAATGTATCGAAAAACAAGAAAAAAATACTCATACCACAAATTGAATGGAATTGGATAATAAAATAAATAAAAAAAAATCCTGCAAAGTTGTCAAAAATCTTCTAATATCTTCCCACTTAGCATGGTGTGGTGACACATCAGTAACCGAATTGTACTATGCTGATGACTAGTGTGTTGAACAGTGGAGGCTTTTTACAGTCTGTCTGCCGAAGTATCATGTATCTTTCTCCTTTAATGTATATAAGTCGCCTATTGTAAACCCCATTCATCACATTGTTATTTGGAATTTTAAATTGGAAAAATTCCCCAAACGAAACCATAATTCGTTTCTTTTGGTTCTTTAGATCCGAAATTGACGATATCTTGTGACCAAACAGACTGCAACCAGATTCTTCAAGCGAATTTATCAGAGCGTTACACCATTAATTGTTATATTAATCAGATCCCGTTGTACAAGCCATTAACATGGAAAATAAGCAATCATGGGAAAATGAGCGAGGAATTAGTTTCTGGATTAGACACAAGCGACAAGACTGAAAACATGCAGAATGGTATGCAACTGGCTTCGATATTAATCTACACAGCTGACAAAAATCACCACATGATTACGTGTTCAATGGGAGAATATTTCACAAATGTCACAGTCGAAGGTAAGCCAAACTGCGTTTAATCGGTAACGTCGGATGAAATTGACTTAAAAGACAGTGGTGTAATCACACCTTTTAAGCTGGGGTCGGGGAAAGCAGAAACCACTCATCGAAGCGGAGCGTCGCCATCGCTGGCGCGTATCACACAGAACAATTTTTGGCTAAAATGCCTCTCAGATTGCCGATAATGGCACTTACTGTCCTTTTTACCCAAATGAAGTACAAACTTTTGAAAGACAAGTGTTTGTGAAGCTTTTGTCTCTAATACGTTTTTCCCAGTATCTTTTAAAATCCAAATTTCATTTGGGAGGCAAGCCGGATCAAGCAATTTGAATTAGAGGACTCCAGCCCTTGCATCCTTGTGGTTATACCACTGAAAGGACAAGAGTAGTGTTGAAAATGCCAAAGCTTATGCCACATTTTGTGAGGAAATCGTTGTCCATGGGCTAACAGTATAATACATTGAATTTGCGAAGTTAAGACGACTAAGGTGCAGTTACGTGTTCTTACACAAAACTGAACAAAACGTTACAATGTTAACGCGAAACTCTTTCCTCAAGTAAATTTCCCGCTATTTTGATTTTTTGAAATCGTGATTGTACTTGATTTTTTTCTTTCATAAAACGAAAGGAACAAAGAAAACATAATTCTAACAGAAGACTTGCCACGAGTGGCAATTGAAAATTATCAAGAAAAGGTTTTGTCAAATGTAATGCCAGAGTGTCAAAAGGGTAAAGAATCAGAAGCACGTTTATAGAAATCAGTGATAGCATTTAACATATATAATTATTATTTTCTCCATGCAGTGCTTTACGAACCTGACAAATGGCTTCCTTTTATTATACTTGCTGCTGTCATTATCGTTGTGGCTCTCACTATCTCCGTAATAATATCATTAGCCTATTGCTGTTTCAATATTACAGGTAATAATTGATTAATCATATATCGAAATTTTGAGTACTTCATGTTTACACTTTTGTGGAATGAAAGATGCATTGCCCCCAAAATATAAAACGTGACGATAAGGTACAAATGAGAAATCCAATGATGCATTTCTATTTTTTCATTAAATTCCAACGTAACAACGGAGTAATGAAGGGTAGTTTTTATTCAAGGGTTTATCTCTACATACACTAATCACTAGTGATGTGATGTACACATGGTAATGGTTTTATAATGTAAGAGACTCTTTTGCTTTACACTTTTCACATGTTTGACTTTACAACATGTAACATTCCAGTCAGTTATTGACTATATAATTAAAATAAAGTAGTGTATAGTACATATAATATTTGATACATAATATACTTAAAGTCATATTTTTAACAGTTCATGTTTGTGGTTTTTTTTTTTCAAAGTTAGCTAATCATTATCTTTCAATTCAGGTTGTCCATCTGAGCAGAAGTCACCATCTTTGTAAGTCTTCAGTACCATATTTTTATTTAATTTTCAAAATTTTCATGTAAGTGCATATTTCTTCGTTTTACCTTACTTATCACAGTGGCATGAAAATGTAACAAATGGACTGTTTTATTGAAAAAAAACAAAAATGTGAACTAGATTTAACCTTTTTTAATTTATTAAAGGGCATGGTTGGATCCAAAAACTAAAAACAAAAAACAAAAACATAAGTTTTTAAATAAGTGGCAACTGTAACACAAACTTCGAAGAAGGCTACACATTTGTTAGAATCACCGCTAGCTAGCTCCCAGTTGACATTGATCAGTACGAGGTATTAATATGTTATAAATGTGTTGTTGTTTTTCTATCGCGGCAATGATCGCCCGAACGGCTTTGGTGTTGCTAGATTACAACGTATAGGGTCTGTTGGTACAAAATTTACAGTTCAAGTTTTCATAAGGCATTTTTGAGCAAAAGGACAAATTTATCTGGATAACTTTCATTTTGCCGCGCACCTTACATCATTGCTCAATTTTATTCCTCATATTTTATTTAGACTTCCTGATGTCCTTAATGAAAATGAAAATGTGGAGCAAAAGAGCTGGACGAGAAAGACGATTTCACAAAAAGAAATAATGATGGTATATTTTAAGCTTTTCCGACATATAAAATGCAATGAATATAACAAAATTACCAGTGGAAAAGGAGGATGAGTATGCACGACAGAAGAACTAGATTCCAAACGATAAGTGACATTACCAGTACTTCCTCTATATACACTATACTACCATATAAACACATGGTAGACCCCCATCATATAGATAGATAGATTTAGGTGTACCCATTAAAAATATGTGACATTCACACCAAAATACTCATAGACTGTTTGGGGACCAGTATGCCCGCATTAATTTTGAAAGCGTATTGAAGGTGGTACGCTAAAAATGCTCGCCAAATTACAGTTCCTGACAAAAAAAAAAAAAAAAAAAAAAAAAAAAATCAGCAACGTTTCCAGCACTGTTAATGAAAAAACCAAATATTTACAATGCAATCGTTGCTAGTGTCCTCTCATTTTATTTCTTTGGTTACCAAGAACGATACGAAGTTTGGAAATTATAAAGTAATAGAAACAAATTTGTCAAAACACAAAGTTGATGCGAAGTGCAAAAACTGGAAGGAAGTTCAGATAATAATACCCACAGTACAAGGATACTAGGGAGACTAAATACATGTGTTTGGTTAAGTTGCATTCGGTGGAACTGGAAATATTAGTGGGGGAAGCCATTAAGATTTTCTAAGAGGAACGTTATCTTTCCCTACTGGTTTTCCATACCCCATACCGAGTGTTCGAGAATGTAGGTGCTTTGAATCTATCAAGATATGTTTAATACCTTTACGCATTAAGTCATGTATTTAAAATACTAAAGTCTCATAGTTATGACGTACCGACAGATCCATGTCTCCTCCCGGTATGTCAGGAATGGAAACGTATTTTTGAACACAACAACGCCGTGTATGGCTTAAAACTACTTTGCTGTAGATATGAAGATGACATGGATATATTTTCGGAAGCCGTGTTTGTCGAAGATTAAAAGAAAAGATTTGTCGTCAGGAGTATGTCAGGTAAAATTAACGACATTAGTAGACTCATTCATGTTTAAAAACAAATGACATCATGGCAGCTCAGCAACAGAATTGACGAGATAGTCGTACATTTCGTCACAAGGAAGTGTAGATTCTAAATCGTTTACATTTTGCGTGCAATCGCCAGATCAATGAATGCCCAAAATCGAATGTGCATGCAGATGTTCCTGCGCATGCTCAATGCCAACCAGTGCCAAAAAAATGATGTAAGAATGAATGAGTCTATACAGTGATTTTAAGTTACGTCACAGCTGGGAAACCACGCCCGTTGCCGGGGAAAAATTACCAGTGTTTTAGTGCAACAGTCACAGGTGGGTCGTCAGCTGTTTTTAGCTTTGGTACACTAAATGCCTACTACACTAGGTTTTCCCCGACAAAAGGGGCTTGTGACGTAGCAGAAAGCAATCTATAGATACAACCGCTCTTCTTAAAAGCAAACTCAACGGCCAAGAGCAGTCACCCAAAACTTACTTTGAAGCTTCGGTTAAATGTCACCAATTCCTTCTAACGTCTCTTCAGAAAGGCTTTTGTAATGTTATTAGACTTCAGTATTGTGTACTTAAGAAAATTCAAGCAGTAACTTCTAATAAATTTTACATCTGAGAACAAAAATCCTGTCAAATGACCCTTATTAGACAATCATGAAACACGACATTGTACTACACTGTTTCAAATTAGGCGACTTCTCTTGTTGTTTAAGCTGCAATGAATTACTTTATGCTTAATAAGGAACGGGCGAAATACCTGCGATGTCTATGCCTCGAAACAACATGGAAAAGAAACTTTCGGTCCAGTTAATTACTAAAACTTGAAATTGCTGCTTATAATTATAGCATTTTAGAACGAAATGCATTCATGGATATGGGTATCATTCCCATAATTTACAAGTGTCATTGGGTTCAGATGCCGACAATATGAATTTCTTCCTGGTGATAGACTTTTTAATCCTTTGAAAGTGATTTATGTGGGATACGAAAATTAAAAGCTTTAAACAACTTTTTGTGCTTCCTTGGTAGGAAAATCAACACTTGAAAATTTAGAAGAATTTCGCAAATTCCAGATTCGACTGGTGTAACTCCTAAATCACTCTAATCGCCGTGCTCGGTTGCTATACAAATAAACGTAAGTCAACTTCTTTTTTTCGTTTTGTGAAACATTTTTAAAAACAAGAGCACATGTAAATGTGGAACAGCGAAGACTACAGTAGTTTCAAATATTTTATTATAATCTCGATAACTACAATGGTACTTGTTTTTTCAGGGGGCATAATTCAAAATAAAAACAGATCATTCAATTCAATTTACACAAGTTAAGTATCGGGAATCCATTTAACTCGATGTACGAAAGCGAATTCATCTCCTTCATCGATAACGGTGAAACGGTTTAATCTGCGGTGCGGTATAGGATATATTACGGATGTTTCCCCAAAGGAGTTTCAAACGTTTTATAACAATTTCGATAACTGTAAGGGTAACTGCTTTTTCCCGTGGGTAATTTATCATGAAAGAGAAAGCAGGTTGTTCAATTCGAATGCTACGATTAAGTATTGCAGGCTAAATGGACTTTATTCGATTGACCAAACAATATACGTTTCCTTCATTACGTTAAACTTTTTAATTCGCAGTGCCGTATAGGATATGTTACGAATATTTCCCTAACAAGACTATTAGAGACTACCTTTTTGGGTATTTTCAGAACTTACAAAACTCTCAAATGCATGAAGTGCAGGCACAGAAGTTGCTTTGTATAGCTCATGGAGTCGCAAAAGGTCTCTTCTTTCTGAAAGAAAATGAAGTGAGTACAACGGGCACATTAAGACCACTTGAGTCAGATATTAATCAATATTATCACATAGACTTTTGTGTTAACTTGCTTAAGCAAACTTTGATATATGAAAAACAACGACCATCAGTGTCTTTATTTGTTATTTGTGGTACAGAATAAGGTTGTCATAATAAATTCTTTACTTATACAGACAAAGTATGAACACGGTAACATTTATATCTCTTCTTTTCTTAGCTGGATCATGTTGCAATCCGAGTTGAAAAAGTACTTTATTATGAAGCCAGTATTTGCAAGCTGTATGACTTTTCTCTTCGCAGTCAGGCGGAAAACAAAGCCATGATGCTCTTGGAAAAGGTAGGAGTTTTTCGCGTGTCATCAACGAATGTTTTCTTTTTTGTTTTTTTTTAAAGTTTGGTGCATCCTTGAAACCCACAAAGAAAATGTGTGAACTAAGTTAAAACCTAATTGCCAGCACAGATGAATGTTACATGTA
Source organism: Holothuria scabra (assembly GCA_037179385.1). Classification (NCBI taxonomy): domain Eukaryota; kingdom Metazoa; phylum Echinodermata; class Holothuroidea; order Aspidochirotida; family Holothuriidae; genus Holothuria; species Holothuria scabra. Next base: position 43,521,592 of record CM074189.1, read on the forward strand.
AGTAAGTGAAACAAAAGTTCAAAAGAAGATAAAGCAGCTGCTTATGAAATGTTCCTTTAAGATAATTTTATGGCATGTGCTATGAAGTCAACTGACCTAACCTACACGGAGAGAAACAAGGTAAGGTTTGTCGCTGGTTTGGTGCCTTTCAACATTCTTACCTTTAACTTGCATGGATTGATATTTCATATTGATACATAGGACAACTACCTAAAATATATTTTGCTGCTTTTATCATCAGAGCGAATCATGTGCTTGGCTCGGTCCCGATATTCTGCTTCGAAAGGAATACAATCACAGGACAGATATATGGGCGTACGGTGTTTTAATGTGGGAACTGTGGTCTGGAGGTAAAAAAGTAGTAAAGACGACCGTTGAATGGCTTTAAATCAATGCGTGACTGTTTGAAATATGCACATATCGCTCGTTCGCTACTAACAACGCATAGATGGTAAAGAAATAAGTTGGACTTACTTGAAGTTCTCGAAACTTGTTAGGTTCCTTTTTATCTGATCTGAAAGTCATGCACTAACTGGTATTTCCTTTTAAAGGATTTACTGATGGATACCTGGATCAGTGTTGGACCAGGGAGCTGTTATTTGGGTACCATGCAACTATCACGTAAAAGATCTATTGCGTGAGACAATTGGTTAGCCAGGTGGTACATTGTGACAGTAGTTATACTTGAGTGTAACCAGGGAATTGTTAGAGCAACCGTATATTATAGTTAACTGTAAAAACGTTCGGTTTAAATTGAATCGAAAAAGGATAAAATGTGCCCTGAACGTAAAATTATGCAGATATTTTACTAGCATCTTTTCAAACTGAACCAAATCTAGTAAAATATGCGACTCTTTTTGCTTCAGTGCCAGTTTGTTATTTTTTCCGGTTCGACTTGAATCTTTAGAATTTTTAGAGTGCAATTAGATGAAGGTCTACAGCCCAGTTTCCATTCAATTGTTTTAAGTCAGTCGAGCTGGCCACGGCCTTTGTCCTGAATTAATTGACTAAATAAGTTAGACTGCTTTGCATCGACAGGTGAAGAAGCCAGGGTTAAATTACATTGAAGTCCATTTGCAAAATCACATTCTGTTCTAATGGTCGTTAGTATTTTTAAGTAGCTTATGAATGGTGACAACTTGTCATGAATTTACAAATGGTAATCGAAACTTTTTGTCTAACAGGTTCAAATTAAAAAAAAAATGGTTTTTAATGGAAAGAACCCCCCAAAATAGCATAAAACCATGTAGAAACTGCGTGGATTCAAATGGTTTCTAGAATAACCCCTGACAGGCCACTAGTGCTATTCTCTAATTCGTGCAGGTCAAGTACCTTTCTACAAAAGCACCCGTCTGACTATGGAGATGAATATGAGGAATGGGAAAGTATTACAGCAGCCACCAAATTGCCCCGGAACAATGTAAGGAAAAGTCATCATTTTATTTTATCTTTTAAACCCAAAATATTTATTTCCCAGTTTCCTGTCAACGTAATCAATATACAATGAACTGAAAGTAACAACCAACATATTTTGGCTACATTAGTCTGTCCTGGATTGCTAAAGAATTTTCTGCAATGACTGCTAACAATGAGATATTACATACGCACTTGCGAACCACGTGAAGGTCTAACGCTCCTTTTAAACACGTAATGTATCTTCTTCATATATATATATATATATATATATATATATATATATATATATATATATATATATATATATATATATATATATATATATATATATATATATATATATATATATATATATATATATATATATATATATATATATATATATATATATATATATACTCTTCGAATGAGAATGACACAGCACAGGTCAGCAATGAAAAGGTTGAACACCCTGTTGCAAATTATTTCAATTTGCCTCGTCATTTATCAAAAATTTACGGGTCATTGCTATCGACCAAAACGATACATGGACCGACAAAGCTAGAAAAGCTAAAGAAAATTTCTGGGAACGCAATCTCAAAACCACATCGCCTTTCGGCTTGAACATCAGGAGCGACTTACCAGCTTGCTGATGATACAAACCCAAATAATCCGGTCAGGCCCTTCCGGCCTAACAATTTCTCTAATTGCTTTGAAGAGGATTTTCCTAGTGTTTATGGGTTACACCCGAGTAATCCGATCAGACCCTCCTGGTCAATCAACCCGCTCAATTGCCTTAAGAAGGATTATTCTGTCACAATAGAGGTGAGACCATTGTCAACACCTTTAAAAGCTTCCAAAATTTCTCACTTCTTGTCATTCTCTAACCAAGTATTGATAACGAGGTAGTATTCCTCGAAAGCTCTACTTCAAACCTTTTGGCTGTTTAATTTACCTAAATTCTAGCTTTTCGCTATTTGTATCTCCTCGGAGATCCAGCCTTTCAATTCTGTAGCACCGTTGTTTTACAGTTTCTCCGTCATGTTTATATATATATATATATATATATATATATATATATATATATATATATATATATATATATTTCACTAATTCCGCACTTAGGGGGAAAGTTGTTGTTGAAAAGTCGACCTTAAGGGGAAAAAAATTTTGGGGCGAAATATAAGTTTCGCCGTAACGTTTCTACACACTTTTTCTATAGGAATACGTAAACGGACAAGGGCGCCCTCCTAGATTTACAAAGTAGATGCAATTACTTCAAAGTTGTCAAATTTACGGACACCTAGCTGTTAACACGAACGGATGGCTGGCCATTGAAATAACGTTGTTTATATTTTTGGACGTTAGGGCGAACACTTTTTCTTATGTATTTCATTGTTATTTTTTCGCCCTAAGTACGCGCAGATATAACAATTTCCCCCTAAGGTGGGAATTAGCGTTATATATATATATATATATATATATATATATATATATATATATATATATATATATATATATATATATATATATATATATATATATATATATATATATGTATATATATATATATATATATATTTATATATTGGGAAGTTCCCAAACCCGCCAACCTTGTCCGTTCCTCCTGGACGCCCAAGCCAGGAGAAAATCCCACCCTTGACAATGTAATCAGTACCATTTACAAAGATGTCAACGATCTCCTCCCCCCTAAAATGACGGCACTGCGTAACCTTCGTCCTGAAGAACGAGATGCCATTTTATCCCTCAAAAGTAACAGGGATATCATTATTAAACCAGCTGACAAGGGTGGTGCTGTCGTGGTGTGGCGGAAGGACCTGTATATTGCTGAGGCCAACAAACAGCTATCCGATCAAAGTGCTTATTTAGAACTTTCCGCTGACCCCCTCCTGAGTGCCAAAAGTTAGTTAAAAACACTTTGACCCAACTCATGGACAATAAACAACTACCCCAAAACGCTACTTCTCTACTCCACCCTTGCCCACAGATTTCTAACTTCTACCTCCTTCCCAAAATCCACAAAGCCAACAACCCTTGCAGACCTATCGTCTCTTCACACAGCTGCCCCACCGTACTTATTTCTGAGTATGTGGATTCTGTGCTCTCCCCTTTAGTTTCAGCTTTGCCGTCGTTTGTTCAAGACACGCCACATTTCTTGAGACTTATTCGTGACTTTGAGATTCCTGAAAATTGTGGAGAACGTTTTTTATTCACCATGGATGTGTCCAGCCTCTACACGTCAATTCCTCGTAATGCTGCCTTAACAGCTATCCGTTACTACCTAGACAAACGGCGTGATCCCCTTGTACCGACTGACACCTTCCTACGTTTAACGGAACTTGTTCTCAAGCAAAATTGTTTTCAGTTTAATGGGCGTTTTTTCCGTCAAGTTAAAGAAGTGGCCATGGAAACCAAAATGGGTCCCTTTGTTGCCTGTTTGACCATGGGCCACTTTGAAGAACAACTTTTTTCTCAGTAAACCGGGCCACGACCTATACTTTACAAAAGGTATATTGATGATATTGTAGGAGTTGCCTCTGGATCCCGTCGTGATTTAGAAACTTTTATCGACTTTGTTAATTCCTTTTGCCCCTTTTTGAAATTTACCCATTGTATCTCGGACTCATCTGTTGTTTTTCTCGACCTCAAACTGTCCATCAACAACAGTACAATTACCTCTAACCTACACTTTAAGCCAACCGACTCGCATAACTACCTTTTGTACCCTTCCAATCACCCCAGATCTTCCACTAAATCTATCCCTTATTCCCAGCTCTTGCGAGCCAGACGAATTTGTTCGGAGGATTCTGACTTCGCTACTGCCTCTGAAGAAATTTTGTCCTTTTTTGAAAAACGCCAGTACCCTGCCAAAATCCTCTCTAATGCCCTACGCAGAATTCAAGGAACCAGCAGAAAGGAAGCCTTGGAGAAAAAGAGCAAATCTGGTACCAATCTACGTATTCCTTTAGTTATTTCTTATCACCCTTCGATCCGTCCTATTTTACACGCTATCCACAAAAATGTAAAGTTGCTCCGACAAGACCCCTCAACCCGTGATGTTTTCCCGGAACCCCCCATCACTGCCTTTAGAGTTGAGAAAAATTTAGCCAACCATTTAGTTCGGGCTTCCCACCCACAAACTTCTTTCGACGACACGGCTGGTACCTTTCCATGTAACCGTCCGAGGTGTAATACATGGCCAGTTGTCGGCAAACACGACCTCGTCAACATTTCTGGCCCCAACGGCAATAGCTTTATTGTCAAACAAAGATTCTCCTGCATTTCCTCAAATGTAGTGTATATTTTAGCTTGTGGGAGATGTAACTCGTTGTATGTGGGAGAGACCAAGCGCCGCCTCGCGGATCGAGTCACCGAGCACCTTAGGTCTATCAAACAGAATCTCCATGGATACCCGGTGGCTGCACATTTCAATCCCCCTTCACCTTGTTCAATACAGCATTTAACCGTTACGGCAGCTGTAATGTGCCGAGGCTCCGATCGTGACCGCCTTAGTGCTGAAAACCGACTGATCATGAGGCTAGGTACTCTCGCTCCACACGGGCTTAACGTTAGAATTGACCTTTTGTAATATTCACCCCCTTTTTGTACCAGTTTTTACTCCTTTTACACTTACCCGTTCGTGCTCGTTTTTTTCTGTGTAGGCCTAACTTACAATTTTTTTTTTTCCGGAGCTAGTTTTTGTCTCCTGTTTTCCCTTTTTTAAGAACATGTTCGATTTTTTCGTGCATTTTTTCATCCAGGACGCTCTTTTTCTTTTTTTGATTTGTGTTTCATCCTTCGCACTCATGTTTTCTGACAATCACTTTCGTCCGGTTCTGTTTTTACAGCGATCGCTTCGGATTTGATGTTTGTCGTGTCCAATTGTTACTGTTGGTTGTTCAGTTTGGTTTTTGCCACCTCATGAAGGGTTTATACCCGAAACGTCGTGGAGTTTTCCGCAAACTTTTAAGCACTTTTTACTACCTCTTTTCGACCTACACATTTCAACAGTGCTCCGCAGCATTTCGACCTTATTATATATATATATATATATATATATATATATATATATATATATATATATATATATATATATATATATATATACATATATATATACATACATATATATATATATATATATATATATATATATATATATATATATATGTTAAAAAGGTTGCAATAAGTTCTTACAACATAGCTTTACAGAACTGTTTCGTAAGGGCCAATAATGTAGGTCCTCACTCCTCAGAAGCCTGAAGTAGAATGATGTCAATAACGTTAAATACGTATATGTTCGCTGCTTTTGAACGTGTCCCTTTTTAAGCACGTGTTGGTTCCGTGTTCGATGTGAACAGGCACGAACGGTGTACAGCGAGCCAAGATACATTACCTATTAGAATAATTACACAGTAGATTTTTGTTCCTGTGTCTACAAGAGCTTACCAGTTCGTTTCTTTTATTTAGAGTTGCTAAGGAAGGTTTGAGTATAATGAAGAACTTTTCTTCCAGACAGAGATTACAAGTTTTAGATGAAGTGGAGTATGCTCGAGCTTTGTTCATTAGTTTCCATTTTACGGAGTGTTCTACATTTGTATCCTTTAGTTTCCAGATGTATTCACTGAGTGCAGTTGCGTGTCTTTTGTCTTTGTGTTTAAAGCTCGACTTGTGGGCGGTGTGAGAAAAATGAGAAAAATGTCCTAAATACTGTCGTGAAAGTCATTCAACTGAACTAAGGGAAAGACGAACATTTTTCACAAACGTAAGGAGAGAAACGGGGAAATATTGTCATTCAAACATAAACAGAGTAACCGAAACAAAACAAATCAAGGTCAAACAGAATAGTAACGTGGAACTGTTATGTCTAAAACACTGCCGCGTCATTGAAGTGGGGCGGACGTAATTTCACACAACGCTCAAATGTGACACGTTTTGGATCATTAAAGTCTGTGGAAATCACATTTTGCTGTAACAAATTTTTCGAAACATTTATTCTGCACCACATTTGTACAATCATTTAAAACCAACGAAAAAGATTCAAGATATTTGTCTAATGTTGCGATTGGTGAGTGTAGTTGGTTAGTGTAGTTGCGGCCGTGTAATCCTATATCTGTTTTAAATTTGTAACCCAAAAAATATGCAAAAACTTTTATTAACAGTAAATGTACACAACATTTATATTTTTCTCTAACCTGGAAACTCTTTCAATGTTTCTACATACTGGAATAGGGTCAGAGCAGAACTGCACAAGGAGGTGTGGAAACAAAAGATTCTGCCCTCTGCAAAACTCTGATTACCCTTTAAATAAAAAAGGGACAAATAAAAAGGGAAAAAATCTTTTATGAAATCATTAAACCAGAATAAGAATAGAGTGAAAAAAAAAACATGAATGCCTCAGTTTTTGACATCTCGTGAACACTCTCGGTTACATGTCACTAGAATAAGTACATCGCTCGATATGTAACTAATCAACAAAAATGTTCTCAAAAAGCAGGCTCTGAAAATATGAATATAGTATATCCACATCTGAATTAACCTAAATAGGTCATTTTTGTCTTATCCCACTGTAATGTCGGCTATTTCCAGTGCAGATTCTGAGCCCATTGCTTCACCTACTGTTTGTAGGTAGTAGTTAGTGTCGAACTTAAAACAGTTGCTTTTTATTATTAGCTCAAGCATCTCACGAAAGGATTTGGTCGAAATTTTAGGTAACGAGTACAAGCCTTTATTGGATAATGCATATGCTTTAGTGCAGGCTAGGATAGCCTCATTTTGAGGTATATCGGTGTACATGCCTGCTACATCAAGAGTAACCAAAAGAACACTGTCAGGTAGTTTATAGATTCTCCATCAACTCCAGGATGTGATTTGTATTCTTCACTTTTGTCGGTTGTTTTTCAACCAACGGGAGGAGAACAAAAATCTAAGAATTCGGATATTTGTTGGGTAGGTCCGCTCCAACCAGAGATGATGGGTCTCCCGATAAAAACGGAGCCCTCGGGCGGTGTTTTACGAACCTTAGGTAACATATGAAATAATGGTGTTCTGACAGAATGGTTACTGGGATTGAAGTAATCGAATATTTCTTCTGAGATTTCTTCATCATGGAAGAGATCGGAAATCAGAGTTTTAACCATGGAGACGGTGTCCAGTGTGATATCGGAGGTCAGTTGTTGATATTGAGGGCAAGAGCATTGCCGTAGTGCTTCTTTTTTGTCGTCACTTTTGTTAATAATAACAACTCCTCTGCCTTTATCGAATTTCTTTATGACAATTGTTTTTTTTTTTCATTACGCAACGAGCGTAAGGCAGAGCGTTCAAGTTTAGAGATATTAGATTCCGCCGGGTGAATCGTAATTTTGGCAATCAAGGCCTAAGTATTGTGAAGATAGTCTTCCAGAGGTGTACATGGGGTTACTCTAGGTTTCCATGTAGAAGGTAGACGAAACTTATGATAGGGTTTGGGAGATTTTATCATGCATAAAATACTTCATTCTCATGGTACGGATGAGCTGATTAAAAGCTTGTAAGAGAGAATAACGTTCTGGCCGCGAGGGCGCTGGTATAAATCCTAAGACTTTACCCAGAAGTAGTATTTCTGGATCCCACAGGGTATGAGTCGAAAGGTTCTTGATCAATTTAAGGCTGTTATTAAGTTCATTGTGTTTAATGGTGCAATTACCTGTGGATCGGGATGTCCGTGATTTGTTATTAGAATGGGTAGGACGTTTGGGTAGGGTAATACCAGACGTTGGCCTGGTAAAACGTCGCTTAGCCATAACTTAAAAGATAAAGTAAATGACACAAACACAATAGCAAGTTTGAAGAGGAGAGGAGATACTCCTTCTGATATAAATGTTGGCCCTGAAAAGAGCCGTTTTGTTTGATAAGGTGGTACTCTTAGAGTTTCCTTTTCTTCGGTGGGTTGGTGGGTCTTCTGACGAACCATCTGTACTGGCTGTCTACCAGTTTCGGGAACAGTGTTGCCGCTTCCTGCTTCTCCTCGCTTTCCTGTATGGTATGGATGTATGCGAAGGCTGCTTGGCTTTCCTGGGCAATGTCATTCTTCAATGAAATGGCCTTTGTTTGTAATTCGGCTACGGTAAGCCTGGCTAGTTTCTTTGAAGCTTTGGATACGACTTCATGCCATTCACTAAGGAACTTCGGTCCAAACATCAGGGTTGGGGCAGCGGATGGGGCTGCCTGTTCAGAGTCAAGAACCGTGGTGTGGTATCGTATGCCAGTTCCTTCTGGATGTGTTTAACCCTTTTTTAAGGGAGAACAGCGGGAACTGCAGCTGATGAGTTCGGCCGAGAAACTCCTGTAGTCTGCTCAAGGTGGCGTCTCCAAGACGAAGGTTTGGTTTCTTGCTCTTCGGCAGGGCTGGTATAGCTTCTTCTATTGAGTCGCTGAAGTCACTGATGGCTGCTTCTTCAGCAGTATCTTCGTCAGCTTTTCTCTTCTTGGATAAGCTCCTTTTTGGTGCAGTTGTTGTAGCTTGTTGAATCATCTTGTTGTTTGTGAATCAAACCTTAACTTAAAATTTAAAAAGGGGGGGGGGGGGGTTGGGGGTGGCCGACTCTCCAACAACTCAGTAGTGTGTTCGCATAGCTAAAATACCCGATGAAAGGGTGATAGTATTAATGGATATAACCCTTAAATCGTTGTAAAGGGTGTAGCGGAGGATGGTACATCATCGACGGGTTTTGAGATTTGAAGTTAAATATGCATTAAAGTAAACCAAGAACCCCGAATATAAGGGCTTTGAGATGGTGAAAGGTGAAATTGTAGCCTTGCATAATAGCAAGTTATAACATGGTGTGCTATTGCTAGACGCGTTTTGACCACAAAGATAAATATGGGGTCTCATCAGTAGCAATAAGTAACCGGCCGTTTAGGCCAGAATGTCACAGCCGAGGATATACTATCCGAGGATATACTATCCTCCGCTACACCCTTTACAACGATTTAAGGGTTATATCCATTAACGCCATCACCCTTTCATCGGGTATTTTAGCCATGCGAACATGCCACTTAGTTTTTGGAGAGTCAGCAACCCCCCCCCCCCCTTTGAAACTTTCCCCACATGTGAAGATTTGGTTTTTCCTTCACATATGAAAATTAAATTCTCGCTTTAACTTCCCCTTTAATGTCAGGTCCCTGTATGGGTCCTCCTCCCAAGAAAATCACTGTATTCGTGGCATCTGTTTTTTAATATCAAGCTAGATGTGCTTCATATGATTTTTTTAATTGACATGTTTGGACATATTTGTAACATATCCATGTTTCAATGGTTCTGTCTTCGAAATTAAGGAAAAGGTTTGATGGACACCTCTATTTATTTAAGGAAATTAAAGCTGCGTTTTTAAGCGAAGAATAGATTGAGGAAAAGCATCTTGCAAACAAGATGTTATCATTTGATGCAATGACTTACACGGCATTCCTAGTGGCGCACAGCGCATGATAGATGTAGCTTCATACAAAAGTAAATACGAACTAAAATAACACACTATTTTAAAAATTATGTCAACGAATGTCTTGCCTCCCCTCTAATTGTTTTCACAAAATCAAAGACAAATGGTTGCAGAATGTTGCCTTACCCTTCCCACTTAAAAGGAGAAACTGAAACATGAACAAAAATGGATACAAAAGACGTGGGAACTTCCAATACATGATAATGAAAGTAATTGGAGGGAAAGCTTAAATCATTTTCCCTTCTCGCAACTTGACTGAATTGGGGCGGTATGAAGAAAAAATAAAAAGGTAGAAATTAGTTATCAGGACTATTCACTTACAGTTTCAAATACAACTAAACCCTTTTTCATTAATTATTGTTATGTATGCAGCCATGATGATTTTGTACCACACGGACTGTAAAGAAAAATGGTTATACAGGGTTTTTTTGTACATCAAAGGAGAACAAAATTATGAAAAAGTAGGAAACGGGAACAGGAATGCTCTATGTCCATTGCCTCTATTTCAGCGTTACCTCTAACCCTGACTCTGCACACCTGCATTTATATTTGCCTGTTGAGCAAATCAATAAGGGATAATTCGAAACGGCACTATAAGTACTTTTAGCGCAAGGGCTGGAAAAAAGTGAATGAAAGAAGTGAGAAGGGGAGGGAGATGAAGAAAAAGACATTATGTGATAGAGGGAAGCCTAGCGAGACAAAGGGCAGAGAGTAAGAGAAAGACGAGAGGACAAAAAGGGCAAGGGAAGAGAAGAGCAAGGAGTAGGAGAGAGAAGAGCAAAGAGTATTTGAAAGAGGGGAACAGTAGACAGATAACATTAACGATTAAAGAATCATTGGGCGATGGCTACATTTTACAAATTAAGAAGAAAAACAGAGGTGAAACTACATGGTTAGGGTGACCACAGGGGCTAACGACAACCCACCCGAAACGTTTTTAAAGCATGGTATTCAATTTCACAAGAAAGTAGTTATTTGGTATGATATGAATAGAAGTTACTTTCTGTTTATGACAATTCACCCGTCTTTAAATACCAGATGTCTTATGCGCAACATGAAGAATATATTTCGTGATAATATCAAAATTTCGGCCTAACTGTACTGTCATATCCGATGCATCAATATGATTCGAATATTTCATGATTCCAATATTCTTTCAAACTGATGATGCGTAGTTCTTATAGAAATTCTAAATAACACTGGCAGTCAAGAGGCCTGCTCCGAATATTACCTTATCTGGCTATTTTCTGATAAGCTGTTAGGTTTTTTTTTTTTTTTTTTTTTTTCATTTTTTTTTTTTTTCATTTTAGGTTGTTGTGACTGTTTAACTTGAAATGAACGCTTTAAATAACGTCAGCCCTAGTTTAAACTCATGTACACATGTGAATACCAGTTTCGGAAGGTCAAGGGTTTTCGTTTTTTTTAAAGTTGTCTGTGCTTTCCACTCCGCAAGTAAAGACGGAGTTCCTTGTATATACGGCTCCAGTCAGAAATGCTCCCATCCCTACAAATATGTGCGCTATTACATACCCACACTTCCAAAAATCCCTGCTACGCTACGTTAATACTGAATCTTAACTTTGAAACTATATCACTGACTTCCCGGACTCAGACCTAGTACTGTGCGGATCGTCTTCAATTTGGCTATTTTTTCCAAAACAAATTTCATAACCGACCTTCTTGGAGGGGTAGATTCTTTAAACTGTGGCGTTAGGACCTGAGTGTATAGAGAAGGTAGGAAACGAAAAGAAACCTAGAGATGAGAATTGCGTTTAAAGAGTAAACAAACTTTACAGAATTGAAAGTAGAAGAAAACGATAGCGAACGTCGAACGAATTTAAACAAGCGAAAAGGATATTAAATGGCTTTCACTATTGAAATCACAGAGGGAGCATCTTAAAAAAAAAATGACGGAAGGGAAAAAGAAAAGACAAGCATGGTCATTCTTTCCTCCTTCAACTTAATAATTCGTGCAGATTGGAGAATAAGTCAGAGGGTAAACAAAGAAGCAACATTAATGAATACTGTGTTGCCTAGGAGCGAGATCGCATTAGTATACGTAAGACGTTAAAAAATGTAACGCATTTGGTGCCATACATGATAATGTTTCAAAGATGTTTATGGGTTTCCTAATAACTAAAACTTTACTTTTGTTTCCATAATGAGAACCCTGAATTGAAATGAAAAGCATTTCTCTGGGTGACGATCTTCGGAACTACGGGTGATGTCTTTTGGGAAGGGAACGCATCGAACCCAAACACAATTTAGTAACTAAAAGGCAAAATAAGTTATCATTTCTGACAAATTTTTTTCTCTTGGTTACCTTAAGCTAATTGCTAAATCCTATGGTATGCAGATAGGAAATTTTTCGTAAACATTGGTCCAAAAATTCAAATTTTATATTTGGGACTGAAATTGTTAACTATAAATAAAGGATGAGATGTTTCTGATACTTGGTAGAGATAGTTAGACAGTTAAGGAAATTTTGCCTTTCATGTAAGTTGATTGTCTGCTGGTGCTGTCGAATAAAAACATGAAATTAAATATAGGGGCATTTTCTTTCATTTTCGCTTTCTCTCTTGGTTCAAATCTCGGTGGTTAATGATCCGTTAAGCATATCGTATTTGCTACCGGTACTTAAGGCAAGTTGTTCTTTTGATTTCAAAGGTGGTACTAGAACGTTCCTCGTGAAAACAGTGTGATGTTCTCAGCTAACAAGTCAGTATATTAATACGAACGACAAAATGATGACAGCATGCATTTTGTCATCATATACACAACCTGATTCCAATTACAATTACTCTTCAATATCGTTATAAATATCTAAGGGAAATTAGCGGTGATAAGAACCGGTGAGCCACACGAAGCCAGCTAACTTTCTAAGCTGCCACAGTCTCCAAATGAGAAGACTCTAAATCGATACTAGGTCTATGGAAAACCAAGAACTTTTTGCTTTCATTCATCTTTAAAGGAAGTTTCCAAAATTCATTGACTCCAAAATATGCAGGTCATATGCATGGTCATAAGAAACAACTTTAAAATATTCACACCCGGCATAAAACTTAAAGCCATTATTACTCTTTCGCAAGAGGTCACGAATGATGATCTAGGGCCTTTCCTAAAAAATTACGCAAGGTTCATCGTCTTGTAGGAACGTCAGATGGCGCACCGCCTACCCTTATTTTACTTTTTTTACCTTTCAGCATGTGAAAACTGCATCCCAATCGCATGTAGCACTGGAAAGTTTCTAATTTTAAAGTTATCCATTTTTCTTCAGAATTAGTGGGGATCAGGAAGAAATCTGTAATGTCATTGCGGCACATTTTGACATTGAATTCGACTGATTAGAAGTTTAATGTTGCTGTGGGTAATGTTTAGGAATATTGCTTGCCATACCCTCCATATGGTGTAGTGAAATGCTAGAACTACAGGAAAAATTACGTAGGCCTATCAAATTTGAAAGACAAAAAGGACATGCAATGAAAAACAAAAACAAAATTTGACAAAATATGCCCTTGTTACATAACTTAATGTTACTTTATTGAAAAGTAGCGGTATTTTTTAACAGAATAAACCAACCTTTACAGAGAGAAATGCTAAAGTGTGAAAAGGCTATTGCAACAGGGTTTAAAGGGAATGGTGTGATCAATGTTGTCTTTCTAATAACATCCAATCCAAAATTAACTGGAATTTGCCTGTAAGTTTGCTTTTTACAATTTTACCTCGGACAATATGCAACTAATTGATTTTAACCTGCAAGCGTTGACCTCAAGCCCCACAGATAATACAAAACCAACATTAACAGATTCTACTGGATTTCATAGGCTTGAGAATATTTGTGTGAGTTAGAAATGGGATACATATCTTGCCATACCAACTGCCCCAGCTAGGCGATAGTTTCCTACATTTTTTCAAACAACTGTACCTATACATATTCTATTATTTTCTCAATTAGGTTATTCATGTAGTGGGTAGGTAATAATTCCATTGGCGGTGGCGATCATTTGTGCATGCCCATCGGTGTTTTAAAAGGGGTTAGTTACCTAGTTACTTAAAAATTAGTTATTTAGTGACATTGGTCAGTCAGTTAGTTGGTCAGTCAGTCAATTAGTTAGAGGAGGTTTTGCTACGAGCTCCCTTACCAATTACTTCCAGTTAAGCCTCACTGGATTGACTTCCCTCAAGTGCTTTTGCTGAACACCAATCATGTTTATGACACTTTTGCAGTACAGATCACGCAATATTTTGACTGCTAAAGAGAAAATAAAAGAAACTTTGTAATAGAAATTTCGTAATACTTTCATTATGGCCTAAACAGGTTTTGTGCACAGTTAACATGCTTAAAATAAACACGTTGGCGTATGCTGCAGGCTATAATAAAAAGGTAGTGCTTTGATTTGTTGACACATGGAAGTGTGGGGTACAGCGTGAGATGAACAAATCAAGCTAAGTACATAATGCACGGCGTTCCTTTGTTTTAACACAGTACGTGAATACAACACTAAACATAAAATCTGAATAGCCAACCAAAGGTTTAACGTATGTAAAACATTCCCAAGGAAGAGTGATGTCACAACATTTTCATGTAAACTCCAATTCTAGAACACGTGTTGCAGGCGCAAGGTTGGTATGTTTATTCCAACGGTTTGGAGTATGTGCGCGTGTGCATAGCCACTGATACGAATTTCCGAACTCGCTTATTAATATCTACCAAATAAACTTGAAATACAAATGATTCGAAAAGAAACCTCCATAAGCGAAAATAGGGTATACTTATTCGCCCATCAATTTACTTGTAGAGCCGTTTTCATTGCTGGGTACTAGGAATAAAATGCCAATGATCGCGGGAGCTTCTGCTAACCTGTCACGAAAGCAATAATAAAAACCTAACTAACAACTAATATAGATGGCATAACAGACTGGATTCGATGACACAGGGTGTATTTCGAAAAAAAAAAAGCCTTATGTTTTGAAGATCAAATACCCTCACCCCAAACAAATATAATTCTCGCAACCTGCTTCCATAAGAAGCATTTTTCATCCTAAAAAAGTTTAAAACTCATTCTCATCAATTCACAATCACTGTTTATTGCTATGGTAAGTATATACAAGACCCAATATGTAATCAGAAAACTCTCAGTGCAGTACATGCTGTGTAATGTGAGATACGGTACTCTGCATTTATTGAATTTTCAGTCAATCAAACAGCTGTGCCAATTGAAAATTTATGTGGATTAGTAAACTTCGGCTATTCCCTGACATGACCCTGATTACTGACCATTAAATTAAATCACTGATTACTTTCGCTCTACGAATGCATCGGTTCACTTCTTGTATCAAAAGCGGCTGCTGTTGTGAACTGATAAGTACTTCCTTGTACTTTGACAGTCTTAAGCCATACTACTGAAAACTAAGTAGTGTATATCTTTGTTCATTAACGCATGACTGTCCTTTACAGGTATAAATCCTGACTCATTTTGAAGCCACCATGGACTCACGTATCGGAACCATTGCCTGCTATAATTTAAGTAAGATACATGTCAAAACTATACAGGAACACGTGTCACATGATATCTAGTAGTAGACCTATGTACGAAAACAACATCCTACACTTGTTTGAAGATGATGTGGGATTCTGACTACTTTAAAAATGATGAATTATTTGCCGGCAATAGTTATATCCGTACAATAATTCCAACAAAATAGTTCATAAAATACATAAGAAATACGACTTCTTATCCATACAAAATACCGTTTAAAGTATGCAACAGATCGCAAAATGTTTACATTAAAAAAAAAAAAAAAAAAAAAAAACGTTGGAGGCAAACACCCATTCCCCTTTTATCCCTTCCCTTTGGCAGATCTCTGACTATGCCTTCTGTAATAATTGATCAATAAAGGTTGTGTTTTCTGCTGTGTTGTATTAAGCACTTACAGGACATAATCTGTATAGCTGATATAGCATTGAAACATTGAACATGCATGAACGTCAAGAAAAAAGGCAATGTCCATAGAGACCTAACAATGCCACCTTAATCAGTTAGTAAATATTTTGAATAAATATTTGATAAAGTAAGTTTCCTGACTTCAAAAAGTTAAACTTACTGACATAAAGCTTTTCAATACAAATTTTTGTTACTGAATGTGACAACAACTCGTATAACTGTAATTCTAGGCTCTAGAGGATACCGTGATAACTTCGTAATTTGGTGGTTTTTCTTTTCCCTTTGGAATGCGCATGTTAAAAGGCAAAAAAAAAAAAAAAGGGAAGTTGATCAGTGATTAAGGTTGGAATTCCAAAAACTTCGGTTGACCTCCCATAGAGTCATTGTCGAGATGGAAAAAGGGTGGTTAGTAGTAGCCATCCCGAGTTGAATAACGTCACACTTATTATTAGGAGAAACAATCTCTATTTCATGTTACTCCCTTTATTAAGAGAGTAACATTAACTTGAGAGTGTTTCTCTTGTTTATTAATGTGACGCTACGCAACTTTAGAGTCAGGATGGCTACTACTAACCACACTTCTTCCATGATCAATGATTGCTGTTGGTTATGTTACAAATAAGCATTTCCCATAGTTTCTATTTGGTTTGACATAGCGATTGGAAACGGGTATGGTACAAAAATTGCCCTAAGCATTCACAACCTATTGAAACTGAAGATAGTAAACAGAAATTAAGAATCGACTCAAGAGAACTCTGTTGTTAGAGTTATGATAAATTTTGCGGGGGCGGTTTTACATTAATTATTAACGTTTACTAATAACTCGATGTCTGTTACGTAGAAAAGAAATGAAGCTTATGTCAACATCATTCCAAAGTAGCCTTGAAAATCAGGCCAATACATATTGAAGCCTAACTGTGATAGTATTCTGTTGACGATACGAACGCCAATAGAAAGAACTTAGTGGTACTTAGAGGTAATCATATTTCAGACAAGGTGACGCTAATTTTGTATGTTCTGCTTTTTTAAACCTTAAATACCGATAAACGATAGCGTGTCTCAAACAATGTTCTTTCTACTGAAGTTTCATTCAGAAACAACCCATTAGCATGTTTAGCGAATAAAATATTCAACTCAGAACAGGGAACTGCTATAAAGCAACTAACGGTTATGATTTTTCAAAGAAATACAGTTAATTGATTGGTTACTGATAGTTCAATCGAGCTTATACATTGCTTAGTCTTGTTTCATACATTGCATTATCTCAGGCTATAATAAGACATTGGAAATGGATACTCAAACATTGTTCTGGAAAAATTAAATAAAGTATGTCATGCAACATATTCTTGAAAAATATTTAGTTAATTTTAAGAAAAGAGAGAAGAACTCGTTGCTGCTAATAGTAATAATGCCTAATACTCTAAGACAAATCTATTCCCACTCTCCTTACACACTACTTAAGCTCCTCCAACGACTGTCTAAAGCTCAACCTCATCCAGACACAATTTATTGCTTCAGGGTGAGTGTACAGGACCCCGATGTGAAAAGAAAAACTCGTCCAGTTCAGTACACACTGAGTGGTATGAGCCACAGCATGCACTCTGCATTTTAAATTTCCTGTCAATGAAAATCTTGTGCCAATTTAGAGTTTTCTAGATTACTACAAAAATAGTAGTTTGGGGTGAATGCTAATTGCGTTCAATCCAAGTATTTAGTCTAAACCGAGCTCACACTTTAGTTTAACTTAAATATCCTAGCTTTAGAAAGCCTAGAGTTTATACCTTAGCTTCAATGCAGAAGAAACGGGTTAATTACCATAACTGATGCAACATTAAATTCAATGTTAACATTGAAGGCCTTGGCAATTTTTAAATCAACGTGAGATCACACTTTATTCGAAAACCAAAATCCACAGCTTGAGAATTCCCCCGTCACCTATGTATGGCTAACCTAGGACCTTGGGCAAAGATCCGTAAAAATCTGCTGAAATAACAGTCAACTAGGCCTTAGCAGGCTGCTAAGTTTCTTGTTATCTGCTCCAAAGTTTACTGTTATTTTCTTGTTCGCAAAACCCTGCAAGGGAAAGTCCCAGCTAGTTTTTAACTAGGATTAAGTTGGTTGTTAGCTTAGCAGTACCAAACTTTCAATAGGGATGGCATGTTTGTGTTTATAAGTAGGCTGCTTTCCATTAACAAACTGTAGGTGTGGTTGCAGACATCAGTGTTTAGACGCGGTTAGGGGAATCGCATTTTGGCTGAAGAAATATCTTACTCAAAAACGTGCTATATGAAGAGGGTAAAGAATTGTAAACACACAGAAAGAATTCAATCTAAACTCGCTCTGACTGAGATGCCATTTCCACTGATGAATAAATAATCTTCCCAAAATTCTCAGCTCCCAATCTTATGCAGATCCTGGGTCGACCAATGATTTCAAAGTTCATTTCATGCGGGTCTTACCGGTGCAAATGACCGTTTATTGTGCCCTTTTTTCGGGGGAAGGTGTCACTGTAGTCTGAAGAATATTACAGTCTAGACTCCAAATAATGTCTGTCTGAAAAACGGCTGTAAACGTTGGTTACAGCAACAAATGTTGCATTTTTTACAACTATGTCTCCCTGAAAACCGAATATCCTTAAAAGGGAGGGTAACTTCCTTTCCTTATCTGTTTTGATCCCCATGCTGGCTATGACGTCCCGCAGCTCTCCATTGAAACAAAATCTTGCCTAGGCCAGATAGTGTGTGTCCTATCATAGATGGAAATGGTACTCCCGAACATTCTAGCGGTCTAATGTCTGGATCAGTTCTTAATCAGTAAAATATCAATTTGAATACCTCTGCATCTGAACACCCTTTCCCTCCTCATTGCACCATACAACTGCGCCAATTCAAGAATTCGTATAGCCGGGTGCAAACACATGCGTGGGACATTGGGTCATAGGCCTCTCACATTGCCCGATCCTCACAAAGAGAAGTACAATAAAAATAAAAACCATGGACATTTTTCATCAAAAGGACTGCAAATATGATACCAGATTGAATGTAAGAACACCATTTTATAAACTGCAGTATTACCCCATTAACTACGACAATTCAATTTCAAGGCTATTCATGACAAAGGGAAAGATATTGCACCATTTTGCATCTAGACGCCTCTTAAAGACCAAAGATTTTTAAATTGGGTACCCCTCGCCTACGTGCAATACCTCAGGCCGGCGATCACTGAACAAACTGGTGCCCCTCCCCTCCCTCCTTGAGTAAAAAACCTGCTTACACCTCTTCGTCTAGCTATGCTCTCACGTCGGAGTGAAAATAACCTTCGAAGATTTAGCTGTCATCTTGTGACTTACAAGTGCCAAAGATCACCTTTAAAGTTGGATAAAAATAAGTAGTCAACTAATCGTAGCAGCATGTCATTAATAATATTTCGTATCCATCCAATCTTAGTCAGCAGCTAAGGCCTTAATTAGTTGTCAACTAGGCTTAGCAGGGTTTTATGAATATCGGCCATTAATGAAATACATATGTATAAAGCCCACAAGACAAGACCACCTCGTCTATGGGATTTATCAAATTTATGTACGACAAGAGTGGCACTTCGAGAAAGAAAAAATGACCAGTTTTGGGAGATATTCTTTTTTCATAGCTATCTTATCCCTTTCCGTAATATAGATGGACTCAAGTTGCTAAATCAAATGCTCAACGTTGTTCATAAACAAACGAGACCAACTGTAATTACAATACGTTTTAGGAGTTTATATCAGATCTTACAATATTTCTACCAGAGAACAAGACCTTTGAGAGTGATGTTTGAAGTTCATCAGTTTTGTAAGACACCGACCAAAGCAGGCAACTTTATCGGACAGGTACGTCAGAACATTTGAACTTAATTGATTCTTATTGCCATAGGTAACACAATTGATACTCTTATGCTTTGTTCATTAATCATTTTGTCAAGAAACGTTATTTCTCAAGTAAATTTGATGTTTGAAGTAAATTGCAAATTTCATACGAATCATTTGAATATTTTTACTCTTACAGCTGTCATTTACATTTACATGCAAAGATGCCAGTTAAAATAATGCGTATATTTGTTTTCTGCTGTTTAAATTTCAATTGTGAGTACCGTATTTAATCAACTGTAAGAGTCAATCTAAACGTAGACTAGCCAGCGTTAGTCATTACTTTGGATCGTGATTTGTTTAATAGTTGCATTACCTCGGTTGCTCTCTCCCTTTGAACTTGCCTGTCATAAGCTCTGATACACTTAACAATTGATTTGTTAAAAAAGAAAAAAGAAAAAGAAAAAAGAAGAAGAAGAAAAAATTCACACATTTACATATGGAAATTGGAAAGGAAAAGGTTTATTTCTTTGTAACCGTTATAAGTACTTTAAGCCAAACTTAAGTGTAACATGTTATAAAACCGTGTTATTTAATGGTTTCAATACATGGATCATTGGAAGAATTATTTAGTTGTGTACTCACTTGTTAATTGATATGCTTAGCTAATGTGTAGAAAAGTTAATCCTACAGTTATATGAAACAATCGCAGCTTTGTTGCAAAGAGGATTGTTAACACTACACTTTCTTTTTGTGTGTCTATAGTGCTGATATGCCGATTAGAACCACTAACAACTGAAAACAGCAGCAGAAAAGAATTGGGTATATTTGTGTAGTATATAGGTGGTTCCAAAAATATAAAAAATGCAAAGTTCTAAGATATATAGTGACTACATTTTAAAACCTGTTTAAACTGAACTAAAGAAGGATTAATGGGTGCTCAAAAAAAAAAAAAAAAAAAACATAGCTTTAATATGTGATAAGATTTGGTTCATTTTAGCCGGAAAAAAGTCTGATATTTGATCGTGTTTCCAGCAAACTGCAAGTACCTATTTAACCCTCTCCTATTCAATTCGACCAAAGTGGGGTTTTTAAAAAGTGCCTCAGTCTAAAGAAGAAACTACTGTAACACCTTACGCAAGCTTTTATCTTTTCAACTAGGGCATTAAGTGTATCATCTACAATCCACGACTCAAATACATGGGACAAACCCATCCACCGGCATCAATGTTTAAGTCTTACGACGCCTTGGGCTCCCACAACGTTGGGAAGGGGACACGGTGACGGTTATCATTGCGCTGTTTGCTTTGTCCCATCTTTTTTCTAGAGAATTGTAATCTGCGCACGAAGCGGTTATTCAAACTCTAAAACTGAGGAATTGTAAACATGCTATTTTCCGATTGTATAAACTTCACATCAGATTTCACATTCTCTTTTAACCACTATTAAAAGGGAAGTACGGAATTACGGTAGTGCTGGTATGTCATTTGAGCATAGGCGGCGAAAGCGGAGGGGAGGGGGGCGGGGTTCTTTTAAACATACTGAGCGAGGGTCCCAGTAATAATGTCCCTTTTAGTATAATCAGTAACACCCATACAAAGGTACTTTTTTGCTTCCATATAAGTCCACTAAAAAATTGTCAGAGCTTCCGGATGCCTTGTTCCAGGCCCCTGGACCGTGAGGTCCATATTGCCTAGGGATTTTAAATGGAAATCCTTATTGATAAAATGCCCTCAAAAACTTTGGATCTCTTAAAAATACCCTGCTCAAATTATCAATGCTCAATTTTGAGTAGCTTCAACATTTTGGCTTTCCCCCTAAAATTACTGTAAAGTATGTTTCTCCTTAATGAAATGCCATAGTACTTTACGATTTTTTTTGTCCTTACCTCATCCAACTCCTGGATTAAATTAATAGTTTAGAATCCATTTTGGAGCATCTCAAGTCACTAAAATCGCTGAGCTTTCGGGGCTTCGCCTCCTAGCCCCCACAGGGGATTCGCCCCATGTCCCCACGCCAATGGGATTTTGCGCTTCGCGAAAAAGCCTTACGCTTTGCGGCGTCACCATTTTGTCGGCTGCGAAAACTTGTGGTCCCCCCCCCCCAATAAAAAACATCTTCCGCCTCCTATGTTGAGGATAACTTCATAGATTCATTTCGACCATAATAGAGTGATAACTGAAAAGGCATATATTTTAAAAATTAGCTTTAGTATTCAAAGGATCATTCAATAAGATTAATTCGACAGATGTGATTATTATATATTCCTATCCAGTGACACGTTGAAAAGAGTTTCTTTTCATTCAAATAGATATATTGGCCGAACCACTACATTAGGGCGGGTAATGTTAGGCTAGGATAAATATGATTTTTGCGCCTAAATTTATAGTCTGTTTTGACAAACTTTCATTCAAATTGTCAGTAAAATAATGGATCTCCTTGCTGCAACTTACTATATCATGATTAAACAGTTTCTACTCGGTACTTGCAACATACGAACATTTAAATCGTTGTATTTTATTGTTTTGTTTTATCAGTGGGAACATTTCAACGGGAGTTAGCAGCCTTCTGCTACAATGAAACACTAAGCTATGGTACGCTATGACGTCCTTTTCATCCAACAGCAACTCGAAGATTTAACATCATAATTAGCAATTCAAAAAATACCGAATCTAAACAGTATCTAAACAGTAAAGTTTGTTTTCACCCGACGTCAAGTTGTACTACATTGTCATTCACGGTTACCCATCACCGTTGAAGAACTTGATGTTATCTTTTGATTTATAAGTTATGCAATTAATTCTATTAAACACCTGACGGACTAAAAGGTACGAAATCAAGCTTAACTTAGGGGCGATGCCTAATTCCATTACTTCCTTTAAAAAGAAAATAATGTTGTATGAAAAATAAAACTAAATGAACTATATATCAAATATGGCTAGGTTGTTCCTATTTCCCTAAGGTTCACCGCCCTTGATGAGATGTCGTTGTCTTAAATTTTGTTCACTCTCAACCTGTAGCCCCTTTATTCTTTTCCTTTTTAACAGAGGTTAACGAATTGAACACAACTTCAAGTGTAAACTCAACTATATCAATGACTTGCAGCAAAGATCCTAAAACAAGCAAAGTTTTCATTTGGTGGTTTAATGGCTCAGTCATTTCATCGAATATAACAACACCCGACGGCCTTGGCATTCACAATGTTCACGTATGGATGTCCAATGAGACATCTCGACTACGTATCAACGCAGTACAGAGAAATAATACATGATATTACAGATGTAATGTAGGGAATGAGACAGTTAAGGAACATTTTCTTGAAATCACAGGTCAGTATGCACGAAAAAGGGCTCGTTGTTCCTTGTATGTTTTTTACCTTACGCACTAGATGTTTCATTGTAAAAAAATTAGTCGATGCTAATTTTAGCTCAGAAATGAAGTTCCCATGGATTTAGAGAGAACAGAAACTAAACGTTTTCTTAAGAAATAGCAAAGTACGCAGTGGGAGAGTGGACGTGGCTTTACACCCCTGGAAGAAGTCGGGGAGAAAACCCTCCGCTCGGGAGCAACCAATAGGTCTGATCGCGTCTGACCGTACAACAGGGGCGCGCTAACTTTTACCGTCATGGGTGTTTTTACATGCTTCCAAACGTTTGAAAAAAGTAACACCACTTTTCATGTTTCAAAACTGGCATCATTTCACATAAAGGTGATTCTTTAAATTAGGATACCAAAATGTAACATTTCGATTAAATTTTCAATTTCAGAATATGAGAAAGTTTTAAAAAAAGTATAATTTGTTTTTTCAGATTATGTATTAGAACCGGAAAAAGGCATATCATATGAAACGTCTGAAAAAAAATAACGATGCAAAAGTTATTGGTCAACACAATGCTTGGCTTTTAACGTACTACAAATGATGTTTTTTCATAAAATACTGTCGGTCTGTCCCTGAAAAGGGTATACAGTGTAATGAAATGATTTGCACGGTCACCTTCTACGGCTTGGAAATGAAATTTCATTGTAGAGGTTAGGGCATATTTGAAAAATCCTTCATAAAAGGATAACGCTATTTGGTATACCTTGACGTTCCCGTTACACAGTGAAAGTTTGGTCTCAAATTTCTACTCTACAAATTTGTGTCGGATTTGGCAAACTATACATTTCTAATAGTGACCATAAAGCTAATCGGACAAACCATAACTAACCTTGAATATTTTAGTTAGATTGTAGCAAAATGATTAATTATTATTTGCATTAAGACATCAAAAAGTTACATGCAGTATTACACGACGATTTTGTACTTTGATCAGAGGGCTATTTCATGTTTCAGATACAAACTAGGAGGATAGGAGGAGCTGCACAGAGTTAAAGGTTGAATGCAATTTTGGGAAATCTGCATCCACGTACAAATTTTAAGACTTATGGGTTTCAAATAGTTCATTTGAATTTTAAATAGTGGCGTTTTACAACAACTACCTAAGTCACAAAATGCCACACATTTGGTATCCATGTTACACCAGGGAAATATTCATTCTTTTGGACATGGAATTACCACCAGTTGTTTGTATATATTCTCAGAAAATAAGCCACTATGATGTTGCTAATGACTATGACTTTTTATTCGATGATTATTTGTGCTTATAGTATCATAATGCAGTATTTCATAATGTTACAACACCAAAATCTAGTGACACCCACATTAAAAGAATTACCCATGTCAGCAATCCTAAGGTGGCAAAAAAGGTTTCAAAAGGAGGAAAGAAACACTCCTCCCTTAAACCCACTACTCCAGGACAGCACAAAACCATAATTCGCGAACACTTATTCAAAATATCTAAGTACTGTTTTATTTTCGTTTGGGCAGAAAACTACAAAAATAAATACAGGTACCTGAAATCCCCAGTTTACTATCTATTACCATCTAATTTCACACTAGTTAGAAGACATCATTTTGCGCTCAATTGAGCTCAATATGATGTCTTCTAAACCTATAGCAAACAAATTTCAAGCGTCCGGTGGATCTTAACCCTTAGTGAATTTGTGAAGTTCACATTTTTGCCTTCCACTTGGTCACAATATTCCTGCGCAATGAAAAGGATAACATTTATTCTCTTTGTTATATTCACAAGACAGCATACATTTGTAGAAATATACAATACTAAAATTAATGATGATAAAATGAGCTTATAATCAGCGTACTATTAGGATAATCACTTGTTTTACTATAGTTTAATTGACTTGTATTGAATAATATGAAGTCACTTGAATTTAATATTCCATTTATTCGAAGACATTAATACTTGTCACGTTATTCCTTTTAACAATACGTATAGATCCCGTGCTGATTCTGTACTGCAAGGATGTGGAATGTCCTAAAGGTGTTTCAGTGAATATTTCAGAAACTTACATCTTCCACTGTTACTGTAATCAAATACCCGTTGTCAGTCCAATTTGGTGGGAAATCAACGGACGGCGGGATTTAAAGGAATCCTACTCTCTAAATGACTCGTTTCCCACAAACGATAACGGAACTCTGCATATCTGTTCTACACTGATGTTTAATCCAGATGTAGATGACAAGAATATATCATGTGTTATGGGACAATCTACACTTGATGATATCACCATTACACGTAAGTGCTATCATTAAACGTAGAAACATACTTTAAGGTAGGGTTGCCTTATTGGTTTGAACGTTTTGTTAAAATAGCTTGTATAAGTTGGGCTCCACTCATGAGATTCTCATTGCGACGACAATTGCTTTAGAACATATATTGAAAACATACCCGGTAAATTAGGCTTTTAGACGGAGGCCGTGGACTGCTTTCAATTACTATATGCAATTGGAAGTCACCCAAGCAAAATTAAAAATAAGGAAATCAATTGTTCTGCTTGCTGAAGCAAACAAACTTCCCGCTTGCGGATGCGAGAAATCAGAGGAATACTAGGGGACCATTTTAAACTAATCACAGTTTGTAAACTTCAAACCACTTGTCCACCTCATGTGGTTGACCCAATTGAAAAATACATTCAGGATTGAAATTGCACTGATGCTGAGGGACGCTGAAGTTATCAGTTGGGTAAATGGTACTTAGTTTCAGGATTACTGTTCATGGTTAGATCGGCTGTTTAACAGATGTCCCGAACAAAGGTAGTTTTCCACCCTTAGCTATCAGGAAATAATAAATATTCAACAAACACCAATGTAGGATGAGCATATTGAAACGACGATCTCAGGAATAGGATTTGTAGTGTCTTGTTACTCAAAGGTATTGGAGTAGCAAGCGCAGTTAGACTACGCTCTGATCAAGGTTCTTTGAGGAACGATTTCTGACTTAGTTTTGAATGTGATACTAAATGACTTTACCAGTGGTCCTGTCATTTCTATCCGTCCCGGCCTTTTTAAAGTCTATGCCTCAGTGCTGTGTTAATGCTTTTGCTCATAAACGAACTGAGGTAATTTTCTGTGAGGGGGCAAGAACATTTTTCGCTTGAATAATGTCACCGTTTATCATGTTTTGCCGATTTCCTGCCCGAATATACCACATTTTGCCCGAATCTGGAGGGCGAGTCCCCCTTGCACCCCACCTCTTACGCCTATGCTTTCACTCACAAAAGTAAATTACGTCCAATGTCTCAGACAGATTCATCACTACTTTCCCCAAGATACCCTTCGCAAATGGTCGGTAGAAGTCCACTGTGGCGAGGATAGATTTTTTTCGGAGGGGCACATTTTATGATAAATTTAAGTGTAAACACTACTGTAAAAAGGAATTAAATTTCGGCGGGCGGATGGTTCTTTTAAAAATAAGTTAATATAGAACTTGTATTGCAGGATAGTTTAGATACTAGGTTTTTTGTAAAGAAATTTGAAAATTTGTGGGGACTTTAAAAGGATCTGCGTTTCATGTATATATCTAAGATGACAAGGTGCCTAAATATCATTGTTATAGCCTAATACTTTATGAGGCCTGCGCATTGAGGTTTCCTGGTGGTATTTACAAAGGGGTGGAAACCTTGTTCCCATTTTAGACATAGTATTCCAAAAGAAGAAAATTTGGGAAAACGGCACCGAAGCGGCTCAGCAGTTATTGCAGTAGAGACCGCAATCTAAGACGAATTTGTAGCAATTTTGTTCTTTTTTAAACTAATAATTTCAAATATGGAGCTATTAGTGAAAAGATTTGGAATTAGTTGAAGGTTTAACTGGTGTCTCATGTTCCAAATCTTCGTATTGTGCACTTTTGGAAGTCGGGGGTGGGGTGGACTCAAACTTTGCCCCCTACGCAACTGCACTGCATAGTTTGGGGCACATATGATTCGAATCTTTTACGTAATAATTACGAAAGGTTCTTTGATAGGATAGAAACGAGTTTTATCTTGGAATTTGCCTTTTCTAGTTGACCTTAACGTACATTGCTGGTTAACCATGTTTTAAAACTGTTTCTTTACAGATATTTATGGA
This sequence comes from Holothuria scabra, assembly GCA_037179385.1. NCBI lineage: Eukaryota > Metazoa > Echinodermata > Holothuroidea > Aspidochirotida > Holothuriidae > Holothuria > Holothuria scabra. Next base: position 43,548,739 of record CM074189.1, read on the forward strand.
ATGGATTCTTATTCACTCAAAGTCATGTTGATAATCTTTTTTGTAGTGTCCATTCAAATAGCCATTATGATCAGCTTCGTTGTAGCTTACAACATTTTTAAAAGCAGGAGAGGTGAGAATGGATCAATCAATAACTTTCTATGTTTGTTATGAACTTTTTAATTTATATAAACGACATTTGTAATTCGTCATGAGATGCTCAGTTTTGTCTTTTTGCAGATGATACCACCGTACTTTTTTAAAACAAAAATTTGACTACTGTGCTTAAACTGGCTCAGCAAGAATACCCACAAATTGTTCAATGGCTTAATTCAAACAGCTTTCCTCAATATGAACAAAACAAAGCTTCTTAATTTCGATAATAAAGTTCCAAATACTAAAAATATTATTCTTACTTTGAACCAAACTAGAGTCCAAGCAAGTAGCTGTACAAAGTTTCTTGGCACAATTATTGACTGTAAACTTAGTTGAAAAGACCATAGTTCGTCTATTTGCACCAACACCTCCCGAATAAATGGTAAACCTAATAATCTGAAACATATTCTAACCCAAAATACCCTTCTCCTACTTTACAATTCACTCATTCTCCCCATTTTAAATAAAGTTAACTTGTTTGGGGAAATGCTAAAAAGGATTACCTACAATCCATTTATTTGCTGCAAAAACGTGCGGTACTTAACATTTGTAGGGTATGTTTCACTCATCATACAGGACCTCTCTTCAAATCACTCCGGATTGTTTCTGTTTTCGACCTTTACAAATACCAGCTTGGTGTTTTCATGCATAAGTTTATTAATTACACGTTGCCTTTATGCTACAGTAATTTTTATGTTTAAAATAGGCATTACCATGATTTTGACACCAGTAAAAACCATCTGCTTACTATTACCTACTCTAGAACGTCTCTCTTCAAATCTCAGATTAGACACTCGGGAGCTATTATGTGGAATTCCCTTCCAGATCACATAAGACATTGCACTTACCTATTTTTTTTTTTAAAGTCAAGTACAAACAGTTTCTTCTCGACAATCCCAATATTCAAGGTTGGATATAAACTATTTTTTATATGTTAGATGTTTTTCGTTCCGCTTAAATTTTTTTCTTATCTTTTTTCCTTACTTTTTTCTTATGTTTTTTGCTACATCTATGTTTTGTTCTGCTTTCTTGAGGGGCCAGACTTAGTAAAAGCATCTCTGCTTCCCTCTGACCCTTTACCCTTTAATGATAGTATTTATCCTTACATGTTGGATTGTGCATTAATGTTAATTTCTAGCATTTTGAGGTGAAAAATAAACTTAAAGCTTGAAACTTGAAACTTGAAACTTGAAATACAGAATAAGTACCACAGTTCATATTTAAGTAACATTGTAGAGAATATTATCTGCAGGTTAGGTCTATCGCATGAAAATGCTAGAACAAGTACTGCTATAAATCCCAGTAGTTTGAAGGGCGAGGGACCCAAACATTTCGTTTTCAAGGAGAAGCAAGAAGTTACTATCAGTAAATTTAACATTTGTGAAAAAAAAAATTGTCACTTGGTTCTAATTTCCCCTCTAACATTTTTACCGTACGGTAGTAACGAGGGGATGAACAGTAATATATATAAACTCATTTTCCTAAAATTGTAATATTCCACGATTATGCTTAATGACTACATAGACACGAAACTGTTACGGAAGAAAACAATGGAATCCATAGAAATCGTTTTTTTATTACGTAGGTTCTACTAGCCTCGAAACACCAATTCAAACGTGAGCAGCTTCTAGTAAACTTTTCATCAGATGTAGTTCTTTGTTAACATGTTTTGGTAAGTGCACCCGTACAAAAGCTCACGAAAACAAAATGAAGGAAATTTTAAGAAGACAACCTTTTGAAAACTTTGTTCAACCTACTTCAGTCCCAGAATGTAACGCTGTCCCAGAATGTTACGTTCAAGTCTTAATATGGACACGTTTTGGCATGTAAAGTTTTAATCTTACTTTCGAGATCACTTTTGAAAAAATGTATTGAAACTTGACATGTCTTCCTTTTTTTCCTTTACAGAATATCGAACCACCGAAAGTCAACAATTGGGAAAGTGAAACTAAAACATTTTGGCAGTATTGAAACATCATCAAAAATTACAGGTACAAGTCAATTAATGTTACTTTTGGAAATATGACAATCTTAATACCTACCTTTTAAAACGACTTCCACAAAACATGCTAAGAATGAAATGAGAGTATGAAATCCTTAAAAACAGATGTGGTAAAAGCAAACAGTTGAAGTTACTACACATTCAATTAAAATTCGCGCATTGTTTGTAATAATAAAGTGTTCAAGAGCCTATCCTGATAGGTTGGGTAATGGACAATTGAATTTTAAATTTTCCAAAACATTGAGGCTACTAGATGGTTATCATATTAAAGAATTCCGCTATTTTTAAGTTATTCCCCTTAAGACAGAAAGTTATTTCGTGCTTTAAAGACAATGGAATTCAACTCAAAGGCGCTAAAAGTGCAGTTTATTTCAAGTTTAACAATAAGGTAGACATATACCCGCTACTTAAATATGGGAAATGATCACAAAATGTTACGACTGTGACGTCGGTTTAGTTGCTAAGATTACCAATTTACATAAGACACCTAGTAATTAAGCATTGCTGTCTAGAAATGCTGATGGTAAATGTCACATTTTCTTTAAAAACCGCTAACTCTATCGAATGAAAAATGGAACGAAAAGTACTGTTCATGGACAATATTAACGTATTAAAAGCGGTCAAAGTTCAGTTATACATTGCAGTAATGCTCCATGAACTAGAATTTTGTATAGCAGTTTAATATTCACACTGAACATGTCTTCCCGGTACAAAAGAAATAAGTTTGTCCTTTCAGATCTTGATGAAGTTCAAACGTATAATACAAAATAAAATTATGTAACATGAATGTTTACTCCGTTCATGTAGGCCAGAAGCAGTACTTTTTGAACCAGTATCGACTTAAGAGAAGAACGCGAAGCAGGAGCAGAGTCTTCCAAAATTTCAAAATATCCCTTCATCGCCTCTTTGGAAAATCACTCTTTCAATGTTATTGATATTTCTACAGATGTTTTTCTGACACCGATTTGTGACACTTGGAGGAAGTTTACATTAAATGCCAACATGGAACTGGGTTTGAAGCTGCTTTCCTGTAGGACTGAAGATGAAATAGATATCTTTTGGGAAGCAAAGATAGATTTGTAGTTCGAAGTGTTTCTGGTATTGTTAACAGCATAATTGCCATTTTCTCATTATGAATTCAGATCTTGCTAATCACTCAAGTCATAAATATGAACATAAAACGATCAGGTGCTGTAACTAAATTGCTATTTTTATTCCTAACATAGGAAAAGCAGCTACGGAGGAAATTGAAAACTTTCGGAAATTGCAACTGCGATTAATAGATCTCAACGGTCATCCAAATATTTTGAGTGTGCGTGGTTTATACAAAGATAAATGTAAGTGTTTTATAGGGGAAATGCATTCCTAGATGATCCTTATTAACTGTTTGAGTTCTATACTATTTGAACCAAATCTAATCAAATTTTACATAAGAGATTTCTTCCTGAATGCTCCTTAAAAATGAAACTATTTTAACGTTTATCATGAGCTGACACACGTATTTTCTTCCTCGAAATAGTTCTTTTAGTATTTGTTTGAGAGACATTCCGAATGCGCTGAATACATCCATGCATAAAAACACATCTTTGTATAGGAAAACTGGGTACACATCGCAGTTTAAAGCATCCGATTTGCAGTGAGGGAGGGGTGGGTTGGAGCTCTTTTCTGGCCAGGTCACACCGAAGATTAAAAAAAAAGAAACTATTGAGACTCTGCTTGGTGTTCAGCATTAACAATGAAGTTGGAAACCCAAGCCAGTGAGCGCTAACCTAAGCTGATTGACAAGATATGAAGCCGTGAAACTACTTCAAAATAACTGGCTGTCTGGATGCCTGCATGACTAGCTGGCTGACTGACAAACTTATAAACCCAAGAAATCATTTTTTCTAAAAATTAAAAAAAAAAAAACGATAATTTTTTTTGTTTTAACAGTACCCTACATAATTTGCTACGAGTATCATCCAGACAAGACAGTCAAAGATTATCTGTATGAACATTTCCAAAATGTTAGAGACTCCTCTATTAGGGACGAACAGTATCTGAAGCTGCTCTGTCTGGCTCACGGAGTTGCAGAAGGCATGGTGTTTCTCAAAACAAATAATGTAAGAATAAAGTTCCTTTGCAAATTCGTTTACTCTTTTCACTTCTAACATATGAAGTTCTTAAAAATTTGTTTCCTCCATGACTTTCAAAATTTACGATGGCTTCATAGGACGCATAGAGTTAAAGACTTTGTCAAGATTTAACCTTTATATAATTTATCTTAGTTTCACCTCCGAAACAATTTTGCGTTTTGTTAACCATTTAATATCTTTATCATATCAGCTTGATCACGTCGCACTACGAACAGAGAAGGTCCTTTACTTTGGTGCTACTGTTTGCAAGTTACATGACTTTGGGATCAGGGATGGTTCTTTACGAAAGGCAAGAAAACTTCTTGAAGAGGTTAGACTTTACTGTGCTTATAGTTTAATTTACAGCCCTTTTAATAAGCGAGTTCAATAATTCGATTTTTCCCTGTGCACATGTGCACGTCATGCGATTCGTCAGGATGAAAGAAGAAAGGAAAAAAAAAAAAAACAAAAAAAAAACGCGTCACTACCTTTAGCACTTGTTTCAAAATTTGATTTACTACATCTTTTTTAATTAATGCAGCCATAGTATAGAACTTGTGAATTTAACGACACACTTCGTGGGAACAAACGATGGAACACCTGGCGGTGAACATAACAATTTGCTCGGCGTTTGTAGCAGTCTGTGCGCGTATTCGACTGGTTGACAAATCAGCTGACTGCATTTGTCTGTATTGGTTTGTTTTGACCTCGAAGAAGGGAATACCTTCCGCTCTGTGACATCATATGCACAAGGTCTATTTGGAGGGAACTTGTGTGTGGTTATAAGCAAGAGACTATAAGTAATTTTTGCCTTAGTATACTCAGATATTGCAGTATATCAGATTGCACTTACATTTCACACAAACAGCTGGACCTTTTCGTTGTAGAATGTTTGAGATAAATCTTCTGTAGTGTAGGGATAAGGTCATTATTTTCGATTGGTTGGACTACACATTATATGTGTTTCGTATCAAATGTACGGACCGCATGGAAACAATGGTAGCCCGTGCATTTTGCACTAATTTCGGCATGTATATCCCAAGTTAGGTGGTATGACAACTCTGAATAGGTGATGGCCGAAAATTCAGCTTGACTTCTTAACCGATTTCTCGAGTCGAACAACAGTTTTCTTTCTTTGGTAACAGCATCAAAACGCAACCACAATTTCATAAAGAGAGAAAAAAAGGGGGGTGTAAAATAAAATAAAGAAATTAAAAAACTCACGAAAGGATCACAGCTGCTTCTCCTCACTCCGGGATTTTACTGAGATGTTAAGAGTAATGCGGAGAACGCATTTTTCCTTTGATTATTTATACATTCATTGGTACTGAATTGCGAATTGTGTACGCTAAAGCAATCACGTAACATTTTCCCCTTTTCATAGGGAACGGTGATTCCCGGGTTGGCACCAGAAGTTGTTTTGTGTGGAGAATATAACCAGTGGACTGACACTTGATCATATGGTGTCCTACTTTGGGAACTATGGTCTGGAGGTCTGAACTTCTTTTTTTTAGTCTGAACTTCTGTTTGTTAACTTGTGATCATTGTTAGGGAACTTTGGATGATTTTTTTCTGCACTATCAACAAAATGAACTGGTTTTTATTTTAGAATAATCATCTTACACTATAAACGTATGTGACAACACTGAAATAGGGCATAACTTTTCCAGAATCGTTAACTTTATGAGTGAATCATACATACAACACTCTTGGGGATCCCACCAATTGCATGAGCAATAACTGGATAAAAAAAACCGATATCAGTACTGCCACATACGAATGGTCAACATTATACCCAACTGTTTAAGAAAGGTACGGATACATGTTACCTACACACGTAGCAATAACTAAGGAAGACTTCCGTCCAAGGACCAAAGGAAAAGCAGTTTTATATGGTGTCATTTAGTTGTCACAATAGGGCACTTTAAGCTTATTTGCTTACCGTAGTTTTCTTTAAAGCAATGCACGTGGGTTGTGTCTGGATAAGGAAAAGCTTTATTAAAGTTTTTTGGCTAGGGGGCTAGAAATAGGTATGTTGACAAGAATCGTAACTGTCTGGGTAATGATTGATTACGGGCCTTAAGGATAAGTACTTCATTAGAAGAATACGTTACAGGGAAGTTGAATGTGTTTTTCATTGGCAGGAGAGGTCCCTTTTAATGAATTACCAAGAGTGTCTCTGCAGCTTTGCGTGAGGAATAAAACTCTCCTGCAGCGCCCAAGCAATTGTCCAGTTAATATGTAAGTTCATTTATATGGAGTTTTTAATTATATGATCTAAAAGCCTGAAACCCTTGAAGTTTTACAATTGCCTAACACTGTTGCACCCAAAACAGACTCTCTGCTACTTTTTGCGTCGTGCTGGACTTCGGTTATATCGCATTCTAATATTCATACATAAATGCTTAGACTATAGCGACAGACCCTTCATTTGAATTTCCGTGACTTTTATGAATATCTATCGTATATATGCTTGTTATTCAGTTACTTTTGTTGATAACGCTGTAATAAAAATATTTTGTTCCCTAGATATAATATCATGCTCGAATGTTGGAAGCAAAACCCACGTGGAAGAAAAAAGTTTGAAGAAATAAGCGAATCCATCAGACAAATAAAAGCATCATCATGTCAGGTGACCTGTTGTGATTTTATTGCACTTTAAATTAATCAGCTTACTGTTCTCTAAGTCCTGTGAAAGAGAAGGAACGCCCCTAAAAGTGTCTTTCAAATTTTCAATCGTTTTACCTGTATACCTGATAACTTTAAGTAAAATATATATTTAAAGTAATAGGAGCCCTTCCCAGGGTTTTACAGAAACCATTTAGGTTGCAAATGGTTTACACTGTGTTTTTGAATAGTTTTCATTCAAAACCTTTCGTTACCATTTAAAACCACTTAGCAAACCAGTTGAGGATACCATTTGCATTTTTAAGACCAGTTGGCACCATTCATAAATCATTGCAAATGGTCCGAATGGAATTTGGCCCTGAGTTGGTTGATTATCTAATGATTATGTCTTTCTCTTGTAGCATATTGTACAGGATTATGAGCATACTCCTTTTCCTGGACCAAGCACTTACTTGGCTTTGGACGAGAACGAGTATCAACAAATTATGCCGGAACAAATGTCTGAGGAAGAGTGTAATAATTTATGAATGCATTAGTCAATGGACCGATAGAATGCTTTCAGCTTACGCCACAAATAGTACGCCACGTCAACTATCAGGCAAGAATCAACAGTGGATGAATACAACAGTCACACATGGGTCAAGAGCTGCTTTCTATTAAACAATATTGGATAGAGTACTACACTCAGAAATTGCCTGTTAAAAGAAAAGGAGTATGTGACGTCAGTGAAAGCATCCTATATAGACCTTGTGTATTAACAATACACTGTGATCAGCATTCAAGCATAAAAATGAAACACGTGGCCAAAAGCATAAAAATTTACTCTGCACGTGTAGCAGACTATGCGCGTATTTAACTAGTTGACAAATCAGCTGGTTGCTTTGTCGGTGTTGGTTTGTTTTGCCACCAAAAGAGGGCGTTCTTTCCGCCTTGTGACATCATACAAACAATGTCTTTAGTGAGATTATAAATGACCTCAGTGACTCCAAAAAAATAAAACAAGGACCATTCTGCGGAGCAATAAAAAGAATACATTTTGTGTTTTATTTTTGCCCTCAATTTTTTAATGATAGCTGATTTTTTCTTTGTTGCAATTCACACGCTTTATAAGTGTTAACATAGAAAATGAAATATAATGCTTTAGGTTTTAATAAAAAACAACTCTAAATTTTGTTTAGTATATTTGCGGAGCAGTTCAAAAATGTTGGCGTGTCATAAACCAATCCTTTATATGTCAAAAATCTGTTTCATATTGTCTGCTAAGGAGAGAAAAATTGTACCAAAGCAATGATAGTAGACAATGTCCGTTAAATGTCAACAATAAAATACCACTTTCTTTTCAACAAATTTAAAGTCTGAAGTCTGTTAAGAAGATCCCGTTATATAGACGGGTTGTTGAAAAGATCTGCCGAAAAAAGACTTTAGCTAAAAGATACATTCTTAAGATTCTGTAGCAGTTGGGTCATAGTTGCTTGCTGGATGGATACCTTTGAATCCAATTTTGCAAAAAAATGTCAGTCACGACGATACGGTGAGGGGGAAGCAAGGGGGGCAATTCGCCTTTCAGATTTTGTCACTGCCCTCCACTTCTCATCGCAAAACTAGGTCAATTAGGAGTTGGATTAAACTATTAATGAATCATATACCTTTCCACGACCTCTGACTTAATTTTTCATCCAGAGATATGCTAAAACCTCCAAGCGTCCGGGTTTTGGCCCATTGGACCCCACCACCATGACCGGGCTCTTTGGGCACTATGTTGCCCTGCAAAATAGTGCCCTACATTATTTTTGTCCTACGTTTGCTTCCAACTGGAGCGACTGAAAAATGGGACCCCGTTTTTTGCAAGTAATAAGGGTGGTTGTAACAATAAAATGCATCCAATCAAAAAGTGTCAACTATGAATCAGATGCAGTTCTTAATATCCTCAAGCGATGTTTATAGGAATGTAATTTATGACATTCAATCTTGCAGACTCATCGAACATTTCCAGAAATGTAAAGCTATGCATCAGATTCAAGAAGGTAATCGCCTACGGAGACACCTATGTATAAAATCTACGGATTAATGTTTTGTGTAATGTTTAATGATAGTGCATTCATTAAAACAAACCCTCACAATAATAGCCTTTGATTCTTGAACGTCATTTCAATAAAAATCGGCTCAAATGTGATATATAGAGATTATGATCGTGACGTTAGCGTTTCATTTTGGCATTTTGGTTGGAACTGATCATGCGTAGTACGTGTGTTACCAATACGTGCGCACTGTAGCACCCTAGTAACAATTGTTGTACAATTGACGCAGGGATAAAAATAACAAGAGGGGCAACGCAGGGATGTCGGTGCAAAACCCTCAGAGCGAGGGCTTCATATCAGAAATCAGAAAGAAATAACAGTGTTCATTGTTTCAAGACAGTTGAGGTGAGGAAAAGAACGTGTCAGGAATACTAAGCTCACTTAAGTTGCCAAAACCCTTCATCAAATTAAATAATGTTAAGAAGGAACTAAATTTGCTAAATATTTTCTCCAAAATTCCTAAAATGTTTGTCATTCTTGATGTTTACATAAATAATATTCAAAATTTCACAATCGATTTCTAAGAGTATGTCACAGAGTGAACTTTCCCTATAATTTGAAAGCCTCCCAATTTCAGCAATCTCGTAAGCTAGAGCTGGAAAAAAAAAGCCGCGGCCTGCTCGACATGAACCAATTTGATGGAGACTGGGTCGTCAAACTCCATCTAACCTAACCCAACACTTTCAATCTTGTGTAGTGGGCCCTCCTCAGATCTCATGCTGACACTACGAAACACACAGATAGTCTTGAGAATGTTTTACTGGAGGACGCGGTGATTCTTACTACTAGACGTTAGTGGCACGTTATCTTTTTGCATCCTTTAAGCATGCACACAAAATAATACCCAAGTAAGTAAATGGCATGCCAAAGAAAAAAAAATAGCAGAGATTTAATTCCCAGTACAACAGCGTAAATCCCCAGTAAACGATTCGACGATTTTTGAAAATCAGGAACACAGCGTTTTAAATACTTCAAAAAACTGTATTAAGGAATTAGCAGGCCTATATAGTATGTCCAATAGAAGTTTTGATTGTAAATAAACAAGTTTAACAAGTTAAGTCTTCCTACCAGATAATATATAATAGTACTCATGCAGCTTCGTTGTAACGATGCGTGCACCTACATCGTAGCCACAAATCTAACTTGTGAGGCTCACGTTCGATTTCCACGTCAAGTGTTAGCAGCGAATCAGCGGTGTCACATGTGGAATCTACTGCCGTTGTGTGCAATGCTTTTCGCAAACAAAGGTGCAGAAGAGAGAGAGAGAGAGAGTTTGACAGAAGAGGGGAGGGGGTAGAGAAAGAGACAAAAGGTGGAACAAAAATATCTTGTGGCCCACAACTGGAGCAAAGCCGTAAGCACTGTTGTATTAAAGCAAAAGGTTCAAAACTGAGATGTCCAAAGCAATCTTTTATAACCCTTATCTATTTTCTTTCGTAGTATTGCACAGAAATTCTAAATTGAAAAATCTCTTTCATTAACAGAAGTAATTCTGATTACTGTATTTCATATTACCAAACACGTGCGTTGAATGCTCATATTATAGATGTTGTCTTGTAAACTCACCATGAAGCTGTAAATTGAGATTGTTTAACTTTTTTCGTTTTGATGAGGGTGATTTTCAGACAATTGAGGGACAATGGCCTGTCTAGACCTCTCTTCATAGGAGGGGGGGGGGGGAGGGCAAAACTAATGCAAGGGAACGAAGCGGCCTAGCCAGAGCGAGTTTGCTCGCGAGCGGGGATGGTTTCATGCGTAGTGGAAGGTGTGGAAGATGGGGAGCTTTTTAGTTTTGTAATGTGAAAATAAGTGCTTTGGTGCACAATTGAAACGATATTTTTCGTATGCGTAAGTATACACATGTTTTGAGCGAGGAAGTAATTCCCAAATACTTCTTTCTGATCGCAGCAAAATATCACTTCCAAATACTCATCTTAACCACCTTTGTCTTGAGATTCGAAGTTTAAAATTAATTCAAATACTGCAGCAGGAGCTGTAGCAGTACAGCAATCGATATGAGCAGATACTGTATTTAAACAGCATACCAGCGAAATTTCCACCGCCCCTGAATAATCATTAACTCAGAGATATTGGAAGGTGTACATTTGAGGATTGCTTCAGTTGGTACTATGACGTCACTTTTTGACGCTAAAAGCTAGCCAGGTCGCAAACCTCACTCCTGAATATTATTGGTTCATCCAAAAATATGTTGGGGCTAGGGTGCTAGAAAGAAGAAATTTCTCTCCGTACTACCTCCAATCTCTATGTTTATGGAGAGGCAGTATGCAGTACTCTCCTGTAATTTACGTTAATGCTGCCATTTAAGCAACATTCCTGTCGCTACCATTTTCATTACTTTTCTTCGTATCTTCTTTTTCTTCACTTTCGGTATTTTCACTCTCTCTCTTCTCTCCTTTCCTTTCTTTTCACTGCCCATTTTTTCAAGTATTATTCTCCCCAATCAATGAGAGGGAGAGGGTCATGGCCCTCTGAGTACGCCGGTGATGTGGGAGGGCTTTATGAAGTTTATTAGAAAGAATTGATACTGTTTCCAGTAAGAATATTTGGTCCCTCAACTCCTGCAAACCAAATTGAGGTTTCATGATACATTTAGGATGTATGAAAACTCTCTGGTCTATGAATATGGAGCCATGTTTACTTTGCCCTTCTATCGCCAAATCAGTTTAGAAAAGGAAAGAAAATGAACAGAAAACTGTTAATTCTTGATACTTGATACTTACTTGTATTAAGTGATAATTATTGAGTAGTCTCATTTTAAATTAAAAAGGATGAATTTAACAAGAAAATAAAAAAAAGAATGAAACCAATACCCCGGAAAGAAGAAAAGCAGCGAAGAAAATTGAAAGTACTCGGTTAAGAGGAAAAACAAATAGGCTCGGTCGAAAAGAAAGAAAGAAAAAACAAAACTAACATCAAAAAAGTAAAGAAAAACGTCATAGAATAATCCTTTTTTTTTTTTTTTTTTTTTTCAAAAGCTGTTAAGTTTTACTTTTTATGGCCATTTTGTCGTCACTTTGTGGTCTGTAAGCTAAAAAATTCAAAAACTAACTAAGAAATCAAGCCGGTTTTGACGGATTTAACCGCCTTTCGATTTCTGCGTAGACCAATTTCCACGAATGCTCAACGTAACACTCAAAAATATTTCAACACGCCAAGAAACTGAAAGGTGAACACTTCGGAGGTTAGTTGAAAAGTTTTTCATGCCTTCGGCTTCTCCGAGGTAGTGTTATCGAGGTTGAGTCTTGTTAACATTAATTGATTTATGTCGGGGTTTACGTTTCAAATACGAGGAAGGCCTACTTAATGGTATTACGGGGCTACCTCGACGTGTCAAGAGTTGGACTTAAACTGCCCACTGAATGTACGTTGTACCCTCAAGCTGACGACGTATTTACCACTGACAGCCACGTAGTAGTCTCTGGTTGGTGCCGAAGTTATTACGGGATGCGATCATCGGAACGGCGACGAGACGTCGTCGGCATTAGTCAGTAACGATGTCTTCGTCCCGCGTTGTTTCCGAAGTGGCAACAGAGTACGCAAGGAGTGACCACGTAATAAATACAACATATTTCCGAATTAAACTGGTTTTACTGGTTTTGGCTCGGTGTGAGAACTATATAACATTTTCGTTATGAAAACTAACAGTTTTCGCAGACAGCACAACAATCTTTTGAATGCCCATTTGTATCCTGCACTGTTTATTGGTCGAGGCAAGCAGAACAAATTGAGGGCGTAATTCCACAATTAAACCGGGTTAGGAGGATAGAACTTACCTAACTACAGAAGGGAAGCTCTGAGAAGGGTTGTCTATTCTGCACACCACTACGGTGATCTCCCCCCCCCCCCACCTGTTTCCAGGAGAGGCTTAGACACTAAAACTTCGGCCAGACGCTGGTGTAGTTACATTTTGTACCTCTTATCCGGTAACTGGACAAATAGGTCAGTAACATTTTCGTGCAGCAACACTTTATTGACAAACATCGTTTTTTGACGTCAATATTTTCGTACTTCGAATTTAAGGAATACAAAAAAGTAACTGTTCTTTCATAGCCGTAACTTCGAAATCTCTGAATTGTTTGTGCCGCAATGTTGTTCGCGAAATTTTATTAGTTTGTAAAAGCAGTAATAGTATGAGGTCGAATATCCTGCATTCGATTTTCAAACTTCTTCATAGAACAACTTATTCGTTGTCGTGTGGTTGCGCTAACTTTAAGCATTCTTTGGGTGTTACCCTCGAACCTACACGTCACGTGAGGATGGTGTAACTATTTTAAGGATACAGTCGGGTTTTTTTTATTAGAATTCATTACTATCTGCTTAAATGAGTGAATGCCAATGCTTTACGTACATGAAATATTTTCAAACTCTATTGGCCACTATTCATGCAATACCGCACTCCAAATTTCCCCAATCCATTCCTCATGTTGAGTACCAAACACATTGGCAGCATGTTTCATTTTTAAAGGCATCGATATGACCTGGACAGGAGGATATCTAAAATCTTACGACTGCAAAATTAATGGGATCTTCTAACCACTTGCCCATGAGTTCGGTTTCTATTTCATTGACTCCTCAAGAATAAAATGTGTTGGGTGCAATATGAAACACTAATGTTCATATTTCCACAATTAAGTCACCCGAATGTGATAAATAAAAGACAGGTAAGAAAGAAGACAAAATAAATTAAAACGGGTTGGACTACATTTAAGACTAGAAATATGTTAAGGATATGGGCTTTATTGAACTATGAGATTGTGTCTTCTGTATGATCAACTTTTCATGATTAAAATTAATTACACCCGCTTGCAGGGTATAGATGTGGTTTGCAGATGAGGGTGAGGAAAGAAAATCCAACAGCCACCACCTTTCACCGTGTCCGTGACAGGATTGATCTATAGGAAATCCACCCAGAGGAATGCGAGCGCAGACTTCTATTGTATACACACCCAGATGAGCACGCATATACTACCTTGACACCCATAAACACAAATTATACAAAGATGGCGCACTGTAAGTGCAACTACATTATTACTTTAAAATATGCTCAAATGAACGTTTTCACAGAGCGTCGGGGCATTTGTATACCACAATCGTATATTTTGTTTACTCTCACTTATTATCCTTGCTTGTTATTTTAATGTGTCTGAATCATTGGGTATAAACTATGTGTTCGCTCCAATTTTTTTAATTCCCCCTGCCCCCTGGATCGATGTCCCTTCCTGCTTGAACTGAGACCTTCCTACTTGAACTATGGCCCTCATGATTTTACAGTGGTTTCTTGATTCCTTGCCGAAGGCAGGCAAGGAATCTCTGCGATGGGGATTGTTGTGTGTGTGTATGTGTGTGTGACGCCTGCTTGTAAACACGTTATCTCAAGAAGGGTAAACCCCAGGGATTTCGTTCTTGGTATGTTGATCTTCCACATTAATTAGATGGTCCTTGTCTGTTTTGGAAGAGTTCAAAGGTTATTTGGTGTCACCAGAGGTCAAATTGTAAATACCTTTAAAATTGCTTATAAACACTATATCTCCAGAAGGAAAAATGTGAGTGATCTCATACTTACCATGCGAATTGCCCATATTCAGTAGATGGTCCCCATTGTTTTTGATGGAGGTCAAAGGTCATATGGGATCACCAGAGGTAAAAAGGTCAAAACTTTATAAACACTGTTTTTCAAGAAGGGTAACCGTGAGGGATCTCATACGTAGCATGTGGATTGCCCATATTAAGTAGATGATCACTATGTTTTTGGTGGAGGTCAAAGGTCATTTGAGGTCACCAGAGATGAAAAGCTCAAAAACTTGTAAACACCATATGTCAAGAAAGTAGTACTGCCAGGAATCTCATACTTACCACGTGGACTGTCCATATGAGTTGATGACCAGTATTGTTTTTATTGGATGTCAAAGGTCATTTAGGGTCATCAGAATTCAAAACATCTATACCTTGCAAACACTCCATCTCAGAATAGTATATATAACTGTTGAAGTCAATATCCATGAGTGGATAGGGTGAAAGGGTAAGAATAATTTGGCATGGATAATGTAATAGCCATAGGTTTATAACTTTTTGGAACAGTTTATTAACTTCAGTATGTAAATTCTTAAGTTAGGTAATTTTGAAAATGTATTTGTAAAGTACTGAAGCAAACTCATAGGAAGAAGATCTAAAGATCACAAAAAAGGCACATGACATGGTTGTGACTGTACAGTTTGTTGATTCTGGCATGAAATTGTGCCCTGTTATTACATTAAGTTCCAAAATTTAAAAATCTTAAAGGGCAAATTCTGTTCATCAGGCTGACATACATGCTTAAATGCTCATTAGTATGCTGATTTTGCAGCCACAAGTAAATAGATTTTCATGAAAATGATTTTCCACTGTCAAGTGAAAGTTCCTAGCACAGTGTGGAACATGTGAGTTTAAGCAGTCTGTATGAGGGTCATTTGGGGACATAGTCTGAAAATATTAGAAGATGCTTCTATGCACACTAAGTAGATGACTGATGTGGAACTTCATCAGTGTAAACTTTGAACAGAGAGTTCTCCGTGTGATGCACAAGAATCTCTTTTAAGACATATTAACATTGTTTTTTTTTTTTTAATAACCTTAAAGAAAACTTGAAGAAAACATAAATTAAAAAAATAAATTGCTTATATTTGGCAAACCTTGTGATTACTGTCTTCATGAAGAAATGTGCATGCAAGCATGCATGAATTGTAATGGGAATGGATTATCTAACTAACTAAATTTATACTGACACTTTCGTATCAAATACCCTCGAGCGCACATGACTGTCATTGCCTAATAGAGTGAATCAAATTGTGAATGAAGCACTTTTAGCTGTTTGGTCACTGTTATCTGGCATAATTTTTCACAGTTGACTGCCAGTTATCCCCAGGAAGTTGCAACATATACAGCTCAATTGGCTTAAGCCTTTTACTATATAAGTTGTGTTTGACTCTTATAAACCCTATGAAGAAGGCTTATTTTTATCTCAGTGCATAACAACCCTGACAGCCCATTGTTTGTATATACTCCTATTACCTACCATTCCATGCAGGCATTGTGTCCTCTATTTGTGGTCAAAATGTCAGAACTCCATGAAAGTCACACTTTTGCTAAATCAAGCATAAAATAACTGTCCACACTATCTTGTCTCATCTGACCACAATTACAAGTTGTTTGCCTAGCCATTGTTTTGAGATGGAAAATTTCATGTACACTTGATCAAGTTTCTAAACTGAAAGTCATCTTAGAAATACTGTAGCTTGGCACCCATCAGAAGTAATGTCCTTTAAGTAAGAGGAATAAGTATTGTGTTTGTGTGAGGACTTCTGTTGAGAACAACTTTACACATTGGTGTCTAGATTGGCGTTTCTGCTTTAATATGCTCTACATTGATTATTTATCACTTAGTTTCATTCTAGAGTTTGTTGTTTCAAATTTTTGATAGCATAAAATGTATCAGCATACTACTTGCCTCATCTCTGCAAATATCTGGATACCCGCACCAAAAACAAACCTTGTATGAAGGATTATAGTTATGTCAAATATCATCACCGAGTGGGAAGTTTTGCCTCACGTTTCATTTTTATCCATGTCACTACCCCCCCCCCCCCCCCCGCCAGGAGAAAGGTATATCATAAAGTTTAATGCATGGAACCATCGCTTCAAGACAACCCTTAAAGAAACTTTTCAAAAGCAAAAAGATTTTTTTTGCATTGTTGCTGTCATTTAAAAGTAGTTCAGGTAATAAGAGCAAGCATAATGTTGTATAATGTGTGTTAAACAAGGAAAACTTGTACTGTGTGTTGTGCTGTACCTACAGTACAAGTAGAGAAAAGACAAACTAAAAGTCTTGTAAAATTTGGGACTAATAGGGACATCAGCTTTTGTTATTTCGCAAGGGTACCATAGACAATGGGTGGGGCATTTACCCCATAAAGCAAAAAATTGCTTCCACCAATAGCCAAGGTTACACATATCTGTTCAGATGTCCCCTTTTGATCCAATGCATGTAGGAGAGTGTTTGGATGAGAGCTTGTTTTTACACTAACCTCAATGCAGACTTTTCGAAACAAAGAGGCATAGGAACATAGAGACCTCAGAATGGAGAGGCGTCCTTATTATCCAAACGTTTGATTAAATTGGTTTAAAAATACCCCTTTATCAGGTAATGAGACAAAACCTAGTTTTCTGGCATAGCTCTGTAAGAAAACCCTCTTGTTTGTGGATATCAAAGGTTTGGGGTGACAAAAGGCCGAACCTTGTAGACAATATTTTTAGGGGGATAACTGTCTGGGATCTCATACCATGAAGATAGTACTTCCATGCTCATACTATACTTAGATTTTGAATTGCTCGTGTTGATGGAAATGTTTGGTAGGTGATCACTATGGTTTTAAATGGGGTCGAACGGTCATTTGGGTCACATGAGATCAAAAAGTTTTGACGTTACAAGTATGATATCTCAATTAAGTAGGATAATTGTATGGGATATCATGCATGTCATGTTTGCATCCGTGTTTGCTATGATATATCATATGGCAAGGAATCACTAAGCCTGTTGGCTTTCTAGTTTACACCTATAATCAATTCTACTTTCCATAATTTGTATGGGTTGACCGAGAGAAACAAAGGCAATAAGTTTAATAAAAGTGAAAATAATCTTTATCTGATGCAGATTCTTTAAATCGTTAATAGATTTCAAGTCTATGCAGTCGTGTTTGCACTAACCTTTGCTCTTTATTTCGTGCTAACGTATACAAAAAAGTAATGAATTTTTCCTGTCAATGACTTTTGCTCTTCATGAAATTCTTTCACTTCCATTTTCTCTCTCCTAGATTTGGTATTGAAACACTGAAAAGCTTGTGCTGATTGTAATGGCTATCATTTTAAGCACATAAGAGATGTCACCACAAATGCGGAAACATTAGTTTCAGGAAATATCGCATATTTTATCAGATGACTACAGGCTCGAAAACACAAGGGGAAGTTCTTAATGGATATTATGATCATGCGAAACCTTTGAAAGGTAGGCTAGCGATTTTCTTTTCTTTTTTGTAGCTCGATATTACCGAAGCGTAATGCTGTCACGTGACAAAAATTACTAATCTTTTCGTACGTACGAAAAATTGTGAAACGTTCGAAAATCTTTTCGAACGTACAAAAGTTTTTTTTTTTTTTTTTTCTACGTGACAACTATACGCTTCCGTACGATAAAGCGTTCTCATTGAAATAAAAAAACCGACGTGAAGTTTGTAACTAAGATAGATAGATGTACTTTTACGGCCCAGATTCTAACCACCTGAATCACAATTTCAGTAGATTCAGTTTCTGAAATCATCGGTTTGGCCAGGCGAGGACTTGAACTCCAGACCTCCGGATTGGAGGTCGCATGGTGTTACCACTTGACCATGTAGTCGATCAAACCAACCCACAGTTCAAAGACGTATAATGCTACATCGATCATGGGAGTAGTGGTACGATGTGTAAAGTGACTTTGCATTTCATTTGCTAAGACTAAGTATCAATAATCTACTTGTAAGTTCTGCTTGAAGAAAGACAAGAAACATTTCATAGTAGAGTGTCGCTATCCTTCTTGCACAACATATACTTGGCGAATCCAGTTCTTGAAACCATCTACTTATCATTTTAATATCGCTAAGACTAGGCAAGACTTAAATATGATAGGGTGACCGTCGACTGAGCACTTAAAGGGATCAATCATTGTAAAACTATTTCTGTTCCATCTAAGAAAGTCAAACCGTTTTTTCTTATGAATCAGCATTGCCTTATATAAAGATGTACTCACTCAACAAAACAAAATGTGAAACCGAAGAGGAAAGTTATTCTTGTTTATGATAACCAAAAACAAAATTAACTTCCCCAAGGTGCTCGTACAGTGTGCACTGTAGAAAAAAAACATGTAGAAAAAACATGTGCAAGCTATCGCATTTGTGGCTACTGATCAGTTCCCGGATTATTGGGTCTTGGCATTCTCTTCCTCATAAAAAGATATTTTGAAAATCTTTTGCAATATTATCCTATTCACTGGAAATCATCAATACATATTTTATCCCAGAAAATAAAAATCCAACAATTTTTAAAGCGATTAGGCCTACATATGTGCTATCAAAATTTAATTCTTGATACAAGTGCATGGCCTGGCTTTGACTGCATCATGGCTGAGCTACAGCTTTAACTAAAAGGTGCTTAATATTCATAGCAAATTTGACCTGACCTGTGTTCGTTAATATCAACAAAAAGGTTTAATCTTTACCAAAAGTTGCGTAGGATAGTGTCATACCTTCAAAAATCTCCGTCGGTACCTTATCGGAAAAAAATTTCGGGTAAGAAGTTGTAGTCATTTTGCGACCCTCTTGGAAAGGAATCAAAAAACGATGTAAAATTAGTTCTTGGCTAATGAAATTCAATCAGATTCAATTTAAATGAAATATAATCCATCTATTTCGGATTCATTCTGATTGAAAAATAATGGCTAAAGCAGGTACTTCGTTGGATGTATCACTTGCATGTGTAACTACATGGATATGAAATGTTAGGCTCAGGAGCGCAGTCGACTAGCACCTTACTATATATCATTGGGTGAATGATGAAAAACGCAAATTGAAACATTTTCTACTCCAACCAATCTCCCTGACATCTTTTTGTTGAATAACTTTATTCACTGTTCGAAATTTACTGCTTGAAACTCGATTTTAACTCTAAAACCTGGATTGCTTGAGACGTCCGGCCTACACAAGCACTATCGAGATTGTGCCGGACACATGTACAAAAGGTTGGCGTGGTTACTTGCCCACGCTAGGTACCGTATACAAAAACCAAATTCCAAACCATCTTGCAATTACTAAGCCGCATATCATGCAAATTGGCTCAATCGTTAAAGCAACACACACCATAACATGCACCCCCCATGAACGACTAAACCATTGGCGTTCATAACAAATTTATATTCAATTAGGCAATAATTACACCTCACTGTAACCATATCAGTTAAGCATAAACGTAATCAATCACACATTTGAATATTCTTTAAACACATTATACAATAAGTGCAAAGATTGAAACAAACATCTGTAATGCAAATTAGATTCTCATATGTACAAAATTCAACCCTTTTCTAAAAAACATAATTTCACAATTGGTCTCCTGAAACACTTCGATCCAACTTTCACATCAACCTGCCGCACCCTACCGTCTTTGCCCGGGTACACGGTCAGTACTCTTCCCAAAGGCCATCGGCCACGGGGAGAATTTTCATCTACAACTAAAACCAAATCATTAACCTCAAGGCTTCTTTTTGGTTCTACCCATTTTTGCCTCTGTTGCAACAATGGTAGGTATTCCTTAACCCACCTTTTCCAAAACTGATCGGCTAAGTATTGTGTTTGTCGCCACCTTCGTTTACCAAACCCATCAGACTTCGAAAAAATATCAGGCGGCAAATTTTGATTTGACTTCATGAGGAGCAAATGGTTTGGAGTTAAAGGTTCATTGTCTCTGGGGTCCAAACTAATCTGTGTGAGGGGTCGGGAGTTTAAAATCGATTCGACCTCAGCCATTACTGTCAAGAGTACTTCGTCATTGACTACTTGTCACCCAAGAAGACTCTTCAAAACTTTACGAACAGATCTAATAACACGCTCCCACACCCCGCCCATATGGCTGGCCGAGGGTGGGTTAAAGTACCAAGACACGCCCTTTCGAAGTAGGAAGTCCTTAACATCACCCTGCTTAACGTCTTGCAAACATTTACGTAATTCCCGCTCTGAGCTAGTAAATTTTGTACCATTATCACTATAAATACTTTCGGGCAAGCCTCTTCTACTCACAAATCGCCTTAAAACATTAATAAAAGAATCAGTATTAAGTGAGTGAGCAATTTTCAATATGTACAGCTCGAACCGTTAAACAAGTAAATAAACACCCATACCTCTTTACATGGCTTCTGCCTTGTTTTACATATAATGGACCAAAATAATCAACTCCCACATCTGTGAAGGGTGGTAACCCTAGCAGATGGTAACTCTGCCATTAATTGCTGACAAGTAGGAGCATTGCGTCTTTTACACTGAAAACATTTACCAACCACTCTTCGAACCAATACTCCTCCCCTTATTACCCAAAACCTCTCCCTTAATGAGGACCAAGTTGAACCTGCTCCTAAGTGACCTACCAATAAGTGATAATGTTCTATCACCAAATCCGTCACATGGTGCTTACTGGGTAATATAATAGGGCGTACAACGTCATCATCTAAGGGGGCGTTCTGTAATCTACCCCCTACTCGCAAAACGCCGTCGATCAAGATAGGATTTAATTTTCGGACCGACTTAGGTATATTATGCTTATATATCCCCTTTGTTTGCCTTTCAAGAAATTCAATGATAGGCTGAAAACATTGTCTTTGTACATACTTAACCACCTCTCTTTCCGCTTCTCGAGTGTCTTTCACATTAAAACCCCCTTCTTTGTTTCTACTGTCAATCTCCTTCTTTGCTCTATTATACAAATAACTTCTAAAACGAAGAATCCATGCTACACCTTTGAGAAGTTTATTCCAAGAAGAATAGCGTAATACTAACTCATCTAAAGGCCCTTTAACTTCAACGAGACACACCCGGGCAATTGCTTTAACCTCTGGGTCCGTCTCTAACTTAGGGACGTTACCTAAAACTATTGGTGGAGTGGGCCAAGTTTCATCGGGCTGCCAAAGAAAGTCTGGACCCGTTAACCAGTGTTTGTTTTGAATCAATTCTATTGCCCTCACTCCTCGGGACCCATGATCTGCCGGGTTCAGCTCTGATCTTACGTGGCCCCACTGTCTGGTATCCGTGGCCTCCCTTATCATAGCCACCCTATTCGCCACGTATGTGCGAAAACGTTTACTTTCATTTTGAATATATTGCAACACAATGGTTGAATCTGTCCAGTACATTATGCGTGAAAACTCAAACTTCAACTCTCTCTGAATCATTTGACTCAACCTTACTGCTAACACGGCAGCGGTTAGTTCAAGTCGTGGTATGGTTACTGCCTTTAAAGGACATAATCTACTTTTACCCATGACAAATGTACAGTGAATGAACCCGTCCTCATTCACCACGCGCAAATACGACACTGCATCATAGCCGTGTTCGGAAGCGTCTGCAAATGTATGCAATTCATTAACAACTATGCTTCCGAAACCCTTTGGAGTAAAACATCGATCTATTGTTACGTCCGATAATCTAGGCAAATCACTAAGCCATTCTGTCCAGAGATCTGATAGATTCCCCGATATAAGTTCGTCCCATCCTAGGCCCTGACGGCATACATCCTGCAGCAATAGTTTACCCTTCAAAGTAAAAGGTGCTAGGAATCCTAAAGGATCGAAAAGTGAACTAACGGTCGATAAAATCCCCCTTCTTGTGAGTGGTTTATCTTTCACTGTAACTTTGAAAACGAACTTATCGGACTCGACATCCCATCGTACCCCTAGTGTGCGCTCTAAAGGCAGAATATCTAAGCCTAGATCCTTGACTGATGTAGCCCTCTCCTCCTCGGGGACTATAGCCAATACATTGTAACTATTACAGACCCATTTTGTGAGACGAAAACCGCCCCTCTTTAGCATTTCTCTCAATTGGCTTATCAACCTGATTGCCTCCTGCTCTGTTTTTACTGACTTAAGGCAATCGTCTTCATAAAAATTATTCAACACAGTTCTAACTGCTTCAGAGTCATAACCACCACTATTATCAAGTGCGGCTCTTCTCAGGGCAAACCCCGCACAACTCGGGGAGGAGGTTGCCCCGAAAATGTGGACCAACATTTGAAATTCAATGGGCGATGTAGAATAATCCCCATTCTTCCACCATAAAAATCTAAGTGCCCCACAATCCCTCTCATCCACTCTAACCTGGTGAAACATAGCTTCTATGTCAGCTGTCATAGCAACTGCTTTCTTTCTAAACCTGGAAAGAATGCCAACCAGATTGTTAGTGAAGTCGGGACCCCTTAGAAGCTGATCATTTAGTGACGTGCCATTATACCGAGCGGCACAATCAAAAACAACCCTGACTTTTCCTGGTTTCTGGGGATGGAACACTTGGTGGTGGGGCAGGTACCATACCTTTGCCGGATCATCACATTGGCCCGTGTCCCTTGATTTGTGATCTGACCCTCGCAGTACTCCTTGATTATTGCAAGATACTGCCCTAGCGTATCCCTTCTCTAGGTAATCATCGATCGTTTCTTTATACTTAGTGTGCAGATCAGTGTCCCTTTGAAATCGTTTTTTCAACAATCTAAGCCTTGCTTCTACATTGGGGCGATTGTTTGGAAATACTGGTTCACCATGACGCCATGGCAAGCCCATCTGATAATGCCCACCTACTTTGACTAATGACTTTTCCATAATAGATCTAGCACGCCTGTCCTCAATGGATTCGCGTTCTTGAATATCTATCATTAAATCCCCCAAGTCATTTTCCCAAAATTTCTCTACTTGACGTTCCAGTAGAGTGTCCTCGTATTTCACATAATGAGTGTGAAATCTAGGCTGACCCTCACTAGTTCTCATAGGCCCAATTACGGTCCACCCCAGTAAGGATCTAACCGCATATGGCTCCTTCCGCTTACCGCGGCGTTCTTCCAAAACCCAAAATACTTCAGGTACGTCAACGCCTATTAGTAACATTATCTCCTTCCCCTCGATCATTGGGAAATTAATTCCCTGTAAGTGAGACCATTTTGAAATGTCCCTATCATTCGGGATATTGCCTTCGGAAATTGGTAACTTATCAACCGTCCAAACCTTAGGCAAGTAGATACTCTCATTTCCTTTTATATCACTTACAGTAAGATCAACCTCTAAACCAAATCCTTCACTACTTTCTTTGTTTATAGTAGTGAGATGAAATTTCTTAGAAATGCCTTTTACACCTAGCAAGTCTATCAACCTTTTGTCACATAAAGTGACATCACTTCCTTCGTCCAGTAGTGCCCATGTGTGTTTCTCTTTAGAGTTAGCCTGAACTCTAACTGGTACCACCCTCATACAAATTTTCCTACATGAGTCTACATTAGCATGACATGCAGTACCTGCGGAGTCAGGAATTTGCCCTTTCTCCGAGTTAACCTTATCTTTAGTCTTGTCTTTAGTCTTGTCCTCTGATTCAGCCTGGGGAGAGGAACTACTGTGTTTATTAACACTATTCTTGACATCTCCATTACGAGTAACCTTCTTCCATACGCTACCGGGCAATTTACTAGGAGAATGTAGTAAGGTATCGTGTTTCCCTTTGCACCCACTTATTTTGCACTGAGATTCAACCATACAACCATTAGCAAAATGCATGGGTACCAAACAATTATAACATAACTTGTTTGTCCTTACAACCTTACTTCTTTCATCAAAGGAACGCGCCTTAAATTCTTCACAGGCTGTTAGACGATGTGCCTTGTGGCAAAGAATACAATTTCCTTCACCGGAATCACTAGCATTTGCAATTTGAGTAGTTAGGGTCGTTACCCTACTAGAAGGACTCGCATTAGATTTTGTCTTACTTTTGAACGTCTTATTACTACTTTTTGCATTTTTTCTGATATTTTGGCCATACATGTTACTAGCAATATGAGCTGCTTGTTCCAAATATTCAGTCATGTGAGTAAAATTAGGCTCGACATGAGTTTTTATCAATGAATGCGCTTTTTTCGCCCATTCTGTCTGAAGATTAACCGGTAACAATTGCTGAATCTTCAACAACGTGTCCGTACTATTCATATTTGCTACGTAACCTAATTGATTCAAAGTAATCTCACAGGTTCTCATCTGACGTGCAAGATCCCACAATGCCTGTCCGTCATTAGACTTTATAGGTTCCCTATTTACTATCTTTCCTATTAAAGCATGATAACATCGTGAGGCTGCCCAAATTGATCGTACAAAATGTCTCTAGCCCTTTTGTACCCTTCAGCAGCCTTCATCAATACACAATTTTCAATACTTTGTTTCGCTTTACCCTTGCAAAACTGAATAAGGTAAGTTAGTTTAGACCTATCATCTAATACCTTCTTGGCAATATTTGTATCAAAACTGTTGATAAATCCCCAATACGCAGCTGGGTCGCCGTCAAAGGACATTAACTCTGGTTTTGGTATGCTCATAGACAAAGAAATTGTCTGAAACAAACGTGTAATATCCGCATCAGCTACTTCACCGCCTTGTACTGTATTCGTATCTTGTAGCAATGGTTTAGGTGCTAAATTCCCAACGGGCGGTGCTACATTAAATGGGGGCTTAACATCATTTCTAACATTCCCTGCCCCACCAGTCTTAAAATTAATAGCATCATTACAAGCCCCAAGGTCCATATCATACATAGAAGCATACAAGTTTGAAGGTACTTGCCCGGTTTTGTCAGCAGAAGTCCAATTTGGTCGAATAATTTCCTCCTTTACCGACGGGTGTTCGGTCTTTTCCTCCTGCCACATACTAACTTCCAAGTCAGCACACTCTCTTTCATTTTGTGCGTCCAACAATTCAGTTCGATGCGCGAACTCAGCTCTCTCCTTTTCTAGAGCTTGCTTACGCTCTAATTGCTTTAACTTTAAACGGGCTAGCTCCTGCTTCAGCTTCGCTTCGCGAAGTCTTACGCTCGATGTCGAAGATTTTCGCGAACCTACTGAACTGGCGGAAGAACCTGGAAATTTTTTGGCTGCTGCATTATCCGAAGGAACATTAACTTGACTTTCACCCTGACCTGATTTAACTTCCTTGCTTTTAGCTCCTTGTTTATACTCCATTACTCTTTGGGAAAACTCCATTCTATTCTGGTTGTGCGCTTCGAATTCCAAAATGGCTTTCTCTGCAACTGGACCTTCGCCTAACTTTTCTTTTAAAGCTTGGAATTTCTCAACATAGAGCTCGTAAGTTTCCTCCAATTGGGCATATTTCTTCTCAACTTCAGAACAATTATCAATGCTCAGCATAAGCCGCTCTAACTCGTTGTACCTCCTCGTCAAATTGCCCACGTAACCATTGCAAGAATGTCGAAGAGCTACAATTTCCTCGTCAACAATTGGGGTGGGAACGTCGCCGATGTTAGCCATATTAATCCCAGTCGTAAACTTTAATGTAGGAACGCCACAGTCCAAAACGTGGACTCTGGGCGGGCCCACATGAGAAGGGGGTTGGGGATCTGGTCGGGCGTAGACACGCTCTTCTTTAAAAAAGAATAAACGAGGCCAATTCGTGGCTTCTCATGTTTATTGCCGTCGAAGATACGACTGTGTCGGGACCATCCAGCGTGACAACCTGGATTGCTTGAGACGTCCGGCCTACACAAGCACTATCGAGATTGTGCCGGACACATGTACAAAAGGTTGGCGTGGCTACTTGCCCACGCTAGGTACCGTATACAAAAACCAAATTCCAAACCATCTTGCAATTACTAAGCCGCATATCATGCAAATTGGCTCAATCGTTAAAGCAACACACACCATAACACCAACCTTCCGTCGAAGGCAGACAGAAGTATGTATGTATGCTCCATAATTGACATTTTATACTATTTTTAACTGAGTATCATGTAAGGGATGGATTCATATGCGAATTGCATCGGAAGGGTGACCAAATGGTAAAAAACGTTCGTATTGCAACCAGGAGGTATGAAGCACGGGCTTCTAGGAGAGTCACACCGTGTCCTTTAAAAGTAGAACCTGGGATGACTATGTTTAGGTCATGATGTAAAGAGTTTGTCCCCCGATTTTGCATTCTTATAGCAACCGACGAAAGTAAGGAAACCTGTGACCATTAATGTATCAGGTGATTATCACATTCGCATCTTGAGGTAGTCTTTTCTCAAAGCCAAAAAAGAAAGAAAAAAAAAAAAAACAAGAAAAAGAAAGATGAAAGAAAAAAAAACCTTTACTTTAGTTACATGTCTTAAATGACACAAGGTTAATTGAAAAGCAGATTTGCAATGCTCAACATATACTAATTAGTGCGCTTTTTTAAAAAATGTACAAAAAGCGTTTGAAGTTTTCCAACTTTTGCGTAAATAAAACGCCATGTCGATCAACGGTTTTTGAATCTATCATTAGCCCGACTGAAGAGGATCTTTGAGTTGCAAGCCAAACTTGAATATAAGTAGACGTACAGCTCATGAAAATCTAAGTATCGTTGCAAAGAAGACACAGATGTGAAAAGACACATGAGTGGTCAGTGTAACTTAATGTTTTAAAGGTGACTTTACTCATAGCATAATTTTCATTTTTGATTGACACAGTGGAAAAGTGATAAGTTACATTTCATGTTCAAATATCTTATGTTACAGTGGCGAAAGTGCAACACACTTGGGGCTTTAATCAATTATCTCAATGCTTTCATTTAATCATAACTGTAGAGATGAAGGCTAAAGAAAGGTACCAACAATGTCCTTCGTGCCACTCATTGTTCTCATCCTGGGATCGTTCGTCATAATTCTACTACTTTTGGCTTGCATTGGCTATAAAATATTAACCCGTTTTAGGGGAAGCGTTAGACGTAAGTTATTATATAAGATTTCAAATCGAATATATGATTACGCTTAGAATTACGCAATGAATATCTATTTTAAATACCCAGTTTAAAATCTAGTTAATAGAAATGTATGTGAAAAGGAAAAGTGCAAGCTTCGTCGACCTCTTCTTTTTTGATAAAGGGATTTAACCTTTCCACATGGTTCATGTTTACTTCTAGGAGCATCCCCGAGAGAGCCCGCATTATCTTTGTACACGTAAGTCGTGCCTTAATTGTTTAGACACCTTAACAAATTTGCATACACTATTTTTACTTAATCATCAACTGATCGCTTTTTCCATTGCAAAGCTTAGTTTTTTTCAAAATAGAAAAATATTAATGTTGTAGAATATTGTAAAGTAAACCGAACAATTGCCTACCGAAATTGATTAGCTGTGATATTGATACTGAGGACAAACACATGAAAGCAGTTCGTTTAACCCATTATCAAATGCAAGATTATTCCCTTCGTTTCAGAACCTTTCACAGTAATACACTAGAAGAAGAAACCATGGTCCCAAGAAAAAATGATGAATACAGTAAATACAGTAACACAAGTATTTATATTTGTTTAAATTAAGGAAGAAAATTTGTTGAAATTTTAGTTGCTAGTCGAATCTATTGCTTAGAGTTCCGATGACATTATAAAATGGTCACTTGATGTAAAATACAATGTAAACTTGGGAAATGGGCACAATTCCCATCAAAATCCGTCCAGAATTGATCATTATACTGGGTAATATCTGACTTGCACTTAATCATGGATGGATATGAATTCAATGTATACATTTTGTGATGTCCAAAGAGGGACATGCCATATATGACCAATGCTTTCGTTTCCTTTCGTAATCGTAACATTGGTACGTCCACATGGTTTCATTTTGAAAGTTCAAGTTGTGTCCGTGAGAATTATCACTATAAATTACCAAACCATACAATATCAAAAGGTAAAAAAAGGGTTTACTGGAGAATTGTCAGCACTGTGCCAACAATCATTATTTCCAAATCATGATTTTTACATATGCAACAAGTTGCTTCCAAAACAGCGGAATGAGCGGAATGAACTGTACTGGCACGATAGAGACAGATTTGCTATAACAGACGTTTACTCCCCAACTGCCAAGTAAGCGAGGGCTTTTTATTCAATTCATGACCAAAGATAAAGTTTCTCTTTTCCTGAGAGAACAAGTTTCATACTTATACGATTCACACAATCTTTGGTGTGTAATGCAGGACAAACGTCTGCAAAAAAATGTACAATTGACTAAAATCATAAGGAATTGATCAGTAGAAAAAATTTCAAGTAATTATAGCAAGCGGATTATATGAATATATTGATACCTTACAGAACCACCTCTGAGATACTCCAAGGATGACTGTGAAAGATTGTTCGAAAAAAGCGTCAATGAGCTTGGGCTAGTTATTCATTCATTTCGCTGTAGAGATGAATACAACGAATATTGGGAAGCAAACTTCCGAACAGGAGAGTTCCGTCAACCGTTTGTTATCAGGAGTTTACGAAGTATGTTTTCACAGCACCATTTTCAAAAGCAAGTATTTAAAATAAATGTTACTTCCAAGCCATAACGTTTTAAATGCTTGAGCAAAGCCGTCCACCATGGTCACAGCGTATGAGGTCCTATGATCTATGTGTAGGATGCTCTTTAATCGTAGCTACATATCAACAATTATCACACTGTATGTGACCCTCACACTTCTTGTGCTCGGAGTTTGTACAACTTGATAGAAATTTCAAGAAAAGAACACACTTGTCAGAAACCATACATCAATGCAAAAGAAATAATAATAATAATTAAAAAAACACCGGGTCTGTCTATCTAGATTGGGAAATTGGAAACTATTGGATATTTTACGTAGTTAATCACTGTTTTCTTTAACAATCATTGATTAATTATTTTGTTAAACGAGCTGAAAAATTCCGCTTTGTTTTTAAAATGCATTTTCTATTCTAGGCAATGCAAGACATGATCAAGTTGAATATTTCAAGAAACTTCAAACAGGGGCCATAGGACTACCAACACATCCGAATATACTTAAAGTTATTGGATTGTCTGCAGACACGTGTGAGCAAAGCGATATGTAAAATGACGCAAATTTTTGAACAAAGTTAGAACACAGAGTCGTACAGTCTAAGTATCTAGTCATAAATCTAATTCAAGAGGTGCACAGCTAAGTGATCTTTTGTCTACTTTTAACTTTTCAGTAAAAATGTTAATTAAGCTCGAACTTGGCAAAATTTATATAATAAAGATGTACATTTTCCATTCAATCTAAATATATTGATAAAATTATTGCTAAATACATCGTTTTGAGAAAATGCTGTATCGAAATATTCCAAGTATACGCAATCATGAAAAATCATAAAATATACTGGGAGTGAAGGACGAATCTCCCAATTCTTTGCCAGACTTTCCCAATTCATTGCCAATTAAGATGGCCGTCAGTTCTGGAAAATTATCTTTTCATTGAAATGGATTTTGTCCCAGTTTGAATGGGTCGATAGTCATTTTTAAATCTGTAAATGATCCTTAGAAATCTGGTAAAAATAGTTTTCTCATTGAACTTATAGTTAGAAATAATACTAAGGAACTCATTGTTTAACATTGAATGTGCAATATATAAGGTCTGAAATATAAAGTAAAGGGCCTGTATGAAGAAAGGGAAACTAGTTTGAACGACCTATTGTTTTGAATGGTTTTTGGGACGACTCGTCTTCCGCTTTAATGACAATGTATTTTTCTTTCAATCTTTAAAGCTGATGGGAGGTATCCTTTTGCCTTCTACTAAATTTTACAAAGAATATTTACGCAGTTATATCGTGCAATTGCCATTTTCATCGCTCGCTACTTCTTTATAGGCAACAACGACAAAAAAAAAAAAAAAAAAAAAAAAAAAAAAAAAAAAAAATTAAAGTTTCGGTTTCGCCATTGGCCCTGTTTATTTATACACGCCATGTTCTGGCTTTAAAACATTGAACTAATCAAGAGAATGTCCGTTATTTGTTATTATTTTTATTATTATTTTTTCCCTTGTGAATTTATTCTCTTATTTCTCTAAAGTCCCATTTAGGATTTATTACGAATACCACAAAGAAATTACTCTCTACGATGAATTGCAGGAAAGGTCTAGGGATGAGGATAACGACAGTGAAAAGAGGAACATGCAGTTTCTTCGTTTTGCTAAGCAAATTGCAACAGGGATGGAATTCCTTAAAAGAAATAAAGTACGTGTGAAATTAAGAAAAGTCAACTTAATGTTAGTGCGAAAGTCATGTCTTCCTTACATTGATGAAAAGTTTTAGGCTTGTAATGGCCGAAAGGATATAGGTTTACCGATTTCTTTGCCCAGAAACGGGTCTGAATTGACCGAGTGGATAAAGGCGGTGTCATTTGAAGCGATGAAGCTTAGTAACCGCGAAGTATGGAGTTCGATTTCTTGCCGGGTCAAAGTTACGTGGGTTTTTCATTCAAGAGCAATCTACGATTTTCCCATCTCAACTAGACTTTCCAAAAAAAGAAAAAATCATCCAAAGTGTTGAACAGATTGCCATCCGACGTGAAGTTGTAAATCATAAGCAAACGGCTTTTACCACATTCGAGGTCGTAAAACGAATGCCCAGATTAACCTCCGCGATTATCTTATAAAATTAAACAGCAAGATATTGCCTATGGCATGGTCATGGCAATTTGGACAATTTTAGGACTATGAGTTCACCGATTTCCTTGCCCACAGACGGGTCTTAATGGAAAATATCCTTCAAGTCAGAACGCATGAAAATAGAATACATGACCTCGGTTGTGTAATAAATTATTGTCTTATTTTGATTTACAATCATACATTCCACTCTGTTTAGTATTATGCAGTATTTTATTTTTAATTCAATGGCAACTATTCTACCTAGAAAAGAGTTAAGCACGAGAACACGACCAATGTTTCTGGGTACTGGTGATGTTAGAAGGATGTTGCTTGCTTAAACTATTGGCATATAAAGAGCAACTTTTATAGCTTTCCCTTGGTAATAGTAGCTAAAATTTGGGAAAGGGTACGGTTCAAAAGGACTGCCAAATATGCAAGGTTGTACAAAGGCATGGCATTTCAAACTTCAAACTTTTTGTAAACAGTATACTTGTTCATCACACAACCTGTAGCATACCTCGTACGCATATAGCGCAGCCGGCTTCGGTTTGCTCTACATTCGAGCTCATTATGTAGAAGTGAGTCATGTAGACGGGAACGAGACTTCATGGTCACTTTTGGTTATGATATGACCTAAAATGTGCGGGTTTTATTTTGGCATTTATGCATTTTATTGTTTTGTAAAAGAATACCTGAGTAAGTCAAATTTGTATACAGTATACTTGCTCATCACACAACGGGCGCATTTCACCTGTAGTATATCGCGTACACGTACAGTGCAGCTTCGCTAAACGGTATCAAGCTAAAAGGCATTGTAGTATTGTCGCACAAACAATGTACTGTCGTATCTCTCGAGTGCTTGTAGGTCGCCGACGGAGAACAGCCATGACTTTTATATCCGCACCTAGGCCTAGGTTTAAGCAAGGTGTATCCTGAGAAATAAGAAGAACTTATCCTTCTCTACGCACAAAACCGTAGCAAGTAATCATCTTGCTAATCACACGTACGATAGCGATAATCTACGCATATGACGTTAGTACAGTCTGCTCTGTAAATGTATATATGAAGTCTGAGTTATACATGCATGGGTCTAGCAGTCGGTGACATTTTGCTACGTCTTTTTGGTACGAACTGTGACTTCCAATTTTCCCATGATCCTCTGTTCATGTTTATATAGGAAGTCCGTGGGGATAACATACCCCCAAAGGCCCAACGCTGCTTGCGTAAATTATCATTCTCAGAATGATGGCCATTTTCAGAATAAGCAAAGGGGTCTATGCTGTTCTTTTTGTCTGCACTTAGGGTTACCATAGGCCTATTTATTTTCTCGAAAGGAGGACAAGCATTGCCACCCTGGGGAAGGGTTTAAGAGGAGGGAGAGGAGGTGGGGAGTTTGGAAATTTTTTGGAGTCTCAATCCGGGTGTCAAGATGCAATACGGTGCAATATTTATTGCTTTTTATTAGAATTTCTTCTAACTTGATTGAAGCAAAATTAGGGAAAACCTGTCAGATCATGTAAGAAATACATAAGAACCGGACAAAATTGCGGTAATTTTACAAAACCGCCAGGGAACCAGCACGAAACAATAAAAAGAGGACGTGTCCTGGTATAACCGAACGTCTAGTAACCCTACCTGCAGTGCCACTTTGAGCACTGTAGGCATAATTTGCCACTTCCTGTTGATCACTGCCGTTTCATCGGCATTTCAACGATATACTATAAGTTGGTGATTCTTCAATTAGCATAATACGCATTATGAAAAATAGTGCAGTCCTGCATCATTCATGTGTATCACGAGATTGAGAGTCGAAAGTAAGGACTGATATCTACAACAAGCAACCAACACAGTACCGCATTGGTTAGATTCAGGTATATCATATCGGCTAACAAACGTGAAAGAACGATATTCTAAGCTTTAGTACGTACCAAAGTACGTTGACACAGAAACAATAGTAACCACTTTTTCTAGTTCAAGTTGTAGTTCACTGAATTATTTTTCCTGCTGCATTGGTTATACTGAGCGCCAAGCACAGTTTCAGTTGGTTCCGTTTACAAAGTCTTCGGTATGAACCGGCCAGGACTCGAACTCCCAACCTCCCGACTGCAAGTCAGATGATCTACGCGCCTGACCATGCAGTTAACATAAGGCATAATTGTACGTGACTACGTGACTTACCTCAATATGTTTCATATATTTATGGCCTATATTGTAATAATTAACCGTCCATGTTTTTCCTTTTACTTTCGGCAGTTTGACCATGTTGCTGTTCGAGCGGAAAGAATATTGTGTTTTAGAAAGGACTTATGCAAACTTTTCGATTTCTGTTTGCCCTCACAATCAGCCAAGATTGCAGCGAATCTTCGTGAAAAGGTATCACTTCCAATGAAATCTTATCTTGCCCCAAAACAATTTTTTGAAGTAGACCATGGCTAGAGACCACGTTCATTTTGAGCATATGCTTCTCTCATGATAGCTTGTTTTTTTTCTTTGTTTATTTTTTTAAATATCTTGATCGTTCTAATTTTCTCATTATTAGAATGAACATCTTGCCTGGCTTGCTCCCGAAGCCCTCTGGAAAGGAAAATATTATATATGGACGGATATATGGGCTTTCGGAGTTGTTCTTTGGGAACTTTGGTCATTAGGTACGTAACAGAACCACATCTTGACTGGAATAAAATCAAAAATCCCAAGTTAGATTTATTAAAGATCTTAAGTTATTGTTGAGGGGACATGTGTAAGCTATGTTGTTATTTTGAAGCAGCAAACCCTTAAAAATTTGAGTATTGCTTAACTTTATATGATCATGGTTTCATTTCAATGTTTTTGTATATAATTGAAAAAAGTCTTTAACCGATGTAAAGCTGGTAAACTCAACACCACAATAACTTATTAGATAAAAGTAGGGTGTATATTTGCAAATAGCCGGTAAATATGAAGCATTGAAACGAACTTTAAAACTTTTCATCTTAAATTGGAATCTCCGGAGACCTGTAAAGGGAAGGGTTCAAGTTAAGCGTTTTTCCTCTACCCGATGCAATTTAAAGTCCATCAAGTCCTATGATGCATTTTGGGGATATTTTCTTTTTTAAACATTTAAGTAAAATATTAGATGGTATTGTCCCGGACATATTCCCTGCCAAACATTAAACTTTAGCTATAAAAAGTGAGCCTTCGTTAGGGAACAATAAAACTCTTACTCCTTCCAATTTTTACCATTATTATTTTCTAATACGTGCTAAAAACGATACAGTAGATAAATATTCCGCTGTTGTGGTCACTTATTCTTCTACGGTGTTGATAACTGTGCCACATGATTTATGTCACTGTAGGCAGCAATTTACTGATACCATGAAATTAATACTTTTACAGGAAAAAAATGTAACACTCTTTTGATAGACTTCTTAACCATACTATTAGTTGGAGCGGTAAAATCTTTCCCTTAATTTTCATTATTATTACCTTATTGTCCACTGATGATAAAAACATTGGAAAGAAATAGTTTTACAAAAGACCATATGATGGCTTCGCTTCTCCAGCTCATCTTTATAAGCATATTCTCGCATTTTGCTTAGTGTCATTTCAGAAACATAAGCTTTGGAATACAAATTATTTTGTTCGTTTTATCTCTTATCGTCGAGTAGGCCCACATGAAGTTGTTCATTCTATGTGTGTATCACGCTGCATAATTATTGTGCAATTTATACACTGTGATGACTTATCTATTATTCAAGACTTGGTACTAATCTGCTCATTTGCATAGTGCTGGTTATCTAGTACAAAGTTCTGTTCTTACAACACATTAACCACTTACAAGTCGTTTTGAGTTGTACGTTTGAGATTGTTGTTATCTGGGCTCCGGAGCCTGGTGGAAAATAAGGCGATTCATTAGTAGTTGGTCTTTCAATATTTAAAAAAAAAAAAAAAACTCCCAACGTAATGAGAAATACCACAGGCATTTTACAAATGACACGGAACTTTTGTGAAAGAAATTTCGAAAACAACAATATTCTTTAATTTAAATATCTCAATTGATCCTTTGCGAGCATGTCTACACAAATGTTATGTACATTCATAAAGGCAAATCTGTCATGATGCTCGTAATTTTTTCTATTCTACGAAACAAAGTATGAGAAGATGTTTACTTTTACGAAACTATGTCATGGCTGAAGCAGTTTCAAGGGGTGTGTGTGTGGGGGGGGGGGAGGTGTGAGGGGAAGATGGTTCCCAATTACATTACCCGAATTCTGGGTACATTACTGCTGTTCAAATGAGCAGAGCTTTGAGGAACGTTTGGGTCAAATGAAACTAAGCTGCGTTACCACTTGAATTTCTTAAACTCTGAAAAATCACTGGCAAAAAGTAATTATTTGTGGTTGATCAAAAGGTAAGATTTCTATTTCAGTTTGATATGAAATTAAACGCTTCCAAATATCAACCTTCACGACAATATTGGATTGGATTGATCACCGTATCGATATTGGTAACAGTTCTTGACAAGTAGGGCGGATTTTTTACAGAATGAGATTATACGTCATTTTCAGTACGTGTAAAGTCAATATCTCAGGACCAATAGCGTCGTAATCAGTGTTAATTTTCCCATTTCATAAGAGATACGAGTACCTCTAAGTGCAGGTAATATCGTACATATTCGTAGGTTTTGTGTTCAACATCATACCATTACCCTTAATGGTATTTATACTGCTATGGTTTGAGCCCAAACAGGTTCATTTAATTTATAGTTAGCTTACTGATTAAGTTAACTACACTCTAAAGAACATCTAGTCAAACGGGACAAGAACAGGAATCTTTTCAAATTTTTGAAAAAAATCGTTTCAAAATTTACTTGAAATGGTTCAAAAAGAATAGTTTCATTTATGATTCGAATCTAGTCAAAGATTTGACAAGATTCCTGTTCGTACCCCATGTGATTAGACTCTGATCAAATTTAACTTAAATTTTTTTAGATCGTATACGCATTCCCCCGACTTTCCATTTTTTTCAGGGAAGACACCGTGCGTTGGAAAGTCTTTAAAAGAGTTACAGACTGATTTAAAATACCAAAGATTTTTAGGACCACCAAGCAATTGCCCACAAGCAATGTGAGTATAATTTTGATATATTTTGGAAATGAAATCAACAAAAGGATGGACTGATTGGGTAATCAAAAGGATGGACTGATTGGGTAATACAACAAAAGGATAAACTAGAAAATGCGGTTACGAAAATCGTAACCACATACTTTGGTACGTACTCAAGCTTAGAATATCGTCCTTTCACGTTTTTTGGCCGATGTGATATACTTGAATGTAATCAGTTCAGTACTGTGTTGGTTTCTTGTTGTAGATATCAATCCTTCGTTATTTTCGACTCGAAATCTCGTGATACACATGAATGATGCAGGACTGCACTATTTCTCACTAATGCTTATAAGGCTAATTGAATAATCACCACCTATAGACTATTCGTGCAATGCCGATGAAACGGCAGCGAGCAACGGGAAGTCGCAATGCCTAAAGTGCGCACAGTGGCACTGCAGGAAGGGTTACCAGACGTTTGGTTTTACCAGGACACGTCCTCTTTTTATTTTGTGCTTTTGTCCGGGCTGTTTCGTAAACTTACGGCCACTATTTCCGGATTTCGTGTATTTCTCACATGATCTCTAATTTTGCTTAAATCAAGTTAGAAGAAACTCCAGTAAAAGCAATAAATATTCCATCATTTTGCGCTATCAAAACAACGAACCCTCTTAACTGAGATACTCAAAGCACTTAATGTACTGTCAAGACTGTTCTGCAAGTATTGATTTTATTTTCCCGACAACCTCTCATTGCCTACAAAAAGGCTGCAATCTTATCGATTGCCTTGTATTATTTCACAAAGTTCGAGGGCGATCGGGTAAAAAGGCCTACAAAGCAACCTCCGAGAAAAACTGTACGTAGCCAAATCCTCCCATTGAGAAAGGGACAACAGAGAAACAAAATTTCATTACTAACTGCAAAATTAAAAGCATTGAATCTCACCATTTAACTGCGAATGAGTAACACCTAGGTAGAGAAAACCACAGCGTCACTAGTCCGTGGCCCATGCTGAAAATGAATTCCCCTAATCCAAATGACTAAGAACGGTTTGCTAATAACACTGGCCTGCTCCTGTCTACACTCTTTCCGACAATCTCAGCCGCCAACGAGAAGACATAAATCTAAAAGATGGCCTGGTAAAATCAAGGTTTGAGAGAACGAAAAATAAAATGGTACAATGATACTTTTCTTACTGCTCTATTTGAAGCAGGAATATTTAAACCCAAGCCGGGAATGACATGCTTGCTACTGATGAAGCTGCGCCATTCACAGCGAATGAGCAAGACAGCAGAAACCGGTCTAGCTTGGTTATAAGAACCAACTTCAAAATATTCACCACCGTTATAAAATTTAAAGCCGTCATTAATCTTTCGTATGAGGTCACGAATGATGATCTTGGGCCTTTCTTAAAAAATTGCACGGTTCACAGACTTATACGAACGTCAGATGGCGCACCGCCTCCCCTTATTTTATTTAACAAAATTTCCAAACTCCCCACCCCTCCCCTGCTCTTAAGTCTCTTCACTAGGGTGGCGATGCATGTCTTCCGTGCGAGAAAAGAAATAGGTCTATGGTAACCCTAAGTTCATACAAAAAGATCAGTATAGACCCCTATGCTAATGGGCCTTTGGGCGTATGTTATGCCCACGGACTTCCTATATATAAACTGGACAATTGGTAGCCACAGTTCGAACCAAAAAGACGTAGCAAAATGGCTCGGCCGCCGAGAAGCTTTACCTTTAACACAGATAAAACAGTTAAAAGTAATATTTTACACTGGACACCTAGGGAATTTAACTTTTGCGTGATTTGACGGACGAACTTGCAATATTTCAAACAAACTTTGGACGTGAATGGTAAACGATATCTTATCTTTCAATTCGTTTGGTGGTTTTGACCTAAACTTACATTATTTCCAAAGTGTAACAACCCCTCTCCCCCTCCCCCTGCAAAATCTGTCGATTTTGGCCACTGACAAAGTCCAAATTCGTATACAAAACCCGCATACAGGGCAATGATGTCTTGTCACCGACTGCTTAACCCAGTAAAAGCTATGTATAACTCAGACTATACATTGACAGTCAGACTGCATTAACTTCCTATGCGTAGATTGCCGCGACAGTACGTGTGATTATAGCAAGATGGCTGCCTGCTATGGTTTTGTGCATAGAGAAGGATAGGCTCTTATTACTTCTCAAGATACATCTAGCGTTTGGCAAGCCTAGGTTAAGCCTTACTTAACTTCTTCCAAGACAGAAATATAACAAGAGAGTTAACGTCAAATGCAAAGATTAAACCTAGGCCCAGATGCGTACGTAAATGTCTTCGTACTACAAGCACTTTTGAGATACGACAGTACAGTGTGCCACAATACTACAAATGCTCTTTAGCTTGTTAGCGTTTAGCGACATTTTACGCGATATACTACAGGTACAATGCTGCCGTTGTGTGATCATAAGCCTACTGTACACAAATTTGACTTACTCAAGCAATCTTTTACAAAACAATAAAATACATAAATGCCAAAATAAAGCCTGCTCATTTTTGGCTATATCGTAACTAAAAGTGACCACAAAGTCTCGTTCCCCTCTACATGACTCACTCTACATAATGAGCTCGATTGTAGTGCAAACCACGCACTGAGAATGAAGAAACATTGAACGAAAGAACTGTCCCTCGAAAATGAGAAGCGTACCTAAGGTACTGTCCATGACGTCATGGACAGTACAATTATAATGAATTGGCATGTATAATCCGACAATCAAAAGAAGGTGCACAGCCGATAGTGTGGTTCAAAGGGGCAAAGACCAGGGGTGGCGTCAGGATTTGCCCTACAGGGAGGGGGTCAGAATTTCAAGGCCCCGACCAAAGCGATGTTATGTCCCGGTGGATCATGACTTGGCAGAATTCGAGGCGCGCAAAGCGCGCAGAAATTTTGGCATTCTTTTTTAACGAATACTTAAATATTTGCAGGAGTTTATTCGAAGTAAAAATTCAAACTTTTGAAAGAAATTTGGCGTTTGTTGGTATAAGGGTCCTTTCGTACACATATACAAACAAAAAAGTACAATAACGCAAAGGTTAAAAGTCCGCAAATTAACAGTTCTCCTCCTTTTATTTTTTCTTTCACCGAATCAGTGCCACTCGCAC
Organism: Holothuria scabra; assembly: GCA_037179385.1. Taxonomy (NCBI): domain Eukaryota; kingdom Metazoa; phylum Echinodermata; class Holothuroidea; order Aspidochirotida; family Holothuriidae; genus Holothuria; species Holothuria scabra. Next base: position 43,588,179 of record CM074189.1, read on the forward strand.
AGCTCTTTCCTTTACCCTCCAGTCAAAAACTGACACGCCTTATGTCCTACCTCTATTCTCCTTTTATTCCGCTCTCCCATCATGTTCCTATTTAAATCAAACTTTGTTTAACAAAACCTTACTGTATACCTAAAGTGTTTTCAATCTAGGGGCTTAAATTACGCTACAAAGAAATAGAACTCTAAACACAAAAGAAAGCCTGCATAGTAACAAAATCACAGATAACTTATTCCAAGAAAAGAACTAACATCCCACCAACAATTCACAGATAAAAGCAACCAAGATATTCCATTTTTGAATGCACGAATATTCAATAGCTATTTGTTTTTTTCCAAAAAGGTTTCAAATTTTATCGTATGCGCATTGCAAAATATATATATGTTTGATATATTATAGCACTATGACGGCGAATAAGATTATTGCACAAGGATTGCATACATTTAATATGTCAAGTTTACTGCTGCTACTTAACATAGTCTTTTAGATAGTTCAGAGCTCTAATTCGGCGTCCTGATGTCGAGAACCTCGCTTTTATGGGTCCAGGACTTGGTTGTTTGAGAATTTGATCTGTCTTTTCCATAGATGACCTCATCGATGACCTTGGTTGAGGCAGAGACTGTGCCTTGACCTTTTCCGCATTTCTGGGAAGTACATTGCTACGGTAACGTTTCAGTCTATTTGAATGTACAACTTTAGGTGGAGACGATTATTGCAAGTCTACTACTACGTAATTAACTGGAGGATCATTTTCATCACTTTTTATGAGTAAAAATGGGCCTTTCCAATTAGGTTGAAACTTCCTCCGAGAGTTTTCCGGGTCATTCATCATAACATAGTCTCCCGGTTGGAAGGGAGTACACCTAACTTTCCTGTCGTGAATTACTCTTTGTCGCTCTTGCGCGCTTTCTTGTAACATGGACGCAAATTCGGTTGCATCCCCTAATCTCTTCTTTAACTCCCAAGCTGATGTGGATCGCTTTAATTGTGGCAGGGAATATCCAGTGCCGTCGACATAGGTAGTCTTGGTTCTCGTCCATGTGCAAGGAAATCTGGACTGTAGCCTGTACTGCTATGCACGCTTGAATTATAAGCAAGCTCAACGTGTGGAAGGTACTGGTCCCATTCACCTCCTTTCTGGACTAAAAATGTGGCTAATTGATTTTTTAAAGTCCGATTGAATTGTTCAACAAGTCCATTGCCCACAGGGTGGAATGGGGTGGTGTGATTTTTTTGTATACCCAATTGCTGGCATGTTGTCTTGATCAAATCTGACTCGAATTGCCTTCCCTGGTCTGAATGAAAGACTTCTGGTATTCCGTGTTCTCTAACATAGTCTACGAAGAGCAACTTGGTGACGGTAGATTCCCTTTGGTCCTTCATAGGGTAAATATTCACATATTTGGTGAAATGGTCTGTTGCCACCAATATGTATCTATTGCCACGAGTGGTGACTGAGAGCTCCGTTATATCCACCAATACTTTATGGAAAGGATAAAGTGAGGTTATTCCTTGCATTGGTGCTTTTAGTTTTGGAACGGGATTCCGCCTTGTCTCACAAGGATAGCATTTGTTACAAAAATCCTCAATGTCTTTCCTCATATATGGCCAATAACATAGTCCCAAAATCCTATTAAACGTTCTTTCAACCCCAAAATGTCCTGAAAGGAGGTTCCCATGCACATACTCAAAGACTTGTGGAACAAGCGCCCATGGTATGACTGCTTGGTAAGTAGTTAGCTTCCCTGGCCTATTTCTGAATATTCTACATAATACACCATCTATTATCACTAATTTGGAGTAATTTACACACAATTTTCTGAGTTTTTTAGATTTAGTCTTCAGTCTCCTTCTGGAAGGCCGGGAATCGTTCTCTGCCCATGTTATTACCTCACTCAGCACCGGGTTTTTCCTTTGGTGACTTGTAAGGTCAAATTCATTCTCTAGTCTTTCATTATCAGAAGAACTTTTTTCTGTAGTACTCTAGTTTTTTCCTACCGTTTGGTCAATTTTGACTTGAAATGGTGGTAAGCCATTTGTCGAAATGAGCCCCTTCTTTTCGTCACTGCTTGTTTCTTGTATTTCAAGTACATGGTCTTCCTCTTCGCATTCTACCTGACATATATTTCTTTTATCCTGTTTGATCTCAGTTTCAGTTTATATGCATTTCTCATTTGTAGATACTTTCCCCGAATCAATGTTGATAGTATCACCGATTGCTTTTACATTGTCATGGGGGATATTATGCCCGTTCACTATGGATTCAACCCGTGGACGCCTTGACATCGCATCCGCATTCGCATGCTTTTTCCCCTCTCTATGTACTATTTCCTAATTAAAGGATTCTAGGTCAAGTATCTCCTTCTGCGGCGACCTGTGACGTCATCTTGTAATGTCAATTTCTTTAGCCCTAGTAACGGTTTGTGGTCTGTTGTAATCCTGAAAAACGTACCTTTGATACATACCTTAGATAATGCCGATAATATTTGACGGCCCAAACCACTGCATAGAACTCCCTGTCGAATGTCGACCATCTTCTTTCAGTCTTCGTAAGGATGTGGCTTGCATAGGCGACCACACGTTCTTTTTCGTTGTAAGCCAGCGACAGGATGGCTCCAATGGCAACATTTGATGCATCTGCAGACAGGATGAAATGTCGTTCGAAATCTGGAAATGTGAGTATAGGAGGAGATATTAATGCATGTTTCAAAAATTTGAATGCTTCTTCTTCCTTTTCTCCCCATTGAAATGGAATATCTTTCTGTGTCAACCTCTGCAGCGGAGCTGCATGACAAGCATACCTCTGGATAAAACGCCGATAATATGAGTATAGTCCAAGAAAGTCCTTATCTCTGTAACACTCGTCGGTTTTGGCCAATTCCTTACTTTTTCCACTTTTTGGGGGTCTGTTGCAAGATCTTCTTTGTTTACCACATGGCCAAGAAAGTGAACTTCTTCTTGAAATAAGTGACATTTCTGAGGTTTTAGTTTTAGGCCCGCCTTCTGTAAACGATTGAAAACTTCCTACAGATTATCTAGATGATTAGTGAAATTTCTACCCATGATGATGATATCGTCAATATAAACAAGGCATTTGGATCAATGAATACCATGTAGCACCAACTCCAAAGCCTTTAGAAGGTAGAAGGAGCGTTAACTTACCCCATAGGCATATGGTTAAATTCATATAAACAATTACATGTGTTAAAAGCAGTTTTTTCACTGTCTTTCGGGGCCATTTCAATCTGCCAGTAACCACTTTCTAGATCGATGGTGCTGAAATAAACAGAACCTGACAGTGAGTCTAGAGTGTCGTCTATTCTCGGTAGTGGATGTGCATCTTTTGTTGTGACAGAATTAAATTTTCTTTAATCTACACAAAACCGATACCTGCCGTCTTTTTTCTTGACCATGACTATGGGTGATGACCATGGGCTACAAGATTCAGAAATGAGTTTATTTTGAAGAAGGTTATCTACCTGTTTCTGAATCTCCTTTTTCATTGATGGTGTTGTTCTGTAAGCCCTCTGTTGAATTGGTCGAGTATCCTCAGTACGGATGTGGTGTTGAATTAGGTTGGTCTCGCCCAAGTCAGTGTCATCTTGGCTAAAAATACATCTGTAGTCCCTGAGAAGTTGACGTACCTTTTCCTTCTCTTCCTCAGATAGACCTGCATCGCCCAAGTCTACTAAAGAAAGAAAAGAATCATTTGACTTATCATGTTTACCAGTTATTTCGATGTTGTTGCATTCTACTTCCGACCCATCTGGCAATTCATTGACCACGGTGTACTCCTCTTCAGGCCTGTCCGAGACAGAATGGAATTCTCCAAGTCGGGGTCCTCTGGCAATCATTACTTCATGGATATTCGGATTTAAAATTCGAACAAGAGTTACACCATTGCTTACATTTGCCAAGGTGCATGCAACACTAAACTCCACCTCGCAATCAGTGTCCGGATCCAGCATCCCGGTGTAGTTGTTCGGTATTTCACCTAGTGTAGACGGAAAAAGTTCGATATCAGCATTAATTTCTGATTTTGCAGGAATGGTAATTGTTGAACTTACCACAGTCTTACAAGATTAAGGTGCATGAGCTTAACACCTTAGGAGGGGTACTTCTCCATTTCGTATAGCAAATGTTCCATTACGAACGTCAATAATGGCTGAATGTTGCGACAGAGTCCCATCCTAATACCACCGCCTGTGTTGTATTTCGTATGACATGAAATTCGTGTTTCATACTAGTCGCCTGTATTTTCACATTAACAGATATCTTTCCAATAATTTCAACATTTTGACCAGTAAATGAGCGTGCAAAGTTGAAAGATTTCATTAACGGTTTACGGTTTAAAGGTGGTATTCAAGCCTTCGTCTCATCACTAATGAAACTAGTATCAGATCCCGTGTCAACGAGAGCCTTAACTTCAGTACCTTCAATAATCACGTTCACATATGATGAGGGACTGTCTGCATCCCGACATTCACTTGGTGATTGAGTTTTGTTATGCAATATGTCATGATGTAACTCGAGGGTTCCCCAATCTTTGCCGGCCCTTTCGATAACAGTTGAAGATCGGCCGTCTTCTCCAACTGTTACTCGTTTCCCTGTTTCTTAGGGCTAGCATGATTTATGTTAAACTGAACTGTATTGCCAGATCTTCTAGGGGAGGGGGAGTAATATCTATCCCTCCTTCCAAAGTTGGGTGGATCATATCTGTAAATGGGTGATGGGTCACGATATTGTACGGGTTTTCTATCATATCGTCTAGTAGGGGATCTTCTTCAGTGATAATAGCAATCAGGATTGTCATACTCACTCCACCGTGACCATCTTCTTCCCACATCATACTTCTCTTGACCAGGCGAAGGGCTGCGGTATTGGCTTTTTGAAAAACTAGAGTTCACAACACGCTCAATCCTTACTATTCTAGTCTCATTTCTATCGACTTTCTCGCCATAATCCTTTACTTCTGCATTCAGATTTTCAAATTTGTCTGTTATCTTATCAATACTTTTTTCGATACGAGAAAGTGCACTTGATATATCTTCTCTGGATGAAATTCCAACACTGGGTGGTGAAAATGGACTTGCTGAACACGTATTCCCCATATTAACACCTGATTGGCTTGGTGACATGATTATAGATTCCCCTGTTCCAATTAAAGGTTGGGGGACCTGACTGATAATTCGCCCTTTCTATCTGTAAAGCAAATCTTAGGGCATTTTCCACGGTTGTCGCTCCTAATTCTCGGATTCGTAATTGCATATAAGATGGAAGGCCTGCTAGAAATCGTCTAAATTTTTTGCCTTTTTTGGCGTTAGCCCCATAATCGGGAAATCCTAAGTTAACCAGCTGTGATATATTAGCCGCAAATACTTCCAAAGGCTCTCCTTCTTGTCGCTTGCGTACACTTAGATCTGCCTCAATCGACCATTTGGATAGCCCATATACATTATTCAAAGTCTCTTTAACTTTTTTAGCGTCTTTCTTGGTGGCATCCGACAACTCGTCCCGTGAATGAAAGGGTGCACCACCAAGTCTTGATGGCAAATTTGTCCTCCGGAATATTTTCAAGGGTAACTTCCAACCTTCGATACCATTGTGCAAAATTTTCACCCTTGTTCCCATAAAAAATCTCGGGCATTTTTACTTTAAAAGGAAGAGTTTTGTCAGTCATGGTGCACAAATGGAAAATTCACGTACGTATCAAGTTGATAGGACTGCTTTGTCCGAAGTGCGTCGGCACAAGTGCGCGATACAAAATTCATGAAAATTTAGGAAATACCTGTACTGCAGAACGTTAAATGCGTTGAACACCGCTGCCACCAAAAATATAAGGGTCCTTTCGTACACATATACAAATGACGCAAAGGTTAAAAGTTTGCAAATTAACAGTTCTCCTCCTTTTAATTTTTCTTCCACGGACTCAGTCCCACTCGCACATCTCTTTCCTTTATCCTCCAGCCAAAAACTGACACGCCTTATATCCTACCTCTATTCTCCTTCATCCCGCTCTGCCATCATGCCTCCTATATAAACCATACTTTGTTTAACAAAACCTTACTGCATACGTAAAGTGTTTTCTATCTATGGGCTTAAATTACGCTACAAAGAAATAGAACTCTAAGCACAAAAGAAAGCCTGCATAGTAACAAAATTACAGATAACTTATTCCAAGAAAAGAACTAACATCCCACCAACAATTCACAGATAAAAGCAACCACGTTATTCCATTTTTGTGTTTACATTGGTACTATAAAAATTTTGGGTGTTTACTGGAGAATCTTTCCTGCATAAAGGAAAAATCAAAAACGTTAAATGGGCCAGATCTGAAATTCGTTTGGTTTACGCATTGAATCGTACAAGACCTAAGAACTAAGGCTTCGAGACGAGACTAGAAGTTTGCCCGGATAGTTTTTCCCTTTTTTGAACGAATCTGTGAAAATTAAGAGCTTGTTATAATGGAGACAATTTCGAATTTAATTAAAGAAAATTTGGTTTTTTGGTAAGATTAAAATGGAAAAATTGGTTTCTTTTATGAAGTGATGTGCCTTTCAGGAGTAAAATTAGGTAGTATGTCGGGTGTTTAACAGAGTTGGCTTTGTTTATTTACTGTACGGAGTATCCATCGAAATTGGAAATTTTTGCCACTTTTAACAATCTAAAGCTAATATTGGAGAAAAATTGTAATTTTATGACAGTTTTGGGGTTTAATGGAGGAATCTGACGTTCTCATGAGGTAAATCAAGTAGGGGTGATCTGTAGTTTTGTTGAGGTTACTGAATATCATCTTGCAGATCTAGACCCTCGGACCACAGTGGAGCATTCTCCCGAAGAAAAAATTTGGCTTCGCATATATTTGAAATTTTATATATTATATATTTTTATAGGTAAGCTGGAGCGTGTCAGTTTGGGAGGGGCAGAATTCTCTTTTGTCCGAAAATATGTCATCCTGGCCGCAAGATTATCTTAGTCGAGCGCACAGAATTAATTTTAAAATTGAGAACCCCGGACAGCAAAAATGGCATTACCTGGGCTCGTAACTAGAATTAAAGAAGTGCTTTTTCAGATTTCCTTCACAATGAAATTATTTTCACCTCATGATACTGTCCCAGAACGAAGAATAATTTACAAACACGCATTGTTTTGTTCAGTTATCTGTTCGACTAAAACACCATCTGCGCGGAGCGCCACCATCAGTTGGCGAGGAGCGTACAGAAATTGTAAAAAACCTAACACCTAAGATAGCTGGAATGGCATTTCCCAGACTTGTAACTAGAAATGAAGCAGTCGTTATTTTGCGCTTTCCTTCAAAATGAAAGTTTCTCTTCAATAGAGTAAAAACCCTAACTTGCTAATGATCAGAAAAGTACCAAATGAAAGGTACTGCTACAATTAGATGTATGGTCTTGTCTCTTTTCGGGGGGAAACTATGCAACGGCATTGAAAACATACTAAAACGTTTTTGACTGTATTAAGAATCTTGGTTGGATTCAATTGCAAGATCAACTAAATAGATGAAATTTTTAACGTGACTGAGAGAACTCAAGACTATAAATGGTTTTACTTCCAAAGTATTTGAAAATATGTCACGTTACATGGTGCCTTCAAATAAATTCTCAGACTTATTGGGAGATTTTGTTACACCACTGTTTATCAGTGTGCGTAGCTTGGCAATGGCCGATGTTCATTACCTTTGTGAGAATTCGGCTGTCCGGGCAGGCCAGATGGCAGACCATTGGGTAGTGCTCGCATATGAACAACCTCTCGTCCGTTTTTGAAAGGAGAATTCGGAACTGTGAGTTTCCTCGAAGAATATGTTCTTCAAGTTAACAAGATCAAGAAGGTCCCGGACGAAATTGGATTTTCTTAACAACAGGGGGTGGGTATCCCGTTCCCGACGGAGACATGACCTTGCACGAACGGATTTAAGGTGAGATAAGGGATAGAAGAACTAGTAAGAAGTAATTAAATCTGATTCAAATATACATTAAAATAACATTACAAAAGTAAAAAAAGAGTTCAAATAGAAAAAAAAAACCATGGTCATCCATCCAGTAACTTCAGTCTTTTACGTTTTTCATGTTTAGACCTCCTCAGAAAATTGCCGTCCTCCCCCGAAGGGGAAAGAGATAGGACAAGGTACATAGAATGAGGTTATACCGAGTAAGGAACTGATTTAAAATCGATTCCGATATGTATTAAAATAGCATTACAAAACCAAAAATATGTTCCAGATCGCCCCTCCAAAAACTTCAGTCATTGTGGGGCTTTTTATTTATTTTTTTTTTAATTTTTTGGTTTCCCTGACGAAATCGCAGACCTTCAACGACGGAGGGGGGGGGGGCAGTGTTCCCCCACGGGGGTGCCATGGCCCCCCTCCTCCGGTCCCTCCCGCTGGCGCCATCCCTGGCAAAGTCGGAGAAAAGGGGGTGTTTTGTAAAGCTCAAAACTACAACCTTTATTAAAGAAAAGAGTCTGAAAAAAGGGACCAGAAAACTTACCCTAAACTACATTTTTGTAGACTCAAGAATTCTAAATTAACAGATATTTTTTAGATATTTTGTTTTAATAAAGATGAACTTTGCAAATTTATAGCAGGGTTTTCAGTAAGTAGGTAAAGAGTTATAGAGTGAGACTGTTTAGGGTGAGTGAATCATTCCTTTAAATGAAAGAAAAACTGATACCAGTTACCATTGAATGTTGTTAAATTGCCTCCCATGCATCAGTGTACTTTTTCTGAAGTCCTCCCCGGCTCTCTGGCAAAGAGCCGTTGGGCGAAATCAAACTTTAAACTGCCTCTTGAAGAAGCTACCAGCTCCGGTGAAGGACACCACTTGACCAACCTCAAGGCCCTCGGACTATTTACATTATTGTTCTGTCATGTATGGCTTTATCCTAGACTGGATGAACACAACAGATACTACCCACAATCTTAGCCGAAAGGCCGAGAAGTCGAGAAGTCGTGGTCACCCTCAGGAAAATCTAATAAATCCTATTTCCCGTCATATAAACTTTGTCACCGTCAGGTAAATCCAATGAATCAGAAAATCTCGCCATATACATTTCACAACAAGTAAAGCCCCAAAGGGAATCATTGCGTTTGTTAGACATTTTACTTATTCTGCCTTCATTTTTATTCAATGGGAAGGCCTACGGTATGATAAAACAGAGGTAATGGGAAAACATATTTACTCCCTGAGCCAGATTTACAAGTAATGTCAATTTCCGCAACTACAGACAATTATTTTGCACCCAAAAAATTAAAAATGCAAAATGTCACTTTCATCATTTTCGTTACATTTGATTCAAATCGAACAGGTTCACAGAAAGTAAAAAGTGCGTAACTATCCTAAAACTGAGTCAGTTTTGACTCAACAGTGACTCACTTTATGAACGTGATTAACTATCGGTGCAAATTGACGTAGTTTTAGAATTTTTGATTTACCTTCTTTTTTCTGTGTTCTTGAAATAAATACAAGTTAAAATTTTCAATACACTTTCTGTGTTGATATGGGAGTTACTATTTGACATCCTGATAAAGTGAACGTTGATATACTAAAAGTGGACCTCTCTGGTCAGTTTGGTGTGGTATAAACAAAAGTTCTGATAAAACTGTACTCCGTTGCCGTCCTACAGCTACAGGCCGGGGTGGTATAACAGGTTATTTTACTTTCGAAACAGCAGGATAGATGCCTATGGCGTATGCATGGGGCAACTTGGGCCATTTTCCCCACAAATTTTCCTGCCTCAAAAAAAAGGGGGGGGGGGGGGCTCATAGGATAAGAAAAAAAATTCAAAAATAAATTTCTTCCCTGGAGGCGATCAGTCTGTTGTTAAATCCAATAAAGTGTAGAACTCGATATTTCTTGATATGTGTTGGCAATAGAAATTTTGCTTCGAAGGTAGCGTATGTTGCACCAGATTACATGTTAGGACACTAACTTTCTGATCCATTTTCAAAGGAAAGTCTTCTCAGAGTCGTTTTTTACAGTTTATAGAGCTGTAAGTCTTATTTTTCTCGTCCAATAGTGAGGATGTTCGGCTATGAGCAAATTGTTGCTCAATATTTCGTCAAATTAATTTACACTGCTGCAAGTCATTTGTGAAACATACTTGGAAAGATGTTATAGACTGCAACTAATGGTTTTTTTTTTCTAGTCATGAATCACTTTGTAATGGGTCTTTTAACGCAATGCTTTCCTTTGAAATGTTTCATGCATAGTAACAACCATGCCCAGGAACATCATGAATTACACACTAAGGCAGTAGCACTTCTTTCTTTAGGGATTATTAACGAACTCATTTCGACTAACAATATCAGTACATAAGCTTTATTGGGCAATTTTTTCAAGGCACCCAACCAATTTTCAACGACAGACAGCTTCGTTTTGCAGATATAATCAACGTTATTCTTCGCTGGTCCTTGCTGACTTCTATTTGAAAAAAAACCTATCGGGTCCCTGGATTACATCCTGTAAAACACCTTGTCATTGTTTCAAAAGAAGTATTTCATGATTGCTATTGCTGCAAGGATAACATAACGTCCATCACTTTTGACATATGTCTATACTCCCTCCCAACCAAAAGAAAGAAAAAAAGAAGAAATCTTTCTCCGTCACTCCCGACATTGCTCGTTACTTCACTTTACCACGTCGCAACAAGAAGCTGTTTTTTCGGAAGTGGCCCATAAACCGCGTTAATAACTGAAAATCAATCCTAATATTTTGTCGCCGACTTTATCAAGGGATTACCAAATATTTCCTACAAAATGGCTCTCTTTAACTCCATTTCTATATTAAGGGTACTTTGGTTGATATTAATTGCCAAGAAGCACTATTCGGGTCTGGCTTTTTCAATAAAATAAGGATTAGATAAGACAGTACTTTCATTTCAACTAAATAGGCCAGCAATGTTTTTTTTTTTTTTTTTTTTGTTAATTTTGTGACAGCTGTTTAAGGGAAATAAGTTGCACCTGGTTGGCTTTCTTTACACGAGGCAATATGCAATTGGATTCCAGAGGCAGAAGAGTAACTTCTTTAAGCTCTTCAAGGAAAGTTAACAGTAGTGTCCTGCAATAAAAACGCATTTGAATTCATGTTGATATGTAGCACCAAGTTAATTTTCTTAAACAAAAGTCAAAACGCGCCAAAATACACGATTAGCTATTTTTTATAACGGCTGGCGATGTTGACGAATTCATAAAATTCCCTTTGTGCTACAAGCAATAAAACAGACGATAAACGTGTTTTCACGTCGGAAGCGTTCCAAGCGATGGCGATTCAAGGGTTCAACGCTCGGGCGTTTGGACGCTCCCTGGTGCTTTCACACAGCGAGCGAATACAAGCGAGCGAATGGAGCATTTCATTTCATTTCATTGCCTTGCTATGTGCTGCATTTAGAATTGTACTAGCCGTCATTATGTACAGAGTTAAAAAAAAAAAAAAAAAAAAAAACCTTTGGCTGCATTCATTTTGTTGGATAATAGACGCGTGAACCGACGTCAGTGAATGCACCACAACAACATCCGGAGGGAGCTGTTTGGAGAATTCAACCATCTCATGGATGAATTGAGACAGGATTGACATAACTTCATTGCTGATTACCATCATGGTCTTCTCTATTTTCACCTCCTTGCAGGTAGATCATACATCCATACATACATAGCCTACATGCAGGCACTTAACATGCCAAAACGCATTGCAAAGTATGCACGTCTGAACTAAAAGGTTCGAGCGAATCAATACGTCAACATTATGCCAAGCGGGACGCTCGCAAACTGCTCGAGTCACTTCGCTTCGCTCGGTCGCGGTGTCAAATCTTTGAGCGATTGACCATTGTTTTCCATTGCACATTTACAAGATGCTCCGTTCGCTTCTCCTCGCTTCCTGGCTGTGTGAAAGCACTTTACACCTCTTTTCTTCTTAGTTTTAAATACAATCAACGATTTTGTAACTGAAAGAGTCTAATAAATGCACAAATGTCGGATAAACTACTTCATCGTTTCAAGTTTGGCTTAAAAGGAAGGGCTTTTGTTGGATCTCCTTCTTAATAACAGCTGCCTGGTTGAAAAGTGTACAAAAGTGAAGGAAAATCCAAGATAGAGTAAGGCTGTGGAAAAGTATGTTTCCAAGAAATTGGTGACACATTTGTATATCCTAGTTTTGGATTTTTTTTTATTATTCTATATTGAAATAAAAGTATTCCCTAGAGTGTGGATATAACATTCATCTGTACTTTTAAAAAGCACATTGTTTTCTTACCTGCCTGGGTACTGCTTCATCTCAACTTCGGCATTAGGTCATCCTACAATGCGTACTTATAAGGCCTCGTCCACAATGTGCGATTTGATGCAACGCAACGCATTGCAATGATATTGTTCAGAAGCGTTTCAAAGTTTGGGATGTTTTGAAACTAGTTGCGAGCAAAGTGCAACCCAGATCTCCGGTCGCATGAAAACTGAAACGTGCAACTGACAACAATGAAATGAAGCCCGCGAAGTTCAGTTAATCCTAATGGACAGAACACATTCCTGTTTCTTCAACGTAACAAATAAAAAGTATGTTAGTTAGTTAGAATTTTGCAGGTATCGCTCCATGGAGCTGCGACTTCTTGCATAATGTGGACCATGTGCTCTTAAACTAGTAAGTGGTTAGTCGCTCACCACGACAAGGCAGTCTTGTCGCAATAAGTCGCGTCGCATAATTTGGACGGGACTTTAGTCCAAAGCATTTCCGAGGGGGAGCACTGTACTTGAAACATTTATTGCATGCGATAATACAAATGAATCTCCATATACCGGAATAACTTTTGAATATGAGGGTTAGTGATGTATGTTTATTACAGACCGTAATCTGGCATGCTATGGAAACAGTTGACTTTTACTCTTCGTAGATCTTCGTTGATGCAAGCATGTTGGAAATCGGTCCCTTTTGAGAGAAAGCCTTTCGACGAGATTAAACTAGAACTGGAACGCCTCATTAAAAATCCAGAGAAGGTATGTATTTTAAAGGGAGGGATCGTTTTACCGTCAAGGTGGCAAACATCGATGGACATTTTGAAGATATTATAGTCATGAGCTTATAAATGGAGTACAGTGCGGATAATTGTTTACCTTTTTTTTCTTTTCCAACAGCTGTATCAGACACTGGATGAATACAGTTGCCAGTTATACTCAAACCTAGAAGGAATCAGACGTGAGAGTAGTTAATGAAGAATATTCATGCTCGTTTTTGCCCCAATGGTGCTAAAGCTAACCACAGCTATTAAACATATATATGTAACATGATAACGAACATTAATGAATAATATGTACATCTTTAATCGCGGTAAATACTTTCCTTAAAGGCTTGCCATTGAAAGCATATAGTAAGACAGAAAAATGAAATTTTGATAGTGGTATCAACGAGGAAAGTGAAAAGAAAGAAATTTAAGCGCACTGTAGTCACTACAACCCTGGTCTGTTAATAACAGCCCTGGTTGTAAGCACTCGGTGTGGACTTTTAAAAACAAATCCCTGCCTGTATATCATATTTGAGTACATTTGGAGCTAGGTACACAAGTAACTTTTTGAACAGACCATTGCTGCTTTTTACGTACATGGAAACGGGCACGGAGAATCAATAGGGGAACTCAGACCAGACGACACGCAAACATAACTTTAACTCTGTACAGAATTCATACCATTGCCAATGCAAACCAAAGTTCTGTGTCAATAATTTACAAACCCACCCAGAACCCAACCCAGTACTCAGGGATTTTTACAAACTCAAACTATTTACCTATGAACAGACCATTATGTTGTCAAAGTGCTGGACAGTGGTGGCTGCATGAGACTGTTAAAAGCAATGCTAATAATGAAAAATCCGGTTCAGCATCCCTGAACAAAACTTTTTAGAAAAAGCCGGTGTCGCGTTAAAATTCAACATAGGGGCGCTCTTTTGCAATACGTCTTTCATGACACTCAACTGTGCAAATTACATTAAGCTCATAGTGAAAAAAGACCGATCTTTAGTGGAAACTATAACCGTCGTTTGCTCAACAATGCCTGGGGTGTACAATTCTGTTATAAAGAAGTGGAACAACTCTTCCCAGCGTTTCCAATGAAGTTTCCAATCATGTGTCGTGCCAAATATGAAATAGGAGAAATAAGCAGTCTGGGTGCCTCGTGTCCTGCACTGAGGAAGTCATGTAAATGATGTCTGATCAGTCATACTCAAGTTTAACTATCAAAAGGGTTACGTTCTTGGTGAAGAAGGAAAGGTTGGGTTTAAAACCCAACAGCGATGTTAACTTTGTGACTTTACATTTTCATGAAGACTTGATCATATAACTGTTCCAATCCATGGCAGGATGTTACTTAAATTTCATGAGGAACAGATTCGAAACATTGTGGAACAAGTTTCATTGTGAGAAGTACAGAGCAAGAATAGTGTGCCGGGGGGGGGGGGATCTCTTCCAGTATGTGGTTAGTTTTGTGTACATTAAAGGAGTTAACAAGGAAGCGTCACTCAAGTCTTATGTATACATTTCATCTTATATCAGAAAACATTCTCAATTGTTCTTTGGTGGGGTTTCATGTCACTGCGTTGATGCAGTATCATTTTGGTTCGCAGCAACGAATTCTCATTGATCAATTTCATTTTTACCATTAACTGCTGGATTTTGACACATTATACATTATACCAATTGCTACCTTTCAGTGAGGACGTCCCTATTACAACCTGGTTAAGCTTAGTCTTTGTAAAGATCCCGAGAATTTTGAAGGCATCATTCCACATCAGTGAATTTTTAGGCTATTATATCAAATTAAAAAAGGGAAACTACGACGACCTTGTCACTATTCAAACGCTAAGGAGGAAGTACTTCTCCTGTAAGTCAATGGCAATGACATTCAGTACCTGTTGCAACTTTCACTTTCAGTCGATTGCGGCATGGTTTCTTTATCACCCATATCTGACTGAAGTAACGTTGACATCAAAGGGATACATACATGCTGGCATTGTTGACAATAACTCACTCCAAAAGATTTTACAGCACTGTCGTGATACAGCTGTATGTTTACAAAACTGTCATTTTATGTGTGTTTCAAATAAACTAACGAAGTTCCAGAGCAGATGCATTGTAAAGCACCTCCCCAAAAGACACATTCATGGCATGGGTGAAATAAATTTTTGTCAGAAGAAATAATCATTTAAAAGAGATAACACACGCGGAAAGCTTGTGAGGCGTTTACCGTTTGTTTAATATATTTTGATAGGAGCATACTATCCCATGCATAACATTTAAAATTGCTGTGTAAGGCTGTCGAGTCGGCATGCATTTAGAATAAAGAATAAGAGTAACGCATTTAGTTGTAATCTCAAGCTGTAACAATCAAACATCATGTTCTAACAAAATGCCTTCCTAAGATGAAATAAATTTCAATCACAGCATGACGAATTGTCACATGAAGATGAGTATTCTTACTAATGAGGTAGCAAAAAATCCGGCCACTGTATAAGAGTCTTTACTTCATACATTACACCCAATCATTTATCTGTTTTAGAGAACAATTTGAACTGAAAATTCTATTACAAAAGAAAGTTCAAATAAATGCCTATTCTGATTCAACTTAAAAGTCTGGAACCGCTGTGGGGTGTCACGGTTTGTAAGCTCTTCTCGTGAACTGATGGCGCTCCGATGGCATGGTCTAGGTCACTAAACCACTTCACTTTCTCACGTCTGCCGAAAAATACATAACGCGTGCTTTCTACCTCTGATCTTTTTCACGTTATCGAAGCGGAAGTACGAGTTCCTTGACAACTCCCACCGTCAAAGAAGAGACTTTGCTTCATGTTCGTTACACAAAAACTACCACTAGGAGAACGATTTCAAGTAGAAAAGGGCTATTACTAGTATAAATCAAAAGCACTTTTAAAGAAGTAAAATAATTCAAACGACTGTACAAGAAATTGGTTTCCTCTGTGGGCAGTCAAACATACTTTATGAATATTAATTACTGGCTGCTTAAGAAAATCACATCATATCGATGACTAGCCAACGAGGTGAACAGCCAGTGTAAACGCAGTAATACGCACGCACTCGATTCCAGTATAATTTTGCATTTAACACTAATCAACGAAGGAAAGTGAGGCCACAAACTGTCCGTGTTCATGCCTGTGACCTACGCCTATGTTGCCTCCTTGTGTTAGCCAAAGTTGTCCCCCTCTTCCACTTTGGATTTTACGTTAGATTTTACTCCTTTTCATGTTATTGGGCAACAATTGTGTTGGTATGGAATATGTTTCCTACCACAATTCAATTGGAAGACTAACCTTACATGGGTATAGTCCTATGCTATTTATGCATAGGCCATTCGCCGAATACAGATACAAATGCTTTGCACTGTTAAAGTGTGTTACGGTAGTTCACTTTCAGCTGAGTGTACACACATGTTACCCACAGTTGTCTATTTGTGAATGATTTTAAACAGAGTTTTATTGGTTCATACTCATGACTAACAATCTCACTATTAGGAAAGAAATCGAATTGCATTTGGCTAGTCGAATTCAGCATCTGCATTGCGGACAGAGATTACTTCCGAAAGAAGCCAAGACATTTACTCTTAGTATGCTAGAACCTTTTAAGAAGTTTCCAAATTAACCTCTGGCTCTCGTACTTTAAAGATTTTTTCAGGTTTAAGTGTTTCTTTGTTACAAAATCGTACTTTCGCTTTAATAAGATGTTTCGGTTATAAAATGATCTGTCGATTTAAGTACTTTAAATTGTTGCATTATATGGTATTGTCAAGTCTTCAAAATTAAACTAAATGTAAAGCTAACTAAGGACTAACTTTAAAATAAAAACAAAGTATCAGTTAATATGAACACTGTTCAATGGTACGTTATAAGAATCACGTTATAAGCACGTGATTCTGAAGTCCAGTTTTGTCTTGCCTCATTATTTGTTGGGAACTTCAAGGCCCTTTTTAACGTATATTGAATCAATTTTTGGAGGACTAATTGAAGAGAAGTAACAGTTACAGTTTCTATTTTTCTGGTAACCGCACATTTTAATTGTAAATTTTACCTCTTGTTCCCCCAAATTTCCCACTTGTGAATTGAGGGCTATGGTCCGCCTGGTTAAATCAACAATTGTTGCCTTTGTCGAATTTGCAGTTACACACGGGGTAATGACTCCGGTATAAAGAAATGGATAATGTTGATGAATCTGATAAGATCAGCATAGATTAAACGTTTCGTGGGCTAAAGTTGTACGGTCCATGACGTCACGGACAGAACCTTAGACACGCTTCTCATTTTCGAAGGGCAGTTCTTTCGTTCAATGTTTCTTGACTCTCAGTGAGTGGTTTACTCTACAATTAAGCTCATAATGTAGAGTAAGTCATGTAGACGGGATCGAGACTTCATGGTCACTTTTGGTCATGATATGGCCTAAAATGAACGGTTTTGGCATTTATGTATTTAATTGTTTTGTATAAGAATACTTGAGTAAGTCAGAGTTGAGAAAGTTTGTATGCAAGTTAATGGTACATCGTGTACTGTACAATATGCCTCTGTATTAAACAGTGGAAAATTCTTCAAATATGTTGAGAAATACCTTTCTGAATTCAAATTAATATTTCTTCCCAAACGGCATTAATATTGTTATCAAACTTCCTTTTTGAATTAAAAGAGATTTATTTTAAATTGTTATCTGGCAAATAGCAATTAATCCGTTGACAGAGAGCTAGCATTTGTATACAGTTTACTTGCTCATTACACAGCGGCCGCATTGTACCTGCAGTATTTCGCTCACAGTGTCGCTAACAAGCAAAAGGGCATTGTAGAATCATGGCACAAATACTGTGCTGTCTTATCTCGCAAGTGCTTGTAGTTCAGAGAACAGCCATGGCATCTATATACGTAGCTATTAGAAGGTTTAATCTAAGCATTTGACGTTAGCTCTCTTGTTATATCCCTGTCTTGGAAGCAGTTACGTAAGCTTTAAATTATAGGCTTGCCAAGCGCTTGGTGTATCTTGAGAAGTTGTAAGAACTTAGTATCCTGCGCCATGCTCAAAAACATAGCAGGCAGCCATCTTGCTATAATTACACCTACATCAGCGACAATTTACGCATAGGACGTTAGTGCAGTCTGCTCTGTCAACGTATATAGGTAGTCTGGGTTACACATAGCTTACATTGGGTCTAGAAGTCGGTGGTAATACATTATCACCCTGTATGGTTTTGATTAAAAAGAATCTGGACTTTGTCAGTAGCTAAAATCGACAGATATTGCAAGGAAGTTGTTACTTTTTGGGAAATAATGTAAGTTTAGGTCAAAATAACCAAACGAATTGAAAGATTTGATATTGTTACTTATTTACGTCCAAGGTTTGTTTGAAATAAGTTGCAGGTTAGTTAACTAATCACGTAAAAGTTAAAGCTTCAGAGCGGCCGTGTCATCTTGCTAAACGTCTTTTTGGTTCGAACGGTGGCGACCAATTTTCCCATGATCCTCTGTCCATGCAGATGTAGGTAGTCCGTGGGCATCACATACACCCAAATTCCCACCGCTGCTTGTGTATATAATTATTCTCAGAATGATAGTTATACTCAGAATTAGCATAGGGGTCTATAGGCCAATGCCTAATTTTTTTTTGGTCTGCACTAACCATTAGCCTATTTATTTTCTCGCAAGGAGGACATGCATCGCCACCCTGGTTAAGAGGTCTAAGAGAAGTGGAGGGGTGGAGAGTTTGGAAACGTTGTTGGTTTTCAATGGTGTCTACATACAAAATGGTGCAATATTTGTTACTTCTATTAGTTTCTTTTGACTTGATTGAAGCAAAAATAAGGAAAACCTGTCAGATCATGTGAGAAATGGGCTACATGAAATTCAAAAATATTGGGACTAATTTTACAAAACCGTCCGGACACCAACACGAAACAATAAAAAGAGAACGTGTCCTGGTAAAACCGAGCGTCTAGGAACCCTACCTGCAATCCCACTGTGAGCACTGTAGGCATACTTTGCTACTTCTGGTTGATATCTGACGTTACATCGGCATTGCATGAATAGCCTGAAGGTGGTGATTCTTCAATTAGCCTGATACGCGTTATGAGAAATAGTGCAGTACTGTTCTGCATCATTCATGTGTATCACGAGATTGAGAGTCGAGAGTAACGAAGGACTGATATCTACAAAAAGCAACCAACACACTACTCAGTGGCATCGCCAAGGGGGCCGGGGGGCGGGGGGCTCGTGTCCCCTGAAAAATCGTGTGCCCCCAAACTGAAATTTGAGATTTTCAAAAAAGAAATATGTCTTCTCTAGTACAAGTGTTACTATGAATACTTTAGGATTCGACTCCTCTGTTGACAAGAAAAGTCAGTAAATTTTCATGCTTTCCAAATGAAAATATCGCAAGAACCTGGTAAACCTGACTGAAGGGTTGCGTTTTTTTCAAAATTTTCTTCACACTTCCGACTCTGTCTATTGAAGATGGTGCACAGCTCAATTTACCCTTTCAGCAGGATTAGACCTTCATTTTTCCCGAAGAGGATCACATCTTATTGTCCATCAACTGCTTTCTCTTACTCTTTCTAGTTCAGCTCACCTTCTTCAAAATGTCAACCGAATACGCTCTTGATAATAGTTTGACTAAAGTTGTTGTTACTAAAAATAATATCTTACTAGAAGTTGCCCTGTAGGTAATTTTTAGACCAGTGTAAAGACAACCCTTAAAAACAACTTTAATACCTCACAAACACGCTTTAACCAAGGAGGTCCCCCTGGACACCCACCAAGATTCACATTAAAGTGACCTCCAACTTCTTTCACTATAGTTCATCTACCTCTTTTTCAAAATGTTAGCCGGATCCGCTCTGGTAGTTGAATCAGTTTTTTTTTTACCGAAAGTCTTACTTTAAGTTACCCTGGATGTATTTTTAGGCCAATGTTTAGTCAATAAAATTACACTTAGATAGGGACTTTAATACCTCAAAAACACGCTGATACCCAGGAGCTTCCGGGCTTTGCCCACTGAACCCCCACCGGGGCTTTGCTCCTGCACCCATCAGTGGCAGTTATGTGGGCCCCTGGATCCCATACGTTTAGTCTCACGCTTCGCTCTCGGTGGCGCCTCCGGTGCCATGAATGGAGTCTCACAGTGCCCCCATGTAAAACCCTTGTGCCCCATCCCACTCCCCCGAAAGAAAAGACAGTAATGCATTGATTATATTCAGGTATACCACATAGACCACTAAGCTTGAAAGAACGATATTCTAAGCTTTAGTACGTACCAAAGTATGTCGGCACAGAACCAATCATGGACAGTAAGTGGTTATGATTTTCGTAACCTCATTTTCTAGTTACCAGTATTCTTTGTTGTAATGGATACACTTTCACAAGTGCAGTATTTATTCAAACAGCTCAAGCTTATCTCTAACGACCTTCACACTTGATAGACCAAATCAAAGTTAATGAATGCATAACGTGTGGGCTGTATTATTGTCGATTAAGTCTAAATTTACTGTAACTGTGAACGGCTGCAAATGATTATAAATCTATTAAATTTTCAATTAAATTATTGTTCATTAACTTTAAAAAGCCCCGAAAAGCACAAAAGTCACTAATAACAGCTACATTAAACCGAAACTACACTGTAGAAAACGTGAAATATTAACACTTCTGAGGCAAGTTACAATATTTGTCTCGATTTACACAGTAGCTGAGATGATAAGGTTATTTAACAGTGTAAACATCATTTCTTCACCAAAGTATTGTTGTAAACCATGTCCATGCTTTGGTGCAACTGCTGGGTTTTGTGTAGTCATGAAATTTGTACTCCTGAAATTGATCACCTCCGTCGTCGTTGCTTCAATGACTCTTGTCAAGTCAGCTGGTAAGTTGGATAAATTACATTTTAATAATTGGTCATGTCGTCTGCCTTATTTTCAAAAGTAATACATTTGAGAACCCTTACCCTTATTAAGCGGAGAAAATGGTTCGGCCGACTTGTCACGAGTCTTTGTTCAACAATAAAGGAAAACCGAAGACAACTTTAGGCGGACAGTGGACTTCGTAAACTGCAACAATGTACCTTTGTGTCAGTTGTCTCATGATCAAGAACTTCGAGGACCAAGAATAGACCCATTAAACAGAAGTGTTTTTTTTTTTTTTTTTTCAGATAAAAGTTTGCACTTGTTGGTTAAGAGAAGGTGTAACTCATCCTTGTCAACCCATTTTGGGATACATTTAGGATATAACTTAAAAAATACACTATAATTCATGTAACAAAGGCTAAACCCCGTTTGTCTCACAAGAAAAAAAATCATCCCTTTAAAACTAATATTTATTGACACGGAGTACAGACTGAGGGATGACTAAAAAATTATCAGTATGGTAGCAGTGAGTTTCTGCTATGCAGAAATCTTGTTTTTGTCTTTCAAAACTTATTTTGTCACCCGCATTTTCAGCATTTTAATGTATGCACTTTTCATAACTCTTCTTTTGTATAATAGTTTGAGGAGATATTGCTATTGCTGGGGTTGACTCTACTTATTTTTTTTTTTTTTTTTGTATGCTACGTTGAATCGTTATAAACGCACTTTTCCCTTAAAATCCAACAAAAAACCGTTTCCACCGTTTTGTTCAGTACAACTTGTCAATGTGTTCTTTTGCAATATTGAAAACTCAGTTTATTTTACGGGTTTTGAACATTTTTGTGTTTGGAAGCCATTTAGAAATAGTTCATTCGATGAGATGCGGGAGTGAAGTTTCGTTTTAAAAGTTGAATTGCGACAAGTATCTTTATCTTCTCCCTTGTACTTTCAGCTTTAAGTTAGATAGAAATGTTTCAAGGACGTAGGTAACTTTTAGTGTGAGAAGGAATACGAAATCACTGTCCACTTTCTTGAGCCCCCCCCCAACAAAGACAGGGTAACAATATCAAAGAAGATCGGTTTTTTATTTATCATGTCTGCTCTGAGTTAAAAAGTTAGGCACATCTCCGTAGGGTTTTCAGCGACTGTGTAGATGGGGTCTGCGAAGAGTGATGGGTCCCTTCTTTGAAAATATAAGGCCCGTCATACATTCTTAAATCAAGAGTGCAAGGTGTGAATTCACTCCATTAGAACGTTAATTGATAACCAAAAAAATTTAATCTACTTCAGGAAGCGTAACATTTACTACAGGAAGAGGGAAAGTTCACTCTTCCACAATTGACTGCAATGAATACTCTTTTTAAGAGTGACCACTGCTGCACTTCACCAAGGGAAACCATCGCTCACTAAGAGTTAACTTCACTCTGCTTGGAGTGAATTATCACTCCAATGGAGTGAATTCCTTCTTTTCACTCTTCCAAAGAGTGACTAAGTTCACTCTTTTGATTTTAGAATGTAATGCCCCTTAATGCAAAAATATTCCGATATTTTTTTTCACAGGCTTACAAAATAACTTGCAAATGTTTCGCTTTAATGGTTTTTGGTAATATTATTTCTAATGCTGGTTCCCCACTTTGGCCATGTGCACACCCTTGCTTAATATTAGAGCATTCCAATACTCCTATTATGTTAAGTTTTATATTATTATTTCCAGGCTGTGATTCGATCACTCCAACGGGGATAGAGGCTGCAATCGTTGCTAGTATTAAATAAACGGGAAACAAAATGTCAAGCGTACGATTTTACCGGCTAAGTTTATCCTTGCTTCCTCAATTATTATAACATTTCTAGCTTATACTGGAGAATGTTTTGAATTCTTACCAAAAAGGAAAGTTAAACAGTTAATGGGAATCAATAAGTTACTATTGTATCCTCTGTCCCTTTATTGCTAGACTTGCCCCAAGTCTCTCGAGATGTTCCCTCCCAGCTATAAGGATTCTCCTCTGTCACTAATCCTTCTCTACGTGTCACCCCTCTCACCTCTCCCAATGTACCTCTGCAGACAAATCAACTTCTCACATTTTCCTCTGTCCCTTAATTGCAGGCAAATTTTCAGGAACAGCTAAAAATATTGGAAATAGTCGGAAATCTTTTCAAAAAGTTTTTAGTTGTTGGAATTAATGTTGACTTTAAATGATAGAAAATCAGGCAAATTGGACAGAACATTTGTAACTTCGTTTACTATCTACTCAATTAAGTCAATCCAAAGAGATTGAACTGTTTATGGTACGTTTGAAAATTTGAAACTTCAATACGAGCAATTAAATCATATGACAGAAACTTGGATAATATTCTGATTTTCTTTGTGAAAAAATGAAGTTTAGGGGTTTAGCAATCGACTTTTCATTAGAACCAAACTAAATATAACGTCGAGATGACGGAAGATTGCTAAGGTCACGTTGATTTTTTCGTTCTATATTATTTATACAAAATTGAAATGCTTTTGCCCTTTTTTTCTTAAAATTGGAAAGAACAGAGCTGCTTCAACCCCCGAAAGACGTTTTTGACCCTGCTGCAATAAACATAGCCTAGCACACATTGCATAATTCTGCTGATTATAATAAATTACTGTAGTAGATATGGCTAGGTAGGGAGAGGGAGCTGACTGGGTTGGGAAAAGTTTTATTGCACGTGAACGAGACAAGGGAGCTGTTGATAACGCGGTCTATTGTAATTATTTTAGTGCATCAATGTGTGATCAATTTCTCATAGCTTTTGTCAGTCGGCATAAGCTTTATACTAAATAATTACTCTGGTGGGCAGGCGAAACGGACTTTGTTGTCCAATATTCGGGCTTTTTTTTTCAATACTTACGATCATTTTAGTTTGTTCTATTTCAAAGTGTTTTCCCTATATGGTTTCAGCTAAGAACCAAACTCATTGAAATATTCTACATAAGGGACGGTTTTGGTAAGGACTGTAAACTAGAGCTAGGGAGTGTGGTTGTTTCATTCTTAAAAAGATTTGAGGATATTCTTGCATTATCCAGCTTTACTAGGACGGAAATCTGCTCCAGTTACTGTCTTAGTTAAGTTTTACTTTTTCAT
The DNA here is from genome assembly GCA_037179385.1 of Holothuria scabra. Lineage (NCBI taxonomy): Eukaryota > Metazoa > Echinodermata > Holothuroidea > Aspidochirotida > Holothuriidae > Holothuria > Holothuria scabra. Next base: position 43,612,155 of record CM074189.1, read on the forward strand.
CTTGTTTTTAATGAAATTTATTTTAAAAGTAATTTTTCTAGAGCTATCCAGAATGATCCAAGGACTTTTCGTCCATGTGGATACTGCCATGAAGCGCAAAAGTAACAGTAGATCCATTAGACATAAAAAAATGCGCAATGGTTTTTTTTTTTGTTACAGATCTAAAAATTTAAACTATAGAAACGCTCCCAATGTTCCCTTTTCTGAAAGCCTATCTGTAAATAAGTGCAAGGGTTGCGCTTTGTTTTTTGAGCATATGACTTTATTACTTACAGCGGTTGCTATGTTCATGTCAATGTACCACAAAACTTTGCCAATGTTCTTTAAAATATAAAATTCTATAAAACCTTTCAAGCAAGAGATTATAAAATCTCAAAATACATTCTTAGAACAGTTGAGCAAACATAGCTTATGCTACAGTGTTGAGGAGAGAATAAAAATGCTCAATAAATTTAACGAAGCTTGCTCAAAAATTTGGGACGTGCTATGTATCTCCAACACTGAGCATTTTTTTTTTTTTTTGCTCAACTGCTTTTAGAGTATAAGTAAAATAGTAAGCAGTAAGCGCTAACAAGATTTCGAACCCTGCCAATGTAACTCAACGTACCCCAGGAATTATTTAAAGTATTGCTATTAAATGACAGTGAATACGTTCGTTCTATTTCGTGGTGAGTTGTTTTGATTGTTAAACTGCAACCCCATGAGCGTATCACAAACCCAAAATATTTGACACTTGAGACAAGAGTTCCCGCAAGTAAGCATTTTAAGAACTGAAGGACAACATTCATTTTTAAGATAAAGAAATTTTTAAGTCAAAATTTTGTTCAGATCTGTATGTTTTTTTTCAGAACGCAGCTAAAATGCTCAACAACTTGCGACATTTAGCATGTAAGGGAGGCTACGAAATAGTTTGGAAGACCATATTCCTCTCACTTCCCAAGAAACGCGACGGCTAACGCCTTTGCAGAGAATCATGAAATGATGAAAAATGATTATTGAACCTTTACCGGAAATTGATGTGACCAATTCTTAAAAATGATTATGTTTCTTACTTGCCTTCTGCTTTGTCCTAATCCCTAGTCCCCACATGTTTGCTTCATGTCAGTTTCAATGGTTGTAATTTTGACTAAAAAATATTAATGTATGTAGACGCTAAGATGTTGACTTCTTAGCGCCCTTTAGGATAATTTTTAAATTATTGAATGGTTGATATTTTCAATTCAGATTTTACTAATCCAGAACTCTCAACATACACGATGACATCACAGTATTTCTTAACCGGGACAAAGGCAAGGGGTAAGTTTTCCATAAATTTGTGAAAACATGGCAGATACAGTTTATTTCTTACATTTTGAAGCCGTCAATTTTCATTTTCTTTTCAGATACCAACGTGTCCATTACCATCGATTTGAATTCTTCTGTAACTTTAAACTGTTCCGAAAACGTTACTCCAGGCAAAACAATTTGGTGGTTTGATTCATTCCTCTTATTTTCCGGAAATGAGGGATACTCCACTTTTCACAATGTAAGACTGGGTAACAACGTAAACACCTCGCAGTTGCTTATTGATAATTTTCAGCTGGACAACGTCGGCTTGTATAAGTGTGCCCATGGAAGTACCAAAACGGATTTTTATTATCTGAACTTACCCGGTAAGTGTTTTAAAATTACTGCAATGAAAGCTTGAAACCAAATTTTCTATATATGTATATGTTTTTTTCTTTGTAACAGTATCACCCATAGGCGTCGATGGAAAGGGTGGGGGTGGCATGTCCCCCGCTTTTTGAGAAGTCTCCAATTAGCCTAGAATTTTTTACACCCTGTCAAATTCTGATGGGAGTGGCCATGTCCCCCACATTGGGGTAAAGATCAATGTCTATGATATCACTGTAGTACTCAATCTATGACAAACGTCTAACGATATTTTTAAAATAATATTGTATATTCCTTTTTACCAAAGAACCAATTGAGAAAGAACTTTTCCTTCTGTGTCAGAATGAGACTTGTCCGAAGTATCTAAATCTTACAGAAGGAATTCGTTTTGCATTTCAATGCTTTTCAAGCTGGAAACACCCACAACAGTACATTTGGCTATTAAACAACATTACTGTATACGAAGATGGCTTCGAGGGAGAATTACCGTTTACAAGGTTTAATTTAAGTAGTACAGAGAGAGGTTCTGAATTGCAATTTCAAGTTACTTCAGAATTCAGGACAGTAGCTTGCGTTTGGGAAGATCACATTCAAGTTGTTTCTTTGACAGGTTTGTTTTTTACATTTCTCTTCTTTATGCTAAGGTCATAAAATGATGGACCGTGCATCAACACATGATACTGTACTTTAGGAAGGAATGCAAGGGGCACGCGAAAGGGCACCATGAATACATATAGAGATTATGCACGGGACACACTGGCACGACAACCTGCGACACGACGGCGACCACCCACCGCGTCGGCTGTAGTCGTGGCGGTGTTACCAGTTCCACGGCTAGAGTTCAGCTGTGTCGTAAGCGTTGACCCGATTAAATATGTTCAACCGTAGTCGGTTGCAGTCGGTGCGTTTTAAGCCCTGTTCACATGGCCACGACTACCAAAGAAGTGTCTACTATTTATGCAAATTGTATACGACGGGAGGTCTTTTGTAGTCGTGGCCGTGTGTGCCGGGCTTAAGACATCCATCTAAGAAAACTGGAACTAGCCATTGTTCTCACTCACTGGTCCATAACTTCAAAAGGAACAAAGACAACAGACATTCACATGGATATTTGAGTGTGCAATTCTGCAAGGGGTCTACCCGATGTTCCCGTGGTTCAACGTTCCCAAGGTTCGATGTTTTCCGTTTTCTTATTATCTTGATGGTTTGGCGATGATTACAAGGTTCGTTATTCTCGAGGTTCGATGTTTCCAGAAGTGCGGATGTTCGCAAGGTTCGGGAAAATTGAACCTCGGGAACAGGAAATCTTGGGAACATTGAAATTGCCCCTTCTGCAATACTACTAGTTGTGCTCTGTGGACTACATAATGCAGGCTGTAACTATGTATTTTGAGCTATGTTTTTTTAAAACCTTATTTAAGAAATTTAACCAAGTTCACCGCATGATCATTCTTATTGTTTATTACCTGGTGCTTAACATTGTTTCAATGGAAAAATATTTGTTTTGAAAAGGTTTATGTAAAAATCAGTATAATCTGAAGCCGAACAGTCTGAAAGTACATGTAGGTTATTCTACTACCAGATTACATGTAGGATTTTTCTTCTTAAAAAAAAAAAAATGGTGTACTGTGTGGAATTCCCGGGGGAAAAGGACTTCTATTGTGTTCAAAATTCCTCCAAAATACTCCAGATTGCAGGAGATCTGCAGATTTCAAACTTTTCCGGGAGAGCATGCCCCGGACCCCTAGCAACTGCCTGCTTACGGCCTGCGCCAGCCGCCTCCGTATTTGGGAAAGGGTCCACATGTTGGAAAAAAGACCCACCCCGCCATGTGGGCTGGCTACGGGCCTGAAATGGACTCCTGTATGGAAAAAAAGGGGAGACTATAAACGCAGAGACGTAGGTGCACGGGCCCTATATGGATTGTCCTGAGCCCCATGAGTTTATTTTCTCTTCATGCAATGGACATATCCATTATTGGTTTACATTTTCCATTCACGCAAAGATATTTTTATTTCAATCGCAAAAACATGCATTTAAAATAACAGAAGACAAAAAAAAAAAAAAGATTGGATTACCCCTTTAAAGGCACTTAAAATTAAAAAAGGATGACGAGGTGTTAGGAACCTATTAAAAAACGGATTTGAAATTAAAATAAAGGTCGGATAAAATAGGTATGAATGCTACTCTTATTAAAACGACATAACCCCGATAGAAATGGAAACTTTTGAAATGATTGCATTCATCTTTAACCGTGAGTTTATTGCCGGATAACGCTCTGTCACCTGGCCGTTATATTTAAGTTAAGGATTATGTCCAGGCATGAATAAAAAATTTTGCTATCCCAATTTGACAAATCCATTGTTTTAATTGAGGAAAAAATTAACTAAATTAAACAGGAAATTTTTCTTCGTCTTTGATATGGTTAAAATATTGATAGACGTGTTTCACAGTAAACCCGTATTGATAGAAAGTGAGTTTTAGAGAATATGGACCTTGTTTTTCATCATCATATTTTAGTCGACGAAAGTACAATTTTGAATAAAACAAACACTTGCTTTTTCAGTGCATTATTAGGTCATTCTTAACACAGCCTTGAATTTAGGTAAGCATCAGTGGAGATATGGGAAGAGTGAGACTCTTGAGTTTTTAATCATTTCCTCACCAGTTCTTCGTCGAAATAAATAATCTATAGACAGTGTCACCCAATGAAAGGTCCTAATTTAAAAATTGTCGCGTGCATTTTTCATCTATTTAAAATAGGGAAACGCAGTGGTTATCAAAATGAGTCCTGGTTACTGCTTAGGTAATAAGATTTAAAATTTGTAATATCATGCTTAGTTTTATTCCCTTTGTAGTGACTATCTTTTTAATTTGTAGTAATCATGTGACTTACAAAGCGCAGACTATGACCTCATTGTGGAACCGGTTTTAGTCTTATGAAGAACGAAAACAGGGCTATGACACGATTGGTTCATTCTTACAAAGAAGTAGTCCATCAGAGCTATATAAACTCAAATATAAATATTGCAAATCAAGGAAGAGATTAAAGTAACAGGGGTGATTGTTTCATCTTGGTGTCCGTCTGCTTCTTCCGTAGTGGCGAATGAAAATGATGAAGAGGAAGACTCAACTGAACGGAGTTATTACACATTACTTGTTATTCTTCTTGGAGCGTCGTTACTGTTGTTTGTGTGTCTTTGTATAGTACGGAAAATAACCAGACAGCCATACCGTGAGTTGTGATAAGTTTTGTAAATGCTTCATTTAATATGTAATTTTAATGCCATCTACCAATTAAAAAATGGCTGTAGCCAGTGAGTTATCTGCGATTTTAATCGATGAATTGCTTGAAGAACTGAGCAACACTGAACTCCGATTCAGAAAGTGGTACATTACAAAAACTTTGATTCTGTTGCTTAAATTTTTATTTGTTTTCTAGGAATTGACGAAAGCCATGCACACAGTATCGTGTGAGTATAATTAAAAATTTAAAAATGGCTTTCTTTGAATCTTTTTCAATGCATTAAGAGATATAAATTGTACAGTGAAACTCACAGAAATCAGAGAGAAGACACATTTTCAGATTAAAAAAAAAATCTGATGCTGTTGTATTCTATTTTACAGAGCAAACAGAGCTTATATTGAACATGACAATAGCATTAACGAACAACCAAAGTACCATTCGTTTGCAGGTAAGTATGTTTAAGATTAGCTTACACTGAAAGCACTTAACTCTTCCTCAGAAAAGGGATGAATTTAACAAAATCAATTAACTTTTAGGGAAAAAAGTATTTTAGGCATATTTATAAACCACCGATGGTTTTAACATCAGCTACTAATGGTTTAATATATAACCTTTTCTGGAAGTATCATCAGTGAAAAGTTGTTGAAGTCACTTTATGATTATCCTTTGGAAGTTATAACAATTCCGTTTGGACGTTTCCCAACAATTTATCGCCTATTACTGCTCACGTGTAAGCAATAGATTACCAACATAGCGTTTATACCCTAACCATTTTTAATCTTTTTTATTGCCTTAAAATAGATGTGGCATACTAACTTGACGTGCATGTGGAACTTTTGAAGTGAGACATTTTAATGGAAGATCCCAGCCAACATGCCCAGTTAGGCCCCGACTGTGCTCCGGCTGGGCTACTTGCTATAAGAAACCTACACACACTTTAACCATTTCGAATTGATCACTTCAGGATAATCCAAGCCAACATGCCCAGTTGGGCACCGACTGGGCTCTAAGATGGGCAACTTGCTGGGCTCCAGCTGGGGCCCATTTGTGTTTGTCAGGTGTTCCCACGTGTGGTCCAACTGAGCTAGCCTTTACTATCTGATGCCCTGCTGGAGTCCAGTTAGGCTTCAATTGTTGAAACTGGGTCTAACTGGACTTCAAATGCTGGAAAAGGCTAGCCCAGTTGGACCCCACGTGAGAACAACTGACAAACACGAATGGGTCCCAGATGGAGCCCAGCAAGTTGCCCATCTTAGAGCCCAGTCGGTGCCCAACTGGGCATGTTGACTTGGATTATCCTGAGGTGATCAATTCGAAATGGTTAAAGTGTATGTAGGTTTCTCATACACGAAAGGAATGCATCTTACACATAAACAAAACACATCAGGTCAAATAAATAACACATATTGACAAACGTCCACAATTCACCTATACGTCTTTATAACTCTTTTGTGGAGAGGAAGACCTATTAGTCAGGACGTATCGGGATGCAGAGAACGGAACGTTAGCATCAAGATAGTGTTGATTGAATTAGTCTCCTTGATATGGCAATGCACTTTTGCTTTAGAAATACTTTTACGATTTCAGACAATTTCCGATTAGCGTTACAAACGTGCAACGATTCAGGTAAACTATCATCTCAGACTAAAGTTTTTGTCACGAACGATCATTTAGAAAATAGGCCATTTGAAAATTCTACACCTTAAAACCGCTTGGCATGACTTGGCCAATCCCTTTATTGTTTAGCCATTTTTTAACGATAAAAACGTGAAAAAAGAAGCTAATCTCGTAACTTCTTTTGCTCACGAGGTGTTCATAATCCAAACAAAGACTAGGGGTAAAACTTACTGAAAAGATCAAGAAATGATCATATTAGTGCTTAGTTACTAACACATCTTTCGTGCCTTTTGGAACATCAGGTATCTCTGTGATATGTTTTGCCCCAAATATTAATAATTAGACTGATAAGTTTGGAAATGTTAAATTCTATTCCAACATTGTTTACTTTTAGTTCCGTGTATGACTTCACTGAATCTGAACCTGATTTTATGGTTCATGATCCGTTTCTTAACAAAATTAGTGGCAGAATTTGATTAAGGAATATTTTACGTGGAGAAACAAATCGATCCATACAAATCATGTGAACGTGAATGCCAAGTAACAAAACGGTTAACCGCAAAAATACGTCACTGCAATCCTAGATTCGGAAATTAAGGCCAAACTATAAATGTCTAACCTTTAAGGGGCAGACTTTTCTAGTGCAATTTTAACGAGCAATTCTACCATGATGTACAAGAACCGGAGAACACATAATTCTTTAACAACTTAATGATCGTTTTTACGAGAGTACGTTAATTGCTTCGTGCTAAAAGAAATCCATGTTTTAGCTACGCATGGTCACAGATTGGCTGAACTGTTTGAGGAAGCTTATATGGTCCATTTCAATGATTCTTGCACTTCCATTTTATTATTTTCAGAAGGACCTCTCCCTAAAGAAAAGTTAGCTACCTGCTATTTTGAACAGAATGTCAAGGACTTTGGGCTACGCATGTTTTCCTTACGAGGGAGAGACAGCGTTAGTGAGCTGTGGGATGCACGCCTAGCAGGTGGTGATTTCCATACTCCATTTGTGACGAGAAATTTAAGAGGTAGGGTGTTCGTTTAATTTAAATTGTTTCGTTTAATTTTAGTTGTTTTGCATTGTATTTTATTGTGATAAAATGTACAAGAAACGTAGTCCAAGAGGTTTATTTTATTATTATTCTTTACCCTTCCAAAGAAACAGCAATGTTACAGCAATGTTACTGTAAGAATTAATTCCTGGAGTGAAAAAGAAATCACAGTACTTACACCTTAACGAACAATTTTTTAACCGTCATTCATACCTAGTGACAATTCCCAAGCACAACTGGTTTATTAATGCCTGTCGATGGCAATGTTATATTCCTCGAATTGACGAAACCATCCATCTTGAGTTAGTTAGTTCGATGGAGTTTTACGGCCCAGTTTCCATCCTAATGGTTCAAGACGAGCACGACACGGTTTGTTTTAGATTTGGCTCACTGGCGTCCATCTTGAAATACTCCATTTTTACGGAGTTCGTCACGAAAAAGGACATAATCGAAAACTCTTTTCCTTTCCCGTCTTTTAAATCCCCAAAAAAAAAAAAATGTTTAAACGGACAAGTCGAAACAATGCGGGACGTATAAGCATGACAATGGACTTTCGGATGTAATGGTGATCCTTGCTATAAACCTTCACCAGATCTTATCCTATTTTAATTCACGGTTCATCGTCAGTTTTTCTTTAAAGAAGTAATGCACTTGAAATCAGTTCGTTTCAGTTTGGATACCTAATGGAACAGATCATGCTCAGTACATGTGTTATGAATTCGCGCACACGACAACACCTTAATAATATTTTTTGTTCAAATGACGTCTATCACCCTCCTATCATACTCTGAAATTGGTTTTACACTTCTAAACTCAGTAAATCGAATATATCATCCAAAATATTCAGAAAAACACTCCACTGTTTGTAAACGTTTAGACTAACCATTGACTTCAAAATAAAGAAAACATTTTTATAAATTATGTGCACCATTTGTAGACAAAGCATCATCAGAAGAACGAGATGACTTTTTGAAGTTTCAGAATGCCTTGCAAGTTCTTTCTACCCACCCCAACGTTCTAAAAGCTATTGGATTCCGGGCTGATGTTGGTGGTGAGTAGGCCTATCTGATATTCTAAATAAAATAATGCAGGTAAAGTTGTCACATTTTCGACAAGAACTGAACTTGAAGCTAAGAAGGATAGCACTGTATTCTCACATTAATAGATAGTCTTTTGCTTCTTCAAACATCATAAACAAATTTTCCTCTCATCAATCTCATGTTGTAAGAGTTTGATTCCATAAGTGGCATGATAATTTTATAAACTTTGCATTCTCTTCAGGGATGTCTTATCTTTAACAACTGCAAGGTCAAAGCAATATTCCAAAAAAAAAATCAAAAAAAAAAAAAGAAATCAAGAGTGAACCAAAGCATTCCTTGTCAATGCAGCCCGCTAGTTTAAAATGGAATACAAATATGGCAGCTTCATATACTGATATATCGAAAAAAAATGTCAAATATGAATGGGAGTTTCATTACCCTGTAGGCGCGTAGATTAAGCTAAGTCTCCTTCACAAATGAAAATTATATCATTCTTAAAACTTTCCCTTCAGTGAAGAAACACTTTTGTTTTGGTAATACTTAAACTCAATTTATTAAAAGTGCTTGCATTATTAAAATACCAGGCACGTCTAAACTACACTACAAAATCGCAAATCTTTATTATCTCATCTCTACGGAGGTTTTTCAAGTGATTTCATGACACCCCCGGCGGTCATGTGGTCGTAAATATTACTACGTAACCTAGTAGACCACACTCGACACGCTTACTCGATTAATGTGTACACTCTTCTCATGCCACAGTGCATCCTGTGCAATGCTTTCAGCAAAAGACATGTGTGTTTGGCATGATTTTTCTACAGCATGGTGGATCCGTGACGTAATTACAAACTCTCTAAGTGCTTTATTCGCTTATATTTTGAAAATTTATTGCTACGAGTATTTACAAATTAGTTCCCTACAGGATATACTATGAGTTCTTTGAAGACGTAACACTCGGAGATATAATACAAAGCAAGAAGGGTACACTTAAACAAAGAAAATTTTCAACAAAGGACGCTTTAAGTTTTGCTGACAACATAGCCAATGGGATGGTTTTTCTAAAACTTAGAGGTGTAAGTATTGTTATAAATAGAACAAAAAAGACAATGTTCAGATTTTACGATTATTGCATTATCAGCACGATTATTGGAAACAACATATGCTTTACAAGAGCAGTTTAACAAAGGATTTTTGTATTTAAAAACAAAAAAAAAATTAAAATTAAAAATGTTTGTAACCCTTGTTTTTACAGTTTGACCACGTGGCACTCAGAGCCGATAGAGTTCTTCTTTTTAACGGTTGGAAATGCAAACTATTTGACTTTAACTTATCCTCTAAATCTCAAAAAATTGCTGTCAGAAAGCTTCGAAATGTAAGATGATATAATTTCCTCTATTTTGCAGAGTCAAATGCATTGTATTTGCAGGTTGCACTGACCTTATGCTAATCATCATATAAAATAGGTATGTTCCAAAAGTGCGGGCATGCCATGTTACTCAAGACACTTAGGAGTGGAGGTCATTCATATAAATGATAGTGTCAGGGAAGGAATTGATATGTAGTGATAATTTATTTCATTTCTTGAAGTCTTGCAAGTCTTTATAATAAGGGGTGTAATTGTTACCTGAATATTTCTAAGAAACCGGCATTACCAAATTCCTCTTCTTTACCATGACAAGGTAATAAGTCTTAAGTTCACCGTTCTAAAATTCTATTTTAAAGTGTACGTTTTGCTTGATAATTGGCCATGAACATTTCTGCTTCTCTTTATATGAAGAAATCATAGTAAAAAAAACTGAAGGCGATATTTTTTTTGTTTTGCTTAACCAGCTTAGCTTAAACGAAAGTTTTTCCAAATGGGTGAACGCGTTTTACAGGTTCTTTAAAAAGATTTTACTCTAACCTGTTACTAACATTACTATTGGCAATTTTTATTCCCAATGAAAGGGCAAGCAACTGACAGAGGTGGCTGATCACAAGAATTCAAATTAGCAAACGGTCTAGTGACATGATTAATTTACACCAGATCCGTTTTCTAAATGGAATTCCTATCTAGAGATCAAGATTTGAAAAACCGTATGTTCAAAATCTTCGCCGATTTTCCCCAAAAGAGAAAACCCTTATTAACTATCCTTAAGGAAATGGACAATTCTTTGATACACACGGACAGTAGTGAAATTATATCAAAAATGCGGTATTTTTGACATTTTCCGCTGGCTTTATATAAACCACAGATTAATGAAGAAAAAAGTCAATACACATGACATTCTGAAATTCATTTTGAAACTTAAGCATGTATGAGGGATATCAAAATCGATAGAGATATAAATTGACTTATCTACTGCAGATGACAAAAAAGTAAAAAGAACGAAAAAAAATAATTGGTGCGACATTTAAAAATTCATTATGAATTAAAAATTTTCTAAAAGCTTTAAAAGCAAATATGGAAATTGATTTGCTTACACAAAAGATAAATAACTTAACATTAACTTTGATATTTTGTCTTAAGAACGAAGCGCTTGGATGGTTTGGGCCTGAAGTCGTAATCCTAGAGGCTTACAACAGAATGAGTGATATCTGGTCATTCGGTGTCTTGCTTTGGGAATTATGGTCAGAGGGTACGTCTTCCAAAAGTTACTATACGCATGCTTATAATAAGAATCGGATATGGTGCGAAACATTACATATTGAGAATAATTATCAGCATGATTATTTTCTTAGGATGTTGAAGAGGTGTAACCTAGATAATCTTTAAGTTTGTCACCGTCTTTTGAGACTTTAGCAAATTGCCTTTTTTAGGAAAAGTTCCTCATCAAGGAATTAGCCGGGAAGATCTCAGAGGACATATGAAGCGAAGGAAGGGTTTAAGATGTCCCAGTAATTGCCCAGAAACCATGTAAGTGCACAAGGGAGAGGGGATATTTGTCTCTTAGACATTACTCTTTCCCCCACTGCCCCCACCCTTAACTTTGGTCAATTGGGAGTTGGGTTAGGAAACGAAAAAGTAATTAGCATACGTATCCTGACACGTAATTTTTCGTCCAGAGATGTGCTAAAACCACCGAGCTCCTGGGGGCTTCGCCTCTGGACCCCACCCCTAAAACGGGTGCTTTGGGTTCGGCTTCGATTTGCACCCCAAAAAATTGCCCCAACAATATTCTCTGCCCTAAATTTGCTCTCCTGCTCCTATTTTGAAATGTTGTTGCCGTCACTGCATACATGAGAAAAATGTACTACCAAAATTCCAGAAATATCATCTGTAAGTTCAAAACGTATTCCTGAATAACATTCAACATTTGTTACGTTTAAAATTTTGCCAGTTTACTAAAATTTGTGAATTACTTCTTGTTGAATTTGGGAGGCACTATGGAGGACAATCATCCCGAGGTTAGGGTAAAGCTGGTAATTTTTTTCAGAATTATATTATTTCACACTTGAAGAGACGTGATGAAGAAGACACAAGATTACTCAGGTTTCAGTTCCACATTACATTGCAGAGTGAATTGGATCATCATGTTTTTAAATAGATCTTGCGAGGGAGATAATATTCTTGAACATGAAATGCAGTTTCAGTTATTCATTAATTTACATGGTAGGCCTAAACGTTTATCCAGAGTTAATCTTCAGAAAGCTAACACAAAGACTTTTTTATTCATTTGTTTTCAACAGGCCCATTATATATAAAATTTTGGTTAGCGTTGCTTTCATTTGACTGTTATATGGTTTCCTTTCGGTTAAAGTTTTTCTTTTTTTGAGGAGAGCTTATCGGCTGTTTCTCTTTCGAGATATCTTTTAAAACCTTTACCGTTAATGTAACCTGATATTTCACCTTCCATCTCATACCTTTTGAACAGATTCAATGTCATACTATCTTGCTGGAAGTATCAACCAGAAGAACGTATCAACTTTTTGGAAGTCAGAAACAAGATTGGTCACTTTTTGAATAATCCCGAAAATGTTGGTAGCTCTTACGTGTTCATAATGTTCTTATTTTTAAAGACGACCCCCCCCCCCCAAAAAAAAAAATAAAATAAGATTGCTACGTTCAAACCACAGTGTCACGACAAGTACGTCCTGCATTCGATGGGAACAACGCACAATGCATAACGGCTGACCGGTATCATAACAAAATAGAAACCGTTTCAGATTAAAATTCGTAGTAAGTTATGTAACTTAGCTTAGTCAAGGTCTAAATGAATATGGACGTAGATTTCTTAAATGGGTCATGAAATATGGTAAATCTAAAATGCATGGAAGGCGGGTCGAAGTACTTAACAGGTGGGTCCCAAGAGCCCGCTTTAGGTCCAATTGTTGTACCAGAGGATAAAGCCTAGGTGGGTCTGTGACTTCTTAATAACTGGAGGCGAAGTTTGGGGGCGACGTGCACTGTTTAAGAAGAAATTGACTAAATGACTAACGATAAGGCTAACCTAATCCCTGAACTAATCCCTAACCCAATCCCTAACTTAATCTCTAACCTAATCCCTAACCCGAACAAAAATAATATTAATACAATATAATGGTAACAGTCAATCAAGAAACTCCTTGTTAAACAGTGCGCATGTAACCGAAATGTGTGCTGGGTACCAGCGAAAACTGTCCACTGCATGGTTCTAATGCAAGCAAGAAACCACAGAAACATCCACATGAGAGGCGCGAAAAAACATGGATTACCAATTGTGGTCTTCACTGGTTCTTTCCCCATTTTGTCTATATCATTGCAAATATTAAGGTATCTACTTATCCCCGGAATCTACGTCCATGGTTGGAAATAACATAGGTCAGTTACATATGTGAGGAATATCGTGTTGCATTCCTAACAGTAATACTTATTATTTTTTAAGTTTCGTACTTACTTCCATTTTCTTGCTTGTTCCCAGATTTATGATGATGACGTGTATTCTTCAAGGTTTTACGAAGCAATTGGACGGACTGCAAATAGTCCAGCGACCCCTGAATTAATGAAACAAAAAGAATAAAAGAGACTTATTGTCTGACGATAACGGTTAAGACGATAGTAAAAGACCTGAAGTAATGAAAATCTGTTGTAAATAAATCGATCGCACGTTATAGAGTTAAACTATCCAATTAGCAACTTCGTGAATATGCATTAATTTTTTAAAGGGTCTTATTGAGTTGATATCAATGCCTTAATGAGAGTGCTTAAGGGTCACAAAAAATAACAATGCTTAAAGTTAGCAAAATGAGTGAAGTTTTCTCTCCAACAGTTAAGGAAAAAATTGAAATTTTGAATCTTGCATTGTCCTGACTTCTAACGGTTTTGTGCTTAATTTGAAAAAGTGTCTGGTCACGAATTTCTGAAAACGGAATTCTGCCGTTAATTTCTCATTCGTCAAACAATATTTGTATGTGGGGTATTAGGATTGTCTAAGTAGGATCATTTGTCATCAATATGTGAATAAAACTTAGCAGGTTTGGAAAAAATGTTGAATTTCATGGACCAAGTCAATGGGCCGCTATAAGATGTAGACGACGTTAACACCTTTAAAGGATAGTCTTTTGCTATATGGAAACTTAATAACTTACAAAAAGCACAAGACCCGGTTGTCTTAATGAGGCTCTCTAAGTTGCTTTTGATAACCTAATAAGAGTGTTAAGGGTCGCTATCTCATGACAATACTTAAAGTTTGCATAATGAGCCAAGTTTCATATCTAATAGTTAGAGGAAAAGGTAAAATTTTTAATTTTGTGGTGTCCTGACTTGCAAAGTTTTGTGCCTCTTTTGGAAAAGTGTCTGGTCACAAGTTTTTGCAAACCGAAGAGAACCTCAGAGTACAGACTCATTAAACAATTATCTGTAGGTAGTATACGGCGATTGTCTTAGTTTGACCATTTGTCATTGGTATGTGAAGAAAAATTTTGGGCAAAAATTGTTGAAATTCTAAACCAACTCAAGGAGCCCCTTTCACTTATTACACTTTTAAAGAAGTGCCCTGTCACCCCTGGCAATGTCAGGCAATATAAGTTACGAGCGTTAACCATTTGTTTTGGATTGACGCATATATTAACTAAGTAACTAGCCCAATATCTCATGGACGAACTGTTACCTACGAGGCTGCTTTTATCCAATGTTTGGAGAGATTAGACCCAACCCTGTGTCACTACTCATACGGACAAAGCGCACATTTTACCCGCTACTTGCTTGGACGTGAAAGGTGTGTCTGACAAATTGTCAGTGCATATTTGAATATTATCAAAAAGCCGATAGATAAGGTACATGTAGCGAGTATGTGAATGTGAGCGTGTGCCTTGAAATGAAATCACGACATTTGGTTTTTCTTTGAAACATTAGATCAAATTATATCATTTTCATGAAGAATAGACTTATTTCCATAACTAACATAAAATGTTTTAAGAATTGTTAATATTTATCTCTGTGGTAGAAAAAATATCTTTAAAGGACAGTTTGGGCTTTAGATGAATCTGGAGAAAATAAGTTATTTTGTACTGATGATTTCATGTCTGTAATGAAAGATAGTCGTAAAATGAGCTACTCTGCATTTTTGCCGGTCTTGAATTTGATGTCAATCGCAAAGCTCATGTTTGTAAGGAGGAGAAAAATAGAATGACTGATTGAATGAAAAAAGAATGATACATGACTCCTTGGAGTCATGTATTTATTTTTAATGGTATATACGCATGTGGAAAAGGTGATATGCAGTACAGAACTGCATTCCCTGGAAAGATGTGCATTACAACCGAACAAACATTTAACCTTATTTGATTAAACATCTCAATTTTTAAGCATGTTTAAGTATCACACAACACATGTTTTCTGGATATGTGGAGGAATTGAGTTTTCCGATCATTTAGCAGGCAAAGGGCTTAGTGACCCCGTTCCCTGTTGATCTCTTGTGGAATTCAGAGAGAGGTTATACCGAACACTTTAAAAATAGAGCCTACTGCCATTGCGCTTGGTGACCAGCAGTTGGGTTGGGAAAACAAGCTAGTGAGGTACAACTGGAAAAAAAAAAGACCTTGGCCTGCTCGGCTTTACCAATTGGTTGAAAAATTAGCCGTAAAACTCCATCTAACCTAACCTTATTAAATCAACTAATGTTTCAATGGATCTCTTTTCAGCTCAATATTTTCAATTATTCATTGCAATAATGATGGAAAATGGCGAGGCGCTAGACAGAAAATGAGGGAAAAATTGAGTGTAACAAACACTCATGTCTAACTGAGCAAAAAGTGAACGAACATGTTTAGGAAATTCCAGCTTTAAAGGTAAAACAGAATGGGGCAGAAAGAAAGAAGTTGACAAGCCAGCATATGTAACATGTCACATGTGATTTTTTTTAATGGGAATTTCAAGCACGCCTTTTTGAACTTCCAGTTTGAAATTGAACCCCCATGTAAATGTCCAGTGTAAAAAAATTCACCCGGAATGAAATTTGAGCGTTTGCTTTTAAAATTGCAATGTATAGACAATTTATAAGAGTGCAGCTAAAACACGGAAGCATTTATAATAGATCATATTTTAAGCATTGAGGAATGTAAACAAAGAAGGTCAAACTATTCAGAACGTCCTAATAATCATGAAGATTGTTTAAGAGAGAGATCGAATGGTATATAATAAGCTTTTGGCACATTTTGTTCTCAGCCGTATTGTCAACCAAGTGCAATGAAAAAATATGAGAAGTCTTCATAAAAGTACAAACATGGAACGACCTTGTAAGATTTTGAGCATAGGAAATTCGATGCAACTACATGGGGGTTGAAAGAGTGGCGTACCCATATGAGGCAGAAAGTGAAACGCCTTGTCCTTTCCCTCTCGCTTCCACGCCCCCCCCCCCCGAAAAAGAAAAAGTCTGGTTAAGCAACAGAAGCTAAAGAAGATGAAAAAGCACACTGCTGTACATATATTATCTGAAGATCTACTTTATGGCAATTGCTATTAACGGTACCAAACCCAACACAATGTCACTTGCTATCAAACGGTATTTAGCAAAATAATCATGCAAATTCAGAATAGTTACCCAGTCAAGACAATTCTCCATGTGTTTCTATAGCTGAGGGGATCGTTATTGGTAGGCTGAACGGAAATTTAGTATTAAAAACAAGTTCTTTCCATATTAAGAACAACATGAAACAATAGGCATCAGTGTCAACAAATTATGGAGATGAGAAGCGTTTCTTTTGAAGATTTGAACAATTACCGTTACTTAATTTGCTCTTTGGCTTATTTTCATTTCCTTTAAAAGGCATGTTTGTAGAAAATATTTAGCTGTATCGAATGGTAACATTGTAAATTCATGCAAATCATGCCAATGATATAAATCATGTAATAAAGAACGAACATGTATGTTTTTACAGATTGAAAAAATGAGTGAACTCCTCAGTAGGCGCATTAGAAAGGGAGTTTCTTTAGACTTCGGTTAACCACACCTGTCGATTCTGGATTTTGGACTGGGCATTTAATTGGTATTTATTACCAAATGCAGTAAGAAGTAACCAAAACATACGCAAAGCTTAGAAAATCAATTATTCTTTTACCTGCAACCAATCTCCCTGCTCACTAATGAGAGAAGGCAGGTGATAGACAGGGGGCTGTTTCAGGTTAATAACGGTTTGTAAACTTCAAAGGCCATGTCTATCGTATGACTACCGCAGATCCTACGATCGAGCCAAGTTTCGCTCGAAAGCAGTATAGCGAGTAGAAAGCATAATGCCTTAAGCAATCTGACTCTATCATTTCTTAACGATACAAATTACGAAGTAAATGTCAAAATAGGTAATGCGTTTATTTCTCATGGCATTTTATTTTTATTTCATGTTTTATCACTTTCATTTGAAGCTATGTCATTAAACGTTTTGACATCTAGAATACCTTCCGTGATATTCTATCCACTTGGTCTCGCCAAATGAACTGCAAAAAGCCATTTTTCAGCTGCTAGTAAACTTATTAAGTGACACTATATTTCGTCATATTTCGTCATTTTTATATTCACGTCCCCATATTTCCCGTGTACTAGGTCCAGTGTCTCCAGGACGTGAGCTGAAAATTAAACATCGATGAAGTTGACGTACAACTTGCGCACACATGGTTGATGAAAAAAAACTAAACAAACAAGACCAAACCAAAAAAAAAAAACATCCCAAAATTTGAAACGACTACCTAGATGTCCATGAGTTCATTACTGTCGATAAATCTTCTTTTTTACGTAGTGAAAATGTATTTTAAAATGGCGTTTCTTTCAAAGGGTGATTTAAATCATGCTGAATGTCATGTGCCCCACCATCGACGGGGAGGTACGTGAATTCAATAAAGGTGACGACAAAATGATTACTAAGGTACAATTTATTCGCCCTGGTGAAAATACATACACCAATATAGACTGTAGCTGAACAAGTCATTAAAAGAATGTAACTGATCAAAGACAGTTTGAGTTACAACTTTTTGAAACCATGTTAAGAATGACAGTAAAACCTAATCATTTACTTGATCCAATATTAGCAGTCTGATAATAGTGTTAAGAATAGAAGTCTTTATCACCTTAGAAAATGGGACGATGCGCAGTGTTCAGCAACAAAATTCCTAACTGGCTAACGAATACCCTAATCCCTAACCTAATCTGTAACCCGAACAAAGAATATAAAATCGATACAATACAAAAGCAACAACCAATCAAGAAACACCTTGTTAGACAATGCGCATCTCCCCAAGAAAATACTGCGCACACAACTTACACGGGCTTACTGAAAGATCCGGGGAAGGGCGCCTTCAGACAGTCAAGGGGTAGCAATACACATTTCGTGTCGGCGTTCCTAAAAAAAAAAAAAAAAAAACAGTGACCTCCGTTAGGTTGCATGAATTCATTAGGAAGTTAACACAGAAAGCAATGATTTCTAACATATTCGACTTTGCAAACGACATTTAAAGAAGAAAATTTCAAAAAATTATCGAAATACTCGTGCACAAACAAATGTTTTGCAGCCTCATAAAAATGAAAACGTATTGAAAGCCTGAATATTTTTCTTTACTTGTAATTGTCTTATGTAGCTCGATACATTGGTCATTTGAGTGCTCTCACAATGTCTAAAACACATAAATCGCTAATTGCAGTACTTCACAAGTGGAGGGCTTTCGTCATTATCAAACGATTTAAAAATCAAAACTGCCTTACTAAAGTGAATAATAAAATAAAATAAAACAAAACACAAGAAGTAAAACGGGAGAGATTTTCGGTTGGATATGAGGATATGATGACCTGCAAATGCTGATAGGAGTTGCTCTATCAATGCTATTCATGACTCTTCATGTCTAATCAACTTGGTTAATGGGGAAATGTACAGGGTGTCTTCACATGACCAGATAACCATTTTTTCTGTAATAACTATTTGCGAGGAAGGATTCCAGGAGAATGTAGCACTTTAATACCCAAACTTCTAAGGTAAGTTAATAGACTACCTCAAACAATCGTTTAAAAGGGTTTTAATCGTCTGAGTCGTTCCAAGAAGACACACGTTCAATTTTGCATTGCTGCAAAGGAGTGAGTTCCGATTGTCGTTGCAGAATTGTTTAACAATTCGTTAAAAGATTTATATAAAATGGATGATTTCCCACATAACTAACAATCCAATAAAGCGTTCGACATTGTTATTTACCTTAGACAAATGCTCTGTGTTCACAAAATGTTGAAGTGTACATTTAAGCGGCTAAAGTACTAGGTCCACATATGTTGAATATTGTTTGCAATTTGGCAAATTTATAAATTAAGGGACAATAGTAATTATGGAAAAGCAATATCCTTAAAAAAGATGTATCGTTCGCGAAAAGTCTTTGCCTTGTGGAACAAACATGCTGGAACCGTTGTAACAGTTAGCAAATCCTGTAAAAGGAAGATTAAGAGTTCAGTGGAAAATATTATCCTCGTTTTGTTCTATATCACTGATGATTCACCAGAATCAATAAACATTAATGAGGACTTTTCAAGTCAGAAAAACACACATGAAATCTTTGTGAATTGATGTTAGATGGAGCATACGTAATTTTTGGTGGATAAGGAAATTCTTCGTAGTTA
Organism: Holothuria scabra; assembly: GCA_037179385.1. Lineage (NCBI taxonomy): Eukaryota > Metazoa > Echinodermata > Holothuroidea > Aspidochirotida > Holothuriidae > Holothuria > Holothuria scabra. Next base: position 43,631,812 of record CM074189.1, read on the forward strand.
GACGAAAAACTAGACAGTACATCGATTGATTCTGTGACCAATCACGACGTTAGAACATGATTACCGATGGTTTTGGATTGTTTTGAACACACTAAATGATTGTGTTGAGGTGGACAACTTGTAAAGTAAAATCTAATGACCTCTTTAAATAGGAAGAAAAAAACGAATGAATACATTTTAACACCCAAAGATATTCTTTTTTTAAAATGATCTAAATCAGTATGGTGTCTTCGCTTGCACTTTTCAGTTTTTTTAAACAATTTCTCTAAACTCTTCATATCATATTAGGTCACTAGCCTAATATGTTATCTTTATGTGTTTTCTCAACATCTCAAACTCAATAGATTCTATAAAGGACAGAAGCCATGTCGTTACCTTTGTTGGCAATATGGTGCTTTGTGGGAGCCGTCCTACTCCTAATTGGTTACAATTTTGGTTGATTACTTTTTCAAAACACGAAGATTTGTATTCAATGCCCATGTTTTCATAACTTTTCATAATGAATGCGCATCTCCGACCAACATATGGGCGAATACCGCATGATCATATCCCCTGTCCTCCCCAGTCACTTCGAAGAAGGAATAAAATAAAGCATTAAAAAAGTCGACTGGCAGGCTAATATTTTCCCGTTGCACTGAAAGCGTCTCACACTATAAGGGAAATATGAATTTTGTAGGAAGAGATTCGACCTGTCTTTTAACGTCAAATAGTTTCACGAAACGTCGCAAAGATTACAATCATATATAGCACATTAGAAAAATTTCTAGACAACAAAATTGCTCAGCCTCCTATTATTGTCTTGATAGTCTTTTTTCCCGAAATGGACGAATATCCGAATAGTTTCAAAGCTTTTGCCGAAAACGCAAAAAACATCATAATCATAGCAAAACTGTACTAGAAATGTAGCAGTTCAAGAAACATTCTTATAGCTAATGAAAGAGAAAAGAAAGAAAGAAAGAAAGGAAGAAAGGAAGAAAGAAAGAAAGAAAAGAGAAGAAAAAATGACCTTATTTCTTGAGCAGACCACTGCTGGGTGGTCTGGATGTTTTTATTAGCTAAATTACAAGTAGAGATATGACAAAGGTGTGTTGTTTTAATCAAAATGAGCTAATATATTAAAAAAAAAATAATAAAAATAGAAAAATTAAATAACATTTTGATTGTAATGTGTGATAATTCTTTATTGATACACTTTAGCAACATGGAGGCTGAAAGACAGAAGTATGCTTGGTCGCGATTACAATAATAAATCAAATTAATGAAAGCCAGTTTTGATTGTAATGTGCCATAGTTCCTTTTTGATACACTTTAGTAACTGAGAGGCTGGAAGATGGTTATGGTCACGATATTGCAATATTGATTGTGAACCACAATGGAATGTCAGACAGTTGCTAGAGTTCACAGGCGCGGATGCAATCATTTCAAAACCGGGGGGGGGGGGGGGACTGAACTTAGAGAAAGCGGGTAATAGGGACGGACGGTGATTCTCTGTCTAAATATACCAGTGGCGTACGAAGCAATATGAAAGTTGCGGGGGCGGAACAATTTTGGACCATGTTCCACTCCCTACCCCATTTACCAAAAGGTACATTTTTTATGCTAAATTTTTCGCTTCTTTCTACGAGCTAAAACATTTTTTTTAATTAAAAAAAGTCAGATTCTTTCTAAAGTTTGAACCATGCTGTACTGCGCAAATCGAAAATTTGGGTCCTTTTACACGTTTGTTAATATGGAGCGTGTATTGCAAGAAATATTTTCAGATTCAGATTTTCCTGTAAGGATATTTGTATATTTGGGGGAGCATTGAAGAATCTGCGTTTCCTGTTAGCATATATCTGAGACGTGTCGCATGTCGACCGAACATCGTTGTTGTTACATAATGTTATCGAAGGAGTGTGGAATGAGGTTTCCCGGCCACATTCAAAAAGCTGGACAAAATATTTCAAAATTGAAAGCCTTTATTGAAGAAAGTTTTAGCGAAACGGAACTGTACCTGCTCGGAAAATTTTACCAATAACTGATTTATGGTGATCAATTACGTGCATACATGGTTGTAGGTTAGCTCGTGCGGAGCGCGCGGAAATATTTGCCTTTTATTAAAGCTAATAATTACAAATAAGAAGCTTTTATTAGGGAAGAATTTGGAATTTTATGTTAGAAAAGTAGGGAAAACCGCAGTGTATTTGACTGATGTCACAAATGGCAAATTTGCGCATTTTTCACTTTTTCGAGCCAGGGGCAATCGTCCCTCCTTTTTGTAGCTACGTCATTGCTCTGCAACATTGATCGGTTAGTATGAGCAGGGAGTTGTCTAAATGACACCTCCCTGGTATGAGAGCATAATTCGCGACCCTTCCCACAGCCGGTCTCGGGCTTATAAATAGTAGCTAAATTTTCCGAAGTTTCTTTAATTCTTAGGAATACCACTGTATTAGGGACGTATTGGGGTGCTAAATTCGTTCCCCATTTCAACAAATATACGTAGATATGGGGCTTTTACTGCAGAAAGCTTTGGATTCTGATTTTCCTTTGGTGAAATTTAAAGAGTTTGGGGATTACTGACGAATCTACACTCCCTTCATATATCGGTGGCAAATCTGAGAATGATTGCACGACGACTGAATCATTGTTGCTACAAAATGTTATCTAAAAATCCTTACGAACTGACACCCTCCGGTGACATTTGAAGTTTCCCAAACTTTGTTGTCCTTTTTAGACAAAACATGTTAAAAGAAAGAGCTGTAACTGAAGAAAATTTGGAATTCTGTAAACGAAAGTTTACAAAAACAGCAATAGGCCTATAGCTGCCGGTGTTTCTTGATGATGTGGTGTCACATATGGTAATATCCGATTTTGTCATTTACAAGGCTCGCATGAAACTGAATTATGAGGGAAGAATAATGCTTACTATATTGAATTTTACGAAATTTTACCCTTTTTTGAGATTTGGGAATTGAAAAAAGGGGTTTTCTGAACCGGCTTCCGCCGCTCATTTTTTTTTACTAGCCACCATCGTTGGAGCGGAGCGTACAGAAAATTTTGAAAAAATCTTGATCACTCAGGCAGCCGCCGGAAACGACATTTCCTACCGCCTTGTAGTAGAATCTAGGCAATCATTATTTTGAGCTTTCGTTTGCAATAATATAGAAAATGAGTAAGTTATACCAACCCTAGTTACAAGTCTTAGCTAGACTACGTGACCACTTAGACAGGAGGGGATATATTGGACACAGTCTACAAACCCAGTCCAAACGAAGTAGCCTGCTGAATTTTAATACAATAAAAAATGCACTTTAAGGTGTAACACAAACTTATTTAGTATTGAAGTCGAATGCTGGAACTATCACTTACTCTCCAGATACAAAAATACTTGCAACCCTGTTTCGTTTCGTCCTCTCTTGCATATGTATTCCCCTGTGTTGTTTGGTAAAAATCCATCAATATACAAATGGGAACTACTCTTGTCTAGCTCATTTTTTACGTTGTCGATTGTCCTAAAATACGAATCGTTACCAGAGAAAAGAATCCTTCCATTAAACCACCACAGAATCCGCTTATCCGAATCATTATCAAACGAACAAGTTAATGTTACAGAGCTATTAAGAATAACTCCCGGAGAGGCATCTGAATCAGCAATGGATGGCAATGAATCACAAACGGGCTACATAGCCTTTACAAGCCTCATCGCACTTTACAAGGATCCAACGTGTTTGAGCAGCGTGATCAGCTGAAACAGAAATCAAATTCAACGTATAGCCCAATTCTCCGTTGCCACCATCAACAACGTTATACCAGGGAGGTGTGATTATACCATGGCTTTAATTCTTACTTGTCGCTTTATAATTAACACTTAAAACATACTTGAATGTTTTAGTTTTGTGTTTCTCCGATATGATTGTTTTTTATCGCTTTCCCTCTATACCCGGGAATTTGTGTTTGAGGGAAAGGATTAGCGTGAAATAGCCCCTTGACTATTCGCGTAGATAAACATTAAGTGCATTGGTTATTTTTGATGTGGCGAAAAGGGGGATGGGGACTTAGGCCGTAAACCCCCCCCCCCCCTTGGATCCGCGCCTGCTGAACAAACAACATTCGGATGATGGTTCTTAAATTATCTCACATATAGTGAAGAAGACTTCCAATCAAAATTGCACAAATTCCTTTTTTTCTCACTATGTTTCAAATTCTACTACCAAAACCCATTATTTGAACGATTGCGTAATTTCAATATTTTCTGAGCTCTTTGAGCCAACTGATAGTAGTAGCGCTCTACTTACATAGACTTTCAGTGCGTTTGGCCCCCTTGTTGAATATTCCTGGCTAAGCAGTCGAGTCCGTTGTCTCCCAACACTTTGAAAATTGGCTAGACAATGGTTTAATGAATGTCTGTTTTTGAATGCTGGCGTAAAGCCCTGTACATGATTTGAAATTTAAACGTAAATAGTATCCGAATAATTAAAAAAATATAATGATATTTTATGCAATTTCTTTCTTATTAAGTTTTTTTGATACGTATTGTATATTGCGATATAAGATTATTCAAGATTAGAATTTATGCGTAATTTTTTACCAAGACAGGTAGCAATAACTAGATCCACACATTTTCATTAAGGGTATTTTAATGAAAAAAAGAAATTAGTTTCTTTTACATCGTCTCCCCCTTTTTTAAAGCAACCATTTGAGCGACAACAATACCACGGTTTGTTCTAACTTTTTTCTTTGTTTTAATTTCAGATGCAGATTCAGATGCCTCTCAAGGAGTTATTTTTAATAACTCTTTAACATTAAATTGCTCGTTTCATAATGATTCGGATAAGCGGATTCTGTGGTGGTTTAATGGAAGGATTCTTTTCTCTGGTAACGATTCGTATTTTAGGACAATCGACAACGTAAAAAATGAGCTAGACAAGAGTAGTTCCCATTTGTATATTGATGGATTTTTACCAAACAACACAGGGGAATACATATGCAAGAGAGGACGAAACGAAACAGGGTTGCAAGTATTTTTGTATCTGGAGAGTAAGTGATAGTTCCAGCATTCGACTTCAATGCTTAATAAGTTTGTGTTACACCTTAAAGTGCATTTTTATTGTTTTAAAATTCAGCAGGCTACTTCGTTTGGACTGGGTTTGTAGAATGTGTCCAATATCTCCCCGTCTAAGTGGTGCCGTAGTCTAGCTAGGACTTGTAACTAGGGTTGGGGTTGAGCGCTATATTTAAAACCAAACGTGGAGTATTTCATACCTCGTTGGCATTTATTCAATTGAAACTATAACATACTGGTATTTACTTTGGTTAAATACAACCTGACTGACCACACGACCGACCGACCACCGACCGAACGGCAGACCGACTGACAAAAATGACCGACTGACCGACCGAGCGACGGACCAACCGACTGATCAACGTAAAGTATGACCGACTGTCCGATTACTTGGGCGGCGGTATCATATATTCTTTGTGGGGTAACCCCCCTATAGATTTGTTATGTAAAAATAAATGTTCCTTCGATGAATTAAACGTCCACTACATTATACAACTTGATTCGATTGGTACCACATTAATATAAATTTAGATAGCAAGATATTATGTAATATTTGAATAGGGAAGCACTTCTTCATGGTTTAGTTATTTCCATATTTCCAATGGGATGTTTTAAGTTATCTTAAGCTAACGGCGAGAGTTTTCGTCATTCACCTGAAAAATTGTCAAAAATTCAAATTGATTTTTGAAGGCTCATAATAGGTTACTTGATACCACATTAGATAATATACAATTCTTTAACCACAGTTTTTTAAAACATTTTGTGTTCTCTCAATTTGACACCGGAAAAAAGGACTGGTCGGACTTCGAAGTAATTTTTCATAACTTTCTTGTTTAGGTTTTAAAATAGCTAAAGCCACTGAAGATCCTTCTAGCTTCAAGACCAATTATATATTATTTGTATTAATCATCGTGATAGTCATTATCCTGTCTTCGATGTTCTTGGCCTTCATATATGGTAAGATCAACGAATGATATTGTGTAGGCTAAACATTAATTATAAAGGAGGTTCTTATGACAGCAACAACTAAGTTTATTTGAAATTGGTCGTGTGCCCTTCAAATAAGAACTTTGTTTTATTCATGATTTTTTTTTTAATTCCATTACATATGTAATCAAATGTACTGATTTATTAAAATCTCTTAGGATTATCAGATTCTTTGTGTAAATATTTAAAGGAACTTAAGTAGGCCTTGTTGGATCCTATGGTATGTAGGATATGGAATTTCAAGCTGCATACTATGAAATATAAATGAGGAATTGGGTATAACAATTCTAAAGTGTGTTTGGCATTATAAATTTTAGACGTTCCTACAAGATTAATAAGAAATATTTATAGACCTTTGCCGTTATTTCGTCCCCTTAAATACCATACTTCCTTTGAGTTTTTATGCGATTTTAACTAAAATTTTTGGTAAGTTCCCGTAATGATTATCTCATTTCTTTCTAATGCTGTTCCATTTTGATTTTAGTTGGACTGACTTTTCGCTCAAGGATGTACTCGTAAGTAGTAGATTTTTTACTGTTCCCCAAATATAAGAAAAATGTGTTCACTACGTGTGTAAAAAAGAGTGGAAAACATTTCAAAGCGCAAATAGAAATTCAAAATCGTATACATTGCCTTGTACCATTAAATTTAAATAGTGTATTGTACCTTTATCTTTAGCTAGTATGCACAGCCATCCATTTAACTAGTAACATACCAACCATAAAAGGGCAAGAGAAGTCTTGCATTTTAAGTTGTGAAGAAGACTACCTTGTTTCATAAATGACTCTTGAGAGATAATATTTTTTTCTCCCCAATGTAAAAAGAACTAGGAATTACTGGTTGGTTTAACTTGAATTTACAATAAAAAATAAAAGTTCATAAAGGACACTTTGAAGAGAAATAAGATGAAAATTGAAAGGTTATGCTGCTTCTCTCCAAAACAAGTTTGGGACGACTGCTGTTGCCCTTCACGATGGGATCTCATCCTTCAACAGGTTTCTTAACCTGTCATATTTACAGATTTTTGATCCTCATTTCCTACAGATTGGATGACATATCAATGAATGATTGCATAGATGAAAACTACCGCCCTAAAGATGCAGGCAGTTACGTTGGTACAGCCGATTATGAAGAAATTGAATTTCCATCAGGAGCTTCAACGCAAGACGTATACGCCAATAACACATATAAAGAAAAGTGACAGACTAGTGATTTTTCACAATAAACATTGATTTTGATCGTTGTATATTTTATTCAATTATCATCCACAAGTGACCTTACAAAAAACTCGTGTTGTTGCATTACAAATAGACACATACATGACACTATCGCACTACTGAAACATAGAATGGTCAAAAGTTAAAACAAAAAAGAGTAGAATTAGGATTTCATCAATAACGACTTACAATTGTTTGTAATTATCTTTTTTTGTAATTAACTTACGTTGAAAATTTCAGTTTTGAGCTATGTTAACAAACGTGTTGAGATCCGTTTCATATTATCCGCTGATCACCTGCGTCGGATGTGCCAAGGAGCATTTTCACGGAGTAGTGATTTTACCTTACAAGAAGCTCTGCAATGTTTTATTTATAAGCGTCAAGAAGTCTTTATTACCATGGCTGTCCCAAGTAAAATTTATCTTGAGTTTAAATAACATGTGGTGATTTAGTGCACCGCAAGGAGGTCCTGTGAGGAAATTTAATCAATTTTGCAGTCCAGAATAGATAGCGTCAAAGATTTAAGCATTAACAAAATATGTATAATGGCGCAAAATCTTGTAGCTGATTTTTCAGCCGAGTTACAAAAGGGGCTTTCCAAACTCTGAGATTTGTTAACTCATGCTTCACATTAAATTTAAAAGAGACTTTTCAGATGGTTATGATTAGTGAGCTCTTGTTTACTTAATGTTGACTTAAGTTTATGTAGCAAATCATGTGACAAATACACAGTCATCACGGATCCAGTAATGTTTGAATACGAATCTGCCAGTACACGGCTATAGCTTTGTTATTCATTGTTTTATTTTAGTCTAAAATAAAACGATGCCTCTTGATGTCCCCCTTTTATTGAATGAGTTTTTATTTTCGACCTAGTAAGTTTTGGAATAGGATTTTGTTTTGTTTACTAGGCTAGCATTTTTATCATGATTATTCAAAAATGAAAATGTTTGTGTTTATTAGAAAGCTACATGAGTCTTTACCTTACACCAATTGGAATCATTCATTAAAAAGCTCAGCTGCATAAACAGGTGGAGTTGAAATGCAATTTTAATACTGTTAAAGTTCAAGTTCTGTTTCACCTGTTAGCAGGTGGGAAATACTGTACGCATATCCTACAAACTCTCGACATAACTTTGTTTTTGGCTTCCTCAAAATGACATTCACATAGGGAGAAACAGATGTGTGAGAGAAAAGGTTAAACGAGTTAATACGTTTGAAGTGGACGTAACAAGGAAATGCATATGAGTAGCTGGGTGCTTACATTTTATCCAAGTTACGTATACGTGGCCTTAACTTAAACAACTAGCGACTTGTTCACACTTTCAATGCCGTTATTGATTCATAGGTATGAACAATGAATTGTGAAATTGATTTTCCAAACGAAAAATGAAAAGTTGGTTCTACATACGGGTTCGAATGCCAACTTTTATGATAAGTTGTCGAAGTAGAAATTTGGACAATGATCCCTTTAAATGAACTCCTCCATGATGCACCTAGTTTCAGGTGAGTTTATATCGACATACAATGTTATGAGCACCTGCCTGCTCACTTTTTCATTGGTCACTTTTCTGAACGTAGGCAGGACTTCCAATCATATTTCTCCATCCAATAGTTTCTTATACTTTTGGTCTTTTAAGTTACTCCATAGGCATGATTATCAAGGTAGAAACGACCAACACAGATACAATGTACAACCAGGCATCTTTTGCCATTGCATCATACCTGAAAACCATGTCAATTAGGCCTTCACTTTGGTATATCTACCCCTTAAAAGGAACTGACATGTCAGAAGAAAAGTAAGAAAATACATTTAAAGGCAAATGGGAGACATATAAGCGACAGGTAATGCAGTTCAATGGTTTTTAGAGAAATAATTGATTCACACTCTCTTTTGATGAACTTTGTTTGAATAACTATTTGATGGAACCTATTCTTGTTATGCAAATGGTACACAGAAATGGTTCATGCATTGCATTTACAATGTTTTTGGTCGTTTGTAAAACTTCTTAAACATAATCCAAAGGTGATCTGAGGTTTTACCTTCTTGAATGTTATATGCCAGCCTCTGTGTTGAAAAAAGTATCACAAGGTAACGCAACCATTTGTGGTCTTTCTCTCTCCCAAACATGATGAATCACAACGTACATTTCAGTAGTTTAACATTGGTGTCACGACCTAAGGTCATACCGAGGCATCACTGACTGCGTCGAACGGGCTCAAAAACGAATTATGCACCCCACACCATGTCTCAATCATTCTGTTGTATGCTGTTCCAGGAATTAAGAGCACATAAGATAGATCATATTACATGCAATACGGTTGCCCCTCAGGAAATTTCCATCACACTGTCAGTACTGCCCTGTTAAGTTCCATCATATTCCACCAAACACATTAGTATAAAGCAGTATGAATGTGCGTTTTGTTTCAATGGAAAACGTGTTCATAGTTAAGAATAAGATAAAGTCCTCTTTTGGTTCTTCTGACTATAATTACGGTTCGAAACTAGTGCTAATTGCTTGACTAGTTGTTAGTAAACACAGGTTGAAAAATTTTCGTTTTCCTCTAACTAGGACCTAAGTCAATATTAGTATGATGCCTTTGAAGTAATTGTTGAAGCAACGAAAATCTCTACATCCAACTGATTTGAAAGCAAACCCCCTGCTACTGCTCTATTCAAATTAAAGAGTCATTCCTCAGTATTTTAATATTTCAAAGAACCACCCCCAGCGTTGCAGTTAACAAAAAAAAAAAAAAAAATCCCGGTCTCTTTCAGCGTGTGTGTGGTCATGATTCGCATCAGTTTCCTCCTATATCACGAACCGTTGTTCACGCTGTAGGAGGCGCTTGTTATTGCCTAACGCAGCGTGATACGAATGTTTCGATTTTCCCATCAACCGAAAGTAAGGCAGGTAGGATCTTGCATGGAAAATTTCTTGGGTGAACAGATCTGTTGTTTAATACAGAAAGATTAAAAACTTGTTAATTATTGTTCATCAGGAAGATCTTTCTCTAGTTATCTCTTTCTTATAATCAGGTAGTTAGTTAGGGTTTTAATGCTCCATTCCTACCCAATTTGTTTACGGTTGGCAACAACCTATTTCTCGCTGTGACTCCCTTTTTCATTCTCCTTACTCAACCACAGTGGCAAAACGTTCCAGTTTGAACGGCTTCGGTACAATCCGATTTATTCTTTTCTAACATCCAATAGAATACCCCTAGAGTGTGTTGAAGGTAAGTATGAAAGGTTGCGGAATAAATCATTGGTCCAACTTGAGACAACAATGCAGAGACAACAGAGTATAACATGTTTTCGCCTCTTGAAATAGCACATAGCGCAAATTTTTGTGACGTTTTTCTGTTTCTGTTTCTGTATCACTTTGAAATGAAATTGTCTTTATGAGCTCGCAAGCTTTTGATTCCTTGCACAGAGAAGCGGTGAAGTCAACTCATCATTACAAACATTATACGTATTACGTACAAACCTACTGAGTTGGAATTTTTTTTTTGTTTCACCCCTCCCCATAGGTTATTCTTTGACCGAGAACTAAACTAACAAAGAGGTAGTATTCCTAGAAATCTGTACTTCAAATTACTGGCTGTTTTATTCACTAAATTTCTAGCCTTACTCTATTTGCGTCTCCTCGGTAAGAGTAAGAGAAGGGTAGGCGGTTCCACTATCTGACGTTCCAATCAATCGGTAAACCTTACACATATAGGAAAGGCCCGAAATCATCGATCGTGATTTCATGCGAAAGATTTGTTGACTTTTATTTTTATGTCGGGTGTGAATATTTTTTAAGTTTGTTCTTATGACCAAGCTAGACCGGTTTCTGCTGTCTTACTCATTCACTATGAATGGCGCAGCTTCATCAGTAGCAGGTCACCGTGCGCTACCTTGGTTTAAATATTCCTGCTTCTAGTAATAGAGCAATAAGGAAAGTATCATTGTATCTTTTTACTTTTCCGTACTCACAAGCCTTGCTTTTACAAGGCAATCTTTTAGAATTTTGCCTTTTCGTAGGCGGGTGATATTATCGGAAAAAACGTGTAGACATAGAGCTGGCCCGTGTTATTAGGAAATTGCTCCGAGTCACTTGGGTTAGGAGTGTTATTTTCCATGGTAGGCCATGTATTAATGGCGCTGTTGTTTTCTCCACTTGAGTGAAACTCACTAGCAGTTACATAAGATTTGATGCATTTTACTTTTAAGCATGTAGCGAGCTTATATTCCTTTCTTGTCTTTCAGAGGAATTAGAGGATTTTGCTACTACAGTGTATCTCGGGGGTTGCTTTGAAATCCTGTTTCCTCGTAGCTCTCAAACCTTGAAAGTACAAGGCAATCTTCGTGATTTCACCCTTTTTGTGGGCATTGAGAGCTTGTCGGGAAAATCAAATCGATAATTGCGGACAATACTGGCAGCACATTTAATGCTTTGAGTAGCTCAGTTAGGATGGTAAGTTGTTTTCAAGGCGCAAATACACGCAGTTTGTGACAACGATCTCAGTTTTCACACGTGAGTAATTCTTCATAAGCAGTCAAGAAAAACACTTGCATATAAGTTGCGCGGCAAGTTCTCTAACTCTTTTTGAAGATGTGTGAGTATCTGCACTCGAGTGTTTCTTGAAGTTGTTTTGCGTGTCATGAAGATGTATATCACGCAATTATCTCATTTTATATTGTCTATTAGAGAGTTTTTTGGTGTACTTTGGACGGTCTTTCGCCATTGGGTTACACTTGGTTGAAAAGTCTACCTTAGGGGGAAGAAAATTTTGGGGCAAAATATAAGTGTCGCCGTAACGTTTCTACACACTTTTTTCTATAGGAATATGTTAATGGACAAGGGTGCCCTCTTACATTTACAGAGTAGATACAATTACTTTAGTGTTGTTAAATTTACGGACACCTAGCTGTTAACACGAGCGGATGGCTGGCCATTGAAATAACGTTAGTTTTATGTTCAGACGTTAGGGCGAATTCTTTTTCTTATGTATTTAATTGTTATTTTTCGCCCAATGTACAAGCAGATATAACAACTTCCCTTCAAGGTGTGAATAAGCGTGTAATATATGTACATATATATATATATATGTATATATATATATTTATATACATATATATATATATATATGTATATATATATATATATAAATATATATACATATATATGTATATAAATATATATATATACATATATATATATATGTATATATATATATATATATATATATATATATATATATATATATATATATATATATATATATATATATATATATATATTATAAATATTTCACTAATTCGGCACTTAAGGGGAAAGTTGTTGTTGAAAAGTCGCCCTTGGGGGGGAAGAAAATTTTTGGGCGAAATATAAGTGTCGCCGTAACGTTTCTACACACTTTTTCTATAGGAATACGTTAATGGACAAGGGTGCCCTCTAACATTTACAGAGTAGATACGATTACTTTAGTGTTGCTAAATTGACGGATACGTAGCTGTTAACACGAACGGATGGCTGGCAATTGAAATAACATTGTTTATATGTTCAGACGTTAGGGCGATATCTTTTTCTTATGTATTTTATTGGTATTTTTTCGCCCTATGTACAAGTAGATATAACAATTTCCCCCTAAGGTGGGAATTAGCGCGTAATATATATATATATATATATATTATATATATATCTTATATATATATCACTAATCCGGCACTTAAGGGGAAAGTTGTTGTTGGAAAGTCGCCCTTGGGGGGGGGGGGAGAAATTTTGGGGCGAAATATAAGTGTCGCCGTAACGTTTCTACACACTTTTTCAGTAGGAATATGTTAATGGACAAGGGTGCCCAAGATATATATATATATATATATATATATATATATATATATATATATATACATATATATATATATATATATATATATATATATCTCTCTCTCTCTCTCTCTCTATATATATATATATATATATATATATATATGCATATAAGGTTAGTCGAGTGGCGTAGCGACTTTATATGAGTAAGTAAACCAGTGCGGTATTGAATAGTCGCTTGAAGACCTTGGGTCATTTTTTCCTCAAACATAGGCATTGCTTAATACTGAAAGGGGATTTATTTGTTTTAAGAAATCTAATTAGATCTATATCTATCTATATCATCTAATCTAAATTACAGACATGAAATTCCTGTTTCAGAGCTGAGTGCATGCAGCTTATAGCACTCGCCAAATATCGTTTCCGGCCATCTGGGGGGTTTGTAAAACCCCAAAAATTTCTTGTACGCTCCGCGCCAACTGATGGTGGCGCTCCGCTTAGATACTGTACACAATTCAATCATCCATGAATGACCTTGCCCCCCCCCCCCCCCTTGTGAAATTGTGGTGTACAGATGACTTTGGGGCTTCGATAAAACGCTAGAGCCTTTAAAAGTTATAATAAATAAAATAATAATTATACTGCATTTATAATGCGCCATCTGTCTATGTTTTGTGTATATGTTCGTTAATGTGAGTGAGTATTCGTGTTTGTTTGTGTGTATACGCAGGGAGGTGTTACACCTACCTGGTATACATCAGTGCGCTCGACTTCGTGTGGATTGATTAGACGAGTTCAGTCCCGGGACACGTTCGAGGGGTTCGGTTGTTGGAAACATTTTGCCCCCATTAAGCAGATCGGACGTTCCTACCTCGATTCTCAACGGAAGGACCGACCGGTGAAACAAAACCTTTGCTCCTACAAGAGTTTGAGAACGGAACTTAGAAAAAATAGCCCTAATTACCATGAAGCCTGTTTTATCTCTCAGATATCGATACTAACTTTTATCAATTTTGTTTTTTATTCTTTAAATTTTATACGTTGTCTTCATGAAAAAGATATCGTCCAGGAGTTAATTATGTTTACAATTAATTAGCACCTTTTCAGGGAACCATAACTTGTTAAGTATCTTTCTGCTCTTCCAAAATATCAACGAAATTAATGGTATTTTAGTTCTTTATCTTACGATACAATTTATTGTCTATGTTGTCGATGAAACAGGTTGAAGTGCACTCAAGTGAACATGCGCACTTTCTTAATTTCTTAGCGAAAAATCTGATTGGTCGGCGTATGCAAACCGTTGCACAAGTAACCCTCATTAAAATATTGCTGAATTGTGTACAGTTATACTTGCCATACACTTTGATAAATTGTGTTAGTACAGATTTCTATATCTTATACGGGGTGTGTTTGCAATAGTTGAATTTATCGCCGTCATATATATCTTTTATTAGCACTTAAATCACTTTACGCGTCGATTTCGCTTAATGAGGCTATCGGCTCTGTCAAATTGATCTTTAAACTAGTTTTAACTTGTTTATTTTCCAATAAAAACATTAACAAATTATCTCTCACCAAGAATTTATTTCTTTCGTTACAATTAATTGCAAGAAAATGGGACTTATTTTGAAAAGGAGAAAGTCGCAGAATAAAGTTTAGTTTTCATATTAATCAAAAAACAAATTAAATTGAAATTACACTCATTTATCTGCTATATGAAATTAATTGAGCTGGCTATAAAACTAATATTTTTTTTGTCAAGCTACTTCAACGACTTTGATTAATAAACCTCAATCAAGGAAAAAACAATTGTGTCAAATTTTGTTATAAAAAGTTGATATTAATCGAGATAAGACGAAAATTAAAATCCTTACGTCATGCAGTGGACAACAGAAACTTGGAGTTCAACTCAGCTTAAACAGGAACCAGTCGGCAGTAGGACAGAGAACATCGGTCGAAACTCTCACGGTATCGTGTCCCCACAAGCTGTATCGCACGCTTTCCGCTCCGCTCAAGGGACGTCCACGACACAGAATACGACTCCGCACATGCCCGTAGCTTGTCGATACCCATATTATAATAATAACTTGGACCCAACCACGGCCAGCCTTGCTGCGTCATATCACGATGATTTTTCTGCCTGGAACTCGTTTGATTTGGCCACGCATCAGCAAAGGGCGTTCCATTTTGCTACCCCAGCGGCTGCAGCCGTCAACGCCCCACCAGTAATGAGCTTTACACATCTTCCAGGACACCGTACCGCGGGCTACACATTTGGCGTTGCTGGTGGTAAGTGATATTTTCTTTATTATAAGTTCAATGAAGTTCCCGTACCATTTTTCTAAAGTTATTTCAAAGCTAGGAGTAAGAGAAATTTTTGTGGCGACAAACAGTTTTTTTCACAATTTTTCCATGACTTTTATTCTGCGCCACAATTATACATTGAGTTTAAAGAAACAACAAATGACCCGCCGTCATGGTCTGACGTTGCGAATGGGCACCGTATAGATGTGGCTATCTTATCTTGCATATGTGTGGAATTTCGTTACCCCCAAAAATACATTCCTTTTCAACATCAATTAACACAGAATTAACCTTCCTTCTCACTTGAAAAAACCTCAATAATATCTGTTGATTCTCGTAAAAAAATCAGCCAAAAAAAGAAAAACTGAATTTTCGAGCAAAAGGGCATTATTCGCTGTCAAACTATGATTGTATCTTTGTAAGATAATCATACTACTCTTTTTTTACTGTTTACTCTATAAACATACAGTTGTAATTAGAAGTGTTAATTGAAAAGGAAAGATGACGACGGAACTTCTTTCCGGTATTACCGTCCACCGTGGCTGTTTTGTTCCCCATTATTCGTGGTGAAAACTTGAAAACGTTAAAGGGGTATACGATAATCGTTATAAGGCTGCTTAACTTAGCTGAGTTTTTGGAGGGGGCGGGGGGGGGGGGATGGTGAAAACTCTTTGCAGGAAGTTTCCTTACTAACTTGGTCCACAACTGCAGTTCCTCATGGTCGTGTTCCATTCGCAGTCCGAGTCCTGGCCAGGTCATACCGAAGACTTTAAAAACAGAACCTACTGCCGTTGTGCTGGGTACTCAGCATGAGCAATGGGGTATAGGGGAAACAAGCCAGTGAGCCATATCTGGAAAACAGCCGTGGTCCGCTTGACTTAAACCAATTTCTTACAAACTGGGCCGTCACACACCAGCTTGGTGACTAACCACACTCACGGTCCTAGTCTACAAATTTTAAAAACGACGCCGGCTAATAGATTCCGTAAAACTGAAAAATGCTAAATTAGGGTAACAACGGAACGTTATTCCCACATGCCACCAAATTGCTCTTACAACGTGTTAAATATCCTCAAATTTGTAGCGAAGTTCAGACCTGTTGTTCAGTTCCAAGAACACGACGCATTTGTATCAACTTTACCCTAAACCTTTGTACAACATAGAAACACAACACTTGCACATTGATAAAGTTCGCGGCGGACGATTTCCTTAACACAAAAGTTTAACCGATCTGTATTTCCAGTCTACAGTTCGTATGCATGCAACACTTAAACAGCATCGTCTTTATCCCAGACGATAAAATTGAAGACGGTTATTAAATTTTACTGTACAGTCATTACAATTTATAATTTGGCAAACCATGGTAACCCAATCCCTTTATAAAGTCTTGAACAGCGACAATGCATGTATATACTCATGCGTGTTTTACTTTAAGCCTAGGTAGGTTTCCTGTTAAAGACACAAATTAATAGATTTTTGTGTTTAAAAGTTTAAAAAGTCTTATGGTGAATTAAAGGGTAAATTATACTCCCCTTATTTATTATTACTTACTATCATGGTAACCATATTCACGTGAGTTTCTTTTAAATCACGTGGAAGTAGATTTGTGAATGAATGATTTAACTACATGAAAAGCTTTCCCTGAATTCACCGAACATAACTATGCATACATCAATGTTACCAAAAGCCACATTAACACACACACACAAAAGTATATGCAAATGAGACTTTCAGGCAAATAGCTGGTATTTCACAATAATTATATTGTTTTAAAAGACTTTCTATTTTTTCAATGCATATTTTAATACCAGTTTCTGACAGACGCCACATTTTTGTTGTTTCTTTATAAACGAAAATTGTTGACAGGGTTTACGGAGAAGGAAAACTCAATCTTAATAAAAAAAGGAAAGCCGCATAAAATCACATAAATATTGAAAATGGAATATTGAAGTACACTCAGGTGATAAAATTATTCGTTTAATGAGGAGAACTCCGCCTGTATCAGCTTGAATGTGGTTCCAACCAATCCTATTCTACTAAAATAACTTTAAAGTGTTTTTTCAAACATGCGTCGAAATTTTGTATTTTTTTAGACAATCAAAGCTATTCTTAAAAAAAAAAACCAAAAACTATAAGTGGCGTTATTCCGAATTGCCGTGACGTCATTAGATAACTTTTCGAGTTAGTCCGACTGCACTCTAAACCAGTTGGTTAAAAAGCATTGGGCAAAATCCAAAGTGCTCAACATGTGTAAATTATTGCCCAACAATTGGGTAAACAATCTACTCCGTTTGTTGGGGTAAATTAAGGTTTGGTAAAGTCCAAGTGTAGCTAAAAGGTGTTGGGCAAGTTTTAAAGTACCCGACTTTGGGGTAAAATGTAATTGACCGATCAAATGATTAGTAAAAGATCAGTTTAGTTTTACAGATAATCATTTAAAAAAAGTGGTCAATTAAGATCTTGTGGTCGAATAAGATTGGATTTGGTAAATAAAAACTAGAGTAGATCAGCATAGAATAGAATAAAAATCTGGACGAAATTACTTAAAGAGCGGTGGTCGTATGGACAAGAAGTTTTCACTTCTACGTAATCAATGGGACAAGAAATACAAAAGGCGCGATTTCGATTGCTACTTCAAACTACACACTTCACTGTTTATTAACCTAGTGCTGTTAATCACTGGTGCCCCCAACCACTATTAGAGGGCAAACGGTGTAAGTTCTATGAAACTTTGTTAAATCTCCTTCTTGCCCGAATCATGTAATTATATATCTGATTATATGAAAATCCAAACAAGAACCCAACAGTACAGCTGTTGGGAAAATGTGTTGAGTAAAAATTTTAACAATTTGTTGAGAATTGGTTGGGTGAAATGGTTGGGTAAATTCTTTTGCCAAACTAATGAGTTTAGGGCGACAAATTGAAAATTCCCCACAAATGCAGTATCCGAGGAAAGTCACGGCATTTCCTGCCAGGGTAAGGGGAAGGGTGCAAGGGTTGATTGCATGATCGCTGCCGTGGGTTCGTCCAAGGCAGAGGGCCCCCCTTGAAAGGTTTTTACTTTCAAAAAAGGACTGAGACGGAAATCGTGTTATATCTGACATAATTTTGGGTCAATCAGTCTATCGGTCGTTGTTTAGCATTTCATGTATTCGGTCGGTAAGTTAGTCAGTCAGTAAGATGAGGTTTAACGGCTCAGTTTTTTTAAGGCCTGTATACACGAGCAACATTTCTAAAACATTCTCAAAACACTTCACCTGCAACAAACCCAAAACATGCTTGTTTTCGGTTTGTTGCACAGTGTAGACGGAGTAAAAACAATTTGAAAACATTTTGAAAATGTTTTGAAAAGAATTGACAGCAAATTTCTTTTGCAACATTTCCAAAACATTTTCAAAACATGCTGTATACCCTGTCTACACTGTGCAACAAACCGAGAAAAACATGTTTTGTATTTGTTGCAGGTGGATATTTTGGAAATGTTTTTGGGAATGTTTCGCAAATGTTGCTCGTGTATACAAGCCTTTAGGCTTTAAGTCTTGGATATGACCCGGTTAGGATTCGAACTCAACACCTCCCGGCTGCAAGTCGGGTGCTCTACAACCACCTGACCAAGCAGTCGGTCGGTCGAGCTTATCCGAGGTACATCTGGCCTTAATTACCTCCATTTAAGTACATACTAGAATCAAAATATGTTAAACTCAAACGTCGGGTTGTTTTTCATTGCGCATACAGTTCAAAAACGCAAAGCTGTGTAGTGAGGGTGTGCTGAGAAAATATTCACAATTTAATACCGGCCGTTATTTCAAAGTAGAGGAGGGTGATGATTTGAAATAGCAATAAAACTTTTTTACAAGTTTTTTTTTTTTAAGTTTTACTTGGATCGAAGAACAATGATTCAAATAAATGAGTCATTTTTTTTTTTGGGGGGGGGGGGGGTTAAAAAATATTTTCGCGCCATACCAGACAAGAAGCTATATGTGTAATAATTCATAAACATAAAGTGATATTTTATTTAAGTTGCAAATTTCCGTACATTCCTTAGTCCAAGGCCAGGCATCGCCTGTCCACACCACCCGTGACCACACAATGGTCCCCGAACAAATGCCCATGGGCCCGATTCGTCATTAAACCTAGGTATGCCCCACATCAAGGCATCTACTTGACCTACTGACCTTTAGTATCTACTTTTGCAATTAGTTTATATACGCCTGTAGTTTAAATGCCATCTCATAATATGACTCATTTACACAAGTATGATTTTTACGGCAGTAAAATGATTCCAGAATGTTTTGAATGTTAATGCCTAACGATGCTGCAAAAACTGAATTAATGTTCCAGTTTATCCATTCACACAAATGTGACTTTAATGGCAGTAAAATGATTCCTAAATGTTTGCATTTTAATCCTCACCGATGCTGCAAACACTTAATATTTCAGTCGGCAGTTGGTAAACATTTCATGCATTCGAATGAATGATTCATTGTGGCAAAATGTCGGTACTAAACCTAAATCCATTTTACTCTAATGTAGTGAGTGCTTTCTGCGGCTTGTTAAAGACAAGGGATGGCGGGGGGGGGGGGGGTTCCCTGTGACAAAGGTGAAGAGAGTGCAAAATTTCGATGACGTTTTTCTTCTACATTTTTTTTTTAACTTTATTTCAAGTTTTTACGTTTGTTAAGTCAAAATTCATTTTTATTTTGAAATTTTGCTCTTCTTCTTTAATCTCTGCTTCCCCAATCTAATAGTGAAACGGCATGCATTCAATTTTGTTTTTGCAAACTCCTCGACAAAATACCATAAAAAATCAGTGAGGTTCCGTACATTCCGTACGTCTGTTTAAAAGTAGAATATTCGTTCAAACAGAAAAACATTTGCTTAAAGGGAAATATTGCGTTTGTTTTACAAGGAAATTTCATCCTTTTAAAACCACTATTGATTGGCAAAGAGTGATAAATAGTCACAAATAAGGCAGTATGGCAGCCTTCTTTTCAAGAAATAAGTTTCTCTCAGAGGAAAATTCAGTTGTTCACCCAAACTTTCAATATTTTAAATGATGCAACTTCCATGACTCTTCTTGTGCATAATATTTTTAGGAGATGAAGCTATTGCTGGGGATTATTGCTGAGACTGAATGATTTGAAAACGACTAGATGTATTTTTGTGTAAGGCTACGTTTGATCATTTTAAAACACAAATTTTCCCTTTAAGAAAGAAGTTGGTACCACCACATCCGAAGAAAATTTTTTTGAATTTATTAAACAGTAAAATGATACATGCAGAGAAAAGTTAAACAATAGAAAATTAGTAACTCCCAATAAGAAAAAAAAAAAAAAATACCGAACAGCATGTTTATGACCGCAAGTTATTTTTAGTAACTTTAAACTCTATATATTTGTTATAAGTATTAAAAAACAACGACGATAACTAAAACAAACAATTCAGTTTAGACCGCGTGACTGAGCCTTGAAATTCACCGTGGGAGAAAATTTTAATACTGTAACATTTTTTCTATTCAATTATTACAAGCATAGGTCGTAAAAACCAAATTTACGTTAGTTGGAGGGCGTTGTTTGCGTCAGTAAATTTTAATACTGTAACATTTTTTCTATTCAATTATTACAAGCATAGGTCGTAAAAACCAAATTTACGTTAGTTGGAGGGCGTTGTTTGCGTCAGTACGATGTACTGTAGACAAAAAGGACACGAACTTAAGTCCTATTCCTATAATATTTTGCAATTTACTTTTGAAAGGGTTTATGAAGCAGCAAATCGTTACCTCTACCCATAGAATACACTATAAAAACACTATGGTCGACTATGCACCAACTTAAATTTATTGTAAAAAGTTACCAGATCAGATTTAACCATAACTAGGTAAATTTTTACCAAAGTTGAGGTTAACACTTTGATCATAGTTTGGATCCGTGCAAAGTTGACCAAATCAACGGTCAAATTGACCAGAGCCTTTTTAGCGTGTAAACTGAATAGGAAGTGTTTCCAACTCCAGCTGCCGAAAAATAGATATCCTTCTTCTTTCCAAATATAATAACCATAAAATTCAAAGAAATGATTAAGAATGATTAAAATGTTATTTTGTAGACATATTAACAAGGAGCGACTCAACAGACTTTTGAGACGAAATAATTTTTTGTGACGCTGCAGAAGAACAATGCCATAAAAATACCGGGTCTATTTAATAGGCGACATAAATTAATTGCCACCAATTTCCAAGTATTTAAATATTAATAGTAATGATTTTTATCGATAATATTACTTCTAAACACTTTCCGACCCCACTTTGACAACAAGTTAAGGAATTAAGCACATAGTATTTAAGATTTCAACACATGATGATTAGAAATTGAAACGTGTGTTAATCATTTTGAAATTCTCCAAAGTGCAGGCTGAAAAGACAAAGACAAAAACAAACAAACAAACAAACAAAAAAGCCTCATTAGTTTTTCCCGAGTGTAGGAAAGAGTCAAATTTCTGTAAGAGCTTAATAGAAATTTGTTCCAAATCAGCGAGATTCTAAAGAAACGACAGATTTCAATATCTGCCTAAAGAATTTCGATTGCTTTCCTTTAAAAGTTTTCCGAATTCCTTGGTAATGATCGTTATCGGAGCAATTTTCCATTTCAGTGGAGCATGAAAACAAATTTGAGCGATTATGCGGGGATTTTAGGAACAAAAGTTGTATTGAACTAATTCTAAAGTGACCGTATCAATGATTTGCAAAATTTATAGAACTAAGTGAGCATTTTTAAAACCTTTTGAAAAAATTTTCGAGTTGCTATTCCATTTCTTTTTAAAATTCTACGGATAGTTTAAAGATATTACTCTACACTGTAAAATAAATACGGGGAATTTACATAACAAACAAAAAATATATATATATATAAATAAATACAAAAATAAGTAAGGATTGCAGAAAAGCTCTTGTAAACTTATTACCAGAACGTTTCTGTAATTTTTGTGTTTCTTTTTATTTTTACTAGGTTAATTTACAGCGAATTTAAGCCATCTTTACAGTGTAAACCATTGTGTTTGTCTTTAAGGTTTAGTAACACTGTTAAGAGAATTTTTGGGACTCCTTATGGTGCACTTTATTGTAGTACTGCACCATGTATATCATTCCTTGATACCAGCTGTTTTACTCTGTTTATCTTGGTCGGGATCGAAAATACAGTGACGGACTGCACGGTCAAGAGGTTAGATTTAGTTAGGTGGAGCTTTACTACCTAGTTTCCAATCCACTGGTTCAATTCGAGCCGGTCACGGCCTTTTTTCCAGTTGTGGCTCACTGGTTTGTTTTACCTACTACATTAATTATGAGGAGCACCACACACAATGACAGTAGGTTGCATTTTCAGAGAGTTGGGTAAGACTCGACCTGGGAATCGAATCTGGGCCTTCCGCGTGAGAGGCGAATGCTCTACCGCTAGACTAAACACACGGTCGGTTAAGTGGTTAGAGCATCCGACGTTCAGTCGGGAAGTCTGGAGTTCGAGTCTTGGCAGGGTCATACAAGACTTTAAAAAATAATGAAGCATTCTACCACTGCGTCTGGTGCTCAGCAGAAGCAATGAATTAGGGAAAACAAACCAGTGAGTCACAACTGGAAAATACCGTGGTCGATTCGCCAATTGGTTAAAAACTGAGTCTCAAAACCGCGTCCAACTAACCAAATGGAAAATGTAGGCATTCCATTTTGAATTAATAGAGTAGGTTATTCTATTTCAGGAATAGCTCTTCACTTAATTGTGAAATTAAACGAGAAGTCACTGCCTGATTTACCCTGAATATGTAATATCTTTGTAATGACATTTTAAGAAATATACTTGGAATAGTAATAGGGGATAAATTGTGAAATTAAGTTTTTGTTTTGAAATAAGTCGGAGTCGGTTATTTTCCCCTTAAAAATATGAAGCTTAAAAAACCGTCATATCACTTTGAACGTGACAAATTTAAAGGGAAGAAGCAGTCATCCCAAATTGAAGAAGTGTAGTAGACTGTCCAGTTTCATGATTGGCTGTTGGGAGTCATGTGACAATGTCTTTTCTCTTCAAATGTGAAATTTACCAGAAATAACTGCTTGGTTTACCTTGAATATGCAATAGTAAAGTCATAAAATGTAATGGAAGATACTTTGAAGAGATATATGATGAAAATTGTGTTATTTAGATTTTTCTTCAAAATAAGTTTGGGGGACTGCTCTTTACCCTTAAGATTAGGATTTTGGTCCAACAAATACAATGCAATGCAATACAATACGATACGATACAATACAATATGTGAATACACTATTGTAGCCACCGCACTAAACTCCTACTAGATATTTGAAGCTTAATTCCCACAAGAAATTATTGTGAAGGAATTTTTTGAACGGATTATTAATGCATGTGTCACATGGAATAATTTTTATAGTTTGTTATTTCACCTGTGCTACACTCAATACTTAAAGCAAATAACATAAAACAAAGAAACCCACAAAATTTAAAGAAGACAATGGTGACCCTGACTTATTACATAAAAGTATTACATTAAAAATGGTAATTTTTCAACGAGATGGCTATCAAAAAGTCGAAAAACCCCAAAAGAAAAATTCAACACATTCATTATATAGATAAACTGAAGGTTATGGCATACCTTAATTACAGGTAGAGGGATAACAAAAAAAAAAAGTAAAAAAACAAAACAAAACAAAAAAACTAATAAAAATAAATAAATAAAATAAACAATGGGTAATAACATACCTAAACTTTCAAAGAGATTTATTTCAAAAAGAGCAAAAAAAAAAAAAAAAAAAACACAAACTTACGAAAAACAAAACAAAAAATAAATAAATTAATAAATAAATAAATATAAGTCTATAACATAAAATGCGAAAATGTAGGTAGATTTTGAAATATACTTCGTTGTTAAAAATAAGTGGAAAAGTGACGTGTACTTGTTATCGTGAGCATGATGTTTTCATACCTTGTATCCTTCTACAGTACTCTTTATTTCTGCTTCTCATCAAAATGTAAGTTACACATCTAATCTAATCTCCCTGTCTCTTCAAATGTGAAAATTACTTGAAGTAACTGCTTGTTTTACACTGAATATGCAAAATTGAAATTATAAAATATGATAAAGGATACTTTGAAGAGAAATAAGAAGAAAATTGTGAGATTAAGGTATTGCTTTAAAACAAGTTTTTTTTTTTTTTTTTTTGGGGGGGGGGGGACTGCTCTTGACCTTTAAAGGGGAAATGCAGCCATCCCAACTTGAATTACAAAAAGTTAGCGTTTGTGGCACCAGACTGCATGAAAGGTCAACTAATTTTTCAAAAATTTTCAAAGGGGAGGGATTGTCTTTTCATGGCTCCTCACTGTTGCCAATGATACTTTTAGTTTTTAAAAGTATGCAAATTTTGTAACACTCCACTGATTTTACTTCAAACGGTATCATAAGTCTATGTAGCACCAAGTTGCATGTGAGGAAACCAGATTTTTCAAAAATTTCCAAAGGGGGAGGGAAACCCCTTCCGCTCAGACCCCTGCTCCAGACGGGCGATCACTCGGCATACTGCATGCCCCCTTTTAGAGAAATCCTGCCTACGCGACTTAACAACTAATTTACTATAATTCATTCTCGGAAACATATACACGGCTAAATGGCAATACTTATTCTGATATGAGTATTTTTCGCTCACAACTGTAATGTGTAGTCTTACCTAGTGTTAATACAAACATATAAAGACACTCGACGATAAGAATTTTAAGCGGTATGTACACAGTTAAGGGTATTATCTGACAAACGGCTCTAGCACTCATTAGAGCATATCTTGGTAGGCTTATAGAGCTGAATGAGATTCGTCACGGTAAATGAATTCTTGCGCAAACATGCTGGTCGGACTGGACTGCAGGAGATAAACAATGGTACACTTCCTGTAAAGGCTGAAATTATTGAATTGAAAGGCGATATTTTAAAGGCGTTATTATATGGTAGCTTGGTATCTTTCTTAAACCTTTTCAAAGCAAACAAAAAAAAATGTGAGATTATATAAGAAAACACCTACACCTCTTTATAAACCTTGCATTTGAATATTTGTAAAGGAAAAGTTGTAAAACATTTTTTTCTTTTTTCCTTTTTAATACCCCAAACCAAAATCATTTTAGCGATATTTTTAGTGAGTCATATTTGTCTCTCTTAATACTTCATTACTTTGTACCAATAAATTAAGTAAACTGCGCTGCATCGGTACTTCCTAAGACTTTAAAAATGGAACCTACTGCCACTGTGCTTGGTGCTCAGCATATGCACTGGGGTGGGGAAAACAAGCTGGTGAGACACAACTGGGACACGGCCCTACGGAAAACAATTAGTTAAAAACTGAGCCGTAAAACTCCATCTAACTTCATCTGCTCTTACCAAATACAATGAAGTAACTCAATATAGACTAAGTCGCCATCAACGCCTTGGGACCTCTGAGGGATGTGGGACCTTGGCGCTTTAGCCTTTCGTCGAGGGATTTTAATATTCAATCATTCCACACATATATATATATATATATATATATATATATATATATATATATATATATATATATATATATATATATATATATATATATATATATATCATATGAAATGATTAATAAGTACGTATACTGTGTATACATTATTCCTTCCGAATTGCTAGCTTCTGAACTGTAAATATGTATATACTCTAGTTAACTTTTTAATTGCCTCTCAACTGTAAATATGTATATATTATAATTTTCTGTAATAAATATAGTCTGTAATGTCTATACAACAAAATGTCATGACATAATTGAAATGTTATTGAACCAAAATGTTGAAAAAGCTATTGTATATATTTACTTTTAAGAATTCATTATGTAAAACATTACTCAACATCAAATGACACACTGTATGGATAACAAAAGAAAACTTAATAAATGAGATGGTATAAAAAAAAAAAAATAAAAAAAAAAAATATATATATATATATATATATATATATATATATATATATATATATATATATATATATATAAACATGACGGAGAAACTGTAAAACAACGGTGCTACAGAATTGAAAGGCTGGATCTCCGAGGAGATACAAATAGCGGAAGGCTAGAATTTAGATAAATTAAACAGCCAAAAGGTTTGAAGCAGAGCTTTCGAGGAATACTACCTCTTTATCAATACTTGGTCAGAGAATGACCAGGAGTGAGAAATTTTGGAAGCTTTTAAAGGTGTTGCCAATGGTCTCACCTCTATTGTGACAGGATAATCCTTCTTAAGGCAATTGAGCAGGTTGATTGACCTGGAGGGTCTGATCGGATTACTCGGGTGTAACCCATCAACACTAGGAAAATCCTCTTCAAAGTAATTAGAGAAATTGTTAGGCCGGAATGGCCTGATCGGATTACTTTGGTTAGTATCATCAGCAAGCTGGTAAATCGCTCCTGATGTTCAAGCCGAAAGGCGATGTGGTTTTGAGATTGAGTCCCAGAAATTTTCTTTAGCTTTTCTAGCTTTGTCGGTCCATGTATCGTTTTGGTCGATAGCAATGACCCGTAAGTTTTTGATAGAATGATGAGGCAAATTGAAATGGTTTGCAACAGGTTGTTCAACCTTTTTGGTTTTAATTGCTGACCTGTGCTGTGTCATTCTCATTCGAAGAGTATTTTTAGATTCTCCGACATACTGCACACCACATAAATTGCAGTATATGAGATAAATGAAATTTTTGGAAAGACAATTAATTTCTTGTCTAATTTGGAAGGTGCGTGCATTTTGATTGCTCTGGAAGCCTTTTGTGGAATCAACCAGGGCGCACGTCTTGCAGTTGGAAGGGCAAGGTGAACAACCAAAATTTTCGTTGTTTTCCTCGACTGAGGCTTTGTCCTGGAATTTTGCACGAACCAAAATGTCCCGTAAATTTGAGGGCCGCTTAAAAGCAACAACGGGGGGTTGGGGAAAGATAGACCTTAGGCGATCGGTGCTCTGAAGTGTGGGCATATGCTTTTTGATGAATTTGGCTAGTGGTGGTAGACCGGGATGGTACTCAGTTACCAACGGCACTCTGTCAGAATTGCGCTGACAAGTTTTGTACGTCAGAGTTTGCGAGCGAGGGGTTTCTTTTGCCTTTTTGATGGCATTTTCAATTGAACCCCGAAAATACTGCCGGTTACGGAGGTAACCAGATAGTTCCTTTGCCCGAGTGTCAAAATCTGTTTCAGAGGAACAGATGCGTTTTATGCGGAGTGCTTGACTGTACGGAATGTTTTTGGTGCAGTGCGGAGGATGGCAACTGCTGGGTAGAAGGTAGTTGTGCTTGTCCGTTGGTTTTTTGAACAAGTCTGTTTTGAGTGAACCATTTTCTATGGTTACAGTGGTGTCCAGGAAGTGGACACTGGACCTGGAATGGTCGGCCGTAAATTTGATGGTGGGATGGAACGAACTGATGTTTTCAATAAAAATTTTTAGACAGTCTTCACCGTGGGGCCAGATCATGAAGATGTCATCTATGAAGCGTAACCAAATTTGTGGTTTCAAATTTTGTCGAGACAGAAATTTTTGCTCGAAGTTGCCCATAAACAAGTTAGCAAATGAGGGAGCCATTTTGGTCCCCATGGCTGTACCATGAATTTGGAGGTAGTGGTGGTCACCAAAAATGAGATTGTTGTTGGTCAAGATCAGATGCATGAGTTCGCCTAAGTCTTTCTTGGTGGGAGTTTTGCCCCGAATCGGATTGAAGGCGTTGATGCAAGCGGAGATGCCTTCCTCATTTGGTATGTTAGTGTACAACGAGGACACGTCAAGAGTGGCCAGAATTGTGTCCGACGGGAGATTTTTGATCTTCCCAATTTTGCGGATGAAGTCCGTAGTGTCCTGAACGTAGGAGGGAAGGGTTGGAACCAGGGGTTGGATAAGCAGGTCAACAAATTTTGAATTTTTTTTCGTGGCAGTCCCGTTGCCGGAAATAATGGGTCTGCCCGGACTGTCCGTTTTGTGAATTTTGGGCAGAAAATAGAAACGGCCTGGTTTAGGATCTACCTGGAGGAGATTCGGGCCGGTTTCAGAGTCAATGGAGCCGTTGCGAACCATCTTTTTGATGGCCGCCTCCACTTTTTTCGCAGTTTCCGAAGTGGGATCTGAGTCTATACGTTTGTAGTGGTCGGGATTGCCAAGTAATCTGAGGGCTTCCTCCCTGTAGAATTGAGTCCCCATTGCAACAATCGCAGAGCCTTTGTCCGCCGGCTTGATAACAATGTCATCACGATGCCGAAGACTTCGAATGGCCTGACGTTTACTTTTTGTGAGATTGTCCCGGAAATCTGGGGAAGGGGTGTGGTTTTTCACATCCTCTTCAATGGCCGAAATAAATGATTCCAGTTGCGGACAACGCCCCTTTGGTGGGTTCCAGGTGCTTTTTGGTTTAGATTGATACGATATATCGTTGCCCGGTGGAGAATTTAGGCCGTCTTCGTCAGCAAAATACTCCCGAAGGCGCAAGCGTCGGAAAAACGCTTTCATGTCTAGCGATAATTTATATATATATATATATATAGATAGATAGATAGATAGATATATATATATATAAATATATATATATATATATATATATATATATATATATATATATATATATATATATATATATATATATATATATATATATATATACATATATATATATATATATAAATCAAATTGGTAAAGCTGGAAAATCTGGCTGAGGTGAAAAAACGATGCTGACTCCACCGGGATTCGAACTCGGGACCTCCCGCTTTCTAGTGCGGACGCTCTAACCACTGAGCCATGAAGCCAAGTTGGTTTGGCCTTTGTTCAAATAACAGATGAAGCAACTCGCAATTCACCTCCTGAGCAAGCGCCTAATTTTTTGGAACAGCACTAGTTCTCGTTTGACGCAAGCCCTAACCAAAGATCAAAGTTGATGCCATCCAGCGGAACACAATTGCTTATTCGCCAGCGGATCTCCGAAGAGACACAGAAACCTGTGAAAGCAGAGATGAAGTGAAAATAAACGCTGACGACAACTGCGTGGAATATATAAATCAAATTGGTAAAGCTGGAAAATCTGGCTGAGGTGAAAAAACGATGTTGACTCCACCGGGATTCGAACTCGGGACCTCCCGCTTTCTAGTGCGGACGCTCTAACCACTGAGCCATGAAGCCAAGTTGGTTTGGCCTTTGTTCAAATAACAGATGAAGCAACTCGCAATTCACCTCCTGAGCAAGCGCCTAATTTTTTGGAACAGCACTAGTTCTCGTTTGACGCAAGCCCTAACCAAAGATCAAAGTTGATGCCATCCAGCGGAACACAATTGCTTATTCGCCAGCGGATCTCCGAAGAGACACAGAAACCTGTGAAAGCAGAGATGAAGTGAAAATAAACGCTGACGACAACTGCGTGGAATATATAAATCAAATTGGTAAAGCTGGAAAATCTGGCTGAGGTGAAAAAACGATGCTGACTCCACCGGGATTCGAACTCGGGACCTCCCGCTTTCTAGTGCGGACGCTCTAACCACTGAGCCATGAAGCCAAGTTGGTTTGGCCCTTGTTCAAATAACAGATGAAGCAACTCGCAATTCACCTCTTGAGCAAGCGCCTAATTTTTTGGAACAGCACTAGTTCTCGTTTGACGCAAGCCCTAACCAAAGATCAAAGTTGATGCCATCCAGCTGAACACAATTGCTTATTCGCCAGCGGATCTCCGAAGAGATACAGAAACCTGTGAAAGCAGAGATGAAGTGAAAATAAACGCTGACGACAACTGCGTGGAATATATAAATCAAATTGGTAAAGCTGGAAAATCTGGCTGAGGTGAAAAAACGATGCTGACTCCACCGGGATTCGAACTCGGGACCTCCCGCTTTCTAGTGCGGACGCTCTAACCACTGAGCCATGAAGCCAAGTTGGTTTGGCCCTTGTTCAAATAACAGATGAAGCAACTCGCAATTCACCTCCTGAGCAAGCGCCTAATTTTTTGGAACAGCACTAGTTCTAGTTTGACGCAAGCCCTAACCAAAGATCAAAGTTGATGCCATCCAGCTGAACACAATTGCTTATTCGCCAGCGGATCTCCGAAGAGATACAGAAACCTGTGAAAGCAGAGATGAAGTGAAAATAAACGCTGACCACAACTGCGTGGAATATATAAATCAAATTGGTAAAGCTGGAAAATCTGGCTGAGGTGAAAAAACGATGCTGACTCCACCATATATATATATATATATATATATATATATATATATATATATATATATATATATATATATATATATATATATATATATATATATATATATATATATATATATATATATATATATATACATATATATATATATACATATATATATATAGGTCGAAAAGAGGTAGTAAAAAGTGCTTAAAAGTTTGCGGAAAACTCCACGACGTTTCGGGTATAAACCCTTCATCAGGTGGCAAAAACCAAACTGAACAACCAACAGTAACAATTGGACACGACAAACATGAGTGCGAAGGATGAAACACAAATCGAAAAAAAGAAAAAGAGCGTCCTGGATGAAAAAATGCACGTAAAAATCGAACATGTTCTTAAAAAAGGGAAAACAGGAGACAAAAACTAGCTCCGGAAAAAAAAAATTGTAAATAAGGCCTACACAGAAAAAAACGAGCACGAACGGGTAAGTGTAAAAGGAGTAAAAACTGGTACAAAAAGGGGGTGAATATTACAAAAGGTCAATTCTAACGTTAAGCCCGTGTGGAGCGAGAGTACCTAGCCTCATGATCAGTCGGTTTTCAGCACTAAGGCGGTCACGATCGGAGCCTCGGCACATTACAGCTGCCGTAACGGTTAAATGCTGTATTGAACAAGGTGAAGGGGGGTTGAAATGTGCAGCCACCGGGTATCCATGGAGATTCTGTTTGATGGACCTAAGGTGCTCGCGGATCGAGTCACCGAGCACCTTAGGTCCCTTAAACAGAATCTCCATGGATGTCCCCATCAACACCTTTTTACAATCGTTCCTAAGTCCCTGTAGTGCGGACGCACTGGTATCACACGCACTACCCATGACAACATCTATCCACCAAGCCAAGCCAAAACGCGCTGACGTCATGCGTACAACCTCTTCACAAAGGAATTGCCAATTATGAAAGCCTACTTCGCGACTCAATTTTAAAAACAGTTAAACGACGCAACCGTGCAAAATAAGTTAATAGTGATGACGCGATAAAAATTAAAATTAATAATAAATACACGCTAGGCGATTATGATGTCATTATGAACGGACTTTGCAAGGAAAGTTGAACACGATCAATTTAAATTCAGGTTCGGCAAACAGTCCACCACACCGTTCATAATGACATCATAATCAGATGAAGATAAAAAGACTGGAAATTTTGAAAAGCAAATCCGAAAGCTGCCTGAACAAAAGAGCTGAACCCACCATTGCGTGTAGGCATGGGCCGCGACCACTGAGCCGTGCTAAAAAGAAATAAAACGTACTGGCAGTGGTATAGGCTTGGCTTGGGACAGTTATCTCACCTGATGATCGCCGGAGAGGCGTGAAACTCAGAGTAGTGAGTAAATTATGCTTGCGTAAATGCATTATTTTGTGAATTTTGCGCTGCCTTTTTGGTGTTGAGCACTCTTAGCATGCTTGTGATACTATTCATGTGTATATATGTATATATATATATATATATATATATACCTATATATATAGATATATGTTTGTATATATATGTATATATATGTGTGTGTGTGTGTGTGCGTGTGTGTGTGTGTGAACCTGCATCCACAGTATGCGTAGCTGATTTTACGACATTGTTCAAAGTAGAAATATAAAGCTGTTGCTAATTACCATTTTTAAACAGTTTGAGAAGATAAGCATTTTTGTTATTTTGTGCGAAATGTGAACCACTGCTTGGCCCGTAGGAGGGGGAAATTTTTTGAAAAATCGCAACCCCATAGACGTTAGGAAATGACATTCTTCAGGCTAAGAAGTAGAATTGAAGCAGTCTTTATTTTGAACTCTCTATTTGCAAAAGATGTTTAAATCAATATTTAAGTTCGAAAAATAGGCTGAAATGTGCCTAACAAAGTACAGGGGTAGACATATTTGACGTGAAAAAGGAGCATATACGAGGAATATAGGGAGAAACTTTTATTATGCAATTAAAACTCATCATATGCGCATTTGAACATACCTTAAATTGAACTACAAAACTCACATTTTTGCGATAAAGCTAGTGTTGCCTTTAATTGGCCTCATCTTATCAATTTCTCACTCTCAATTTACAGGAAATGTGTTTATAGCTACATGACTTGCAGCCTTTCTTTCACACTGTGTATAGTTAATTTTACGAACGACTTGGTTTATCAGTTAGTTACAGAAAAGATAAAATGGATAACAGATAAAAGATAAGAATAATAAATACAACATGACTCATGCTTAAATATTATTATATTTTCTGTTGTATACCTTGTGTTGTGTTGTATACCTTGTGTACTTTAAGATGATCACTGACACTGAGCCTTTGGTAAGAAAAACGTGTCATAATAAGTGCCCATTGCTTTTGATATGGTATATCACCTTTTCAGTTAATATTTGAAAGGAGAGTTAATCCAGCGTTAAAAAGTGCCTTACGCTTTACCATGTTTTTCACAAAACTTAAACACTATATGAAAGGTTCATGGTCAATTTTCTTCACAATACGAATGGTAACATAGTAGCCTTTGGAGTAAGATGTTTCCATACCCCAACGTTTCTTTGCTAGGCTATCGAGGGAAACTACTTTTTCAGCAAAAGAAGTGAAAGGATTTTTTTTAATATTATGGTTGGGTTTACAAATAAGGTTTAGGGAAAAGACAAATTTGGAGTGTTCAAACCACGCGTAGGAATAACACAGGTCGGAGCTCTGTCCTTGGAATAGTAGGTGTGGCTGTTTTCAAGAAGCTAATTGTTTCGTATGTGTCAACAAAAAAGAAGAAGGTAAAGCAAAAACAAATGGACTGCATAGGATGAGTTCGATACATGAGTTAAGAGTGCACCCTAGTAATACCTTTACTTTTTAATAAACAAATGGGCATTTCGTCATCGACCTTTGTCTCTTCTTAAGCGAAAGTAAAAGTAATTTTTCCATGTTTATTAGTGCGGATGAAAGGCAGGGCAACGAGGAAGCGTTTTAAGGTTCATATCCAATGTTTAAATAAAAGTGTACTAGATTTACACTGATTGAAAAAGATACTCATATACAGCTTTCCAATAATCATATCAACGTGTAGTTGATATTAAAGGACACGGAATCATTGCTCGTGGTTTACCAATGTTGTTGACGGTATTTTTCTCCAAAGTAAGAATTTTTTTTTCATATTTTCAGGTAAGCACATGCATATGCTCTTTTATATTGTTAATTAAAAGAAGATTTCAAGTTTTAATATTATTATTATTAAGTGGCTAGAACTATCTAGGCTATCACGCAATCCAATTAGCACAGAAAATATAGAAACAAATTCACATGAAGCTACAGTGAAAATTACATGTCCTTGTGTAAAAGTAATTTTAGCTCTAGCTGGTCATTTTAATTGAAAGTAGTACTAATAGTACTTATAAAAAATATGTTATCGATTCTTCACATCTAAGTAAATACTATGTAAAAATGCTAAAAACTGTTTACAGAGTTCATCCTGCCATAAAATTTTGTCTAGCCGCCTATTAAGTGCTTGATGAATACGTGAAACTGCACGCTCGTGGGATTCACTAGAAATTTGTTTTTGTTATTTTTCTGTTTGTTCACCATAATTGTACTAGTTTGAAGAATCAGAATGCCAGCCATTAATGTTCCAGTTCTTACCGTATGGATGTTTTTCGCTGTGGTCTGTTTGTGTTCAGGTAACTAATGGAATTAAATCCATTCAACGTACCGTTCATTGACTAAGAGTACAATTACAGGCATCATTAATGTTAACTTAAAGATACTAAACATTTGGTTAAAATTATCACTAGTACTAAGCTAGTGCTTAACAATAGAGTGCTGTTAATAACTTGTAAATCTGCGCAATGATTGCATTTTATACAAATTGATCATTTATTTAAAAGTCAGGCAGCAGTTGCGTGGGCGAAGAACTTGTTTGGAAAAATACTCAATACCAATATATTGGTAAACTTGCCCCTGTATTGGTGATCCCAGCCAAGAGGATCGCAGCAAATAACCCCGTCCCGTATGATATGGGAAATGACATCTTCTTCTCGCCGAGGGCTGCACTCACTTAAGCACTCACTTGAGCAAACTTAGTATGATTTGGAATTCTTACAGAACGTGCTATGAATGAAATGCTGGTCTATACGTCTTGAGACATCTCACACTCCACATCTACCATGCTTCTTGGGATCAAAGTGTTTCAATTCAAATGAAAGTGGTCGTGCCTTAATTTACTGAAGAAAGGGTTACGATAGAAACTGCCAATGCGAGGTTATTTTTATAAATTATGAAATTTTAGCAGGATGTGATTATCTTAAAGGAATTCCTACAAATACTATTTCCATTGATTACATGGTACATTACGGTAAGATGTAAATTAATTTCATTTAATCATGAGGATGATCATTAACAAATGTCAAAAGCGGGTTTTTCCAAATTATTCTTAGTATCAGAGCTTTTCTGCAAAGCAAACACAACAGAAGTTGCGACCACCGAAAGTTATTCAACAACTGATTTCTTGTAGGGTAAATACTGCAGTTGTTCTTGTAGCCAAAAATTACACTATTTGCTTGCTCTTTAAATGCTTACTGCAACTAAACATTTATAGACTGAGAGAAATTCTAGCGGATTGACATTTCAACAGGATAACACAGGTTACGTGTTTTTTTCTAATATTTTATCACTCTCAGGAAAGAAGAATTTGTCACTTACTGCTTTAATCAACGACAATGTCTCATTAAACTGCTCCTTCGATGATTATTCGGAAAAGCAGAATATCGTGTGGTGGTTTAATGATAGTATTTTCTTCGCCGGAAGTGACACATTCTTGGAAAATATATCAAACGTTCGAGTAGACTTTAATGGAAGCATTTCAATCATGCAAATTAAAAACATGCAGCCACACAACGTTGGGAAGTACAGATGTACACTGACTTCTGAAGAAACCGGGCTCATCGTTTATTTAAAAATCAGGAGTAAGTTTACTCTTATGCATTAGCGATTCAGATATGTATTATCGTCCGGACGTCTTTCTACTCAAAGAGAGAAATACAACAGAGTAAAATATAATAAATAAATAAAACAAGAAGAACAAAAAAAAAAAGAAATACATTTCCATCGATCTCGATCAAAGGACTGATTTAATCTCTTTCAGGACCCATCACTCATTTGTCGAACGTTTTCGTCAACGAATCACATACCAATCCAACCAATATAACCCTTACGGAAAACGAAAAGTACTTGTTTATATGTTATGGAAACGAGCCTTCACTCAGTCATTATATTTGGAAAATTAATGGTAGGATCCTTAAAGCCGACAACACATCGTCAATTGTTTCTAATCAATTTTCTGACGGGGATATGATTAAATATAATTACTCAAAACTATTGTACCACGTTAAAGAAAGCATTAACGCCATCACCTGCCAGACGGGAAATCATAGTAGAGGAATATTAGTAGAAGGTAAGGGTAGACTTTGACAACTTTGTAATTTGACTATTAACCAGGTTAATTGTACAAAACTTTCTCGGTGCAAACATAATCGACATATTTCGTTATCAGCAATTACTACATAACTATATTTACTTAGCTTGCTTATCATCTGCATTTGTTATTTGTTTAGTTAATTAAAAATATTTGAAATGAGAACTCATGAAGTTGAGGTATATTTGAGGTTTAATACATAATGACTGTGTACTTAAGAGGTTTTAATTGAATCTCGTGCATCAAGTGCTCATCGCCATAGATACAATCCTCGACAACAATGATGGGACAAAGCATGCAAAACCAAGCAATGAACAGATCACCACGCCCGCTTACTCTCCAATTCAATTTTGCCTAGCCCATGTCGTCTGGACCTTCGTCGTTGATGCGACAAACGAATTTGTCCAAATTGTAATTTTGTCGAGCATTTATGAGATATTTTATAGAAATTCATTTGCTGGAATTCCAATGATCCGCTGCGTTATAAGCACTCGCATTCTTCTTGTACTACTAGCATTAATTATTTTGCAGCCATTTCAAATTTAAGATTTTTCATGATCCTGAACGATTCATGTTCTACTACATTTTGCAGTAAACATAAGGGTTTGTATAACAAAGTTTCCTCATAGCGGTAGAAACTTGATTATTTTTAACACTTGATGCAAAAGTGGGAAATGAATTGACTGCACTTGGGTAGTAGAACGATGATATGTCATATTATTGTGCAATATATCTATTAAAATTGAGTTATTCAACCTCAACATTTAGCGATATATCTCAGATAGCTTTTGTGGAAATTGAAGTTAAGAAATAATTAAGTCCGTTTTTGGTTTCGATGAAAAAAAAAGAAACCAATTCAACTATGACGGTGTGAGAAAAACCAAAGCCAACCTCAAAAACTCTACACTCTACTTATTTCGGCTATTCAAAGGAAGATCCTTCAACAAAAAAGCCCCGTTTCAATTTCTCTGTAATGAAAACCCATATTTTCTTTCATTTAATTCCGAAACTTCCCCAATAAAACCAATATCACCAAATTTATGTTGCCGGTAAAACATTTTAGGACAAATTGATGTTCTTGTCTCGTCTGAGGGCAAAGTATTTGTAGGCCTACAGCGAAATTCATAACCCCAAACGAAATTTAGTCGTCACACAGCGTTTTCGATTTTGATCATTTTAAGGGAAGCCTTCTTCAGCAAACACCCGATTATGTAATTTATGTTATTGGTCTTTACAAAAAGCCAGCTTTTTTCGAAAAATTTCAAATTTTCTTTTTGAAATAAAAAAAAAAGGAAAAGGAAACCCAAAACTTCGGACCGCTACCTGCGTCTTAAAGTGTGTCAGTTACCTTTCATTGGAAACTCATCATCTTTGGGGATTCGAAATGATCATGGCCACCCATGCCTGCCATGTTGGGTAACAAACGAGAAATACTTTACATTGAACACATTAAACTTTTCAACACAATATCTTACAATAGAATTGTCTGACAGTTTTCAAACTTTGTACTTACATGCCCCATATTAAGAAAAGAAAAACCTATGTTTTTTGGCGGAGCTCCAAGGTCAAGTGGGGTCACGGGGTCAAAGAACATGAAATACTTTACATTAAAATCGGTAAGACAATATATCAAGGTAGGAATGTTTGAAAATTTCAAAACTTGGTACAAAGATGCCCCATATGGAAAGGATGTACCTTGTTGATAATCTGGGTTTAAGGGGCCAAAGATTCGATACACTTTACATTAAACTCATTAACATAATATCCTAAGGTAAAAGTGTTTGAAAGTTTCCAAACTTGGTACATAGATGCTTCGTGTCAAGACAATGAACATTATTGGTTTTTGTTGAGTCCAAATGTCATTTGAGGTTAATGGGGTCAAAGACTTGAACCCTAGTAGTTCAAACGGAATTGGTGTTTGCAATGCATTGTGATTAGTTGCTGTTCCCTATTTTTTTGGAGGTCAAATTTCATCTGGGGTCATCCGAGATCAAAACTTGAAGACAATGTTAAAGTGACATCTCAAAGTATGTAACTTGGATGGATTTCCTGTTTGATTTGTAAATAGCGTTTAGTTGGTCCTAATTGTTGGTGTTTGAATGACAAGATACATGACATCAGAGCGTTATTTGAAATAGAGCATCATCAAATCTCCACTTTTGCATTCTTGTTGATGTTTTATGTTTATTTCAGAACTTCCAGAATTAAAGCACACTTTAGCACATGCTTATATTTTATCTTTTTTTTAGTGGAACATGATCACTCTCCTCTGCTGGACTTGAAGCCATTTCTGATTGCATTAAAGTCCTTTGCATTAGTAGTGCTATTGCTTGGTTCAATTTGCTATTTCGCTCTAACGTGCCGTCGACGGCAAGAAAAGAGTTATTAGTTTTTCAATATTATTATTGTTGCGTAGTGGAAGTTGTAAAAGAATGTGAAGTTGTCGCATAAGAACGCGAAGTTCTTTACGTGTTAATATTTTATTCTGACACACTTGTCAAAAAGCAATTGGAACTCAAACCGTTATATTCCTCCACAAATTTAAGCGTACATCTTAGTGAATGACAAGGTCCCTTTAAGCAACTGCGGTTTTCACTAACTCTCTATTTACTTTGCTGCAGAACCAGTATCGTGCCGATCGTCAATTTATTCGTAAGCGATTTTATAAATCTTGAGAAGGAATATTCCTTAATTTTAAGTAAAATCTACCAATTCCTTTTTTTTCATTGTTTACTAGTATTTTATTCTAATGATTCTTGATGAAAACGGCTTAACTCTACGATTCGATGCAACCTTAAAGTAAGGGTGACATGTTCACAAAACTAAAGTTCTGCTTTCACTGTGCTGGTAAGAAGATTACCCTCCTAAGTAAAAATGTATGAGAATTATTTCATCATCTTACGGTTCTTTAGACTATATCCCTTCACTTTTGATTGTTCTGTCATGCAAACATAATAATATGGGGTGTTTCACAGTGCTGACATTTTCTTTGTTACCCCTGTTTTAACTATCTCCGAATTATCAATCAGATATTTTACGATGTGAAAATTGATACTGATTATTTTCAAGGATACAATCAAAACATCCAAAATACAACCAACAGTACAAACGATTACTACAGCCATACATGGCATGTTCTTCTCACGACATCACTGGATTTGTATATTGAACTTATGTTAGTTCATGTTCATGTTTCAATCGGAAATTGCTCTGTAAAATGGCTAGTTTTGATGGATGTGAATTAAAATTGCGCCTTTCTCCATTTAAATGATTTTAACATCAAATATCGACTTTGCCATCTTCATGACATTTGACTTTTAAGCC
This sequence comes from Holothuria scabra, assembly GCA_037179385.1. Lineage (NCBI taxonomy): Eukaryota > Metazoa > Echinodermata > Holothuroidea > Aspidochirotida > Holothuriidae > Holothuria > Holothuria scabra. The sequence goes on from CM074189.1 coordinate 43,671,198, forward strand.
TGTTACAACATACATGTTTTGAAAAAACGATATTTACATTAAGTTGATACTAATTTGAAATGGAAATTGTGTCAAGTAGGCTATAGAATAATCATTATGTTACATGTGTGCTAGGGATGAAGGAATTTCTTGATTAGCTTCTGTTATTATATGGCATCGATTGTATTATTTGTGGAATTATGAATTAGGTCAGGTATTAGTACCAATAGCTGGGATTTTTTTCCTAACAGTTCACATCAGTTGTGTGCTGTTATGCAAGATCCAGTTGTGTGTGTTTTTGTTTTTCAGAGTGCCGAGTGTAGCATCAAATGATCACGCTGACATTAATTCTTACCCAAGCAGTCGTCGGGACGGTGATGGTATGAGCGATGTTGAAAAAAGGAAATAGGGACATGTAACTAGTACCATAAGCCCTTATGATTTACAATATGGTAATTGCCAAAAGTGATTATCGTGAACTATACAGAAATCTAAGTAAAAAAGAGTCAACGTCAACGAACAATCAAATCAAAATTTGAAGCTACAGTGTGGAAGTAATTGTATTTATTCCAAGCACATCTCTGTGTTTCTTTTCTTTAAAGACCTAAACTTTATAATGTGTACCCAACATTTTCCACGTTTGTTTGGGGTTCTTGTTTTCTAAATTACCTATTCCATTATAAGTGATTTATGGGGAAAATGCCTGTCTTTGAAGATATTTTAATGTTAAGAAGAACAAATTCACTTTTTTTTTTTGCCAAAATCGTCCAAAATGGGAAGGACCAGTTTGAAATTTGGTAACGCCACTTAACATGTCCAAGGATCATTCAATTAACATATTATTTTTGCTGGATTTGTGATGGTGAATTTCTGGTTCTAGAAAAACCGCACGCAATAATAACTCACAGTTTGCGATATCGATGCCAGACTAAAACTGTCTAGTTTGATACTACCCTAACCGCCTAATAAACTCTAAGAATTTTACGCAGGTTATTCACGTTGATGTCCTGATTAACAATTAGGAAAATGAAAAAAATAGGTGGGCGGAAAAGCATCAGTTTCTTGATAATAGTGACCTAAGAAAATAATTTGTTAAGCAACTTAAGGCAATGTTTTAATTCTTGGTTCGATGGGACGCATTCGTAAAAGCGGTTTTAATAATGTAGCATTTGCAAATCGAAGATTGAATAGTGCACATTCCATAATTTACAACTACTGTTGTCTCGTTACATTTTATATAGGCATCATTTTCTGAAGGACCGCGAGGACAGATGGCTAAAGCCCCTCCGTGGGCATTTTTGGCCGCCTTAGATTTTTATCATATTGTTAAGCATTGTGGGCTGCTTTAGTGAATATCCCTCCCTCCCCCACCTAAAAAATGGCTCCGCAGCCCTGTTTCTGTAATGCTGCTTTCGCTAGAAACACTCTCAAAAATAGTTTTTACACTTACGATATATTCTTGACAGTCTCTACATTATACATTTTAAATAGGATTTTCCTCATACAATCCTTACTCATGGTTGAAATTGAATAACCTGCAAGTTAATTAGAGCGAAAACGTGACACTTGTGAACCATCTCTTATTAAGGAGCTTTTCTATACAGAATGCAGTTCTCCAAATGAAGTATATCCTCTCTAAAACCTGTTAGAAAGTAGAAAGTAACACCCTAGCTAAAATGCCTGATAAAATCTAAGTTGTTTACTATAACTCATTATATATCATTGGGTAAATTCTACCAAACTATGAGTAAATTTGTTTTCAGTTCGTGTTTTTTTTTTAACCAAACACATGAACGGAAGAGGTCCTTTACTACATTAAGTAAACGTTTAGAGAACAGCTTTAGAGTACACGAACATTCCCATAGTTAAAATTGGTGTGCTTTTCAATTGGTGTTTAGTGTTATTCAAATTTGCGGGGCTGGAATTCGAAGAATTGCTTTAAATATTTTCTGAATATTTGGTTTGAGATTCAATTAGATATAGCAAGCTTAGCCGAGCAAATTTTAGTGGCATTGATGAAAAAAAAAAAAACAACCAATATTTTAAACAAATGCACCACTAAAAGTAAACTGTCTTGGTCTACATCTTTAAAGAATTTTACAGATCGTAACATGGTGTGCATCAATGTGTAAAACAGGGTAAAGATGTTTTGCAATTAAGTCACGTATCCGCCACGCAAGAGGACAATCATGCTAAACAAAAGTAGCTTTGAACTGAACACACTTTACAGTGTGAACTGTGGTATGCGCGATGTGTATACATTCATCGAACGGCGCGTCGGAAGTGGTCTTTTAAGTTTTTGCAGGTTCTCAAACATGGCCACTGGGAAGCCTTATAACGTCAGATGAAAAGCTTCTTCAAACGCTTCCGATCAGCGCTTGCGTTAAGTGACTGTTGACGGCCATTAGTGGGGTCAATCAGCCTTAAACCGTTTGCATTTATTGTCTACATGAATTTCAAACCCCCATTATCAATGAAATTGAGTGAATCAAGATAAAATTTAGTGTGCAACTATTCATGATACAGGTAATCAAGGAAATTAAAAGACTTTAGGTAAAAGACCCCAGTTATGTTCGTCTTAAATCGGACCATCCCTTGACTCTCGGGATTCGCTTATATAGACGTTTTGCACTGACGACAAAATGACGTCATCATTGGAAGCTAAAGAGTGAAAAAGGTTGTCGCACGCAGTAGAATTCGTCATGCACGTGTACTAGACTATCTGCGTATTCCACTAGTTGACAAATCAGCTGTCTGCATTTGTCGGTATTGGTTTGAACTGCTACGCGTTCAGCTCTTATTGTCCAAAAACGATACGATAACGAGATCAGCTTGTAACTATTATTACTACTATTTCTACCAGGCTTAATATTTTTATTGAAAATTGTTTTTATATCGCAACAAACGAATTTTAAATTTGTGTGCAGTTTTTAACCACGTGAATGAAATGTTGCGTGGAATTTAATTTGTACGTAATCTGGGTCGCTACGCTTTTGAGGTACGTTCGTAGATTAAGGGATGTGAAATTATTAAAATGATTCAAAATATTTTGAAGGGAAAGATGATTGGGGCAAAGCCATCCCACACTGAACTTTTTACCTTCATGCAGAATGAAATTTCTGTTTGCTCACATTTTTTTTTTGGCAAAAACATTTAGTTGATCCCATCGCCCAGCGTCCGACGACTACTACTTACAACACGTTTGAAAGGAATTTATGTACACATGGTCTTCAACTACATTCTCTAATGTCGAAAGATTACTTCAATGAGTTTTGGGAGCACACTTTGTGGGGTGGTTGTTTTAATGGAAGGATAATTGTAAGAAGTCTTAGCGGTAAGTAATATTATATGCTATAGGGGACGTTCTACATTCAAAGTACAATGTATGTAAAAAGGCAGTGTATTTACGTAATATTTTAAGAGCTTTTGATAGCCAATTGTAAGGCTTATAAGTGCCTTACTGATATATTCTTTTAATGAGCGAAAGTGTTCACAGTTTATGTCACCTTCAATTTAGGATTAAAGGAGTTAATTAACAGAATGCGATATTAGTTCCTGCTGTAGAAAAAACAGAGATTCAATAAAAAAAACTCGACATATGGAAGTTTGTTTCAATAGACAGATGCGTGTGATATCGTCGTATCCTAATTATGCAATTTGTCTTTCGCACTTTATTCCTCAGGTAAGACTACAATGGACCTTCTTGACGAGTTTCGAAAGTTTATGATAAGTACCCAAGAACTTCCTCATCATCCAAACATTTGGAGTGTTCATGGAGTTTCCAAAGAAAAATGTGAATGATTATATTTTTATAGTTTTTCTTCTCTTATTGTATTAAAATTGTATTTCAACTTCTACAAAATTTTGAAACATCAAACTGGACGATTTATCATACGAGTTGTAACTTGTGGTATAGATGATTACGCGCGCGCGCGTGTGTGTGTCTGTAGGCGTGCGTTTTGGGGGTCAATCGGTGGTACTTATATGAAAATAGTAATATTAACTGGGGATATCCCGCGAAATGGTGATATCCCCGGTTTTTAAATGCCCAAAAGCAATGCAACGTGGGATGTCAGATAAGTGCGAGTATCCTTAGTTTGATCTGAGGTATATCACCTAATCCATGTTTTTAAGTTTAAACTCATGTGTATATGTGTGTTTAGATTTTTTGGTATCCCCAATTTCGTGGTGTTACCTGTGATTGTCCCCGGTTGAATAGGAGGAATAGATTATCCTTAATTTACTAGTGAATTGTGCATGTCCCCGATAGGCACCGCAAACGCGTATGTGTGCGTGTGTCCGTAAACCGTGAGTTTATTTTGTGGTTTTGACATTGCTGAACGTTTTATGCATTATAATAACAATGGTGTAGTTGTTGCTTAAGTTAGTGTTGCCAGCTCTTTGACACTCTGTCTTTTATAATGATGAGTCACATTTAATTTTCAACTGTTTAACGAATGAAAATGACTACTTTTCATAGGAGATTTTTTGTTACCATGACATCAATATTACAAGCCTTTTAAGCTTCACCTTTCTTTGAGTGGGTCAGCATCAATGTCAAAAAGCAATTACTGAACTTTAAAGATCAGAATAAGACCTTCACCTTAAAAGCAAAGCATCCAAATCCCCCGTCCCGCACACAACAAAAAGAAACCGTGACTGAAGAATCAATTCCTCTCCTAAAGAGAGGAGTTATTTACCTAGTTAGATGGCCCAGTTTCCAACCTATTGGTTCAAGTCGAGCCGGCCACGGCCTTTTTTTCAGTTGTGGCCCACTACTCCATTGCTCTTCCCTACTCCATTGCTTATGCAGAGCATTACGCACAACGCCAGTAGGTTCCTTTTTCAGAGTATTTGGTATGACTTGACCTGGGAAACGAATTCAGACCTTCCGCGTGAGAGGCGGATGCTCTACTGTTTGACCAAACACGCGGCTCCTAAGCAGAGGAGATATCAGATGTATATTTCATGTCATGAACAAAAAGAATGACTTTTCTTTCTTTACTTGGGAATCAAGTATACGGTGAAGTGCCACACTGTTCTAAGTGAATTTTGTTCCTTTATTTACATAATGTAATGTGGGAATGGGTGTTTAGTAGATAGTTAAATAAAAAGTGCCTGAAAACTTTCAAACTATTTCATCATAATTTTGATTTTTCAAATATTCACTACCGTACAGAATATGTTACGAATATCACGGCCAAAATACGGTGACAGACTATCTCTTGGGTAACTTCCAGTCACATAGTGAGTCTTCGCATTCTCAAACTCAGAGATTAGTGGTGCTCTCGTATCAGATCGTCGATGCAATGATGTTTCTAAAGTCGCACGCGGTAGAAAAAGTCTCCACAATGATTATATTATTTACATTACAACTTCCTATTCTGTAAGAGTTACATGCTAAAGCTTTAATAACTAGTGAGGTGTTGAAGGGTTTTAATACTTGTCTATGCCTGCAATTACTATCATAGGTCAGCTTTATAATCCTAATGTTACGAAACTAGTTGAAATTCCAATTCGTGTTTGGTGTTTGGCGACGAGATTCGGATAAGCCAATGGAAGTGTTAATTTCTTACCCCTGAAGCAATAATGTAAATGAATATAAAGATTGTTTTAGATTGACCATCTGCAGAAATGAAAAAAAATGTTTGCAGGTTGGAGCGGTTTGGTAATTTCATGAACCAACTCAGTGTCCCACTCTTAGTAGTTCAAGCTTATCTATCTCTCATTTTGTCAACCCAGATTGACACCTTACTGAAAAATGCCATTAAATATTTCAATTCTCTCCGCAATGATTAATCTAACTTGATATGGTAAGTTATATTTTGGCCTGTTAACTAATATCAATTACAACTACAAAACGATCCTTTTTTACCCCTTTTTCAGTTCGACCACGTCGCAATCAGAACAGAAAAAATATTGTTGGATCATACCGAGGACTGCAAACTTTACGACTCTAACTTGTCGTCACAGTCACAACAAACAGCTCTTAACGCTGGCCGGGAAGTATGTAGAGTAGCAATTACTAAATGTTAAATTGCCGTCATTTCTGACAAAAATTATCTGTAACGTTAGCAATATACCATAACTTTTTGGGATTTTGATAAATTAATTAAACGGTACAAACTTTTGATATCACTAAAAGGAGTACGATGTAATTCATGTAACTTAAAATAGGAGAAAACGAATTCAACGAAATCACGTAATTTAATTATTTCATGTTTAAAAGGGAAATGATGAAGTAAAAGCAAAGTAAAGGACACCCTATCGGGGACCACTGAGAAAAGGGGCTGTTGAGGAGGGAACTTTAGTACCCTAATGATTCTGCCGTAGGCGTTTGGGCAGCTTTGCATTGCTTTTGTATTGTTAAACATATTGAGCCGCTTTGGTGATTAGCCTTCCTCTCATTTCTAAATTCGCTGCGCGGCCTCTAACAATTTGTTTATAAGGATCACTTTTGACTTCATCGTGTGATGTCATATTCTCCTCAGACCGAGTTTTTGGTCTAGTGGTAGAGCATCCGCCTCTCACATGGGAGGCCCGGGTTCAAAGGTCGTGGCATACCAAAGACTCTAAAAATGTGCCTGGTGTTCCGCATGAGCAATGGAGTGGGGAAAGCATGCCAGTGTGCCACAAAATTGGGCCGTAGCTAGCACGACTTTAAACCAACAGGTTGAAAACTGGGCCGTTTAGCTCCATCTAACTGAAAAACTCATATTCTTCTCTTTTATTAGGATCAGATTCTTCTTTGACTGGCCCCTGATGTGATTTTTCTAGAAGAATACAACCAATGGACTGACATCTGGGCTTTTGGTGTTGTTCTTTGGGAGCTGCGGTGTGGGGGTAGGATTTATGAAATGTAACACCTTTACACAAATTGAGATTGAGTTTAATGCACTTTATGAATAAATTGTCTTTATTTATTTTCGGTATGTTTGGAGACCGAGGATCAAGACATATGGTTAACACTTTAAAATAAGATATATCGGTCACTTTTTCTGGAATATTAATAACCAATCATGCCAAGATAATTTTTAAAAGCTGACGCTCCACAAGTGGCGGCGAAAGAATTTCAAAACTGTGGGGGGGGGGGGGCAAACTAAGGGCGAATAATAATGCGGGGGGAGGGGGGAATGTGGGGCGCAGCCCGAAGTTGACCCCAAAGCGACGGTTCCAGCGGTGGAGGTCAAGATATCGAAACTTTCGGAAGCGGTGAGGTTTAAGCATATCACTGAATGAAAAATTAAGTTTCTGGAGACGAATTTTATTTATTTTTTCAGTAAACCCAACTCCTAACTGACCTAATCTGTTGAGGTTGTCTATGTGAGGAGAAGAACAAAGTTTGGGAAATGCCCCCCTTCACCCTTTTGTAGCGACGCCACTTCGCCCTTCAGAGGGCCCATCAATAGGGAAAGTCTGGCGATAAACAAAACCCAGATTTCAAGAGGACAAAATGAACACAAGTTATTGCAGAAAAAATTGTTTTCAGCACCACAATAATTTTGAAATAAAATTGTGTACAACCTTACGCCTTTCGTAATATGAATATTGTCAAGTTATGGGTCATTAAAATCTTTGAAGTGACATACGAAAAGAACGAATCTTTTTCTCTGGTCTATTCCAAAACACTTTCCCTTTACCTCATGTTTCATCTGGTAAATGTTTTATAGCATAAGTTGAGCATTAACACCCTCATACTTTTAGAATTACGTGCCTGGGTTTCTAAAAAGGATTTACGCATATCGACACTTAAAAATGTGTATCCATATATGTTTATATACTGTATTTACACCTCCGTTTGGGGTACATTTACCCAAGCTATCACCGAGATAAAGCAACGTGAGAAACACATTCTGTTTAAAATACCCCTTTTAAAAATAAAGAAAATGAAAAAAGTACCATTTTTAGAGTGTCCCTTCGACTCACTTACATTGACAATTTTTCCCGTATAATAGCCTGATCATTTTTCAAAAGTGTACGTTACAGTTTGCTCTTAAACCTTATTTATGTGAAAAACATAATTAAGTAAAAAAAAGTTGTCGGATAATATTTTATTAAATCGCTGTGTAAATGGTAACATTCCGTCTGAAGCTGAAAACGGACAAGTCACTAATAGTAAGAAAGTTCAATTGAGGACTTTATCTGGTTAATAATTACCAAACATCCTTGAATAACGAGTATGTTCCCCTGCGGTTAATGGCGGATTAACGATGTTGACCGTGTGTTAAAAAAAATAATTTTTCACAGGAAGAGCTCTACATTGTGCAAAGTCCAGAGAAAACCTTGAAAAGGATTTGAGAAGTCAGCAATTCTTAGTGCAGCCTCCAAATTGTCCTAGGGCAATGTGAGAGACTTTTCTCTTTAATTAACTTTGTATATCTGATTATTATTAAGTCTGGTATATTTTATCATTTATATTATATTTATTATATTATATTTTATTATTTTTTCCTCCAGTTTTTTTTGTTTTCCATAATCATGACGATTTTACATTTCAACACATTTTTTTCCGTGGTAAACAATGTTACATTAATGTTTCTCAAAATATCCTAAGACTTTAGATAACATAAAATATCGAATAGATAATATAAGTGTCCCCATCCATGAAGAAATGTACATATACAAACCTAAAAAACGTTCCATGCGGTAAACATGCTTAATATTGTTAACATAGCTACATGATGTAATGACGAAAAAATAAAAAAAGGCAAAGTAAAGTAAAACAATGATCGTGCAATTAATATTTAAGACATCTTAAAAATAAGAACAACAATGACCGGTCATATCGCATACACGAACATCTATTGAATAGCTAAGGGCACCCACCGAAGACCCGATGAAAATCCATGTAGTAAGTTTTGTTTCTTTTACGGGGAGTAATCCTCAATTGCTGTTTTGTTCAATGCTTAGGCTAACTCAACCTGAAAGAAAAGAAACCTCAATTGTGGGGTTTCGACTAATTCTCTTAATCTCAAAAATTAAATTAAATTAAAAAAATGTACGGGTGGGATAAGTCTTCCCCAAAAGCAAAGAAGACATCATGTTGGTTACATCTTGTTTTGAAAAAAAAAAATGTTGTCTCAAGATTCGGGATTTCACTTCTACAGTAAAACTAGCAACGATACTACATTCTCAGAACAAATGTTTAATACTCTCCACATCAGTCTCATGAAAAGAATACCAGTCAGAATTACTCTAACACATTGCATTCAACAATTTTTGTGGGGATAATTCTTTGGAGGAATTGAACTGGAAAAATTGAAGTCTAGCTTCGGACACCTTGTATCTCGGAATTAAAAAAGAATTCTGACCCAATTTCTTTCAGTAACACCCCGAAGTGATTTCCCCCTGTTCATTTTGATGTCGGAATTGCTTTTAACTTTTACTATAAATGGATTGAGAAACAGATGAAGCATGAAGGACATTGTTGTAGAATTCAACAGTGCTATCCAAAACATCGTTTTTAAAAAATCTGATCTTCTCCAACTATGTGGGATAGCGAGGTTCAAACCCCAATAAACTATGAAAAGAATGGCATCGGTTAAATAATTACGGTTAAACTGGTTGAAGGATAACGGAGCATTATAAAGGTTGAAGAAATCTGTTAGGTAAACAACATTTTTATCAAACAATTGCTTACACATTACAATATTGCCATTTATGCGGGTACAGGAATTATTGTATACAATATGAGAACGAAAATTATCTTGCGGATTTGTTAAAACAATATTAATCTAAATTTGAACAATTTCCCTGTTGAAAGATTTATTAATATTTTTAACGCCATTCTTAGCAAAGTTGCATTGGAAAATTAACTGTTTTGAAAACTTTAGATAGAAGTTGGAAAAGCTTCCAAACATCCCCGGATTTCATTACAATGACGTTTTACCCATGTTAAGTTGGAACTATTAATAAAACTTCGTGTATGTGTTTCTTTTAAACCACCGTTACGGATTCTGTTTATCATGATACAAAATGGTTAGCTTTTTTGCGTTGGAAACTCCTGTTATAGAAAGCACCATTTCGAAATTTTCCGATGATTCTTTGCCATCCGAATTTTCAGGTAGCTAGCAATCTTGTCACGTTCTGTGCCATAAGCTTACTTTATAGACTCGCAGAGTCGCAAGACTAGTTCAAAGTTTCCTTTAAAAAGTTGTACTAGGGAAAATTGCGTGTAGGCCTACTGGTGTTCAAACAGGCTGTCGTAAATTTTTTGTGATGCTGGTCTATGATGGTGAACAATGATAACTTCGTAGTGGGGTATACACACGTTTATAAAACAAAACGACGATTGTGGAAAAGGTAGATATCCAGCGCCTACAAAAATTAATGCAGAAAACTTTCATTCAAACGGAAATTGTCATTTTCACCCGAAAGTGACGATCTTTTAGCGTTAACAATTGGACCCTCTTTTGTTGTGCCCGATGTTCCGTGAAATCTATGAGATAGGGTTAACAATGACATGTTCCACTGTTAGAGGGAAGGTCAATGGCCGCCACAAGATTAGAGAAGAAGTTTTTAGGTTAGGTGGAAAGCAATAACAAACACAAAGTCAAACAGTAAATCATCGCGATATAACAATCCTTTCGCGTACCTATGAAAATTATTTTCGACTTTTCGTTCACAATAAAGATATGAAAATATTTTTTGTTCTAGCACATTCCCTTGGTTGATTCTGGTTTTCTTTTTGGCTTTAGTTCATATTTTTTGTGTACAGAAAATTGATGAAAAAGTAGGGTTACAGCTCGTAATTAAAGTAAAAGTGTGTTAGTGAAGTTAGCTTCATTTTGATTAAGTAAGAAGGAAACCATGAAATGAATAAGTTTTATTTTTTCAACGAGCTTTAAGCAACAATGGTTACTGGTTAGAGTATTATTAATAGCATTAAAAGAGTATGGAATCAACGATTTCAAATTAAAACATTTGTATCACCTACACAATTCAAAATTAGCATCTCGTAATTTTGGTTATCAATTAAAATTTCTAGATATTCATTGATATTGAAGTGTGAGTTCATTCCTGTTAATTCCTGACCATATATAATCACATTCAACCTGAAACATAGTTCATCAACATAAAAAAGGCTATATCGGAGGGACATTTCCTTAAAATCAAATTTTAAAAAATTTCGAAGTACGTTCAAAAGGTTATTGCCCTAGTCCTCGACATTTTATAGGTCATAATTTAGTACTAGAGCATAGATTTTAGGTTTTAGCTGATAGATACAAAGCAATTGCAATAGAGTAAACTAATGCCAATTAACTCTTTGTTCTGGTAAACATGAAATTAATCCATATGCAGTCTATAACAAAGAGTATACTCTAAAACTCAATACAAAACCGCTGGTACCATATACCATTTGACCGGAATTGAGTGAAAACTGCCCAACTTAGTTGGTTAAACCCTTACGTGAATAGGTGGACGAAACCATTTCACCCTGGCAACTATTTTGTCCAATCAATGGCTTAAATTTATACCTAAATCATTTGCCCAACAGCTGTACTTTTGGGTTCTTGTTTGGATTTTCATAAAACGAGTTATATCATTATATGATTTGGACAAGAAAGAGAAGGAGATTTAACAAAGTACCCTCTTGCACCGTTTGCCCCACAGTTGTAGTCGAGGAAACCAGTTACGAGGCACCTGGTTGACAACCAGTAAAGTGTGCGGTTTGAAATAACAATCCCAATCGTGCTTTTGTATTTCTTGTCCCAATGATAACTCAGTTGTGAAAATTTTTTTTTCATCTACATGACCATTGCTCTTTGGCATATTTTCATCTAGATTTTTACTACTGTCCTACGAATAGCTTTTTATTTACCAAATGTAATTTTATTCAACCATGATGTCTCAATAAACCTCTTTCTTCAAAATTATTATCTGTTAAACTTTACTGATCTTTTACTGATCACCTGATTGGTCAGTTACATTTAACTCAAATTTTGGGTACTTTAAAACTTGCGTTACACATTTTACCAACAACTGGATTTTTACCTGACCTTAATTTACCCAATAAAAATGGGAAAATTGTTTACCCATTTGTTGGACAATATTTTGCCCATGTTGAGTACTTTGGAATTTGCACAGTGCTCTTTGCCAAACTGTTTTTATGGTGTATAAGGCAATTTCTTGTGACGTCATTTTATTGAATTTGCCCCGCATTGAATGACAAAACACGCACACGGTAAGCGTATTTAGAGTAGACGCCCACGGTGTTCCAATAGAAACTATTGTGATCTTTGCTGTGAGTGCTAAAGTACTCTCACTGCGCTTGTGTTGATAGAATAGAAGCTTGCCCCTAAAATGACGTCATTGAAATTGCCTTATAGGATAGAACGTTAAATAATAGAATACAAGTCTTTTATAAGTGTGATGCAAATAACCCAACTTACAAATATAACAAGAAATCTGCCCAACCCAATACAAAGTATTGCTTTGAGCCAGGTTGTGAGATGGACTTTATCGATTTCCTATTATTTTTCTGTTTCAATTGGTTTTCATTGAATAAATAACAAAAATATGAAATATCATTCTCAAAGAGATGATAGGCTATTTATCAATACAGTCAGCAAATTAAAAAGTTTGACATGATTTTTTCTCCATTTTTAAAGACTTGGTATGGACCCGAAGACTACAGTACGGTTGGTTCATCAAGTTTTTATACCGTCCTAGACAACACATACGAAGCCAAGTGATTCGAGTGGTAAAGTTCAAGTCAGTCTTCTGGACAAGAGTTTCTTACAAAGATTATCGGGTGTCCTTTTTATATAGATGTAACCAACATCGCCATACAACCACCAAACAAAGAATATATACATTTCTTAATTTAGATGGATCCTTTCATGTAGCTATAGTGAAGATATATCTTAATCGAGGGGAAAATGTTTTGTTTGTTGATGAATGGAATAGCTGTTTTCATATAGCTTTCTTTGAGGAAAACAAATGTAAATTATTATTTCGGAAATGATAAGACATTACTTTGTCAGATATGTGATCAATTGTAACAGTCAAGTAATTATGTCGTTTTCGTCGTTACGAAATCGTTACAAGTAGGCTTAATAAGGTATAGTAAGTGGGACCTTAAACGTTTCTTTACACCGGTAAATATTATCGGTCTTAAAAGACAGTAGGCCTAATGTGTCAAGAGTGAAAGACAGAAAATCCTTACACTGCACGCAGAACAAAAAAAAAAAAAAAAAAAAATTCAAATTGTGTGTAGATAGTTTTAACTATATCACTTTAAAATTATAGCCGTGAGTACTTTATTTAACGTTGGGTAGACATCATAGTCCCCCTTAAGAATAATTTTACGGCAAGGAATATACAACCAAATTGCTTGTAAGCCCACGCAAAGATTTTCTTTTGGCTGTGAAGCCTTCTAAAGTAAAAAAAGGAATGCCATAACGGGATGTAATAATTAACTACCTTCATATTTACCAAAACCAAAACATCCTATGCTACTCTTAAAATCTCTCTTTTCTAATATCATATTGAAGATGGTCTTCAAATATCTTTTCCCTACTGTTGGATATATATATTTCCCGTTACTTGCAAACAAAGGCGTTCATCGGGTAAGGCCAAGGGGATCCACTACAGTCTCCCACCCCAAAACATCAGAAAAAAAAGGAGGTCGCAATAATTCCAACGAAGAATATTTCTTTGAAATAAAATGCAGCAATTTAGAATGCTTTTTGGCAAACAAACTGCCCCCTAACTTAGCCTCAATCTATGAATGCGATACATTCAAACAGTTTGCTAACAGCCTAGGTAAAATTGATACTTTCGAGGATTTGTCAATGTATGGAAAAACAAGCAAAATATTCATACCACAAATTGAATATAACTGGATTATAAATAAAAAAGCCTGCAAAGTTGTTAAAAATCTTTCAATATCTTCCCACTTAGCATGGTGTGGTGACATCTCAGTAACCAAATTGTATATGGTGATGACTAATGTTTTGAGCAGCGAAGGTTTTTTACAGTTTGCCTACCGAAGTATCATCATTTTTCTCCTTTAATGTATCTAAGTCGCCTATTGTAAACCCCATTCATCACATTGTTATTTGAAATTGTAACTTAGAAAATTCCCCAAATTAAACTAAAATTCGTTTCTTTTGGATGCTTAGATCCGAAATTGACGATATCTTGTGACCAAACAGACTGCAACCAGATATTATTATATTATATTTCTTTATACTTTTGTTCTGCGAATTAACAGCGACTTATTGGCCTTTTTTACAGTGTAGATATTGAAAACCTGTACATTTAAAGAAATCAGTGTGCTATTTTAGAAGAACCAATCCATGAACTGTATCAATTATAACAAACGCAGCTTGACCATTCAGTCTTACCAATGCACTCAATTAAACATGTCAGAGTGTTATGGGATGTTATGAATAGGAAGAGGAGGCGGAGGAAATAATGCCACATGACTTCATTTGGACGATCATGTTCTATATACAGCGACTTTAGACAGGGCTCTTGTGTTTTGTACTGCCCGATTGCAGGTTTGGTGGAGTGGCGTACGGAAACAATTACGACATTTTGGTACTCTCAAATTGAATCTAGTGCAAGGTTTAGAATGCCTTCTTTATTGTACCTTTTCCGGGACGTTACTTAGAGGTGTATTGTTTCAGACCGCGCTTTCAAAAAAAAAAAAAAAAAATAAATAAATAAATAAAAACCCCGGATTTCAAGTACCAACATGAGTCATGATCGAGATACACAGCTTTTTCGCTTGTAAATCTTAAACTGCCGAACTCCTTCTCATGTACACATTATTATTTCGTTGATTTACAAATTTTATGATCTATTATTCCTTTTAAAATTAAAATTATAATGATGTTAGGAAACATCAACACAGAAAGGGTTAATATGTACAATAGAAATTTGATGAAAATTGACAGACTGGAACAATATTTAGCGGTATATGATTCTATATGATACTACACTACTTCAAATTGGGACGACTGCTCTTGCCCTTTAATTCTTGTGGTACAAATAGTGCAAAATACTTTTGCAATTTTGATGTGTGCGATTGCCTTAAAAGGCTTAAACTTTAAACTACAACTTGAACTATGGCAATGAATATGCGAGGAGCGGGTGGGTTCTAGGAGTTTAAAAAGTTCCCTCATGGCCAAAGCCAGAAACAAAATAATTACATGAAACACCGATGTCTTAGGGAAAAATATCCTGAATTTTCTCCTACTGATCCGTTTTTCATCCTCCTATATGCATTTGGTTGATAAACGTGATGAAGTTAATAGAGCGCCCAGTTCACAATATCAAATACTGGGTCTCTGCGACTGGGAATTCCGTGATGTCACAAGAAATATGAACCAAAATTTTCTTTTTGCACTCTTTGGTTTGCCGGTAACAAGAATGGGTGAACTACAAGTGAACTTCCGTTCTGTATTGCAGACATTATCAGATATTCTCTTTGAACAATAGCCCGCTTACAAGGTGCAGAGAAGCATAACGTTAGTGTTACATATTACAATCGGTGTATTGCCAAAATGAGCGGAAAAAAATAACAACGAATATCCTCCATTCTTTCTTCACAAGTGAAAAACCTCCGGACATTTTATGCATCTCTGCAATTTAACCTTTTCAGATTTTTTTCTTTCTGAGAGTATTTGACCGTAAATACATGTGGTCCATTTTCATCACTTTCTTTTTGTTGTAGAATAAAGTTTCATGAGTGTTACGTTTCATCAAATTTTAGAGCATCATCACTATAAAAGATCTCCCTTTTCGCTAAAGTTGAGGGAACCCTCTCCTCTAGACTTGACCCCGACCAAACGCAACTCGGTTCACTTGCTCAACATGTGACATATGTGTATCTAGTTTGTTAGCTGTTAAACATTTTACATCTTGAAATATCATGTCACCCACTGAAGTACCACAAACTTTATTGATTGTGTAGTGTAACAAATGTTCCCTCAAGGGAGTGCAATCATGACAAGCCTTTGGCTTTTTTTTAACACTTCACTTTCACATAATATACTGTAAATATGTTAAAATTAAAGACATATTCTTATGGCTTTTTACCTGGGTGTTGTAAGAAGAGCTAAAATATTCTACACCATGTCCTTCAAACACTGTCTAATATCATTTTCCTAACTCAAAATATCTCACTTTAAAGATTAGGTATTTTTCTTGAAAAATACCTCTGCTTTTCAACAAAGCCTTTGGAAGTTATTTAATGTGGGCACATTGCCTCAAATTTATTTTGTTTTTCTTTATAATTGAACTTCCTTTTTCTCCTTGAAATTCGATACTGTTGGAATGTTTGAATGTCTTTTCCTGTAGATCTTGCATAAACCTTCACCATACGTAGAGTTCAACCAAATATGTTACTTAATATTGCCTGCAGCAGATTCAATATTATAAAAAAATTGAATGCAATGTTAAATTAATGTGCCGCGGGTACATCACAGATTACCCAGATGCACCAAATGTCAAGAAAAAATTGCATTACTTTAAAAATCTGTATCTTCTGAACGCTTCATGCTATTAAAATGCAGTTTTCACAGCCTAAAAAAAGAAGAAAAAAAAAAAAAACCTGCATATTTTGCAAGTAACGAATTTTGTCTCCAGAATAAGCCTTTAACTTTGTCATTTTAAATACTCGAGAAACAAATAAATGAAATGAAATGAAACGAAGCACAAACACAAACAAACATTCCAGCATAATGCTTGGCTGTTGCCTTCCTCTCAAGAGGGGAGATGATATAACGAAGTCTAGTGGAAGCAGTGTCAAAGCAATGATTTTTCATTATAACAACGGCACGCCAAAAAAGCTCACCGCATATGATGATGTTCTAAACTACACGTCCGTGTACTAAAAATACACGTTTATGTAAAAAATAAACCATAATTTACTAACTTCCTGCGATCACGATGTAAATTTACACCATCATAAACAAAAAGCATAAGTCCAACCTTATGATCATCATGTTATTATTGTCCCTTTCGCATGCCATACTGAGTGAGCCATTTGGCGTGCATGAAGTCCGCCGACGAAAGGCGCACCGACATACGTCGATCGTCAAAATACATGTTCTGAGGTTAAAATACACGTTCATGTACCGACTGCTTACGATAAAGTACTGATTGCTAACGACCACGTTCTTATTGCTTACGATCATGTACTGACTGCGTACGTTCATGTACTGAATGCATACCAACATGTACCCAATTGTACCGGTTCATGCTTGTAGGGATGCAAGTAGTTATCAAATGGCAATAGGCCCATTGTAACAAGAAGGGTCAAAAATTTAATATTGAAGCTACGACCTGTGGGAGGTTGATCCAATTGGACATTTCGATGACACGTTGCATTTAACCCAGTAAAGACAACAAACAGTTTTTTTTCCGCGATATTAGATGGCCCAAGGATCTGATAGCAAAATTATTAAGCCTGTTTATAGACAAACTTACTTCAGGAACCTGAAGTAGGGAATTATCATTGAGTCTATCCAATTTAAGTAGACATTAATTAGGCATGATAAGTTGAGGTATCAATGGCCAAAATTGATTGCAGAATTTGAAAGTTCATAACCTACGGCACCAATTTGCGTTAGGCTAGGTTAGGTTAATTGGAATGTTACGGCCCGGTTTCCAACCAGTTTGTTCAAGTCGAGAAAAAAAAACATCAAACATCAAACATCACAAGACATATTGAAGTCACAGTGGGTTACCGCTGCGTTCTTATTTATTGGCGCTACAAAGACGTAATAAACCAACTGATTTTAAAAATTCCTACATCCTAACTATTTTAGATCCTTGGAGGCCTGGACATATATGGAAATCATTCGGCCGAAAACCCGGGCAACTGCTTACCTGTGTGACGTGGATGGCCAATATGGGTACCATATAGGATAATACTTGGTCACTATATTTTACCCACAAACAAGTTGGCCACATATACCACAAATGCCTATTACGTAGGGATCATATTGAAAAGATCCATATGGGCCTCTTATGGATATTAAGTGCAAATTTACATGAATCCCACTTACGGTAGGCCTTGGATAAAAGGAACCTTAAAGTAGCCTTTTTAAGAGTACAACCTAGGATGAACGAATTTCCCAATTATACCAAATGAAGAATTGGGAAAATAACGTCAGCCCTAGAAACTGAAAGTGGGCACAGAGCCCTCTATTGGGACCTTCAAAATAAAGGTATGATTCTTGACACTAAGTTGAAGGTGAAAAATATTTTCATATCCCTAATTATATGTTTTACACCCTGCATGGTACACTTGGCAACCCAAGGATCTGTTGGACCTGGATCCAGGGACCTAAAATCGTTAGGCTATACGGGTTTTCCAAACCAATTATTATACTATATCTGTAGAATGACAAGTAATAAGTTGTCACAGAGGGTGACTTCAACTTGTCTTGCAGTGCTCGGTGGTTTTTTGCAAGCATCGGGGCGCTAGGCCCTGAACCTTCAATTGCAATCAGTTGTAGGCGTTGATGTCTGGCCGTTGATATGTCCAGGTGATGCCTACCTGTAGTGAAAAGACTAAATAATGATTCTAAAAGTAAGTATATCATTCTATATTTTTTGTACATGAACGAGTAATTTTAGTACATGGACGTGTATTTTTAGAACATCATTTTATGCGGTCAACCTTAAGGCAAACCACATGTAACCACTTGGATGTGAAACAAAGAGATCGCCGATAGAAACATAGACACAAAGTGAAGAACGTTTTATCAATTCATTAATACATGGAAGAGATTACAACATTTCCTACAACAGTTCGTAGTGAAAATTTAATTGTACATTTAGCTTCCTGGCTGGTCGAAAGTAAACCTTATTCACAACTTGACAAGGTGAGTTCACTACCCTGTATCAGTGAATCAGTAGCCTAATCAAAACATACAGTTAAGTATCGACCTTGCAGGATTCATTATGTCAATTTGGAAACATTTAAGAACTAGACAACGGGTCACGAGTAGCTCACATTTCAGGAAAATAAAATACTGTCATTACCTAAGACGTTGTGATAGTTACCCATATTATATCCCACATTTTGCTAAGTGGTATAGAATGCAATTTGAATTGCTTTAATAGCGGCGAAGTTTTCAGGATGCTGACAAGGCTGTGACGCAGGGTTGAGGGGGTCCATTAACTCAAAATTATAAACTTAGATCATCCAAATCTTCAACGATTTTCAGAGTAAGTTCAATTCTAAAATTAAATTAGGTTCACCACACGTTCGAAATCTGGACCTGTGTTAAAAACACGCACGAAACATTACCTGGCACAAGTAAAATACAAGAAACGTAATCATTTATCTTCCCATGTGCTACCCAGGGCTTCCATGAGTCTTTTTTCACCATGCGACGTTACATTTCTTGAGAACTTTAACTGACACTCATTTCACCTACTGGCTTATTTCTCATACTCTTCATTCTCAACAACTAAGTCGCATAACTAAGAAGAGGACTTGTTTCAATACAAAACAGTATATAATTGTTGTTACGCAAAACCTTTGTCTCAGACGAACTTTCTGTCATACTGGTTATTGTCTCCTTCTTCCTCTCCATTTGCAATGTGTCTGTTTAATTCAGGCGATGAGATACTACCTTCCTCATTGAGTGGTTCACTTTCTTGCACATCCTCCAGAGCATTATAAGTTGTGTCAAAAGATTTTCTCTGGGCACAAAAAGAAAGAACATCATAAGCCCTAGTAGTTCCATTTCATTGACTTGCACATGACCCATCTTTACAGAATTAGATATGGTACCGGCAAAAGGAACATTTGATATATGGATCTATTTACCTCTTGCAAGAATGAAGAAGTCGCAGCCTGTAAATTTTCTTTTATTTCAGTAACTGCAAAACGTTTAGTAACTCTTTGTACCCAGCAACTTTGTATTACGGCATATCTGGAAAAGTGTAGAAATTTCATTGCTTCTATGCTCAAGGCATTTCCTTTTTTTTTCTTTATGCGCCATATTATCAATGGATTGCAAAGTTATCTTCATTAATTCTTTTTTCCAGCATAGCGGTATCAAAACTTGGATAACTATTAAATAGCGTCCGTAGTAATATTTTTAATAGTTGTTTGTGGGAAGTAAAGTGTGAAAACGTCAATGCATTTTTTTCAATATTTCTTTACCCATTTAAAAATATTAAATCACATTGTTAACGAAAAAGGTTCACCTCCTAAGAGCATATCGTTGATATTTAAGCAGAACACGGGAGGTACATTATCCTAGACAGCTTAAATTCCAAAGACCAAGTTTATTTGTAGACCCTTTCGTAACTGCTTCAAACGGTGTCATTGGATAACAAAACTCATTTTATATCTTTAGCCAAATTATTAAAACACATAAAATACCGTGTGTTTTGTTAGATGCGTGCTGTCTAACAGAAGCTCATTAAAATTTTTGAAAGAGGCTCAAATAAAAGCAATGCTAGTGTTTACTTTAAAGTTGTTTTTTTGTTTTCCTTTTTCAATTGGTAAATTTGATGAGAAGTGCCTGTATATTTAATAAAAAACCTCAGAAAATCATGTAAGAAAAAGCTGTATATGCCTATAAAAGAAAAAACCAGTTTAAGAAATAAACTATTCCGATCTCACATTCCGTCTGATATAAAAATTGGCTTTGTTGGTTTCTTTTCCTTAAAGTTTTTAAGATTTTCTTTCATCTTGCATACTGTTATTCCAGGGTACGGGTTTCTCCCTGTTGAGGTGAACATGTGACAGCGAATTATAGTTGCAGGTGCAAAATGTAAGAGTGTGTAAGTGCAATGAAATATCTCTTCGGTAAAAAACGAAAGAGGAAAAGTCTGAATGGAATATCGCAACTCCTATTTGCCATTCTATCGATATATCAGTTAAAGTGGAAATATGGGTTTCCTGAAAACTCCAAACGGCAAAGACCATACGTTTCTTCATGTTTTTCACATTCAAAAAATGTAGAAGAACCCTTTTTAGCAAAATAGAACTATTAATAGGATATAAAACAGATCGGCAAAAAACAGTCACAGTTACTCAAACGAATGAAGAAAATGCAATCCGTTTCCTCTGTAAGTAGTCATTGATACTTTACGAACAGTCCTTTTTATTACACTAATCAACGACGAAAATATGGTTTGGATGTGCTCGTTGGAGATTAGCCTTAATCTGCATGCTCATACCTGTAGTCTAAGTCCATGCTGCCTCGCTGCGTCAGGCAACGTTCTTCCCTATTTTAATTAGGATTTAGGGTGAGGTTCTGCTCCCTTTTAATGTTAATGGGGAGCAATTCCTTTTGGGTTGGGTAAGGTTTCTTACTACCATTCAGTTCTAAAACTAATATTGCATTAACCCGAACAGAGATCTAGGTTTTTTGTGTTTAGGCCATCCGTCGAATATAGAAACAAATGATACGTTGTTTACCCGCATGCAGCTATAGTTGTTTATTCATGAATAATCATAACTCTGGATTTTCTCTTACGTCGTCAATCATCTAAAATGGCACCGTAGGAAGACCAACAATTTTGTAAATGTATCTCTATATGACGTCATTGTAAAATCATGAAAAACTATCACAATAAACTAGAAGATCTAACTCAGATATAGAGATGGTATATTACTATGTATGATGTATGCACAAGCTGTAATTAAATAAATCATGTATCAAAAGTGATTTTGTGTCGAATTAGTGTATTTTTTGAAGTACGTCAATTTATCAACCACTTCTCTAACACAAACACTTACAGCACTCATTGCAAATTCGGACCCTATTTAAAGACACCGTAAATGTGGAGCATCATACATGTTTTGTACATGGTGTTATGAACACTTTTAGAAGACGAAATGACGAACAATGGTAGAATCAAAGTTAGTAAATAAATGTAAATAACCATATGTACTGTTAAAATTATTGGGAAAATTACCAACTCTTTTACTAATATTTTCTGTTTTTCATGTGTAACAGAAAAATGCTGTTATAAAACGAAATTTTGGGGTTTTCAAAGTAAAAATCTGGCATTTTACATAATATTTCGATCATTAGAGATAAAACAGACAATTTCAATTTTGAAAAGAAATTTCACGACTAATTTGTGTACGTAAACAGACATGACTCTCAAACTACATTCTGTTTTTAGTAACTTACACGTAACTTCTGTTTTTGTTTTTTGTTTCCTAGCGTTTTTGTTTTGCAGAAGTAAAATATTATTTTACAAATAGCACATTATCATTAAGTGGGTGTTATTAATTTTTTTCTATAAATGTTTTCAAGACGTTTATTACTTCCTTTCATAAAGCCTGGGTATGTTTGTGTTCACCAAGAATTGATGATGTTTTTAGTAACTTACATGTTGCTCCTGTTTTGGTTTGTTTGTTAGCCTTTTTGCAGAAGTGAAATATTATTTTACAAGTAGCACATTATCATTTAGTAGATGTCGCTATTTTTTTGTCTATAAATGTTTTTAAAACGTTTATTACTTCCTTCCATAATAACTATGTATATTTGTGTCACAAAATGTTTACAACTCATATAGTGTTATCCTTTGCAGTATTTATTTTAAAATAATAGGCTAATTTCGCTATATCTAAATTATGGGCTGAAATTAAAGAGCTTCCAGGGACTTCGACCTAATCAAAATGAGTGAGGTATTGAGTATATTCGAGTGGTTCCAACGGAATGAAAGCGTTGAAAAGACTTTACCTTGATTTTCTTGCTGCAAATGACGATATTTGCTGACTATTGGCATTTTGTTAAAAATTTGACAGAATCTTCAAAAGTAACGTGACTGAACACAAAACCCTCTCTGTTAGACATTTTATAGACTATTTTTTTTTCAATTTTTACTTTATATATATATATATATATATATATATATATATATATATATATATATATATATATATATATATATATATATATATATATATATATATATATATATATATATATATATATATATATATAAATTTAAAGTGTGCCTTGTTGTACGGCAATTTTAAAAGCGCTCAGCAGAGATGCAACCGTGAGTTACAAACCATCATCTCACTTAACAATCATAAATCGGGTCTGAATAGGGATTTGGCGTTCATGGGCACCCAAGCAGTTGATACCTAAGCGAGGAAGCAGAACGAGTACGTGTATACAGTCTTTTTTTTGCACTATAGTGTTTTTGTACAACTGACGAAGGGCTGTGTAATTTAAGCCCGAAATATTTTGTATTCACGGATTTATTATATTATAATTTAGTTGGAAATGAATGTATCCATTTTTTGTGTTCTTTTGTTATTTGGTATATATATATATATATACCACTAAATCATACCTTAGGCGGACATTCGTTAAAATGACACCTTAGAAGGACACATATTAAAATCACATATTTGCATATATTTGCATATACGAGTCATTGAAATTTATAATTAGAATACCGTAAGAGTCTTGCATAACGGTCATTACCTATAGTAATTGTCTGTTAAGTAAATTGCCTATGTAGAACATTAAATTAAATAAACAAAATATTACATGTTATATGTACTTGAATATTTAAAACGTGCGTGTCCCTTACAGGACATTTTTAACAATATAACTAATATTCCAGTGGTGTACTATACGCAGTGCGTTTTGTGTACGGTTTTCACACAGTAACACAAAGCCAAGGGCCATACAACTTTTTCATAGGTATCGAAATTTTGTAACAAGCATGAGCACAAGGGGACAAATTATGATGCAAACATTAGCTGGGCTCCAAAATGTCTGCCTTAAGTATGATGTTCACCTAAGGTGCGGTTTTAGACGACTTTGTGTTCACCTAAGGTAGGATTTAGGCAAATATATATATATATATATATATATATATATATATATATATATATATATATATATATATATATATATATATATATATATATATATATATATCGCTGGATTCTACCTTAAGTCGTCCCCGTCTAAAATGCGTTCTTAGATCATAATAAACACAAGCTTTTATTAAATATATAATTTATTTTAAGGTAATAACAATTTCATTTCTCCTTGAGATATACTTCTAGAGTATGCTGATATAAGAGAGCAAATTACACTTTCAAATGTATATAACATATGTTACAAGTACAAGCCCCATATAAAGGCGCTATAAAGAGGGCGCAGGAAAGGCATTATATACGGTATAACTGTACTTAAAATATACACGGATAGGGGAGTAATAGGCCCTCAAACAATAGATCTTAACGAAAATGAGGACATATTGTAAATGAAGACCCAATACATATTTTACCAAAGGTAGAATCATGGTATATATGTTTACATACATTTGCCTAATTCGGCACTTAGGGCGAAAGTTGTTGGTATAAAGTCGACCTTAGGGGGAAAAATTTTGGGGCGAAATATAATTTTCGCCTTAACGTTTCTACACACTTTTTCTATAAGAATACGTAAACGGACAAGGGCGTTCTCCTAGATTTACAAAGTAGATACAATTACTTCAACGTTGTCAAATTTACGGACACCTAGCTGTTAACACGAACGGGTGGCTGGCCATTGAAATAACGTTGTTTATATGTTTAGACGAATGACATTGCGTCTTTCTTACTAAGGCAAAGGTTGCCAAAGTTAGACGCATATTACAAAGAAAATTTATGCGACTGTGTCCGCATCCTACCATTTCCTCAGTTTCTACACATTTTCACTCTCAATATATATATATATATATATATATATATATATATATATATATATATATATATATATATATATATATATATATATATATATATATATATATATATATATATATATATATATATATATATATATGTATTTCACTAATTCCGCACTTAGGGGGAAAGTTGTTGTTGAAAAGTCGACCTTAAGGGGAAACGGATGCTCAAAGTCCACCGGATCTGAGCAAATACGTTTTAAGCGGATAGCCTGACTATAAATTAAGGAAGATTTGATGTGGTGTGGGTGAAAGCTTTCGTAACGAAGGTAAGTGTGAGTGTCTGTAGGCTTAGAATAGACAGACGTGCATAATTTGCCATTTCTGAGCGAGACGAGAACATCTAGGAAAGAAATTGCTTCACGAGAGTATTCCTTTGTGAATTTGATTTTCGCCATCTTAGTTCCCATTGCAGTCCCATTAGTCTGGAGGTAATGCCTATCATTAAATTCAAAATGATTATGTTTAAGGACAAAATCTATCAAGAGCGCAGTATCCTCAATAGGTATCTCTGTAGGCTGTAGGCTGTATGCATTTCATATATATATACTGCTACATAACATAATAAAATTTATCCTCACAAACAACTTCTTCTCTTTTAACAATAAAAATTATTTACAAATCAAGGGAACAGCAATGGGAACCAAAATGGCTCAATGTTGCGCTAATGTCTTAATGGAGAAATTGGAGTCAGAATTGTTGAATTCTTTCACTCTGAAACCTATTTATTACTATAGGTACATTGATGACATATTTTTTATTTGGCCCCACGGATTGGAATCTCTAGAGTCCTTCAAAATTACACGCTAACTCCTTCCACCATAGTATAAAACTCACCTTTGAAGTTTCTGACTCAAAAATCCTGGATGTCCTAGTTAAATTGCGCGCACACTCCCTATCCACGTTCGTTTACTATAAGCCAACAGATAATCACCAGTTCTTACATTTCGACAGTGCCCATTCTCTCAGTCTCAAAAAGTCAATTGTCTATAGTCAATGTCTAAGACTTCAACGCATTTGTTCTGATAAGGAGGACTTCAATATTGAAATTTCAAACCTTATTAATTTTTTTCTTTCCAATGGTTATCCCATGAGCATTATCAAAAACAGAATTGAGAAAGCCAACAAGTTCAAACGGGAGGAATTCCTCACCTATAACTCAAAAAAATCGAGCGACCGCATTCCTTTAGTTTTAGAACACCACCCCTTTGCCCATTCCCTGGCACGTACAATCAAACATGGTTTTGCTCTTTTAAAGAATGACTCCTCCCTTCCTGCTAGCTTTAGCAAGCCACCTTTGTTAGCCCTTCGCCAGCCTCCCAATCTAAGAAAACTGCTTACGTCTAACCCCTAAGAAATATACCCTGTAATAAACCCCGCTGCCAAGTTTGCCAACATATTTCCCAGGGCTCGCCAATTTTCCTCCCTTTTTCAAAATTTCCTATCAAACCCCCCAATCTGGACTGTGATTCTCAAATGTTGTTTATTTATTATATAGTACTATGTGCCCCAAAGGTCTTTATGTTGGAGAAACTAGCACTAGGTTTCGGTTTAGATTTAACAACCACAAGAAGTCTATCCCCGACAATGCACGCGGTTTTCCAGTTGCCGAACACTTCAGGTTGACCAATCATTCCCTCCGAAATTTGAAATGTGTGCTGCTTGGTTCAAACTTTCAATCTCCTCGGCACTGTAAAAGTACAGAAATGAACTTCATCCTTAAATTTAATACACACACTGAGGGTCTCAATAGAGATTTGGGCCTACTCAACCATTACAGTTCTACAATGATTCTTGACCAATTGATGTCTTTTGTCTATTCAACATGTTTTTTGTGTTTACTTCCAATTCACTCTTGCATGTAGGCCTGCTAGCTTGCTCGAGTCTGGCTGGGTCTACTCTACCGTGACACTCACTACAATGTCTATTGTCCAACTGGTCAGTATAGGCTGTGCAGTTAATTTAAATTTACTCTTTCATGTGTTAGTCGTATGTCTGTCTTGGCCGACGAAGGCTTCATGAGAAGTTGAAAATTTCCAAGTTTAATTTAATAAATACTTAATCGTACTCCTTTTGTCAATTTTGACTTTGTCTTTCATTGTTATCGTTTATTGTTATTCTTTCGGAGTACATTTCAACTCTTTTTTATGTACATATATATATATATATATATATATATATATATATATATATATATATATATATATATATATATATATATATATACTGCTACATGCGGGCTTAGGTGGAAGTGCTTTTAAAAGGGTACTTTCCTGGACATATCATTATGGTACTATGGCAGATGTATTATGCGCCATTCAGGCATGTGAGGGTGATACTGCATGGTGTTCAGTACCACTATGGCATGTATCAAGTACTCCAATGAGGCTGCTGATAAGTCCCATCTTGTATTAGAGATATAATGTTGGCTTCACATAAAATCGTGTCCACTTAAGGTGTGTCACCTTTATTTGAAGTCCACAAATTGTCCCAATGTGAAACAGGCAACATATATATATCATGCTGATTTCAACCACTGATGTCTACTGAGGGAGTGATATATACATGTATATATTGTGCACGCGTACAAGTTATTGATACTAGTATTTACGACAGTTACTTTGCACTTGAACTTACCAAGAGAGAATACCTCCCACAGCGTCATGCTAAGAGACCATACGTCACTTGCCAAAACGTATTCTCCTATTAGTAAAGCTTCCGGTGACAAAGAGGTAAGCACACTGTTCTCTTAAATGGAAATGCCAAAAATGAACCAAAGAGTATGTTTCTGTTAATAAGATTTTCTGTGGACCGTATTCCGTTTATTTAACTTGTGATTTATAGACAGATATCTTCAGTGCTAGATTCACGTTGGTTTTCTATCAATCCGTTTGACTGTAGAAAGAGATTGCAGGTTACTATAGGTTACTATATGGTGACGCTTCCTTGTTTCAAGTTTCCCATAAGATGTAATGGAAATTGAACTTATCTGACATTTATTACTTGTTTCGACAAAAAGAAAGGGAAACGATTTATAAATAATATGGAAAAGAACAAAAACAACCATATGTTAATGCAGGATTCTGCCATTATTTACTCGGTTGAACAGTTGTATCAAACGTAAAAGCCATATAAATGTTCAAATACCTCCTCGAGATTATATTGTTCCAGTACCTCAGATGCATCATTCAATAACCAGAAATTGTCTTTTAAATAAATAAATAAAAAAAATAAATAAATAGATGCCACGATAGATAACACCACCTCTTAAATACCTATCTACGATCAGTATAATCGGCTACACTGGAGGGATATAACAGGCGTCTTTTAAAAGGGCAACAGAGAGCAGAACAAAGCAAGCAACGGAGCAAAGCTAATTCATGAGTTGCGGCAATGAATAGTATAGGCATTTTTAAGGACGTTAAATCTAGTGCGAAAAGATACGGGGGAATTTCTTTTCAGTGCAATACACTTTTCTACATTAAAGATAAATTTAAACTTGTAAAAGAACTCATTCGCATCGGGTTTTCTGTCATCGAGCTTACAACTAAAGATATAATATTTAATGTGAAAAATGTAGAAATTAAATGGATGAAAACTGGTCGTCAGTTTACCAAAAAAATAATCTTGCCTTGACAACTTAAATTGTGAACCAAAAAAGAGTTGCTCGCAATCTAACAAAAACGAAAAAGTAACATGACATGACCAAAAGAGATGTTCAATTGACTCTGTCTCATTAACACAAAATGTACAAACAGGGGAATCTTTCTTACGCATTAAGTGCAATAACTTATTAGTACCTAATATACGATGGAGAAATCTGAACCGGAAATAATGAACTTTAGCTTCAAGACGAGTACCAGAGGGGCTAGTAAAAATTAGTGCCCACTCATCCTCACTAAAGTCAAATGAAACTGCCCATTTCTTACAAGCAATTGGAAAATGGGAAATTTTATTAACAAGGTGAGGGTAGAGTAAACGAGAGACTGAGGTTGTCGAAAATATCGCCTCACTAAAATCTATATCCTCATTTTTTTCATTGGGGTCATTAAATAATTCATTCTTCCAAGACCTAGGAATCTAACCTTATATTTCTGAATGAAAGTCTCATATGAAATGCGATTACCATTACGCATATACAATTGTCTAACATATAATAAACCTGCTTGGTGAAGCATTTTATGGTATAATATACCATTATCGACTTTAATGAAACTATTATTCCAGATCAACTGATCCCCAAACTTACAAGTAGGTGGCTTAAAAGTGACATGACTCCAAGCAATACAAATTTGTCTTATAAAAGTATTACAGATAGATGATACATCATTCTCCTGAAAATTACATTTAAATAAAAACTCATTACCAAAAGACGCGAGTGAGTTATCAAAGAAGATCTTCCAGTACCCTGTTTGATTGGGATCACAATATCTCTTAATCCAAGATGTTTTGAGTGCATCGGCAAAAGATGGAATGTGAACAATTTTTAACCCCCCTCTTTGAACTGGATTTATCATTGTTAAGCGTCTAACTTTATCAGGATTGCCGCTCCAAATAAACTCAAAAGTAGCACTCTGAACCAGGTTCAGAAATGAAGTAGGAGGGGTTGGCAACACTTGGAAAAGAAAAACCAACTGACTGATTGCAAAAGATTTCACAATTGTGTTCCTGCCAATGGGTGTAAGATCCCTGCTATTCCAGACTTTCAATTGATGTTTAAGTCGTGACAATTTCTTCTCATAATTCAATCGAAAGAGGTCGTCGCCATGATGTGAGGAGGTAATACCCAAGTAGGTTACTGGTTCCCTCGAAATAATCAAATTAAGTGTGTCGATAAATCGAGGATAATTTATGACAAAGGGGCCCAGGGGGAAAAGTTTACTCTTATCATAATTAATTTTAAGACGAGTTGAACCTTTAAATTTCTTAAGACAATTAATTAAAGCACACATGCTATCCTCGTCTCCATTTAAGAAAAGCACTGTATCATCAGCATACTGAAGTAGCTTATATTCATTACCCAGAATATTAATACCTCTTATTTGCCTGTCATATAAAACATATCTAGCAAGAATATCTGCGCAAATAATAAACAAAAAAGGGCTTAGAGGACATCCCTGTTTTACTCCCCTTTCAATAGGAAGAAACCAGTGGCAAAACCGTTATTGAGAACACAAGCAGTGCTTCCCCCATAAAGAACGCCGACCCACCGGCGAAAGCTCTCATTAAAATTACAATAAATAAGACTGTTATGAATGAAATCCCAGTTCAGGGTATCAAAGGTCTTTTCATAGTCAATGAAGAAGAGAAAGCCCGGTACCATATGATGAGATGTAAAATGTAAATAAATAAATATTTTTTTTTTTTTATCCTCCATGTCTGTATTGAATTTTGAATTTCCTTATTTTACAATATTTACCATCGTGCTTAAAGATTGGCTGTATGACTAATATTTACATGGTATTGCGTAAAATACCTCAAACAATGCAAGAAATGTTTACAAAAAGCCAATAAATACCCACAATCGAATATAAGTGTTTTAACAGTGGGCTGCATATCACAATACATAACAATTCAAGAAGAAAATATCAGTGAGCGGGAGTAAGCGAATAGTAATACGCGTAAGTCTAAACGCATCAGTAAACATGAATACCTGGAAAGAAGCAAGTCGATTTTAGGGACCACCAGAACGAGTCTTACGTACAGTATCTCCCAACAATTCCCCTTTAAATGTCGAAGAAGAAATTACAGTGTGCAAAAGCATCTATAAGATCCATGAAGTTTATAACACTTTTTCCTCGTTTTTTACTGTTTACATAAATATACTTCTCTACTCGAAGGGCAAACTGAAATTTATGCAGAAAGTCAACATAATTTAAATTCTTATTTTGACATTTCATGCTAAAAATAAAATATTTTAGGTGCAGAATGAGGAAATTATAAGGATGAAGCTTTTGCTTTTGATAACCAAAAAAGATATCCTCTTTTGAAACATGAATTTCGGAACCAAACAAAAAAGTTTCAACATCACTTAAAAATGAAGCTACATGATTACATTCAACAAAAAGATGACTTAGTGTTTCAGTCTTAGAGTTGCAGAAATAACATAAATCAGATTCAGAAATACCCATTACAGTTAAGAGTTTATTCGTAGGGAGAATTCTGTGGAGGAAACGGAATTGAAAGTAGGAGAGTTGGTTTCTGAGACTGAATGCCATGGCATGACAAATATTCCATCCCACTCTTCAGTGGTTATGTGGGGAAACTCTGTTTTCCATTTTATAAGCGCTGTAGGTTCCGCAGCGACTTTAGCCAGATACTTGGTCCTGTACACCAATTGTGAAGTACGATTTGACTGTAGAATTTTATCTAAGAATTCTATACAAGAATTATTTAGGTTACTTGGAAAACAACCAGACTCTTTCCAATGCACAGGAATACTGCGGATAAGGCCCCAATAGGTTGTAAACGGGAAATATTTTAAATGAAACTTCTCCCCAAAAGACTGATAACTTAGCGGATTACCATCATTATTGAAAAAGTCGGAAACAAACTTAACGCCATTACTGAACATAAAATCATAGTGGACCGGTATATTGTTTATGCAGATTTATTGATTATTCCATGCAACTTGATCTCCAAAATTTTCAACAGGTAAATGAAAAGTTGCATCCAGCCAAGCTCTCACAGTATGATAAACAAATTGATAAGGAATAACGGGAAGATCATCAGATTTACAGTTACATTGAAAAATAAGCTTTCTTCCCACAGCAGACAAACTTTCATCAAAGAACAGTTTCCAAACTCCCTCACTATTATCACAATACCGCTTAACCCACGTACATTTTAAACTTTTTGTAAAACTTGGAATATGAACTACCTTCAGGCCCCCTTTATTGAAATTATTGATAATGCAACTCCTTTTAACTTTATCTTGGTTACCCGCCCAGATAAAATCATATAAAACTTTCTCAACATCCTTGATAAAAGAGGGAGGTGGGTCGGGAAGAGCTATAAAAAGATAAACTAATTGTGATAATCCAAAAGTTTTGACCAAAAGAGTACGGCCGGTCGGAGTTAGGTCTCTCGTAGACCAAACTCGAAGACAACTTTTAAGTCTAGATAACTTTGGGATGAAATTTAGCCTGAAGAGATCGTTGCCATTATGATTAAAAGTAATGCCTAACATTTTAACTGGACCAGAAGAGAATTTAAGGGTGCATAAGTGAACAAATTCAGGGGGTCTCTGGATAAAAGTACCGAGAGGGAAAAGAATTGAAGTGTTGATAGTTAAACCGGATGCTCTATGAAACAAGTTAAGAATTTGAAGGGTCTCATCAAGAGATTCACGACTGCCATCAAGTATAAAAGTAGTGTCGTCAGCATACTGGAGAAGTTTTGTTTCTTTACCTTCAACCATAATACCCTTTAATCTGCTCCGGCTTGTAAAGATAGCTAATACCTCAGTGCACAAAATGAAAAGGTACGGACTGAGTGGACAGCCTTGTCGTACGCCTCGTCTCACAGGAAAAAAAACCTGTAGCGTGTCCATTGTTGCAAATACATGAAGTAGCATTGTTGTAAAATGTGTAAACCCATTGAATAAAACTATGACCAAATTTAAAGTAGCGTAGGCAACTTATGATACAATTCCATTCTAACCTGTCAAAAGCCTTCTCAAAGTCTACAAATAACAAAAATCCTGACATGTTTTTGCGATTGGTGTAATCAATGCGGTCTAAAACAAAACGAACATTTTTTCCAATGAAACGACCCTGTAAGAAACCAGTTTGATTTGGGCTAATAATATTACTAATGACACGCTTAAGCCTTGTCGCAATCGCTTTTGCCCCAATTTTATAGTTCGTGTTCAGTAGTGAAATTGGTCTGTAATTTTTCAAGAGATTGGCATCTTTATCGGGTTTCGGGATGAGGGTAATTATCCCTCTAGACTGCTCGTAAGAAAGCTCGTTATGGGAGTAAGCATAATTCAAAGAGTCAACTACATAATTACCAATGAGATGCCAAAACTTTTTATAAAAATTTACAGAAAGCCCGTCACTTTTTGGAGGAATTAAGAGAGAGGCTGCATTCATTCAGATCCAGTTTACCTTCACACGTAGAAAAATCATTATTGCTAAAGGGGGAAGGGGGGATATCATCCAAAATTAACTGTGGGGAGCAGGCATTGCTAACATATAAATTCTCGTAAAAACATTTAATATTGTGTAAAATAGATTTTCAATTAATATACGTATTTCCATTATCATCACAAATTTTATGGATAGTATTACAAGTCTTATTACGTCTTTCTAGGTTAAGAAAATATTTAGTGTTCTTTTCTCCCTGTTCGACCCAGCGAGCCCATGACCGAATGATGGTACCTTGAAGTTTGATGTCGTAGAATAAGAGAAGTTCATTACGAGCATCGTTTAGTTCGAACTTCAGTAGAATCAGATATATATAGTGTCTGCTCTAGATTAGCAAATTCACTTGTGAGCTCGTTTTCCCTCCTCCTCCTTGCTTTCGCTTGTCCCTTTGCAAACTTCATGCTCTCCTTACGTAAAATAAACTTGAGGCCTTCCCAACATGATGTAGGATTCGAGTACGTATTAGTTTCTTCAAAAGAATTAATGAAGTTAGTGATAATATCCAAATAATCTGAGTCCTGGAGTAAGGAATTGTTAAATTTCCAGTAACCTGGACCTCGTTTTTCAGTAAAAAGACTAAATGACAGGTTGACAAAAGAATGGTCCGATTGGATCCCTGGGGAATGAGAAACGTCTTTTACAGAATGTAACATGTGTCGCGAAATCAGAAAAAAATCTAACCGACAATGCAGACCTGATAAAACGTTAGAGGACCAGTTAAAGCCTTTGCTTCGAGGGTTCCTTTCTCTCCAGATGTCGATGAGAGAAAAACCAGTCATGTAAGACAAACACTCGTTCCTTGCTTTGAAGTTGGTTCTTTGCTGTCCACCCTTTTTATCTAGGGCTAAATTAAAGACGAAATTAAAATCCCCGCCTATGATCAAGTTCTCCGTAGAAAACGTTGAAATAATGTTGAAGAGTTGGACAATGAATGAATGAATGAATGAATGAATGAATGAATGAATGAATGAATGAATGAATGAATGAATGAATGAATGAATGAATGAATGAATAAATAAATAAATATATTTTTTTTTTATTCCATCATTTATTCAATTTCAAAAACAAAAGCAATACATAGAATCAAGAGAAACAAATTTCCTGAACTCAACCATTCAGTTACTATGTACAAAACAATTAACAACTTTAAAATAGAAGCATTATTGAAATACTTGAAACCAATCATGATTACGAAAGAAAACACCTAAATCATCATAGGGAAAATTGTCCTTCCACATTTTGATCGTTATGTTATATAAAATATAAAAACAATACACAGGTCATATCATAACATTAACCAATTACAAAAACTAAATGCGCTCTGTAAGCGCTCAAAAGATACATAACGTTTTGTTTTCTTCCACGAGAGCGACTTTTCAACTTGTAAAAGAAATTTAAATTTATGTAGAAATTCATCAACGTTAGGCACATCATCAGTCATTTTCTCGCAAAAAGCGTAGTATTTTAAGTGAAAAATTAAACAATTATAAGGATGCTTTAGATGTAAATTGAACCCAAAGAAAATATCTTGCTTTGAAAAAGTAAACTGCTTACCAAGAATGATTTGCTCTATGTCTAACAGAAAACTTGAAGTAATTCTACATTCCCAGAAAAGATGAGAAATCGTTTCGTCTTCTATTTTACAGAAAGTACACAAGTTATTTACACTCTTTTTCATTAGAAACAATAAATGATTTGTGCCAAGTAACCGATGCAGAAAACGGAATTGAAAGTACTGAATTTTTGTTTCACGTAAAGTGGTAAAGGGAATTTTAAAAATCTGTTTCCATTGGTCGACGGTGAAATTAAATTCTCTCTCCCACTTAATCAAAGCTGTCGGAGGGGAACAGATGTCATTTATTAAAGACTTATACACATGTTGGGAGACAAAAGCAGACTTACAAAAGGTTTTGAATGGTGTGTGAGGATCATTGTCCAGTGGAAGAAGGTCTCTTTTCCAGGACAGAGGAATTGCATTGATAATACCATGAATACAAGTGAAGGGAAGATTATGTAATGAGAATGCTTGGTTTATATTACTAATAGAAAGGAGTTTGTTTTCCTCTTCATATAAATCTTTTATAAAAAATAATGCCATTTTCAAACATTTTCCTACAAAATATAATCTTCTTATCAACCTTTATGAATGAATTATTCCATATGATCTGATTTTTAAAGTCATTTCTTGGATTCTTAAAGGCATAGTACGACCAAGCTGTGCAAATATCATAAATGAAATCGTTTGAAATTGAGACATCTCTGAAGCTAAAATTACATTGAAATTAAAAAGCTTTGCCGTAGGCCTTAAGGTGGTGATCAAAAAAAAGTTTCCACAATGCATCGTTGTTATCAGAATACCTCTTAACCCACGAACATTTCAAACCACTAATAAAAGAATACAAATGCGGGGCTTTTAAACCAGCAGCATCAAAATCATTTATTAAAGTACAACGTTTAACCCTATCGGGGTTACCGGACCATATAAAATCAAAAATAATTCCTTCAAGCTTTTTTATAAAATTCGGTGGGGGGCTTGGTAATACCTGAAAAAGAAAAACTAATTGAGAAAGACCTAAGGTCTTAACTATAGTAATTTTGCCAATTGGAGTAAGGTCTCTTTGAGACCAAAGATGAAGGTTTCGCTTTAATCGAGAGAGTTTGGGAGTATAGTTTAAGTGAAACAGCCTTTCTTTATCATGTGTAAAAGTTATTCCTAAAAACGTAATGGGACCTAACGACCACTTAAGGTTAAATAGATCACGAAAACACGGATTATCACTCACTAACTTACCTAAGGGAAAAAGATGAGATTTTTCAAGATTAACCTTGAGTCCAGAGGACGTTTCAAAAACATGAAGAATACGAACGGTTTCTTTTAAAGACTCAAAGCTTCCATCCAGGAATAAGGTGGTATCATCAGCGTACTGAGTAATTTTAACCACCTTGTTACATATGTTAATACCCTTAATATTACCATTATCATTAAAGGACCTAGAGAGAATTTCAGCACAGACCACAAATAAGTAAGGAGAAATAGGGCAACCCAGCCTGACGCCTCTTGAAATTTTAAAAGCACTACAAGAATAGCCATTGTTAACTACCGAGCCATAACTATTTGCAAACAGGGTCTTAATCCAATTTTTAAATACCTCACCAAAGCCAAAGTAGTGCAAGCATTTGTGTAAAAAGCTCCACTCAATTCTGTCGAAGGCTTTTTCAAAATCAACAAACAAGAGAAGACCATTTTTTTTATGCTGAGTACAGTAATCAATGAAGTCAAGTACAAAACGAATGTTTTCCCCAATAAAACGATTTTTCATGAAGCCAGTCTGGTTTGGGTTAATTATTTTGGGAAGGACTCTTTTAAGTCTAGTGGCGAGAGCCTTGGCACAAATTTTATAATCTGTGTTAAGCAAGGAAATCGGGCGATAGTTTTTAACAAATAAAGGATCTTTCTCAGGCTTTTTAATAAGGGATATAACAGCACGCCCTTGCTCATCAGACAATTTTCCTTCAATGTATGCAAAATTCAAAGATTCCGTAACACAATTACCTATTTGAGCCCAGAAATGTTTATAAAAATCAACAGAAAATCCATCTGACCCCGGGGTTTTCCCATTTGACAGAGACATAAGTGCTTGACTACATTCATCCTTTGACAAGAGTCCCTCACAAATCTTAGCATCATCAAAGTCAAGTTTAACATCATTATTTATTGAACTAAAGATAGCATCTGGACAACATTATTTTGTGAATAAAGAGTACTATAGAAACGCCTTAATTCATCTAAGATCTCTACTTTACTACTGAGATTAATACCCTCATTAGTTTTTAAATTGGTGATAACATTATGACCTTTATTTCTCTTTTCAAGATTTAGGAAATACTTAGAATTTCTTTCCCCATTTTCAACCCAGTGAGCTCTTGAACGTACAATTATGCCGTTCAGTTTGAAGTCATACAAATGTTGTAAGCTACGGCTGGCTTCGTTGAGTTCACTAAAAGCGGTGGCTGAAGCACCCTCATAATACAAATATTCTAAACGTGAAATATCCTTTAATAAATCAAGTTCATGAGCTCGTCTTTCCCTAGCTTTGCGTTTTGCATAGTTAATGGTAACAGTACGAATTTTGAATTTAACTAGTTCCCACCTTAGACTGGGATTAACAGATTGTACATCTATGATCTCTGAGGAAATTGTTTCAGTGACAAGGTCGATATATACCTGATCCTTAAGAAGAGAGTTGTTGAACTTCCAATATCCCGGTCCTCTTTTTTCATCGTAAAAACGAATAACTAGATTTACTATAAAGTGGTCAGTGAGGAATCCGGGCTCAAAATAGGCACTTACTGTTGATTTTACCAAAATTTTTGAAATAAGGAAAAAATCCAGCCTGCACAAAATGCCAGGAGTTATATTAGAACGCCAAGTGAAGTCTTGATTGTGTGGGTTCCTTTCCCTCCAAATGTCGATCAAATCATAGCGATCCATTAGATCAATGCAATGATCTCTCGCTTTGAAGTTAGTTCTCAGGTTTCCTCCCTTTTTGTCTAAATTTAAGTTAAAAACGAAATTAAAATCACCGCAGAAAATAATTAATTCACATGTAAAATTTTGAAGTTCCACCCCTATTCGATCAAAGAAAGAAGGAGTATCAAGATTGGGTGCATACACATTGACAAGAGTTACAACCTTTGCCTGTATAATAAGATCCACAATTATAAAACGACCATTTGAATCACAGAAAGAACTAACTATTTCAAAATTCAAACTTGGCTTAAATAAAATACCGACACCTCGACTGAACAAAGAGCCGTGAGCGAAAACACATTGCCCTCCCCATTCGTTTTTCCATAGGAACTCATCTGTAAAAGCACTGTGGCTCTCTTGAACACACGAAATGTCTTTACCGTGCCTATGAAGATAGGCAAATACTTTTCGACGCTTCTGGTATTGTCGAAGCCCTCTTACATTGTAACTACATATTTTAATGTCAGACATTACTGCAGGTTAGATCAAGGGGAGTATTTCATTCATTTCATTTCATTCATTTATTTATTTTTGGTTTATCACAACACAAGATTGAAAAAAAGAATCACAAAGTAAATAAGTAACAAAGAGTGTGAAAGGAAGTGCACTTAGAAACCCTTTGGGGCTTGTCGAGAAGTGACACTCCCTAAAAAAAGAAGTAATAAAGTATGAATGGTTACCTCGTACTTAAGGTGACAGTCGTTTAAATAAAGCAGGTAAAAGGTTTCGAGCGTAACCGGCAAAAGATAACAGTAAACGAAACTAACGTTTTTAGAGTGAAGCAAGGCGAAATGATAGTTTTCCCGGAGTGGTTGGGAAACTGTTAAATTGCAAAAGTAAATCAAAATAATACCAATATAAAAGAAAGAAAGATTACTAGATACATAACGATTTAAGAGCGTAAAGTTGAGTTCTAAAGAACAATAAAATGGAATTATCTCAAAAAAAGGATGGAAGAGAAAAAGAAAACAGAAAAAAAGACAGTCAATCCAGCCTGGTAAATTCATAGCCCCCCGGAAAAGCAGGGGACAGGTTGAAAAGGCCGAGCTGAAAAAGGCCCTAAAAAGGGTACACTGACCCTAAATATAACCAGTGAAAATCACTGAATACAGTACAATAGCATTGTCTGGGAGAAATCCAGAGGGATTCAAAAATATGAGGTATAAATCGGCGTTGAGAGAGAAAATGGTGCCTAGATTTAATCAAGATTTTCATGGTGAAAGGACTCGCTGATTGAATGGAATTTCTCCAAAAATGTCGTTCCTTAAAAGTTGTAAGGCTTACCAGAGGCGTCACGCCATTTACCTCCAGAAAAACAAAGTTTGATGCCTCTTGTGTACAAATCCGTTACTTGGGGGGTCCACCTTTTCTTTCCTGCAGATCTAGCTTGGTAAGATCATCTACGATGAAGAAGTCCTGACCCTCCAAGGCGGCCCGGCGATTGCGCATAATAAATGTTTTCATTTTGTACGACAGAAAACGCACCAAAACATGTGGAGGATGGTTACCAGAAACACGACCATCTCTGTGGCATCTTTCAATCACGAACTCTGGTGCCTCTTTAAAGTGGGGGAACACCTTCGTGCGTATAAGTTCCTCACAATCCTCATTTGGAGATGGAGGTATCCCAACTATGCGTAGGTTATTTCTTCTCGACATTCTCTCCAACTTATTAATGTCGGTGTCTTTGGCCAATAAATCCTTCTCCAAGTCAGAAATTTTAGTGCGAAGCTGGGCACAATCGGATTCCATGGCGGCCTTTTTTTTTCCACGTCATCAACTCTATGTGACTGGAACTCAATCGCATTTCCCAAATCGACCTCCAACTTTTGCATACTAGCCTGTAAATCCTTAAGAGCATTTGTTAAAACACTTTGGAAACTATCAATGGCCATTTTCCAAGCGGGAGAACTCTGGCTTTCTACACTCTCAGACTCAAAGGCTGTAGTGTTAGTACGTTGGCCTAGGCTAGGCGTGGTAGGACTAGTGCGACCAGAGTTGGCACTACTTCTTGTATGGGTCTGTCTTTGGGAGAGGGGAGGTCTTCCCCTCTGTCGAGGATTACCAGACATGGTAACCGTAAAAAGAGAAAATATACCGACTCTCCACGGAAAGTTGTACCTCAAAAGCTTCAAAAACGATAAATTATCTCCACAGACAGCTAATGCACGTCGTTAGCCTATCATTGCTCCAGGCTCGTCCTCAAATAAATAAATAAATAAATAAATAAATGAATGAATGAATGAATGAATGAATGAATGAATGAATGAATGAATGAATGAATGAATGAATGAATGAATGAATGAATAAATAAATAAATAAACAAATAAACGAAGGAACGAAGGAACGAAGGTAGGAAGGAAGGAAGGAACGAACGAACGAACGGACGAACGAACGAATGAATGAATAAATAAATAAATACATTAACAAATAAATGAATTAACTATTGAATAAAAAACATCTTGTCATGTTCCCAGTCATGCTTTACAATTCGGGGCATTTATAGTTCAATGAGATACATATCGATTAATTGTTTTTCAAAGTCTTTCTGTTGAGGTGGTAAGAGTGTAACTACAATAATAATAGTAAATAAGCCTTGCCAATTGAATACTAAGTTAAGAGACCTGAAATCGAAACTCTTTCTTCAATAAGTAAGTACAGTTATCGATACGACTTCATTGAAACGAATGGTTAAAGATTTAGTATTTCACAGCATGGCATATGAGCAAGCTGAAGGTATATTAACATCAAATCCTAACAATGGCAGCTGTTCAATTAAATATAAAATAAAACTAAAAAGCAAAGAAGTTCTCCTAAGTACAATGGCTGATGATTAAACCAAAACACGTCCAACAATCTACTGACATTTCACTCATCAGACACCTATGTTCTTAAGAATTAGTTAAATAATTCTTAAGAATTACCTCTAACAAAAATTTCGAGTTGTTTTTGTTCTTTTCTGTCTTCGCCATAGTGAACTTGACAAGTAATCTTTTCTTTGTGCAGTTTCGATGTCATTGTAAAGAGAACAGTTGACTTTATCTGTGTTAAATAATGATCAACCTTGTGACTAACCACCGATACGCCGATTTTCAACCAGCGTGGGGCGTTCCACGTTATCTTTGATGCTGGTCGAGATACGGTGGAGCATGTCAAAGATACGTCTGAACCTGCCTGAAGCGATACTGATGTCCCATTTATACTGTTGCTATCATTCTCGACCAAAAACAACTCTAGGTCACTCGGGGGCACTGAAAGAATCTTTGAGAAGACATTAACGGAGGTAATTTTATTACCACTGCATTTTGAACAAGGCGTTTCCGCCTAAATACACATAATTACTTGAAAGGGAGAAATTTAGGAAAGTCTAAAACAGTAGCCTGCACTACCGGAATCCACCTCTGGTCTTTGATCAGTTATAAATATATTGGTCAATCATTTCGATGGAAATATAATGGAATAAGTGAATTAAATATCTAGGTGGTCATTGTAATCGAGCAATTGAATATTTTAAGAGCCGAATTCCCACGTTACGATCTAAAGAATCAGCAGTATTTGAAATGCGGCAATAACAACTTTACTACACTCTTAAAACGTTGGGTGAAATATCCGTTGGTTAAAGAAGTTTATGAAATGTGTTGGTTAAACTTTGCCCAACTTTGGGGCTAATTGGTGCAATGTTTAAACGCTGGGCAAAGTTTTTGTTGAGTAAAAGTAATTGCTTAAGTGTTGGTCAATCTTTGCTCACATAATGGTTAAATTTCCCCTTCCATGCACACGTATACTGTTATACCCAACTGACTGGTCAAAATGACGATAAGATTTTATTCTACAGTTGAGCATATTTTCCCTTTACCCACTTGTTGGGTAACTTTTTGCCAATTTGTTGGGTATATTGTTGGTTGCAGTGTTGTCACCAAACAACAGTGCACTTGACCCGATTTGTTTCACAATTCTTCTCATAATCAGACCATGGTACCATAATCTGAAAATTCTCTTTGGCATCTTTTATATTGGCCAAACAGCTAAACTCGTACATTACTTTAGACCATGAAATCGATCTCTATTTCCATAAAATTCTTTAAACAGTACTACGAACTAGAACAAATTTGTATGAGATTCCATGATTCGTATTTGGCGCAAAACTGCTATCCAATGAGAGGTCAGGATCTGGGATATTCTCTTTCACGTCCGAATGAGCGTTTATATATTATTATTTGAAACCTTTCGGCATAACAAGAAACCTGTCTCATAACCATGATATTAGTGTATGAGAGCTACGGACCAGCTAATTCTCATGCAGCCCTTGTGTTCACATTTATGCATTGATGAAACTACAATACTTCATCACATCATTAACACACATCATTTTACAGTGCCTTTTAAAAATGATAGTTTTGGACGTACCTATACGAAACTCAGTGACAAACCAAATAGGTTATTAAGCCAGGGTTTTTTAACCGGGACCGATGGGTTGCCATAACCAGGGAGCTGCAGTGGCAGCTCCCTGCCATAACCTACAACCTAACATTTAAAGAAAGCACCAATGTTTAAGGAAAAGATGATTAACATATAACCAACATTTGGTTAATGCATTTGCCCAACAGTTTAATAAAAGAAGTGCCCAACAAGTGGGTATGTTTTAAAATGCTAATTTACCAAACAGTTGGGTAATCTCTTGCCCAACAGTTGGGTTCAAACTTTACCCAATTTGGTTGGTTAAAGTTTTGCCCAACTGTTTAGGTTGTTGAATAGATGCCCAGTGTTGGTCAAAAAGTTGGGCAAAATTTGCCCAATTTTTTTAAGAGTGTAGAAATTTGAAGGAAGAAACTACTTCCGAAAACAACTATCAAGCATTAAAAAGCTCACGACATTTAATACGTAAAAGTGTCGAAAAAATTCCAAATTCCAAATTCCAAATTTCATTCTAACCTTATCAAAAAATTCGGACAAAGACCTCGGAATAACAACATCAACGTAAAATATCCCAATGTGAAAGTGCTATATGGTGTGCGGAAAGAAAAGAATTAAAATCAATACCTACCCCAAATGTCTACAATAGTATTTTCAATTTCAACCAATATTCCGCTAAAATTGTAGTAATTGCAGCTATACGTGCCAATGTGTCGGGAGCTGACTTCTTTTATGGCAATGTGGAAGACAGTGAAGTTGTTACTGCTCCAACCCTCAACGTTAGAAGAGTACTTTATGCAGGGGTTGGGGGTCGTTTTTCTCAAACAATAATAGAGTATTCTCTTAACGTCGGCCCACTGATGAACTATAGTCACCTCAGTTATTAATTCGGCTGGTGTAATCGAACTTTCAAAAGTAAGGGTTACATCTTGTCCGATATAGGCTTCTACTTTTCGATCGTGTGATGTACGCTGAGGGACAGCTGTGTGCGGTGAAGAAAATACCTTAAGTACATAAGCACGGTACACATAGATCATTGTGGTTCAGACAAAACCTCAAAGAGAAATTAAAGGCAACGTGGCTTCACGGTTATATAGAAAGTCCTTTAAAACGAAATATCCAAAATTAAGTGTTCCAACTTAAAGTATGTACCGGTAATCATAACAATCATTAAGCTTAGCCAGGCCATGATATGTGATTATCTGCCAAAAAAGGGAAAAAGGGGAAAAAAAGCGAATTTCAAAGAGACCCACATAACCGTTTCCAAAGAAAACTAATGACATCCGCGTTAAATGTAGTAAAAATGTATAATCGGTGAAGCAGAAGTAACCAGCTTACAAGAAATTTATCCACAGCAATTTGCGGTGCCGTTGTCGTCTTCGTAAACAGTTTTCGCCAGTGTTACGGTAACTTGCATAGAAATGCCCATTCCATACAATATACCTATAGTGACGTCAGGTTATGATTTTACATGGGCATATTGATAAGCTTTCGTACGGTAAGTTCCCAACACTTTGGGCAATGCTACCATAATCGTAAATTTCTGGAGATCGTCGCCACTGACTACGAGTTGGATAGACGTCTGCATGCAGTAAAGAAACAGTGCAAAATCCTCGTATAAATGAACATAAAGTGAGATCTTACGAAATTTTCGAACTTTGGCACCGAAGGTTTTCCTTGGGAAAACAGCACAGTAATGTTCATACTTTTGTAACTTAGTTACTGCTTCTGTGATAAATTAGAATGAACAGGTTAAAAACTTGATCTAACGCACTCTCTCAATATTATAAAACAATAATTGTACTGTCCATGACGTCATGGACAGTACCTTAGGCACGCTTCTCATTTTCAAGGACAGTTCTTTCGTTCAATGTTTCTTGATTCTCAGTGAGTTGTTTGCTCTTCAATTGAGTTCATTATGTTGAGTGAGTCATGTAGACGGGAACGAGACTTCATGGTCACTTTTGGTTATGATATGGCCAAAAATGAGCGAGTTTTATTTAGGCATTTATGTATTTTATTGTTTTGTAATAGAATGCTTGAGTAAGTCAACTTTGTTTAC
Organism: Holothuria scabra; assembly: GCA_037179385.1. Lineage (NCBI taxonomy): Eukaryota > Metazoa > Echinodermata > Holothuroidea > Aspidochirotida > Holothuriidae > Holothuria > Holothuria scabra. Next base: position 43,715,026 of record CM074189.1, read on the forward strand.
AGCATGCTTGCTCATCACACAACGACCTCATTCCCGCATTGTACCTGTAGTGTATCGCGCACAGTGTCGCTAAACGCGAACAAGCTAAAGAGCATTGTAGTATTGTTACATGTAGAACCTCCTTGGTGACACAGTGCACACTGCACACACACCGTACTGTCTTATCTCGCAAGTGCCTGTAGTTCGGAGAACAACCTTGACATTTATGTTAGCATCTAGGCCTAGGTTTAATCATTAATGTTAGCATTTGTCGTTAACTTTCTTTTGTGTTATATTTCTCTCTTGGAGCAGTTACGTAAGGCTTGACTTAGGCTTGCCAAATGGCCGGTGTATCTTGAGAAGTTATAAGAACTCATCCTTCTCTATGTACAAAACCGTAGCAGGCAGTCATCTCGCTATAATAACACGTACGGTAGCGACAATCTACGCATAGGACGTTAGTGCAGTCTGCTCTGTCAATGTATAGAAGTCTTGAGTTATACCATGGAGCTGTCAACAGCTCCCTGGTTATACGTAGCTTTTGGTGGGTCTAGCACGGTGACAGTACATTATCACCCATGGTTTTGTATACGAATTTGGACTTTATCAGTGGCTAAAATCGACAGATTTTGCAAGAAAGTTGTTACGTTTTGGAAATAATATACTACGTTTAGATCAAAATTACCAAACGAATTAAAAGATATGATATTGATTCCCATTCACATCCAAAGTTTGTTTGAAACATTGCACTACTCGAAGTTCGTCGTCAAATCACGCAAAAAGTTAAAGCTTCTCGGCGGCCGTGCTATCTTTTGGTTCGAACGGTGGCGACCAATTTTCCCATGATCCTCTGTACACGTATATGTAGGAAGTCCGTGGTCATAACATACGCCCAAAGACCCACGGCTGTTTGTGTATTTTATCATTCTCAGAACGATGGTCGTTCTCAGAATTAGCATAGGGGTCTATACTTTTCTTTTTGTCTGCCCTTAGGGTTATCATAGGCCTATTTATTTTCTCGCAAGGAGGACATGCATGGCCACCCTGGTGAAGAGGTCTTACTTAGGAGGGGCCCGGGTGGGGAGTTAGGAAACTTTGCTGGTTTACCGCAATGGTGTCTACATGCAAAGATGGTGCCATAAGTTGTTGCTTTTACCAGAGTTTTTTTTTTTTCTAACTTGATTGAAGCAAAATTTGGGAAAACCTGAGATCATTAAATACATAAAATCCAGCACGAAACATAAAACAGGACGTGTCCTGGTAAAACCGAACGTCTAGTTACCCTACCTGTAGTGCCGCTGTGGGCACTGTAGGCTTACTTTGCGACTTACGGATGATCACTGCCGTTACATCGGCATTGCATGAATAGCCTAAAGGCCTAAGTGTTGATTTATCAATTAGCCTGATAAGCATTTTGAGAAATAGTGCAGACCTGCATCATTCATGTGTATCACGAGATTCCGAGTCGAAAAGTAACAAACGGTGGATATCTACAACAAGCAACCAACACATTATTGCATTATGTTCAGGTATATCACATCGGCCCAAGCTTTAGTACGTACCTGGTTACATTGGCACAGAAATAATTATGGACGGTAAGTGGTTACGATTTTCTTAACCAAATTTCTAGTTTTTAGCTAGGCTTCGTTCTGCAATTTGAGTGGTTTATGAGCTTAATGTAAGTGAGACTTATTTGACTTTCACTTTTCATCAAAGCTGTGACTTTTATTCCGAGAAATTTCTAAACCGTTTAAAGACATTGTAAACATTTGACAAGATTTGTTACTGCGTGTTATAACAAACATTAAACATTAAATTGTATCTTTTGGACAGGAATACAAAATAAATGGCGAAATGCGCTCCCATCCTCACGCCAAAAGCTTAAAATGCTATTCCTGTGAAAAATGACTGAAAATGCTAATGCACAGTCTGTTCTTATTTCGTCATCATCAGCTGGAGGCAATTTGTTCGCATATCTTGCAGCCCTCCCTTTATTGTTCCCGTGCAGCCAATTCTTGTAGTATGTACAAGCAAGAGGATCGTTCATACTACGATATATACAATATTAAGTATAACTAAAAATATTAAAATTTTAAAACTTGACATAGAATAGTGGCAAGACATAGTCTTCAAAATGATGAAATAAGGAATAAAAGGCAATTAACAGGAGGAGATGAATTGCATACCAAATGCGTTTTCCATTTCGTTTTCATTTCATTTATTTGTTTTACCACAACAGTAAATTTACAATATAATAGATAAGCACATGTAAAAAAGTTTGTAAACACACGGAATGTGAACGGAAGTACTTTTAAAACCCTTCTGGGCTTGAGAAATATAAGCACTTTCAAAAAGGGGCAGACACAAAATAAACAGAAGATCAGCATAAATCCACCTGTGCCCTCCTTCAATACTCCCCACCCATCAACCTACTGTACAGGAGGAACATTAATAAGTACTGACAAAATATTTTGATAAGCCTTTCCTCAAAGACGCAACTGACGGGCTAAGCAGATAATTCTAAGGAAGTGTGCATAAAAAGAAGGAAAGAAAAAACTTGGAAGCAGACTTTGCAGACAGCGATAGGTAAACGGAACTTAATTTATGTTGACTAGTTCATCAAATTTGATTTAATTTAACAAAGCAAATGAACGACTCGGCTCATCACGTGGAGCAGAACCTCCGATGTGTCTGACAGCCTATTTCTGAAAAATATGCAATTTATGTACAACATTCTTAATGACGGACCATACACTACAGCTGTAAGAAAAATATGGTAAAACAAGACTTACGTAAATTAAACTCAGAACTATTTGAGGTAAAGTAAATTTTCAATGTCGATAATATGCCCAGACGTTTTGAAATTTGACCTGAGATATACTTTACATGATCTCTCCATGAGAGCTTATCGTCAATGTGTACGGTCGCCTAGCAAATTTTGTAGAGGGAACTTTCAGAAGGGGCTCATTATGCAAACTAATGTTATGGCTGCAATTATTTCTATTTCTGCTAAATACGATTTAATTAATTTTATCAACGTTCAATGATAATTGAAAATGATAAGAAAACCCTTTACTTACTAAACTTGCACAGTTCATCATTTACAATTCCTCTAAGTTGCTATTGCTTACTGTAAAGAAGAGATTGATTTTGTATGTAAACAGTCCTAAGGAACATGACTTAGAGACATTGCAAATATCATTTACGTAGTAGACAATAAAAGGAAGAGGTCCTAAATGAACATTTGTCGAACCCCACATGTAACTCTAAGAGATCTGAAATGCACATTATAAAAAAAAAAAGAATTGGTGTCTTGTAGTTACGAAGCTTTTGATCCAAAGGTGAGCATTTTTCCTTTTTTCGTTTTCTCCAAAACAGGATACACCATGGTCTATAGTGTTGTAAGCTTTACACATGTCAAGAAAACCACCAACGATTTTTGTTTACTTTAAATGGCAGAATAGAGTCTATCCACAGCTAAAGCTAGGGCTAATTGTCACAAATGAGCCGATCCTCCGTCGTAACCCCAGGTTGTTCTCCCCTGCCAGCGAGGTTGACAATAAATAAAAACAAATTAATTAAGGTAAGAAAAAAAATCACCTGAGATTTTTTAAAATTCAACAATAATTCTTGATTATTTTGTCTCTTTCGCGCCGCCTCTCTCTCTCGCTTTCGGATTGATGATCCGTAATTTTCAAATTATGTAATATATCTAGATAAATACATTATTTCTTACCTAACATACCGGTGAAATTAAATACTCTAATTCATTCTTAATTGTGATAACCTCCACGACCCTAGGGCCCTTTTCGGATTTTTTCTGTTTTCTTCCCATCTTCTCCCCAAAGGCTTGCTAATCAGTTCCTGGAGTTCGCTTTCCCTTTTTCCACCGTGGTCACTATGCAGTACGGTCTGTCACCAGCAAATATGACTCCTTCCTTTGTACCCCAGATGACGAAGCAACCCGGCCCTCCTTTAACGAATTAAGTTCGACACCCGTGACTACGTATCACTGTCCAAATCAATTTTTCTTTCAGTTCACGTTATCTTTCAATCCCTCACCATTTGTCTCCTTCCAAACAAATTTATTCATTAAAGTCAGAATGATTCTCCTCAAGATGTGGTCCTTTGAGTTCACCTCCTTCCACAAGACTCGCTATTTCTGTTTCCGTTCGTCAGCTTTCGACGCTACCTTTGGTACGCTTTTCCATGAAACCCTTCCGGAACTACAGTTCCGCACAGGTGTTCTTTCTTGTAAATCAGTCCGTGTCTCCCTGAGTGGTGGCGCTCTTCCAATAAGTTGGCTCGACCGTAACACTAATTCTGTGGAATTTTCAGAACGAAAATCAAATTGACAGTCACCTTAGATGCTCTGTTTTACTCTCAAAGAGTACACTCAGTAAATTAATGATTAGCCTTTCCAGTATTTTTGAAAAACAAGGTAATAAAGATAAAGGACGATAAGTACAGAAAATATCGGTTTTCCTTTCTTTAACATAGGGACAACTTTGCCTGTTTTCAAGAGATCAGGAACAGTAACAGTCTTAAAAGAGGTATTAAATATATTAGTTAGCGGTTGTAAAATAAAAGGGATGAACTGTAACATGATTTTTGGACGGATGTTATCAAACCCAGCCGATCTTCTTGGATTAAGAGACCCTGGGAAGTTTTGCCAACTTCATGCTTAGTTACTGGGAGAAGTAGAGGGATGAGGGATGAGCGATAAGAAAGGCCCACATAGAATTCATCAAAACGAGCAGGTGCATTATTCTGGCTAGAGAGGGCCCGAGATTAAGGAAAGCGTTGTTGAACTAATCAGCAATGTCTCTTGAGAGGGTGACAATGTGGTCGCCTCCTTTGAAAGTGTCGGGATATGAGGCTGTTTCTCCCCTTTTGAAGACCATTAATTGTTTTCCATGTCTCTTTGCCATCGTTTTTAAAATCAGCAAACTTTTTGATGTAAAAATGGTTTTTCATAACCCTGATAACTGAGTTTAGTTTTTTCTATATGTTCTGTACTTGAGACTTTTGTTTGGGTTTTGGCTTTCGATAACTTTCTGTACAGTTTTTCGTTGCTTCGAATTGGTAATAGCACACAGAGAGTGATCCAACTGGCCCTGACCTCCTTTCTTCTATAGTTATTGATTTTTAAAAAGGGGCACAATTTGCAGGCGTTTTCTGAAATGTGTCATGAAAGACTACATTAGGCTACATTAGCATCATTTTCAACAAGTAAATTTTTTACATTCTGTAAACCCAAACTGCGACAAAAAAGAGGAGCCGCCCTTTTTCTTTCTAAAGACAATTTTTTTTCATTTATTACTCTTTATTAACATCACATCAATATGTTTGTTTCTGAACTCCATCAACGCAACGAAAACGCACTCTGTTGTTTACAGCACGGTTAGTAAGTTCCGATCGTCAGTGCTCTGTTCCGTGCAAAACTGCTATGATGTTTATTCGGTTTAATGTGACAATTTACCTTAACTTTCCAATGACTTAAAAATAGACCACATATTATTTATCTTTTTCATAGGGACCAGCGCAAATTTGGAAGGTTTCTTTTTGCATAGCCAGCAAGAGCAATAAAATTTTGACATACTTTTGTTTGTACAAATAAGCTCGGATCGCAAATTGTTATGCATTGCTGGATTAGCTATAAAATATACTTCCAATGGTGGAGTAAGTTGCAAGGTTGGCAAGCTGTTGAGTCTTAAACCCACGTGCGGTACATTGTACTCAATTGATACCTGGTCCCCATTTTGTTTAAATGTAGGAGTAAATAGGACCCTTCTTAGCTGGCTTTTGAAACCATGGTGGCTAAATAAAAACTCCTTTCACTGTAGTAGTATGTAGCAGCCATGCAGTCCTGTGGCTTGGAAATTTTGTGTTTTTGTACTGAGATGTTCTGTGCCACCTGTTCCCATGTGCTTGTTTGGATTGATTGAACTTTTTCCTTTAACATAAATTTCTTCAGAATTTATGAGAAACCACACGGCTTGTTGTTAAATCAAGCAGATGTTCGTGATAATGTAATGAAAGGTTGTGAAAATAAAGCTACTAAATTCAATACTTTGTCATCCCGAGAGATGATTGTGCAAAAATGTACAATACATCAGCAGGTAGAAACAGGTCTTTGAAAGTGAAAGAAGCACCAGTTCAGAGTTCAGAGTACCCTCGTATGCAGAAATGCTGATTTTGATTTAACAATATGCCCTTGGTGCAGATCAGAAATGATGAGTAAGCAACTGTGCAGAGGATTAACAAGTACATCAAGTGCCTTACAGGTTGCAGTGCTGGCAAATTTTGTCCTATTGGGGGAATAGTTTTGCTAAGACTTACTGCTCTGACGACTGTCAAATGAAATGGTGGGCTTATAATCTTTGTGAGGATACTATAGGGATTATCTGTGCATATATTTGATGGAAAAAATTCAACTTGGTCCGTGCCTTAATTAAGGTAGCGGATCACTAACTCCAATACTTGTGAATGTCAAAACGTTTACTAACAGACAAAGTGCCTATCAAATTTTATGGGATGTTGTTTCTGACTGTGTTACTTACAAAATATGATCTCCTTTGCATTTGGATTTTGTACACAATGAATTAAAATACAAACTATGCAAAATTCAAGCCAATTTGACCGATTTAATTGCCCGTTTTTTCATTGTATTACTTCGCTCTGTAAAATGCTGTTTTTGAGGCGGAAACATCTTAAATATCATTCAAGGCTCTATGGCACAAAATTCCGATGGTCATGGTATGGGAATTTGAAAGTGCCATGAAAGCACAGATTGTGAGCTTTGATCAGATGGGTGCACTGTCCTGGTTGAAAACCTCTACTAGGAGCTAGGGGCCACTGAAGTATCCTAATTTAGTGTGTAAGTCAATGGGACTTATAATTGGTGGCCCGCTACCATATTCCAAAAGAAAAAAACCGCTACTCATGCAGACGACTACACGAAGCTACGCTAGATTTTGCTCCACATCTTTTTCCAAATGATCCTCATTCATTTGCAATTATTTTGGAGAGATATTAATAATAAGGCATTTGTTCATTGGATGGTAGTGAAAGTTATAGAAGTGTCCAACTAGGTCAGTTATTTCATCTTTAATGCGTCCTTGCTAGAGTAGGTACGTTTAATAATGTTATCTAAGGAAGGGGCTGTGAGAGGAATGAGCGTAGGCCAAGAAACTAGTACACAGCCCTGTTTGAGGCTAAGAACTACCTAGCCAAGCAAAACAGAATAGGGAAAATGTGCAACGCATACAAAATGTGCATATTTCAACATACTGTACAAAGCAGGAGCCTCTTATGAATAAGAATTGTGCCGACATACCCAGCTACAGGGTTGCCCAGTCTTCTATAGTTCTGTGCACAGCATCAACACAGTGAGGATTTGCGGCATGAGCTCTTCGGATAGCCACTGTGCAGTATTGTACATGGAAATAATTCATCGGTCGCCGGTCGTGTCGCCCCCTGCCAGTTTGCCCCTTAAATACCACTTCGCCTCCAAGCGTTGACCAGTTCTCCTCCAAAGATCTGCCACCCCCTGCCACCCCCTGCCACCCCCTGCCACCCCCCCCCCCCGAAAAGTCTACCAGTAGTTTAATTTTGACAATCTTTCACTGCGTTATCACGCATATCTGGTTGATTTAGCAGCAGGTCGTGTGGTTTCTCATATATTCTGAAGAAATTTTCGTAAACGGAAAAGTTTAATCAATCCAAACAAGCACATGGGAACAGGTGGGACAGAACATCTCAGTACAAAAACACAAAATTTCCAAGGTACAGGACTGCATGGCTGCTACCCACTACTGCAATGAAAGTAGTTTCTATGGAGCTACAATGGTTTCAAATGTCAGCTCAGAAGGTTTCTACTTCCTCCTACATTTAAACAAAATGGGGACCAGGTATCAATGGAGTAGAATGCTAACCTTGGCAACTTCCTCCACCCTAGCCCGAAGGCATCAGGTATCAATCTCAGACTCAAAATCATCTCTCATGCTGAAACATGCAAGTCCTTCAGTTGCCTGACTGTTCCCCACCCTGCTTCGACTGTAATCTAAGCTGAGCTGTCTACAGTACCAGTACCAAGGCCTAAAATCAAAGAACAAATTAAAAAGACATGGCATTAAAAGGGAAAGAAGTTCCTACATTTTCAGGGCAACTCACACTGTTTTGTGCCTAATTTGACAGGCAAAACATCTCCCCACTGTCTTAGGGCTTCCTGTACCCTGTTCCCATATAGCTTACCCCGGCACCCATTTTAGTTCCCTCTCCTGAGGCAAACATCTTTTCATTCTTCAAGTTATCCAGTTTTGACACACGTTCCTAGAAGAAATTTTGATTGCTGGGCAAAAGATTAAAATGATAATTGACTCACTTTTTTAAGTTTATGGTAGACACTGTATACCGCTGTAATGCAACATTCCTTGGTACTCCCCTCAACAGTATAACTGCTTTGGGTTCAGTCATTTCACACCTCAGCATGCGTTTCATACACAAAACCAATGTACAAAGTCTACTGTACTTAAAGTGCCCGTGGCTGGCTGTTACCTAGGTGTATGCCTGGTGCACTGAGGCAAGCTACGGAGTCCACAAGATGACACATGTACTTCACTTGTATCATTCTATGATCTACCCAGATGATCATGAGATTGCTTAGCTTTTTATTTTGATAAAATTTTAATGGGTTCAGTTAGATTAATCACCAGCTTTTACAATACTGATGATTACAGCCACAAATTCCTCTCTTTGCTTTAAAAATCGCCCAAGCGTGAAATTGATCATCGCCATTATGTGTTTTTTATTTTGGTGACCACAAGTTTAACATTTAGGCCGATTTGGGGTCTCTAAATATACCTTTCCTTAAGGAAGCGGGCCACTAATTATAAGTCCCATTGACATACGTACTACATTGGGATACATTCGTGGCCCCTGGCCCCTAGTAGAAGTTTTCAAACAGGACATTGCACCCTTCTGATCGAAGCTCACAATCTGGGCTCAAGGAATTTTCAATTTCCATACCCTGGCCATTGAAATTTTGAGCTGTAAAGCCTTGAATGATAGGTATGTGTTTCTCGTTAAAATAACAACTCAAGACGGAATTTTACAGAGCGGAGTTATAGAACATAAAAAAATGCACTTTTTCCTCCACCCACTATCGTTTGGTTGCTAAAGCCCAAAGCGTTAAATCAAACATTTCTCTTTCTTCTCCTTCACTTCTTAAAGATTTACAGTTTTGTTTTCCTCCATTGCAGCATTCTAAATGTTTAACCTTCCTTACCTATACTGCTTGTTATTGCCAGTGCCCTATCAAACGGTGGAAACTAAGCACACAGTATTTGGCAAGACAGCATCGTACAGTATACGGTGTAAAATATACAGTACATTACACAGACCTAGCTTAACTTTGTGCGCTTCCACTCATTGCTTATATCTGGCCCCTCGTTCTAGGCATACCCCTTAACCTATCCACTACAATTGTGGATCTTGTCCCAGGTCTTGCAGGTTAGAGGTTGTCCATTATTTAGTAGGAAATTACTTACTTTTTTACTGATTTTTGTAAGTATAAAAATATAGTTGTTCCAAAAATAATGTCACAAACTTTTGAGATATAGTTGATTTATTTTGAGAACGGCACAACATAGTTTACCATTGAAATAATTGTAATTAAATTTATTTTCTGATGCTTCAGTCCCCTCCATTTCCATTGTGTGTCCTGTTTTGAATGAGGCTTACAGTAGCACTAGCAAGTTAGGGATGAATAACTTTTCCATGATCTATAGGTTGTAACATTAAACCTAGTTCCGCTGGTTGCATGAACACGACTACTTTATGCTACAGTATAGTAAACTCCCTGTACACTGTGCACTCCCTGTGAAGCTCTATTCTGTCGCTCGAGAAAAGAGCGAAACTCTTAAGCTTGCTGTTAAAGTGATGGTTGCCTACGAAATGCAGAACAGCTCCAGATTTCGAACCATTATTTCCGTCAAAGAAGAAATGAAAACATACAGCATATGAAGAAATCAACTACAACAGTAACACCTTTGACACATTTTTCGATTAGAATACGACTTTATGCTTGTAAACTTTACGATGTACATGCACTTAGTAAAAGGTCCAATTCTCTTATCCCAAACAGTACCATTTCTCCTAACCTTCTTGCTTTAGCCCTTACCACAATTGTCTGAAAATCGTCTCCATCCAGAAACAATCTCAGTTTATGGCTTGAGGGTGAGTATGGAAAAGCTCAATGTGTATTTATCATAACACTTCCAGTACAGTTCATGCTGTGTAAAATAAGCTTTGGTACTCTGCATTGTTTGACTTGGCTGCCAATCAAAGAGCTGAGCAATTGAGAATTTCGATGAACCCCTACCAAAGTTGTACTTTGGGGTGAGAGGATTGGCCCTGTAAACTTATAACCTAGCCAGGGTAACCCTTCCGTCGAGGATGACCCCTATCTTCTTCAGACGTCAGGGAGCAGATATCATAAATAGTGAATGAATGAATGAAATGAGCTTGCTATTACATCCCATCCTTCTTCAAACTTTTAGTACGTGTATGCTACCGGAGCCACGGGAATGTAAAAAACTACCATTTTCAACTTTTAAACACCTAACAAGGGTCAGAATCAACATTGCTTATGAACTTATCATCTACAATTCAGTTTTTTCCACAAGAGGGACGCGAGCCATATCCTTTTCAGTAAAGTACACTAAAAACATTTATTTGAAATACGGGCATACACTGTAACCTCTTGTGTTCCAGTATGAATAGTACTTAAGTGTGTAGCCAAGTGGAGGGGGAAGGGCCTCTTCCCACCTTGAGAAAAATGCTCGCATTATGTTTGATTTTACAATTATAATGCTTCCTATATCTTCTGCGGTAAGTAGGTCAGGAAAGTGCCAAATCTTGTGATAGAGGAGGCAAAATTTCCTAGCGTTTATTGAGAACTTACGGTTACAGCATGCTTGTCACTTACTCTACCGAAACCTTATGGTTCTAGGTAGCAAATTGCATCCGGTTGTAAATTAAACGTGAGGAAAATGGGTTTACCTTTGCCTCCGGGGTACTCTTGTGCTTTGTCTGCTGCTTTATCTCATACCTTTACGTGACATCCCCCTTGAGGGTTGAGAATTGTAGAACATGAACATGCTAATTCCTGCCTGAGGTAAAGGAGACTACAGGGGAGGACTTGAATCGCATTTACAACGAATTTGAAACCAAATTGAGCTTGAACCGTGTTGGAACCAATATTTGAACTTTAGCTTATTATGTAGTTGATACTTACACATTCGTGTCCCCATCTAATCAGGGAGCTGCTATCAGAAGGAGATACATTGAAAACTTTAATTTATGGTAATCCAATTACGTCTACTTATCGACCAGTAGAGTGTCTATTCATAAGGGATTATTTAAGTTTAGGACACCTGCTCCTTTTGTCTGATCCTTTTCAGTTTACACAATGATACCCGGTAAGTCTTATTTAGACCTACTTACACCTTATGAATAGGATTAAGAATAACAATGCTCTCATCCAAGCTTTTTTGCCGACAGTCAATTAAGAAGTAATGTCTAATGAATCAAAACGGCTGCAATTCCCTAAGAAGTCTAAAAAGACTAACCTGTAAGAAAAGACTGCAACGCTGACGCAATGTAAGACTATATTTTGCTTCAGTATTTTCTGATTTTCCGCAAATTTTCGCAAAACGAAAAATGTATATTTATACTCATAATGGTACTGGCAATAAAGCGTGAATGGTGCCGTAAGCGTTGCATCGCGTTGGAAGCTGAGAATCAGTTTCAAAAATAAGCGACTGGCAACGTTAAAGCAATGGACGAAATTAATTAAAACATTTCTAATCGCAGCAGACGACACGAACCCTTTGCTAGATCCCTTTAATTCCGTTCAAACTTCAAGTGCTAGACAAAACAAGTGGCCTTAGCGGAAAGAAGGTGGGTAAAAAGGAAAGAGATGCCGTATTAACTCCTTCTTACAGGAGCTCCCTGATCTAATTAACAAAATCTACCGATTGACGAGTCCGGACAGCAAGTGATGGTTTGACTTAAGTCAGCCATTACTGGGGCCTATCATCTTTTTATCTTTCAGTTCCTTGGATTCCTTGAGGCGTGAATGGTTGTACACTGAGTTGCCTCTTGATTCCCTCCATTTCAGTTTATATTAGGGCTTGAAATTACATTAAGACATTAAATGAAGACGATGTAAGGTTGATGTACCTCACTAATGGCTCCCTACAGTCATTTAACTCAAGTTCTGATATCGGATTCGTATATGTCGTAAGGGGAACAATTGTAGGCCTACCGAATAATACCAGGGAGTTGCTAGGGAAGGCGAAACAACGTTCTATAGTCCTTTTGAGACAATGTTCGTTTCCGACGAAAATCTTGCTTTTATTGGCCAAATTCTTATCTCAATGCTTCGATAAACAAAGCGTAGTGACGCATTATCACTCTACTCGTTAACATTTTGTTGTCAGCCGTCATGAAAAAGTGTGAAATTTATGTCATTTGACGCTATCCGAGACGCAACCTATTGTTTCATTTGAAGACAGCAACAATTTTTCTGCAAATTACCTTATTTTTTGGTTTGTTTCTTAATGGTAAAAAAATTGTTTAAATCTGAGGGAAAGGTATAAACTTGAAAAATGCTTCCATCTAATGACGAATGGGAAACAACTGAAGTACCTAGTTTAACCGTATGTTTCCAGTCGTTCTGTAGAAATTGTTATTATAAGCTTTGCCGTTGGCGAAAACAAACCTCTATATCAAAGGATATACAAACAATGCCATTGTTTAGGGATTACTCGAAGCAGAATGGAAGAAATGATCATTAAAAGGACTTAGTCACAAGGGATAGAACAATAGAAACTAATGGACCTGTCAATCGTTGACAGTGGCGCCTCAAAAGATAAAAACCATTTCAAGTGCACATAAACTGAATTTTTTTCGTTGTATCTCCTTCTCTAGCAACTCCCTGATCATACACACATCTAGTGGTCAGCCTATGAAGCTACACCTAAACAACACCTCGAAGCTGTTTCAAGATGCCATGTGATTCTGCATATTTGAAAAAATAATAAGTTATTTGCTAGGAATATATATGTATTTCATTTCTATATGGTTTTTTTTTCTACAAAATTGTTCACACAACAAGTGATATAGGCGTATAGCCCACGTCTCGTTATGCGTACCAGGCCGTGTAGGCCTATATACCGTACAAAGTAAGAACCGTAATGAATATTTTAACATCAAAATGTAAAAAAGTGAATAAATGGGAGAGGACACCACCCTCCCATACTCCATCTAACGCAAACGCACTCGAATTCGGTGGCTTTGATTTCTTGCAGGAACGTTCACTTCGCCCTACTTCCTTCAAAAATTCTATCCTACGTTCGTGATAAGAAAGGAGAATAGTGTCCGTATTGTAAGTATATGGCCAAAGTTTATTTAATTCTTTTCTTTCTTCGCAATTGCTTTTTATAGAATTCTTAAGCTTGTCTAAATCCCCCGATACATCCCATAGTTTCGAAATCTGTGTTCTCGTCTCCGACGAAGGCATTTATCGTCGAGTTGCAAGTTATTTCCAATATTTTTTTGAAAATTGATTACTGAATTTATCCTAATCAAAAAACTAAACGTCCCTTTGTGACATAAAGTGCAACCGGTACGCAGAGTCATCGGGTGATCGTTCGCAGGTACTGTAGAATTTTGAAAGGATGAGTAGGTTTAGGCCCGTATCCAGGGAGAGCGGAAGAAGAGGGGCGAAGACCTCAAAGAATTTTTCGCCCCCTAGAGACTTTTAAGTTTGAAATCGATTTAATACATATATGCAGATTTGTCATCCCCTCTCAACCCCCCCCCCCCCAAACGAACAAAAAAAAAAAAAGGAGATTGCGCCCCTCCCGGAAAAATTGTGGAATCCCTTTAGTACCTTGTTTGGCTAAGGGCATTTGCAGGTTGCGGGAGTTCACTTTTCACAGTAACAAATGGGGTCTCGATTTAATGCTGTTACCAGAAGTGGGTATCCTAAATTTGCATAATCCACAAGATACAGTTGACCGTTGTCAAGCACATAATGAGTGCGGCGCATTTTATTCCAAAATATCGTCAGGTAGTTTTCGCATCCGACTTGCAGTCGGAAGGTCTGGATTTGACGTCCTGACCGGAGACTTAAAAATGGAACGTATTCCCATGTTCTTGGTACTCAGCATAAGTAATGGAGAATGGAAAACAAGCCAGTGAGCCACAACTGGAGAATGCCGCCGGCGACTTGACCACAATCAATTGTTTAGAAAATGGGCTTTGAAACTCCAAAGCCAATAGCTAAGTTATCAAAGTAGGAAAATTATGGTTATTAGGTAACATATAAACTTATTTTCTAAGTTTAACAAATTTTAACGTTTCTACCTGGAAGAATTTTTTGTCCGTCTTTGAAAATTTATAACAAAAATCGCAAAATATGACGCTTTTTGTGAATCAAAGAGATTACCGACCGCCGCAAAATGGTCCATCGTAATTAACAGTCCATAAAACTATTCACACTCTCCTCTTTTCATGTTTTCTAGGTAACCTATCATTGGCGTTTTGAACAAACTTGATCCTGCTTTATCAGGTTGTTCTCGCGTTTGAATGAGCATATGTCCAGGCGATGGACTCAAGTGATGCCCTTCACGACTGCTTAACAAATCAGCTGTCTGATTTTCCAAGGTGTTGGTTTGTTTAGCCCCCAACTAAAAGTAAAATAAGGGTAGGCGGTGCGCCATCTGACGTTCCTATAAGTCGGTGAACCTTGTAATTTTTTAGGAAAGGCCCGAGATCATCATTCGTGACCTCATGCGAAAGATTTATAATGGCTTTAATTTTTTTTGCCGGGTGTGAATATTTTGAAGTTGGTTCTTATGACCAAGCTAGACCGGTTTCTGCTGTCTTGCTCATTCGCTGTGAATGGTGCAGCTTCATCAGTAGCAAGCCTGTCATACGCGGCTTGGGTTAAAATATTCCTGCTTCAAATAGAGCAGTAAGACAAGTATCATTGTACCGTTTTATTTTCCGTTCTCTCAAGCCTTGATTTTACAAGGCCATCTTTTAGATTTATGCCTTTTCGTTGGCGGGTGGGATTGTCGGAAAAAGAGTGTAGACAGGAGCAGGCCCGTGTTATTAGCAAACCGCTCTGAGTCACTTCAGACAGGCAAGCGGCTCGGCCAAGCTTGGAAACAGGAGCTCTCCCGCCAAGCTAAAAGGCAAAAGGAACGGTTCGAGGAGAAAGAAGAAAGAGCCTTGGCTGATCTCGAGAACGAGCTACAAAGCGTCGAGGCGAAGAGGTTGCTTAAACATTTTCTTCAGAAGTCGCTGCAGAGAACGGAAGCTAAACTCGCCATCCGACACAACAAAAAGTCAGAAAGGCGCCACCACCCGTACCGAAGGTAGACCAGACCTCCAACCCGACTTTTAAGTCATTTCAACGGCTCTTTTTAGGGCCACCATGAATTTCAGAAAGAGCGGTCTCTCTTCCTCTACAAACATGCTTTTGTCTCATGTGTCTCTTATTTCTAAGGATACTAACCCATATACCCCGTCAAATAAAAGACGTAAGTTTACCCAATCCGTTAAAGCTAAAAAAGGCAGAAAACGGTCCCATGCCCAGCAAAGGAAAGCTAAGACTACACGCAGTCAAAAACACGCCCATAACCTTAATGAAAAGCCGAAAGAATCCTCCAAGTACGTCAAAAACATCTCTGATAGACAACTATCAAATATAGAGATAATTGCGTTAGGTAAAGGATTAAAATTTAAAACAACCCCCGAGAAACCAAACCGTCTCGAAATTCTCAGATCATTAAAAGATCTAACACGGAAAATGAGAATTCGATACATAATGCAAAATAAAATGCGTGGTTCTCTTTCTAAGTTCCGCCTACCCTCGACCTGGTCACCACGAGTGACATACAACCGAGACTTGGAGGACTATCTCGAAGCTACTAAGGAAGAATTAGCTGCAATACCAATTAATAATGCTAAAAGTAACACATCAAAGGCAGAACAAATCGCTCTACGGCAAATAGCCAAAGAACAGACGATTATTCTGAAACCTTTTGATAAAGGCAGAGGTATAGCAATTCTGAATCGCACCGACTACAAAGCCGAAATTGAAAGGCAATTAAAAAGTTATCACTACCAAAAGCTAGGGGGCGACATACCACCCGATACCAAAATCATGGTTTATTCGACCCTCCGAGATATGTTCTCTAACAAGGAGATTAATGAGGAGACATTCAATTATCTCAACCCAAATAACCACAAAATCCGTACCCCGGTCATATACGTACTTCCTAAAGTACAAAAAGCACCACCCCCCGGCACAAAATTTGCCGGCCGCCCTATCATAAGCGGCAACGGATCTCCGACAGAAAAAATATCTGAGTGGATTATTTCCTGCTTCCGATTGTCATAAGACAAGCCACGTATGTGAAAGACACAAATCACATTCTTAAAATCCTGGAAGCCACCCCCCTACCAGAAAATGTCTTACTCGCTACCCTTGATGTAGTGTCTATGTACACAAACACTCCACAAGAGGAAGCCTTGGATGTCGTACAAAAAGCATATGCGGAAGCCCCGCAAAATTACTATGATATGAAGAAAATATCACCCCGTTCCATGCGTAATCTGGTCAAACTAATTCTCACAAAAAACTGTTTTGAATTTGATGGCCAATTTTTCCTACAAACGATAGGATGCGCAATGGGCAGTCAAGCCTCCCCTGAAATCTGCGATATTGTCATGCACCACCTAGAAAATCGCATTATACCGACAGATTTCAATATTATTAAATGGCTTCGCTATAGAGACGACATCCTATTATTGTACAATGGCACACGAAAGGAACTTGAAAACCTGGTGACCTGTTTGAATGAAGCACACGAACATTTTAAGTTCACGGTAGAAGTTCTAACATGAAAGTTACTTATCTCGATCTCGAAATATTCAAAGGCGAACGTTTCCGCTCTACTGGCCTCCTTAACACTAAAGTCTATACCAAGTCCACGGAAACCTACCAGTATCTAGATCGGAATTCAGCACATCCACTAGCCACTTTTAAAGGCTTTATCAAAGGCGAAGTACTAAGATACGCCCGCCTGTGCAATAACGAAAGTGACTTTCTGGAGAAACGCGACTCCTTCACTGAGAAACTGCTTATGCGAAATTACTCACGAGAGGAAATCGACAGCGCCACCAGTGATGTGGTATATGCTAACCGTAAAACCCTCCTAACTGAGAAAGAAAAGGCAGTAACCCCACCATTAGTTTTTAAACTTGTTTACACCCCGCATGTTAAAACAATGCAATTGAAACGGGCCTTATTAAAAAATTGGCACCTTATAACCCAAAACCCGCAATTATACAAACTGTTCCCCGAACAACCAATCATCGCCTACAAAAGGTCAAAAAATCTAAAAGATTTCCTTGTTAAATCAAGGTTTACGAGTTCTAGGGAGAACGAAGTACAAAACTTAGACGATACTTTCCTTGATGCTCTATTAGAAGCAATCACGAATATTTAAATCCATGTCGCATATGACGACCCGCTACTGATGAAGCTGCGTCATTCAAAGTGAACGAGCAAGGCAGCAGAAACCGGTCTAGCTTGGTCATAAGAACCAACTAAATATATTCACACCCGGCAATAAAATTTAAAAGCCATTAAATCTTTCGCATGAAATCACAAATGATGATTTCGGGCCTTTCCTAAAAAATATACAAGGTTCACCGACTTATAGGAACGTCAGATGGCGCACCGCCTACCCTTATTTTACCTCTGTGACATCTTATACCAATGTCTATTGACAAAGACACTTGAATTTAACTCCACATGCTCACTTCTGGCGATGTTATCGTTTTATCTTATGTAATGAGTTAACTTCTCCAACTACTCTATTGTTTCGGAATAATTTTCTCGGTACTAAGTTAAACTGCGATAACACAAATATATATTGGGTATGTCTCAGTATTCTTTAGTGGTGCTGGGCTTATTTATACATATTCTGGGGCGGCGGATATTTCCAGGTAAGAGGAAAGGGGCGAGGTGTGATCGACTGATCGACTGACCAGGAAGGGGAAATTGAGGGAGAGGGTTTGCATTCCCGACGTTCATGAAATGCATTTCAATTCGAGAGTTTTTCTCATGTTTTTCTCATGTTTTTCTCAGGGTGTTAATTGAGTCAAATTTAGGTCCCAAATAAAACGGTTTTTCTTTAACATCAGCACCGGTAGGATATTTCCAGGGGAGAGAAGAGGAGAGGAGAGATGCGAGTTGTGATCGACTGACCGGAGGGGGGGGGGTGGTCGAGGGAGAGGGTTTGCACTCCCAACGGTCATGAAATATGCCTCAATGCGCTCTAGACTACGAAAAAAGAAAACAGGATGTAAATTGAGTCAAATTTAGTAATTAAATAAAACGTTTTTTTCTTTCACATTAGCACTGGAAGACACCCCAAATACTTTTTACAAGAGAAATACATCCTCGACAGCCTTACAGGACAAAGTCGGCTACATAACTGCTCGCCACCCAAGAGTGTTTCAGTGCGACGCGCAACCGGTTTATTCGGCTGGGCAGGACACAAGATTTTAGTTGCAAGAATAATAGTGGGAGGAAGCCAACGTACTCTCAGGAAAAACCCGTTAAATCGAACGAGATTTTGAACCTATGCACAAGTAAACAACAATGGTGCACAGACGCTTGATCAGACCACTCCACCACTCCAAGCCCAAGACCATGATGTAGGTCTTACTTTTCAATTGGATTTCTGTCTGCGTAGGCAACCTCGACTTCCGGTGTCCATTACCACCGACGATTAATTGCCATGGCTTCGGCCAGCTTCGATATTATGAATACACACTGACATGACTGAAAGCGTACCCCAAGTCACAAAATCAAATATATGCATCAAGCAGTCTGAAAAATGAATTCTAACAGCCCACTTTTCATTTTCATAGGACATTCTAGAGCCGAGGTATAAAACGATGAAATTTATTCTTCTTGGGTTGTACTTGTTGCTGCTTTTTTCCCCTTTAACATTAAAAACGCTTTTATGGTCTTGGCACTTCCTGTTTGCATGCATAGTATTTTGCACAGAGAGGGCCCAATTAACAATATCACCCCATAAGAGTTAAAGTGCTTTCACACATTATTGCAAAGTACAGTAACTTTCAGAAAACAAAGAATAAAAAATTGTAGTTTGAGTTCATTACAAAATTATTGCTAAATGTAAGCCTACCATTTCAATTTGATTGATTGGATTAGACTGATAGAAATTTTTTTCATGCTGCTTAATAAATACTTTTGAATTTTTTGACTTGAGGTACGGCGTTTTCTATCGAAAAATTACGAGTCTTAGGAACATTCGAGGCCGCGCACGCGCTTAAGCTCTTTGTTGGGATGAAAAGACACACCCGACTAACAGAATCCGCCCTAATAACGCACATGTTTAAAATTCTCGTTTCAATCTGTAGGATAGCCCAGGGGTACGGAGGCGTCCTCCGACTGGATCCGTGCCCGGTTTAAGACTGTTTAAACAACAGGCTGATATAACCGTATAAATATACAACGTTTGCTCATAGAAGCTCGTACCATTAAAGGAAGGTTTAAGGTCACAACAGGATTTAGAATGTTAGAGGAGTACTTATTCTGAGCATTTTGGTGAAATTTGCATTGCAATCCGATGTGTGGTTCTCAAGATATGAGCACGTAAAGTTTTCACATTTTCAACACAAAGTGAACTTGAAGCAAGCACATATGACATCACATCCCCACATTAATGGGCAGTCTTTTGTTTTTCTTTAAACTTTAGACTGGATTTTCTCCTCAACAATCCATTATTATTAAAATGTGATTGCATAAGTGACATGAGAATTTTACAAACTTTGCATCGCTTACAGGGAGGTCATACTCCTATCAACTTCGAGGTCAACACAACAGTATGATAAAACAAAGGGAAACAAAACATTCCTTGTCAATGTGAGGAAGCGATATAAGTTCTGCTGCCCTCAAACTCGCTTTTAAACACAAATTTACTCACTTCATTTACTAGTGATATCTCGAGAAATACATGTCCGATTTGAATGGAACTTTCACCACACTGTGTAGATTTGGTTCCTCTTTCACATATAAAAATTAAATTTTTGCTTAAACTTCCCCTTTAAATAGGCTGGTTACAGCTATTGCGTTAATTTGACCAGCATTATTTTGAATACAATGTCATACTTTTCATTCAAAATTGTTCATTATTCTTCACAAATGAAATTAAGCCAGCAAAAGAACACTTAAACTCAATACTCCAATGTACCCAATAGTCCGTGTTGCCTCTCTGTTAGGTACTTCAGTCGTTCTATAGTTGGGGTTTATTCACTCATTTAAAGTGAAACTTGGAAATTGCATTGTCAAGTATCATGGATCAGCCACTTTCAATTGGTACGAGAAATAAGGATGTGCACTGTGTGAAACAATATCATTTCCGTTGTTTAAAATTACGCTTATTAGGTACGCTAATTATGTCAACTGTGATAAGACTATTGGATGTGGCAAAGCTAAATTACATACCCTTAACATGTGTTAACGTCAACGGGTTTTTTATTATAATGAAAAGGAAATAAACGTCAGTTTCAAAGTAATGTGCTGATGCAATGAGAAAAAAAATTGTGAGGTAAGTGTTCCTACCCTACTGGTACCGAAGACTGCTACAAGGTCCGGAGATTTAAAGTTGGTGACTTGCTTTATCAGAATGAGATTTCGTTTCGTTTCAGAAAAAAATTTGGTTTCTTTGGTATTGATATCTACGTCAACACCTTTATTGGAGCACATTTTCAACTTTGTTTTGCTTAATGTGATATTAGACTTGATTGTTTAGTAATTTTGTCTTGATCGGTTTCATGGCAAAGTGCTCTGTAAGCAGATTTGTTAATTGCACTTATAAAATCAATGTGGTTACTCTTGAATAATGTATTTGTTTTTCTTTTAGAAAAATAGGGATAGTGAAAAGACCGAAATATCGGAGAATATATAGTTGGACCGCAAGAGAAAGTACAATCGTACTAAAGTTGTGTCAATGTAACGTGTTGTTAAAATCAACGAACCGAATTGATGGGAATATTGCTATATGTTCGTGTTTTATTCCCATTTCGTGAATGATGGAAAAGACAAATTGATTATAACATTATTACATACGGTTTTTTGACTAGTAATTAATCTCATAGCAACCTCGCTATTAATTACTTATTGTTGGGAGGAAGAGAATCTGTCCTTTAATAGAGCTGCGGTAAAATAAAAAAAAAATATGATACAATCTTTATTCAAGTAATTGAATGTGACTTCTCTATTATTCTTTCGACTTCGTAAGGAAGGCTTATTCAAGGTCAATATGGTAAATCTAGGTATGAATAAGTATGGGATTTTTTTGTTGTTGTTGATAAAAGCATTACATAATACTAGAAGTTTTATGTAGAATTATTTCCTTCCTTACTAGTTCCAAAAAAGCCATGAACAGGTACATCCTTCATTTGATCGTAATCTTTCATTGTCTATTTTTAGTATTAGGTAAGTTTTATGTCAGAAATTTTATGCATTGAAATGATTTGCATATGAAACATATGAAGGTGAAAGCAAGGACACGATTGCGTCTGCAGAGCTTCATATTTTTCGAACGTTCCCTAATTTACAATAGATTACAACTCCGTATTAACCTCATTGTAAAAAGAACGAACTTTTGAATAATTTCTTTATGTTTTTTACAATTGCATTTCATCTGCATGGCTTGTTTTTGGGTATGAAACGATGACGGCAATGCCAGTAAAACAATTTGGGGATTCGATTACTACTAGCAGCTCTTTTAACCGTCATGCAATATTGAAATGAGAAATTGAAGACATGAACTAGCCATGGGTGTTTATAACGAGACTAACGTTTTTTCTTTCAACATTTAGGAGACCAGAAGAATCTAACCACCCAACGAAGTAAGTGGCCTTGTCATTATTTACGAGGTATGGATGTGCTTATCGCTAAAAGTGAAGTAAAATTGAAATTAGCTATGGCTGATATGAAAGAAGAAAAATGCACATAACACTAGAAGTTGCAGTTACGTCAATATAACTGTCTCCATATTATGTACACGCCTTCTCGATTTTTAAAAATTTCGTGCTGCTTAATATTTTAAAATACTTTTGCGAAAATATTGTTAATACTGTCTCCATCTAGCTGAAAGGTTTCCAGCTACGACACCCATACCTAGGACCATTTACAATTTTTCGCAAGCTTACGGAGGTAGGAAACATGTTTTTATCTTTGATTTTGCTACACGGGGACTACTAATTAGGTCTTGAGTTTCTTTTGATCGGAAACGCAAATTTGTTCAACAAATTGAATGAATTTAGGTATAGTTTGTAAAATGATGCTGCATTGATCAGCAAGGCTTATTTTAAAATTCATCAACCCGTCTGTCATGTACATGTAGTCATTGAATTAAGACTTCTATGAAATCCTGCCCCTCTGGAATCAAAGCCATTAATTATGATTTTCCATTCTTTATTATATAGAAATTCTACTATGCAACAGCACCTTGGCGGTTAACTCATCCATAAAAATGAAGTGCAGTAGAGACGCAAATGAATCAAAGAACTTTGTCTGGTGGTTTGGTGAAAATATTTTACAAGCAGACTCACCATCATATTTCCTTTATTACGACAACATTAACATTTGGAAAACGGAAACGAAATCGACTTTAATTATACACCATATGAATAAGAACAACACTGGACTGTACAAATGCGCTGTGGGAAAAACTACAGTCATGGAGCACTTCCTGAATGTCGAAGGCAATTAAAATGAGTTATTAAAATTTACTTCGTTTTTTAAAGCTCACTCAAAGTTTACGATGATATGTACCAATTCAGATATTAACACTGGCTCACAGTAGAAAAACATTGAGTCAAAGTAGAAAAGTGGTAAATCAGATATATTTGGGAACCCCATTTATTTCCTAACGATAAATTTAATCCAAGTTGTCAGTAAAAGTAATCTAAAATGAAATTTGAAGCAAGAAAACCTTTTCTACCAACTGCAGAAAGCTGCCATTCTTTGTGAAAAAATATAATTTTGAATATTCATCATCTCTTTGAATCAGCGACGTATCAACTAGGGGGGAAGTAAGGAGCGTTGATCACCTACATGGTCGGGCAATAAAAAAAAAAAACCCTTAATTTTGACTCACGTGCCATATGTGATACAAGTCAACAATGGGGCGTTTTTCCGCACGCTCTTCCTTCACAAGATTTTGAATATTCAACCCCACATTAAATGCTCAAAATGCAGTCGGGGTAGCCGTACTGTTGGCTCATATCAGCTTGACAAAGTTTGCTAAGTTCTAGAAATTAAACAAAAAATACCATAAGAGACATGAGAACATCAAATGCTACTGGCAACTATGGTGTTTAATATGTATACATATTTTTAATTTTCTGGCACGAAAATTAACTTTTCAAGTATGAACGCTTAACATCAGAATATTTTGTGAAAAAGGCAACAAAGTTTCTCAAGCGTTTAAAATGCCATCGGATAGCATTAATACTTAGGCCCTGGATAACATTATGTAACAACATGTTTTTTCTAAAAGTCCCCACGACTCTCTGGCGAAGAGCCAAGGGGCGAAAACCAAACGATTATGTAACAACATGTACCTTCATTCGCTGTCCAATATAACGTTTGCTACAGCAAGTACCCAATATACCTAGGGCATTTTCTTTTCCCAGAACCCAAACTCCTCGGCAATGAAAGCTCCATATTTTCAAATATTTTTTTTTGAAAGAAAAACCATTTTGCAGCACCCTGCGCTCTGCAAATTAGAAAAAAAAATCGGAAATTTTGGGTGCTTGTGCCATAAAAGTCTGGAAACGCCACTGCTTTGAGTGAACGATCTCGTTGGTTATTCCTCCGGTTGCGTTTAATCGTTGTCACAAATGTAAGATCGAGATTCGTGAATATTGTGATTTTTTGTGTCATTAAAAAACTGGCGGTACTGAGTAAATGTTATTTTCAAAGTAGTTTCCTTTGGAATACCTCAACGAACAATGAATAGAAAATTTAAAGAAAGTCAAGAATTTGGGAGAACCGAGTGAAACTACGGCATCATTGCAGACTTGCTAAAAAGGGTACTCAGCAGCAGTTTTCTATAACTGCATTTTCGTAAGCTTTGGGAACTTAGAATTTGGGTTTTCTCAACCTCCAATTTTTCCATATGCCTTTGGGTGAAGTTATTAGCCTAGGTAAAATTGATACTTTTCAAAAAATTGTCAGTGTATCGAAAAAGAAGCAAAATATTCATACCACAAATTGAATGGAATTGGATTTTAAATAAAAAAAAGCCTGCAAAGTTGTCAAAAATCTTCCAATATCTTCCCACTTAGCATGGTGTGGTGACATCTCAGTAACCAAATTGTATTATGGTGATGACTAATGTTTTCAGCCGCGTAAAGGCTTTTTACAGTCTGTCTACCGAAGTATCATATATTTTTCTCCTTTAATGTATCCAAGTCGCCTATTGTAAACCCCATTAATCACATTGTTATTTGAAATTGTAGCTTGGAAAATTCCCCAAATTAAACTACAATTCGTTTCTTTTGGATTCTTAGATCCGAAATTGACGATATCTTGTGACCAAACAGACTGCAACCAGATTCTTCAAGCGAATGTATCAGGGCGTTACACCATATATTGTTATATTAATCAGATCCCGTTGTACAAGCCATTAACATGGAAAATAAGCAGTCGTGGGAAAATGAGCGAGAAAATAGTTTCTGGTATAGACACAAGCGACACGACTGAAAACATACAAGATGATATGCAGCTGGCTTCGATATTATTCTACACAGCTGACAAAAATCACGACATGATTACGTGTTCAATGGGAGAATATTTCACAAATGTCACAGTACAAGGTAAGCCAAACTGAGCATAATAACACTTTATTATAGAAACGTTTATCGGTAACGTCGGATGAAATTGACTTAAAAGACAGTAGTGTAATCACACCTTTTAAACTGGGGTCTGGGCAAGCAGAAACTACGTCATCGAAGCGGAGTGTCACCATCGCTGGCGCGTAGCACACAGAAAATTGTTTGGTTGAAATGCCTCTCAGATTGCGGAAAATGGAAGTTACTGTTCTTTTTATACAACTAAAGTACAAACTTTTTATAGACAGGTGTTTGTGAAGCTTTTGTCTTTAATACTTTTTTCCTGGTGTTTTTTACAATCAAAATTTCATTTGGGAGACAAGCGGGATCAAGGAATTTGAATAAGGGGACTCCACCCCCTGCACCCTTGTGGTTATGCCACTGAAAGAAAAAGAATGGTGTTGAAAATGAGCTGTGCCAAAGCTTATGTCACATTTTGTGAGGAAATCGGTGTCCATGGGCTAACAGTACAATGCATGGAATTTGCGAATTTAAGACGACTAAGGTGCAGTTACGTGTCCTTACACAAAACTGAACAAAACGTTACACTGTTAATGCGAAACTCTTTCCTCAAGTAAATTTCCCGCTAATGTGGCTACCTTGAATGCAGTTGATTTTTTTTTTGAAATCGTGATTGTACTTGATTTTTTCTTTCATAAAAGGAAAGAAACAAAGAAAACATATTTCTAACAGAAGACTTGCCACTAGTGGCAATTGAAAATTATCAAGTAAAAGGTTTGTCAAATGTAGTACCAGAGTGTCAAAAGGGTAAAGAATCAAAAGCACGTTTATAGAAATCAGTGATAGCATTTAAATTATATAATTATTATTTTCTCCATGCAGTGCTTTACGAACCTGACAACTGGCTTCCTTTTATTATACTTGCTGCTGTCATTATCGTTGTGGCTCTCGCTATCTCCGTAATAATATCATTTGCCTATTGCTGTTTCAATATTACAGGTAATAATTGATTAATCATTTATCGAAATTTTGAGTATTTCATGTTTACACTTTTGTGCAATAAAAGATGCATTGCCCCCAAAATATAAAACGTGAGGTACAAATGAGAAATCCGATAATGGATTTCTATTTTTTCGTTAAATTCCAACGTAACAACGGATTAATGAAGGGAAGTTTTTATTCAAGGGTTTATCTCTACATACATTAATCACAAGTGATGTAATGTACACATGGTAAGGATTTTATAA
Source organism: Holothuria scabra (assembly GCA_037179385.1). Classification (NCBI taxonomy): domain Eukaryota; kingdom Metazoa; phylum Echinodermata; class Holothuroidea; order Aspidochirotida; family Holothuriidae; genus Holothuria; species Holothuria scabra. Next base: position 43,741,239 of record CM074189.1, read on the forward strand.
TGTATAAGAGACTCTTGTGCTTTACACTTTTCACATGTTTGACTTTAGAACATGTAACATTCCAGTCAGTTATTGACTATATAATTAAATTAAAGTACTATATATTACCTATAATGTTTGATACATAATATACTTAAAGTAATGTTTTAACAGTTCATGTTTGCGTTTTTTTTTCAAAGTTAGCTAATCATTATCTTTTAATTCAGGTTGTCCATCTGAGCAGAAGTCACCATCTTTGTAAGTCTTCAGTACCATATTTTATTCAATTTTTAACATTTTCACATCAGTGCATATTTCTTCGTTTTACCGTAGTTATCACAGTCGTATGAAAATGTGTCGAATGGGCTGTTTTATCAAAAAATTGTGAACTAGATTTAATCTTCTCTATTTATTAAAGGGCGTGGTTGGATCCACAAAAAAGAAAACAAAAAAAATTTAAGTTTTTTTAATATGTGGCAACTGTAACACAAACTTCGGAGAAGGTTACACATCTGTAAGAATCGCCGTTAGCTAGCTCCTAGTTGGTATTGATTAGTACGAGGTATTAATATGTTGTAAATGTGTTGGTGTCTTTCTATCGCGGTAATGATCGCCCGAAACGTCTTTAGGTGTTGCTAGTCTGTTGGTACACATTTACAGTTCAAGTTTCACAAGACATTTTAAGGAAAAAGGACAAATTTATCTGGATAACTTTCATTTTGCCGCGCATCTACATCATAGCTTACTTTTATTCTTCATATTTTATTTAGAGTTCCTAATGTCCTTTATGAAAATGGAAGCAGAGCAAAAGAGCTGGACGAGAAAGAAGAATTTACAAAAAAAAAAATAATGATGGTATATTTTAAGCTTTTCCGACATATAACATGCAATGAACATAACAAAATTACCAGTCGAAAAGGAGGATGAGTGTGCACGACAGAAGAACCAGATTCCAAACGATAAAGTGACATTACCAGTACTTCTTCCATATACACTATACTAGCATATAAACACATGGTAGGCCCCTCCATATAGATAGATAGATTTAGGTGTACCCATTAAAGATACGTGACATTCACATCAAAATACTCAGTGACTGTTTGCAGACCAGTATGCCCTCATTAATTTTGAAAGCGTATTGAAGGTGGTACGCTAGGAACATTACGTCAAGATTTTGAAATGCTTGCCAAATTACAGTTGCTGACAAAAAAAAAAAAAAAAAAATCAGCAACGTTTTCAGCACTGTTGATGAAAAACCAAATATTTTCGTTGCAACCGTTGCTAGTGTCCTCTCATTTTATTTTTTGGTTACCAACAACGATACGAAGTTTGGAAATTTTAAAGTAATTGAAACAAATTTGTCAAAACACTAAGCTGATGCGAAGTGCAAAAACTGTGCGAAACATTGAATTACGGAAGTTCAGATAATAATACCCACAGAACAAGGATACTAGGAAGACTAAATACATGTGTTTGGCTAAGTTGCTTTCGGTGGGACTGGGAATGTTAGTAGGGGAAGCCAATAAGATTTTCAAAGAGGAACGTTATCTTCACTAACTGGATTTCCATACCCAATTCCGAGTGTTCGAGAATGTAGGTGCTTTGAATCTTTCAATGTATGTTTAATACCTTTACGAATTAAGTCATGTGTTTAAAAATACTAAAGTCTCATAGTTATGACGTACCGACAGATCCATGTCTCCTCCCGGTATGTCAGGAATGGAAACGTATTTTTGAACACAACAACGCCGTGTATGGCTTAAAACTACTTTGCTGTAGATATGAAGATGACATGGATATATTTTCGGAAGCCGTGTTTGTCGAAGGAGATTACAAGGAAAGATTTGTCATCAGGAGTATGTCAGGTAAAATTAACGACATTCGATGCTATAGACTAATTCATTTTTACAAACAAATGACATCACGGCAGCTCAGCAACAGAATTGACGAGATAGTAGTACACTTCGTCACAAGAAAGTGTAGATTCTAACTCTTCTACATTTTGCGTGCAATTGCCAGATCAATGAATGCGAAAAATCGAATGTGCACGCATATGTTCCTGCGCATGCTCAATACCAACCAGTGGCAAAAATGATGTAAGAATGAATGAGTCTATACAGTGATTTTAAGTTTCGTCAGAGTTGGGAAACCACGCCCGTTGCCGGGAAAATATTACCAGTGTTTTAGTGCAACAGTCACAGGTGGGTCATCAGCTGTTTTTTAGCTTTGGTACAATAAATGTGCGTACTACACTAAGTTTTCCCCGACAAAAGGTGTTTGTAACGTAGCAGAAAGCAATCTATAGATACAACCGCTCTTCTTAAAAGCAAAATCAACTGCCAAGAGCAGTCACCCAAAACTTACTTTGAAGCTTCGGTTAAATGTCACCAACTCTTTCTAATGTCTCTTCAGAGAGGCTTTCATAATGTTTTAAGACTTCAGTATTGTGTACTCAAGAAAATTCAAGCAGTCCCTTCTAGTAAATTTAACATCTGAGAAGAAAAATCCTGTCAAATTACCGTTATTAGTCAATCATGAAACACGACATTGTACTGCACGGTTTCAAATTAAGCGACTTCTCTTGTTGTTTAAGCTGCAATTAATTACTTTATGCTTATTAAGGAACGGAAGAAATGCCTGCGATGTCTATGCCTCGAAACAACATGGAAAAGAAACTTTCGGTCCAGTTAATTACTAAAACTTGAAATTGCCGCTTACAATTATAGCATTTTAGAATGATATGCATTCATGAATATGTGTATCATTCCCATAATTTACAAGTGTCATTGGGTTCAGATGCCGACGATATGAATTTCTTCCTGATGATAGAATTTTTAATCCTTTCAAAGTGAATTATGTGGGATACGAGAATTAAAAGCTTTAAACGACTTTTTGTGCTTTCTTGGTAGGAAAATCAACACTTGAAAATTTAGAAGAATTTCGCAAATTCCAGATTCGACTGGTAGAACTCCAAAATCATTCTAATATACTCTCCGTGCTCGGTTGCTATACAAATAAACGTAAGTCAACTTCATTTTTCTTTTTGTGAAAAATTTTTTAAAACAAAAGCACATGTAAATGTGGAACAGCGAAGACTACAGTAGTTTCAAATATTTTATTATAATCTCGATAACTACAATGGTACTTGTTTTTTCAGGGGACATAATTCATAATAGAAACAGATCATTTAATTCAAATTACACAAGTTAAGTATCGGGAATCCATTTAACTGGATGTACGAAAGCGAGTCCATCTCCTTTATCAATTACGGTGAAACGGTTTAATCTGCGGTGCGGTGTAAGATATATTACGGATATTTCCCCAAAAGAGTTTCAAACTTTTTATTACAATTAATTTCGATAACTGTAAGGGTAACTGTTTTCTCCCGTGGGTAATTTATCATGAAAGCAAAAGCAGGTTGTTCAATTAAAATGCTACGATTAAGTATTGCAGGCTAAATCGATTTAATTTGATTGACTAAACAATATACGTTTCCTTCATTACGTTAAACGTTTTAAATTTGCAGTGCCGTATAGGATATGTTACGAATATTTCCCAAACAAGACTATTAGAGACTACTTTTTTGAGGATTTTCAGAACATACAAAACTCTCAAATGCATGAAGTGCAGGCGCAGAAATTGCTTTGTATAGCTCATGGAGTCGCAAGAGGTCTATTCTTTCTGAAAGAAAATGAAGTGAGTACAACGGGCACATTAAGACCACTAGAGTCAGATATTAATCAATATTATCACAAAGACTTGTGTTAACTTGCTTACGCAAAATTTGATATGTAAAAAAACAACGACCATCAGTGTCTTTATTTGTTATTTGTGGTACAGAATTAGACTGTCATAATACATTCTTTACTTATACAGACAAAGTATGAACATTTAAAACAATGTTGTCATTTCTTTCTTTTTATTCATTAATGGAATACTTTATGGATAATTCCAGCCACAAATTGTTACACGATAAATATTGAAAGCTGCGTGATCAATACGACAGCACCTCGCTCAAATATTTTCTTCTGAATATTTAACAATAGCCATAAAACTTAATATTTTAACATTTTGGTATGTCACGGTAACATTTATTTCTCTTCTTTTCTTAGCTGGATCATGTTGCAATCAGAGTTGAAAAGGTACTGTATTATGGTGCCAGTATTTGCAAGCTGTATGACTTTTCTCTTCGCAGTCAGGCAGAAAAGAAAGCCATGATGCTCTTGGAAAAGGTAGGAGTATTTCGCGTGTCATCAACGAATTTTTTTTTTTTTGTTTTTGTTTTAAAAGTTTGGTGCACCCTTGAAAACCACAAAAAATATGTATACCAAGTTAAAACCTAATTGCCAGCACAGATGAGTGTTATATGTAGGTAATGAAGCAAAAGTTCAAAAGAAGATAAAGCAGCTGCTCATGAAATGTTCCTTTAAGATAATTTTATGGCATGTGCTATGAAGTCAACTGACCTAACCTACACGGAGAGAAACAAGGTAAGGTTTGTCGCTGGTTTGGTGCCTTTCAACATTCTTACCTTTAACTTGCATGGATTGATATTTCATATTGATAAATATGACAACTACCTAAAATATATTTTGCTCCTTTTATCATCAGAGCGAATCACTTGCTTGGCTCGGTCCCGATATTCTGCTTCGAAAGGAATACAATCACAGGACAGATGTATGGGCGTACGGTGTTTTAATGTGGGAACTGTGGTCTGGAGGTAAAAAGTAGTAAAGACGACCGTTGAATGGCTTTAAATCAATGCGTGACTGTTTGATATGCACACTTCGCTCGTTTGTTACTAACAACGCATAGATGGTAAAGAAATAAGTTGCCCTTACTTGAAGTTCTCGAAACTTGTTAGGTTCCTTGTTATCTGATCTGAAAGTCATGCACTAACTGGTAGTTCCTTTTAAAGGATTTACTGATGGCTGCCTGGATCAGTGTTGGACCAGGGAGCTGTTATTTGGACTACCATGCAACTGAGACAATTGGTTAGCCAGGTGGTACATTGTGACAGTAGTTATACTTGAGTGTAACCGTTGAATTGTTAGAGCAACCGTATGTTATAGTCAACTGAAAAAACGTTCGGTTTAAATTGAATCGAAAAAGGATAAAATGTGCCCTGAACGTGAAAATATGCAGATATTTTACTAGCATCGGTTCAAAATGAACCAAATCTAGTAAAATATTCGATCCTTTTTGGCTTCAGTTCCAGTTTGTTATTTTTTCCGGGTCGACTTGAATCTTTAGAATTTTTAGAGTGCAATAAGATAAAGGTCTACAGCCCAGTTTCCATTCAATTGTTTTAAGTCAGTCGAGCTGGCCACGGCCTTTGTCCTGTAGTAATTGACTAAATAAGTTAGACTGCTTTGTATCGACAGGTGAACAAGCCATTTGCAAAAGTCCATTTGCAAAATCACATGCTGTTCTAATGGTCTTTAGTAGTTTTAAGTAGCTTATGAATGGTGCCAACTTGTCATGAATGTACAAATGGTAATCTAAACTTTTTGTCTAACAGGTTCAATTAAAACAAAATGGTTTTTAATGGAAAGTGTCCAAAACATAGCCTAAAACCATTTGGAAACTGCGTGGATTCAAATGGTTTCTAGAACTAACCCTGTCAGGCCACTAATGATATTCTCTAATTCGTGCAGGTCAAACACCTTTCTACAAAAGCACCCGTCTGACTATGGAGATGAATATGAGAAATGGGAAAGTGTTACAGCAGCCATCAAATTGTCCCGGAACAATGTAAGCAAAAGTCATTATTTTATTGTATGTTTTAAACCCAAAGTATTTTATTTTCCAGTGTTTTGTCAACGTAATCAATATAATAATGAACTGAAAGTCACAATCAAGATATTTTGGCTACATTAGTCTGTCCTGCATTGTTACAGAATTATCCCTTAAATTGGCCGCTAGCCATTACATATTACATATGTACTTCCGAACCACGTGTAGGTCTAACGCTCCCTTTATACACTTAGTGTATGTTTGTCTCCATACATATTACTCAAAAGAATAGTCCAGAGCCGAACTTATTTTTGACATGTGAAAGAGAGACATATTGGAAGCATTCTGGTGAAATTTGCTTCCATTTTTCATGTTTCTCTCAATTCTTATATGATTCGAACTAAAATATCACCTAGAAGTTCAGACTGCAAAACCATTTGGCTATGGAAAAACGTCCTTCAGCAGCTAATAGCAGTTTTGCTCTAAATTAAATGATGAAGTGCAGAAGTGCTTATCTGTTATCTGAAAAATCAAAACTAGTATTGAATAGTTAATTGTTCTCACGTGATTGTTCACAGATGGAGTTCTGTTTGGAATGCAAATACTTATGAGCTTCTTAATAAATCATGTCCACCGTAACGGTCAAAGCATAATATCAGACACCCAATTTAATTTTAACCTATTTTTTTAAATGATTTAGAAACAAAAGCAATTAAGAAGGACACTTATTAAAAGAAAGGAACACATGAAGGACACTAGAAAAGGGAAGTACTTATTATCTAAGCTCGTGACCAGGAAACAAACAATATAATAGCAAACAATTGTACACAAAAGACCCTAATTAAGTATTATAAACGAACAAAGCATAGCAGCTGAAAAGCGAAGAAGTAGAGAAAAAGAGAGGCGATGCGTACTCTTTAACAAGAGTCTTCCTAACTGGCTAACGATATACTCTAATGCCTAACCTAATCCCTAATCCGAACAAAGAATACAATCGGTACAATACAATGACAACTAACTAACTTCAATGACAGCAACCAATCAAGAAAGTCCTTGTTAAACAGTGTGCATCTCTCCGAAAAAGAAAGAAAGGAAAAGGGGAGAAGAAAGAATAGAAAATGGGAAAAATGCATACCATGCCCGTTACTCAGTATATAACTTAACTTTCAGATTCGTTGTCTGATGTTTGTCCTTTTTCATTTGAGATGAAAAAGCAAAATACCTGAAATAGTTATTATTTCAATGATCGACATCTCGGAGTGGTGGGTCCGTCCACAATGTCACTTACAGAAGTAACACTGTACTTGTGTATGGATCGGGGAAATCACTAAGTTTATTCAGATATTCGAATGGTTTGCATTACACACATATTAACCTTAATTGGCACTAATAGATTAAGCGCTAACCCAAACGGTTTTGTATCATCTCATGGGTGCATACCTATACAATTAGTTGTATTGTTTTCAATCGGATTTGACTGCTGATTTTCATTTCATTCTATTAGATATTCATTGATGCTATCTTGTTGGAAGACAACAGCTAATGAACGGTGCTCCTATCGTGACATTGTTACAGAAATAGAAAATTTAAACGCCTCTAAATGCGAGGTAAATCACGTTTAATATCTTAACATTATTCAATACAAATGTAGCTAGAACAATGTCCCCAACCCCCTCAAGAAAAAGCTGCAATGTAACGTTAGTTTTCATTATGGCGATATTCTTTTTTCAAACTTAACACTTGTGGGCTAATAGCAAAGAAAAGAACACTAACGATGTCGCCTGTACTGCTCAAGTTTTGCGTCTGATATTTCTTATGTTTACTACATTAACTCCTACTATATTTTAAATAAAAACGTACTTTAATTCGTTTTCAAGTGTAAAAATTTCAACAACTGGAACAGTTCATGCAATAAATGAAATGCATTGTTACAGACTGCAGTAGAGAACTACGAGGTGGAACCTGTGCCAGGACCAAGCTTCTTTACATCTTTGGATGAGTCTGCATACGATCATTTGTCAACGTTGTAACAGTACAGCCGAAATATTTAACAGAATGTTTAATATGTAAAGTAGTTTAAAACTCATGGACAAACAGCGACATTTTTCCTGACGCAGACCTACTAAAAAGAAGGAAAAGTGTATATGTTTTCAAGTTGACTAGGATTGGTTCAAACATCTCAAAATGTAAGTTCATGCGTATTTTTTGCAATATATTCTATTTGAATACTTAACTATTTCTTGGTAAAAAATAATTCGTTGTCAATTACTATACAGGCAGTTAAGCAGAACAGGACTTATCAGCGTCCGAAAGGAAATTCTAACATACAAGACTGACTACCCAAAAGACAGAAAGCGGCACTTCGTGATTATTCTAGCCGTGCGCGCATTGCTTGATGAGTGATAATCTTGGTTAGCACTTAATGCTTGTTACCCACCTTTTCGAGCACTTAGTAAAAAATAGTAAAAAATGCGGCGTTGTTATCCACTTGTTTTAAGCCGCCCATCCCTTCAAATCTGGTATGACTTACCTAGCAATGGGGATGAAGTGGCACTTTCATTTGAGGAAACCAATTACCCAAGCGACCACGAAGAGTGCATTGGTTTGGGTATATTTTACCATGGAAGGGGGAAGGAGGTTTGTTCTGGAAAGACATTCAGTCTGAATTGAGGATGCATTTCCACAATGATTGAAAAATCTAACTTTTGTAGTTCAGGAATAGGTTTGGTGACCCGATCAATAAAAGTCTTGATTTCAAAAGGTAATGTTTTCCCTACAGCGAACGAACAAACGGAGAACTGGATTGCATCTGAGGTTGTTTTTATCAACCATATTTACTTGTTCAAGTGTTCCTTCCCAAAGATTCGAAAAAGAATTGAGCCCTCGTTCGTATCACTTTATTAATGGATGTTATTGTTCATATAATGTTAAAGATATATTACATAAAAATTTGTAATATTAAAGTATACTTATTAACAATACATATATAAATAATTTTATGAGAACAAAACATACAGAAAATATATTTTTTCTTTTGGTGAAAGTGATAGTGAATGTTGTCAGTGATATATTAAGTTCCTGAAATGACCTGTGTAAAAGGTATTAACATCTATTGAACATTAAGTAGACCTTATCGATGTATCCAAGGAACTGATAAAGTCGTCAGGTATTGGGGTCTTTCAACATCAAATCCTCTAAAGTTTATTGTCTGCATGCAATTCTAAATCGTTATAGTCAGTTATGTTGAGAGAATCAAGAGGTACTCTAGTGTACAGCTCTCTATAAAAGAAGTAAAAAGGCATTTCAAAGATTAACGGTGATGTACCTGACTAAACAAGTTCATTGCTTGACTTCATCTATGAAGGGTTTGCTTTGTTCATAATTTCAATCACATCAGCTTAGGCTAATCGTATCCTTTTTACGCGATTTCATTAAAATTAAAGTTCAAACAACGGCTGCTAATATCATACTCATATATCATCATTGTCTAATTTTTAAAAGAATGTCGAGAACCAAGTTCATGTTTGATATAACAACGAGAAAAATGTCCTTAATACTTTCGTGAAAGTCATTCAAGTCAACTAAGGGAAAGACAAATATTTGTTCACAAACGTAAGGGGAGAAACGGGGAAATGTTTTCATTCAAACATAAACAGAGTAACGGAAAACAAAACAAGGTCAAAAAGAATAGTAACGTGGAACTGTTATGTCTAAAACACTGCGGCGTCATTGAAGTGGGGCTGAAATAATTTCACAAAACGCTCTAATGTGACACATTTTGAATCATTAACCCTTTACCGTTGTGCTCCAATAAGGACATATTTGCGCGCCTCGGGAGTGGGCGGAAAAGCGGACGTAGCACTCCCCGCATCAACTTCCGTAGGCTATTGACCCCGTGACCTTAAACTATTGTCTCTCTCGTTGTTGTGGCCGAATTTTCGGGTAGCTACTCGCAGTATCGAGCTCCGCGTGAAACAGTAAAGATGGGTGACAGCCGCGCTCTCCGTCTGGGTCCAAAAGAACCCAAACAACGGAAAAGGGTTAAAATCTGTGAAAGTCATATTTTGCTGTAAAAACTTTTTTCGGAACATGTATTCTGCACCACATTTGTACATTCATTTAAAGATTCAAGATATTTGTCTTATGTCGTGATTGGTTAGTGTAGTCGCGGCCGTTTAATCCGGCATCTGTTTGAAATGTTTTTACCAGAAAATATGCAGAAACTTTTATTAACAGTAAATGTACACGTCAACATTTATATTTTTCTCTAACCTGGAAACCCTTTCAATGTTTCTACACATGTTTGGACATATTTGTAACATTTGTAACAATTCCATGTTTCAACGGTTCTGTCTTCGAAATTAGGTAAAATGTTTGATGAACACCACTATTTCGTTAATCAACTTAAAGCTGTGTTTTCAAGAGAAGAATATAATGTTACCATTTGATGCAATGACTAGCACGGCACCTCTAGTGACGTACAGTGCACTGCGTATGTTAGATGTAGCTTCATGCAAAGTAAATATGAACTTAAATTACATACTACTTTTATATTTAATTATTTCAACGAATGTCTCGCCTCCCCTCTAATTGTTTTCACAAAAGCCAATACAAATGATTGTAAAATATGGTCCAACTCTTCCCACGTAAACAGAGAAACTGAAACATATACAAATCTGGATAAAAAGACGTGGGAACTTCCACCAATACATGATAACGAAACAAATTGGAGGTAATGCTTAAATCAGTTTCCCTTCTCGAAACTTGACTCAATCGGGGATGTATAAAAAACAAATCAAAAGGTAGAAACTAATTATCAGGACAAATCACTTACAGTTTGAAATACAGCTAAAACCCTTTTCATTAAATATTGTTATGTATGCAGGAATGATGATTTTGTACCACACGGACTGTAAAGAAAAATTGCTTTAAAGGGTTTTTGCTCATCAAAGAAGAACAAAATGTGAAAAAGTAGGAAACGGGAACAGGAATGTTTTATATCTATTGCTTCTATTTCAACGTTACCTCTAACCCTGACTCTATACATCTGTATTTATATTTACTTGTTGAGTAAATCAATAAGGGATAATTCGAAACGGCACTATAAGTACTTTTAGCGCAAGGACTGGAAGAAAGTAAAAGAAAGAAGTGAGAAGGGGAGGGAGATGAAGAAAGGAGACATTATGTGATAGAGGGAAGTGTAGAGAGACAAAAGGCAGAGAGTAAGAGAAGACAACAAGGACAAGAAAAGAGAAGAGCAAGGAGTAGGAGAAAGAAGAGCAACGAGTATTTGAAAGTTAGTTAGTGACTTAATTAGTTAATTAGTTAGTTAGTTAGTTAGTTAGTTAGTTAGATGGAGTTTTACGGCCCAGTTTCCCTCCTATTGGTTCAAGTCGAGCCGGCCACGGCCTTTTTCCAGTTGTGGCTCACTGGCTTGTTCTCCTTACTCCATTGCTTATGCAGAGCATCCCGCACAACGGCAGCAGGTTCCATTTTTAGAGTCTTTAATATGACTCGACCTGTGAATCGAACCCGGGCCGTTGAAAGAATAGAACAGTAGACAGATAACATTAACGAGTAAAGAATCATTGGGTGATGGCTACATTTTACGAATTAAGAAATACAGAGGTTAAACTACATGGTAAAGGCGACCACAGGGGGTAACGACTCCCACTCCGAAACGTTTTTAGAGCATGGTATTCAATTTCAAAAAAAAAAAAAGTTATTTGGTATGATCCGAATAGAAGTTACCTTTTGTTAATGAAAATTAACCCGTCTTTAAATACCAAACGCCTTATGCGCAATATGAAGAATATATTCGTGATAAAAACAAAATTTCGGCCTAACTGTACCGTCATATCCGATGCATTAATATGATTCGAATAAATGCACTCATCCCTACAAATACGTGGGCTATTACATGCCCAACCCTCAAAAATACCTGTTACGCTACGTTAGTATTTAATCTAAACTAAGACACTATATAACTGACTTCCTGGACTCAGACCTAGTACTGTGCGGGTCGATTTGTCAATTTGACTTATTTTTACCCAAAACAAATTTCATAACCGACCTTGTTGGAGGGGTAGATTCTTTAAACTGTGGCCTTGGGACCTGAGTATATAAAGAAGGTTGGAAACGAAAACAAACCTAGAGATGAGAATTGCATTTAGAGAGTAAACAAACTTTACAGAATTGAAAGTAGAAGCAAACGATAGCAACTTCGAACAAATTTAAATACGCGATAAAGATATTAAATGGCTTTCACTATTGAAACCAGAGAGGGAGCATCTTAAAAAAAACATGACGGAAGGGAAAAAGAAAAGACAAGCAGGTTCATTCTTTCCTCCTTCAACTTAATAATTCGTGCAGATTGGAGAATAAGTCAGAGGGTAAACAAAGAAGCAACATTAATGAAGACTGTGTTGCCCAGGAGCGAGATCGCATTAGTATACGTAAGACGTTAGAAAAGGTAAGGCATTTTGTGCCATACATGATAATGTTTCAAAGATGTTTATGGGTTTCCTCATAACTAAAACTTTACTTTTGTTTCCATAATGTAAAAGCTAAATTGAAATGAAAAGCATTTCTCTGGGTGACGATCTTCGGAACTACGGGTGATGTCTTTTGGGAAGGGAACGCATCGAACCCAAACACAATTTAGCAACTAAAAGGCAAAATAATTTTTCATTTCTGACGATTTTTTCTTTTGGTTACCTTAAGCTAATTGCTAAATCCTATGGTATGCAAATAGGAACTTTCGTAAACATTGGTCCAAAAGTCCAAATTTTATATTTTGGACTGAAATTGTGAACTATGAATGAAGGATCAGATGTTTCTGATACTTGGTAAAGATAGTAAGGCGGTTAAGGAAATTTTGCCTTTCATGTAAGTTGATTGTCTGCTGGTGCTGTCGAATAAAAACATGAAATTACATATAGGGGCATTTCTTCATTTTCGCTTTCTTTCTTGGTTCAAATTTCAGTGGTTAATGATCCGTTAAGCATATCGTATTTGCTACCGGTACTTAAGGCAAGTTGTTCTTTTGATTTGAAAAGAGGTACTAGAACGTTCCTCGCGAAAACAGTGTGATGTTCTCAGCTAACAAGTCAGTATACTAATACGAACGACAAAATGATGACAGCATGCATTTTGTTATCATAAACACAACCTGATTCCAATTACAATTACTCTTCAATATCATTATAAACATCAAAGGGAAATTCACGGTGATAAGAACCGGTGAGCCACACGAAGCTAGTTAACTCATAACTGTCTTAGCTGTCACAGTCTCCAAATGAGAAGACTCTAAATCGTTAATAACTAGGTCTATGGAAAACCAAGAACTCTTGGCTAGCATTCATCTTTAAAGGAAGTTTCCAAAATTCATTGACTCCAAAAAAGCAGGCAATATTTTTTTTACCTTTCAGCATGTGAAAACTGCATCCCAATCGCATGTAGCACTGGAAAGTTTCTAATTTTTAAAGTTATATTTTCCTTCAGAATTAGTGGGGATCAGGAAGAAATCTGAAAAGTCATTGCGGCACATTAATTTGACATTGAATTCGACTGATTAGAAGTTTAATGCTGCTGCGGGTAATGTTAAGGGACATTCTTTGCCATACCCTCCATATGGTGTAGTGTAATGCTAGAACTACAGGAAAAAATTACGTAGGCCTATCAAATTTGAAAGACAAAAAGGACATGCAATGAAAAACAAAAACAAAATCTGACAAAATATGCCCTTGTTACCTAACTTAATGTTACTTTATTGAAAAGTAGCGGTATTTTTTAACAGAATAAACCAACCTTTACAGAGAGAAATGCTAAAGTGTGAAAAGGATATTGCAACAGGGTTTAAAGAGAACGGTGTGATCAATGTTGTCTTTCTACCAACATCCAATCCAAAATTAACTGGAATATGCCTGTAAGTTTGCTTTTTACAATTTTACCTCGGACAATATGCAACTAATTGATTTTAACCTGCAAGTGTTGACCGCAAGCTCCACAGATAATACAAAACTAACATTAACAGATCCTGCTGGATTTAATAGGCTTGAGAATATTTGTGTGAGTTAGAAATGGGATACATATCTTGCCATACCAACTGCCCCAGCTAGGCGATAGTTTCCTACATTTTTTCAAACAACTGTACCAAAACATATTCTACTATTTTCTCAATTAGGTTATACATGTAGTGGGTAGGTAATAATTCCATTGGTGGTGGCGATCATTTTTGCATGCCCATCGGTGTTTTAAAATGGGGTTAGTTAGTTACACTGTTAAAAATAATATCGTAAAATAACGGCAAAATGACTGGCAGCGGGGACGCCGGCGCAATTTCGTAATTTAACAGTCCCTCACTGTAATAATTCGTATCACGTCCAAGTGGTGGTAATTTTACTATGCCGTAAAAAAAGGGAACTTGCCGTTATTTTACAGTGATTATTACTGCCACGTATCGTTATTTAACGGTCACAGAGGACACTATGAGTGCGCTGTTATTTAACGGCAAAAATGCTGGCAGCGGGGACGCCGGCCACAAACCGTTATTTACAATTATGATTTAGGGACGTTTTCTTACGTATTGAATACTGTTTTTGATGGGAAAATAAGGAAGACATTTAAAACACATAAATAAAAAGAACATTTGGTTTACTTATTGTCAAGATCAATTTATTTCACAATTTAACAAATTATTTTGGTCATGAAGGCTATAAATGGTAACCATTACTTCATTTGTAGGATTATTTGTCAGAAGATTTTAAGTGAGTCAAGCAGGATCTAACATTATTGTATACTTTTCAAACAAAAATTTGTTAATCATTTTATTAACAAGATATTTATGCTTTAGAATGCACAATACACGAACTTGAGAACAGGGCAAGGAAACCGTCACTGCAATTAACAGAAGTGTGCATATCCCATAGTGTAAACTCAGCCACAAGCAAATACAGGCTTTCACAACAGGAAGCAGTGACTTACAATACTGCTGTAAAACTGTATGGTAAGTTCCTTGCTGAACACAAACTAAAAGTCACAGTTCTTCAGATAGCATATGGTTATCACATATGAGAACTGACTACCAAGAAAAGATAATACAACTCAAATGTTTGTACTGGATCACCTGATTTTTCAATGCGAGATACTACAAAATTAACTTGACTGACTTCCAGTATTTGGACTTTGCCTCTGGCAACTTTAAGTGGCCTTTGATTTCTATCAAAATCATAGGGATACTTCACCTTAATTTGATGTAATCACATTTGATAAATTTCACCTTTCTTCAGATATTGGGTAAACTATTTTATTATTACAAATGCCCACGGAGACACACATGTACACACACTCAAATGCCAGTATAAGCACTAACATGCCTTTTCTTACCTTTTACAAAAAATAAAGAAGTTCAAAAAACATCCTTCTTAATTTACAAGTCAAAAGTTTGGAAACCATACCAGGACTGTCACATATTCTGTCATGATTTGCACTGAAAAGGTTTTTTTTCACATGTTTAACAGGAATTATGCATACCAAAATGAAATGTTTCAAGGTATAAGAAAAAATTAAAATGTTTCAAGGTATAAGAAAAAATGAAAATATTTCAAGGTATAAGGAACAGAAACGTCGTTTCTAAATCTTGTCAAAACCTCAGGAACTTCTAAGTATGTTCAAGAAAAGAGATATCAAATGGAGTTAATAAACTTGGTTTAAATCATGAAAGATATATGGATTTAATAAACTCTTGGTTAAAATCATGAAAGATAGATGGATTTAATAAACTTGGTTTAAATCATGAAAGATAAATCAAAGTTCTCACCTTAATACAACTAAATATCTGTTTCGCATACACAACAAAGATTATCCACTAAACAAATTTAAATAAAACAATATGCAAACACCAGGATCTTTTCTCTGTTCTATATCCCAGGGACTTCAGAAACAGCACATCATTAGTAAAATTCTTTCCCCAGTATCTCCCTACTACTGGACACTGGAAAAAGAGTAGCTTGGGCCACACTGTGGGTAGCAAAAAATCTGCTGCATAAATTACTTGGTTGCTTTGGTTTGCTGATTTCTCCACAAACAAAAAAACTTTACAATTGGTCAAAATCCTAAACTAACTACATTTGTTTAATACCTGATTTTTGCAGTAGTGACATTATTTTCATCACCACAAGTTGTCAGGTAACAAGCAGTCTAGTTGATGCAAATTTTATGTAGTTTACAAAATTTCTGATGAGAGAATAGTATGGTGTGAAAGTCGCTTTAAGATCACTTTTAATTTAAGAGAATACAAATCATTTTTGAAAAGCCTAAACTTACTGTTACTGAAGAACAGGTCATAAACAAAATAAATCCATCTTTGTAAAGGCAGCTTCAAATTAGGCTACTCTATACATGGATAACACTTGCTGGCTGAAAATTTCCCATTTCCTGTCTTACTGCATTTCAAATGAACAATACTAAAATGTTGACATGAAGTTACATGACGATTCCCTGGATTTTGCTACAAACTGGAACTTGGTCTGTTTGGTTGTTAATGGGTGTAGGTACTTTTAAATGTTTGAAGACAATTCCCTTTGTCTTTCCACATGTTAAACCTTTATCCCCCAACAATAACTACTGCAGGGTGGATAAACCACTTCTCAATTCTGTAAGCACTGTAGATGGTTACCCAAGATTCCATTCACTTTCAAAATCTTTCATCTTGTTTGTTAGCTTATGGATGGCTGGATGGATACACGACTTTCCCTTCCTCTTTGATTTGCTACCCTCTTGTGGGTTTATGCCGACAAAACACCTAGAGGAATTAAATGGAAAAGAAATGTTGCAATTAAGTTGCACAAAGTGTTCATCAGCAGATCATTCCTTGATAAGCCTTCAGTCACTCCCTTCTTGAATTCTAGTCTCTAAATACCCAACCCCCCACCCAAAAATGGGTACGCTTATTACTATAAACCTAGCCCACACAGTGAGCAAAACTTTGTGTGGAATACATGAATAGCCAATTGTGGAGTCTTGGGTCAAAGTTCCCAGTACACAGGTATGTTGCAGTTGGAACACAGTATTTTCATTACACCTTCTTACTCTTTTCTTGCCTTTTGAACTGTTCCAAAGTGAAAATTTTCACTTTGGAACAGTTCAAAAGGCAAGAAAATGGTAAGTATGACTGTACAAAGTACACTGATTTCTATACATTGCATGGAAATGCCTCCATTTTGTTGCCACCAATGTGGAAGGATGTTTCTCTACTCCATTTCTTTTCCAAAATGTCAGATATTATAAAGTAATTACTAAAATAATTTTCTGTCACCCCAGAACACACAAACTTTAACAAGATTAAAGCAGACCAGTGAGGTGTTAGGAAGGAGACACAAAATCTGTCAGACAATTCATACTTGAAACTGAGTCTCTTCAGGCACTGCCTTTTGATTGATAGGTTCCTATTGTAAAGTCCCTGTTGACTAACCCCTTTCAATGATTATCTTCTCCTTTCTTTTCCAAGTTATCTACAGACAAAGCCCATTGCTTATAATTCTACCACCTTTAGCCATCCGTTATTGAGAATCCTGCATTCTGATTGGGCTAAACACCGACATGTTGTTCCACAACACACGGTCAGTAAACATTAAAGCTGAAAAAGCTGAAGTCACACATTTTTTATTGGTAGAATAGGAATAAACCACATTTGTCAGACTATTATTGTCTCATAAACCATCTCGACTCCAATTTGGAGTCTCGACCGTTTATTCACCAATAATAGTCAGCCAAAGGCACTTTATTCCTTAAATATTTTGAAGTAAGGTTTGTTTCTACCAGTGACCAAACTATGATCAGGATTGTCAGTAAAATGACGGGCATCAAATTTTTCAATAATGTACTTTTATTATGCCCCCACAATTTTAATGTCACCTGTTGGAAACATTGTTCAAACCTATACATTTTTCTCAGTTTTAGCAATTTTCAGGTCATTAAGAAACAAATTCCAAGTGTAAATTGAAAAGAAATTCTAAGATGACTTTAAATGAAATGATTTTTAGTGTGACGAAAAATGAAGAAAAGTGCAAAAACAATTATGATATGCTGGCAGTAAAGAACTGGTGAGCCTGATTCTGTCAGTATATAATTTACTTGACAGACTTTTTGTGCCACTTTTGTTGCTGTTAAATTAATGTGACACTGTTGCACTGTAGGGGCTGGCTAAAACATTACTCACACCAAACCGCTACAGGAAAACTTTGGCACATTTTGGGACATTCAAACAAAAACTCTGAAACTCGACACAAATTTTGAGCAATCTTTTAACTTTCACTTCTTTTTATGCTATAATTTCACCTATGTGCTCCAAATTTTTTTGTAGTTTCCTGCCTGAATTTTTGACCTCAGAAAATTTTAGAGGGCAATCTGCCCCTACCCCCACCTTGTACGCCTCTGTTCTCAGTTAACATTTTTCTAGTTAACAAGAACAGAAACCTGCAGAAAGCAGGTATACCTTGAAACTGGTACAGAGAGCCTGAATGTAGTTTGACCAGTGTGAAGGGTGAGCTTGGTGTAACACTGCAAGGTTACAAATATCTCGTTCATTCTTAGTGAGAAGCAGAGGGGAATCTGAGTTTCACTTAGATCCATTATTGTGCCACAATTCATGCATTGATGTGTCTTTATTGTAAGAGATCCCCAAATCAGTGCCAACGCCCCCTTATTTCTGTGTACTCCACATGGGACTTCCCAACGCCCACCGGGAGGGGGGGGTAGGGACTTCTTTGAGAACCACTGATCTATAGAACTTGGATCTTCCTAACGCCTCCCTGATCAGACGGGGTGGTGCACCTCTAAATGCCTGTGATAAGAAACAGATGTAAACAGCAAAATTACCTTTGGATGAACTCTGTAGTAACTGCCACCACTGGAGGGTAGTGGAGGTTCAGAACATAGAATGCAGCAAACCAAACAGATAAAGCTGCTATTGGATTGTGGACTGTTGTTGTAACTTTGCCTCCAACTGCAATGTCAAACTTCTTTGCTTCCAGTGGCTTTCCTGTTAAAGAACACACAATACTATACATTAGGGCAGCTGATTTATAAAATATCACTCAAAAGAACAATCAGCCCTAAAACATAACTAAGAACATAGCCAAAAAACTTGTAAGAAAGTGATCTGCATCTTTACAAAAAAATGGTTAAACTTGAAACATCATACTCAGATTTTTTTAAAATAACACTGCCATTAACTAAGTGCTATGACTACAAAAATTTGATACCCAGTGAAATTCCAAAAAATATGAATCATGCAGATCTCAAGTGAAAAATCAGTCAGCATCACTTTTTGAAATTTTCATATTTGGAACTTGACTGACCCCTATACTTTAGAACATACTACCTGAAGTAAGATTTAGTTACATTTTATTTTCATTTCATAGCCAGGAATCATATAGTGGTATTATACAGTATCACTTAATTAGGTGCTGTTATATGACACCTGTAGTCATTTCCTGCTCCAACAGTAGAAACTTTTCATACAGGCCTCTTACTTGAACAAAGTAAAAGTTATTCATCCACATTAATCCTGGTATTTTTTCATGCTTCTGAACAGTTTGCTTGAAATCATACAAATAACCTTTATTTTTTCTATAGATTGAACATATGATGAATCCTTAATCAAATACACAACATAAATGTCACTGAAATCAAACATGTTGCATTTTCTGAATACTTGCTTTCACAAAAATGATGTAAAAACTAACCTGTTTTCTGACACTGCGATATTCTAGTGGCTATTAAGGATTATTTGTTTGTTTGGAAGGGAGCCCTTGCACCACTTTTAGTACATTCCACCTTTAAATTCACAATTTGGGAAAATTTTTACATGACATACTGTGAAAATAAAATGAAAGAATGCTATCGGTTGCACACTTCTTCCTGTATGTTATTATACTTAATTAATTTTCATTTAAAAGCATAATAAGATACAGGAACGAATGTGTGACTAGTAGCATTCTTTCACTTAGTAAAAATTACATCATGATAATGTTGAATTCAGAAATATCATACCAACTGTGATGATGCACGGTGTGTCTGGTACCCCTAGCAATTCATCTTCCCGAGGGTCTGCAAAGAGCTGCAAAGATAATAGAACGATGCAAGGATTTTACATCCAACACAGGTTTCTTAACTTCAATTGTTCAAGAGCTGAAATGGACAGTTCAAGAGAATTTGAAAATGGGTTCTTTTACTTCAGGCACAAATAATTTCTCCCTTTAAAATGTAACAGACTGTTACTGTACATCCTTATCCTTCAAGCAGCACTTTTTAAGGTGTAAATGAAAAAAATAAATGCTTTTATTAACAAGAGGTGGAAATTTTTAAGCAACATTTTTTTTTTGTGATTTACATTGCAAATATTATGTTACTACATTTTGATATCAATGTGTAGGGGCAAGCATCTAGGATCTCTGTATCTTGGAGCAACTGAGTTAAATGCATTATCCCCTCAAAAACAATGAAGTTCAATAAAGATGGGATTACTGAATTGAATACCATTTCATTTAAAGTTAGCAGTTGCATGGTTCACGCCATTGAAAAATGTGCCACAAAGCATTACTTTGTTGCACCAACTGCATATTTTACCCCTTCTCTTTTCAAAACTTTCTAAATGGGGTGGGACATCTGCTGTAAGTTCCTACTGAGCCAAGTCGTTTGCACATGTACTTCATGTGTAGCTGCTACCATTCTCTCTTTAGAACTCCATGAAGTAAACTTCACCACCACTCTCCCTCTCTAACTTGTGACAATGTACAATTTACTAGAAGTTTACAGTGCTGGTGACCAGTTGTAGATATTCGACCATATGAAGGTTTTCAAGGGCTATAAGGGACTACTTATTTGACTTTGGTCCAAATAGGCCTACAGTACCAAAACAATGTGCTTTACATCTACCTATATGCTCAGATGAATACTATGTAGGTAATTTCCTAACCTCAACAAAAATCATATCCGGGTCATCTTCAAAATATTTGCAAAGGAGAAGGATTGTCCCAACAACTTGAGGCAAGTTACTGCTTTGGACCTTAGTTGCTGTCCGGATAGAAAAAAGAGTGTCCTTGAGTCCCCGTTTGGTGCCCTTTCCTGCTGCTCCATGTACCTGAAAACCTTTGGTATTTTATGTTCTGCACACTGCTGCATTCTCTCTATCAAATTGATCCCAGCTAATGTCTGAAAGTGCTCCATCATGAAGCTTTCTTTGAACAAATAGGGCCATGTTTCAATAAGTTCAGCAAGAACACAGTCCTTGCAATTGATCATCTGCCTTTGGGTAGCAAAAGTAGAAGTCATAAGTTGACTGATGAGTGTGTCATCACCTGTTCCTGATTTATGAAGATCCTGCATTTGCTTTATTTTGTCCTGCTGAGTCTTCTCAGTTTCTCCATCTGGCAAGCTTTCTGGATCCCAATTAATACAACAATAACTGTCAGTCATTTGTCTTTTCCTAGGAAGCACTTCACTCTCTTCAGTGCTGCTCCATTTAAAGGTGTGAACACTTGTACGTGATAAGTTATCAACTCTGTTGACTAGCTGACCCAAAAGACTGTCACAACCTGACCCAATATCATCTTGAAATGATTTAGGATACTGTCGTACAACTCTCTGGGCAATATTTCGTAGTTGTTTTTTGCGAGGAAGTTGCGAGCCTGCATGGTGGTGGTCAATTATGATACGCACCATCTCCTTCCTAAGCCTTGGAGAGGGTCTTTCTTTCCTTTTGAGGGCAGCCCTTAACTGTTGTGGCATTTTTTCCCAAGGAATATCCAGACATTGTTCATCCATGTTCAAAGGTTTGTCGATTTCCAAAGAAGCTTCAGATGATGATGATGATGATGATGAAAATGACAGAGAGAGGTCTCTATGGTCAGTCTTCTGACTTTGCACTTTGGCACCTTCTGCTCCACTCAAATTGAAATCTGCACAATGAATTAAGGGATAGTCTACATTATATTGTTAACAACACATGGAGATCTGCGCTAGTACATCACATAATGAAAAACTGATTATACTGCACTCTTTGTCACACTGAGTGAGTTTGACACATCTGTAAAAAGGTTAAGGTGACCACTGAACATGTAAGAATATGTTTTGTTGGGGCTCAGTACTAAATATTTACAGTGCCCATATCACTCTCTAAATGTTTTAACTTAAGTATGCACATTTGTCTACAAAAATACACGATACTTCATAACCATAATCTATGGCTTACATAAACGTCCTAAGGGTAATTTCTCAGTTAGAAATTGAGCGCCAATGAGCGGTAAAACTTCCTCCAACTCATGCATACAAAGATTTTGATAATTCATAGTACAGCACACACAGTACTGTTCATTTAAGGATAGTTTGCTAACAATCAAAAATGCATAAAAAGAAAATTAGACACAAATTATCATGACATTTCGTTTTATTATTGCAATGGTAGAAAAGTCTATATCACCCAACCTAAACATGCACTGTGAAGAAAAAGATTCATACAGCAACTGCATAGTAATATGCAGCACTAGGGAGTAGCATACTTCCTCCAAGACTGATAAAGGAATTGATGCTCACATTCTCAACACATACTGTAATACTTGCCTAAATTTTTCCAGCCTCTTATTAGTTTCCGGACCTCAATGGGAGAAAGATGTGGGTTTAGGTCTTCCTCTATGGCAAAGCAAAGGTCAGCAGCACAGGAAACTCCAATTTGCTTTGGGTCAACTAAAGTTTCCATGAGTTTTGCTAAACGATGTGCACCAAGTTGAGGTAAAACCTTCAGGATTGCATCTTCAATTTCTGACAGATTTATTGTTTCATCATCACTGCTTTGATTATTTCTGTTTGTTTCTTGAACTTCAAAATCCATGTTTGCTTTTGATGCCTACAAAGCAACATTGTTTTCAATTCACATTTGCAATGGTAACATTGTTTTAATTCACATTCGCACTGTATGATGACAATACCCTTTAGTCTAAGAGTCTATAAAAAATGGAAATGCTGTACAGTATATTGCATCAAATATTTTAATAATCAAGATACAGATCTTATTGGTTGCCATAGAACGGGTTTACTTTGACCCTTGGAGGGTAACTTTGGCTCACTCCAAAAAGCAGGTTGTTCCTCAAATTTTGTAAAATCTTTTTTATTGCCAAATTCTTGTCAGGCATACTTGGATTGGCGATAGTTATCAATATATTGGTGCGGGACTCTGGCTGAAAATAAACACAGAGTCCTACAGAGGGCGCTTTTATTTTTCTGTAATAAATCCAATAAAAAAGTGTTGCAAAATAGTGATTGCCTCACCCGAATGGTTTGTGATTAAAAGATTTATGGACTAGTTGCACTGACACTAAGTCTACAGCAAATAATAAACAGATTACTTTTTCAAAGCCTTTTCTGAAAAGACACAGGTCAGCAATTTATTGAAAAAACCTGTAAATGTGGGGTTACTTTGGCCCACTTAATAAGTACCAAAATGTACATTTCAGCTAAAATATCAGTTCTTTGAGATCCAAATTAAATTACAAGTGCCAGTTTGCATTTTATAATGCATGAAATCTAAGCAACCATTCTGATTAGTGACTTTTGCTGTTAAATTTTAGCACTGTACGTATGCTGGCATTTTGGCATAGCTGTCATTTTGTGCTATAGGGGGTATGGACAGTAATTATGGTGACACACTTGAGAAGGAAAACTTTTTCATTATACAATTTCTTTAAAAACATCTTTTGGAGCTACACTACCAATCATTGCTGGATTCCTTTCCAACTGACCATTATAGAATGGAATTACAGTTTGTCGGCCAAAGCTACCCTCCCCCATGGGGTAACTTTGGCCCACCCAAAAATAATGAAAATCTACAAATTCCAAAAACTGAAAATAAAAGAATGCATATATATCACAGTCCAATGTAGGTGTCATCAAAATATTAACTTAAAGAAGATTCATTCATTTGTATATGAATACAAAATTCACACCTAAAAAGTGGGACAAAGTAGCCCCTATCTACAGTACTATTTTATGAATTGAAGAAATATTTCTACAGCAAAATGTGCTTAAGTTTGAAAATTCAAAGTGCCAACATTGGCTTGTGTTTTAATGTCACAAATGAAAGCCCATGCACTCTGTAAACTGATAAAGGGTAGTAGTCAGCTAAAGAGTTGAATGAAATACATGATATTTCATGTAACTCAGACATTAAATCTACAGAATATACTCCAAGCTTTGACAAGAACATGCTGGAAAGTTGTCTCACAATGAAATAAACATGTCCTTTTGAAAGGAGAACTAACAATATTGATGCAAATTTCAAGATGTTGCTCTCTGTATTAATAATAAGAAGCATATTTTTCTTATATTTTGTTCCATAAATTAACACTTCATCAGAAACCAAGCAATTTTCTGTGTCAATCTCACTTGCAAGGACAGCTTTTCTGATGTTGTCAGCATACAATTCCACAACAAAACTAGTCCCCTTTGTTGATCTGGAAATAGCTGACCATTAGACATATATGCTTGTAACAACTGGTGCTGTTCAGCCAGAGTTGAGGTAATGTTGATAAAATTTTGTGAGTACCTTGCACACCTTTTGAAGAAAGAATGTTTGCTCTCAAAACGAAGCGTCCAAAGTCTAATCAAAGGACCAAATTGAACTGTAAGCCAGTGATAATGACTAAGAAGGTGATGCTTTGGGCGCAAAGGTGTCAAGGGAAATAGATTTGCTCTTTCTTGTAGGTACTCTTCAACAAGAACTTCTAGATAGGCTATCTGTGATTCATGTAAACATGGTCATACAATTATTTCAGTTATGTCTTTCAACTGCAGGTATAGCTGCCAAACTGGATCATCAGTGTCTTTAATATATGTAAAGACAATAAGCGGCAAAAATCTGAGGAACCACCAATTCTGTACAGCATGCCCACCAATTTTTTGCCCTCTTCCGATTGAGCTCAGTGCATTTGAAGCATCTACACCAAGAAACTGAAATCTGTTTAGAATATCATTTAGCTCATCATACGAAAACAACTTTCTCTTCTTTACAAAGTACTCTACAAATAATGCTAAGTCGTAATCAACAACACCTTCAGAGAGGTCATGGCCTAGACAGGGTGGCAACCCTGGAGCTGCTATATGGAAATACGAGAGATCATTAAACACAGAATCAAACTTTATACCATCAATATGATCACCAAAACTCTGTTCAAGTGACTGAAGTGACTGCTGATAACTCTCAGGTGTACGATAAGAACCTTCGACGTAATGGTTGCTTTCAAATATTTCACTTTTGGACAGCTCACAGAACCTGCAAAAGTATTCTGCACTAAAGCTTTCACAAAATCCCCCAATGAAATGTGAACCCAAGTTGTCCCCAGTTATTGAAGCAACTGTCCCCTTTAAAGTTTCCCCTGTTTCTTTCAACACTATGCCTTTCTCCTCTAAGCATTTCAAATCTTCCACAAGATTTGCAAATACTTTTTTCTGACCAGCTTGTTTCACTAGTTTTTCCTTACAAAGCATAACTAACTGCATAGGATCAATCAAAGACCTCACCCTAGGATCCAAGTTACCAAGTGTGTAATATACAGCCAAAACCTTATGCTTTGTCTTAGATGAGCCAAGAGGGTTCACTACCTCCAAACTACCTTGGAAGAGTATTAACTGCAATGCTGATTGATTTGATTCAAAGAACTTATTTTCTTTGAACAGATTCCCATTCTGAAAGTCTGAGTACACACCTGCTGCATTATCAGTGCTACTTGAAACATTGAGGAATTTTTTCACAGATCTGTCTTGGCAAAATACTTTTAAGCTCTCCATTATGGGAACATAATGACAAAACTCTGTTTTTCCATTTGCATTTTCAAGCAATGGAATTGCCAAAGGGCTTACAAAATTAAACCTACTTTTGAAATAAGTTTTTCGCATGTATGCAGACCTCAGAACCCCAGCATCTTGAGAAGGTATAGAATGCAAACTTTCTGTTGGAGCAAGTGAGCACCACAACTCAGAAACTGTATTGACAAGTATCTCATCCACCAGTTGATCAATATCATTGTTTGGAACACCCATTTCAATGAGTTTTACTCTCAATGATCTTTCAATACCTTCAAAACTTTGCTGAGTAAGAAGGTGTAACTCTTCAACAATTTCTTGGATAGTAGATTCTGGTATGAGGTTTTCGGATTGAAGTTTAAGGAGAAAAAGAGCAACTGATTTTGTGAACTCTGGACCAGAATCAAGGTCTTCATTTTCAGAACTACTATGTTCAGGGTACATATATGTCTCATCAAAAACATCACCAGCAGTACAGGAAGAAGGGACAGAATTAAGGCCTTCACAATGAGAACGATTAACAACATAAAGATGTGATACATTTGGAAAAGTGCAGTTCCTATGATATCGAGAAAATGGGATGATAAAGAAGATTTTTTAACAAATTGCTTATCACAATTTTCAAATGGACACCTGACTTTTATTCCACTTTCTATATGCTTTCGTAAATGACTCATCAAAATTTGAAGATCTGAGCAGATATGCTGACAAAATTCTAGGGTACAGCGAAGAGAAACGCCAATTGATTTATATTTACTAGAATAAGCTGCTTTACGCACATCTCTGTGATGTCTTGACAAATGTGAGGAAAATCCTTTGAAAGAGCGGCTAACTTGAGTGCAACTACTCACAAAGCATGGGAATGTAAAATTTCGGTCATGTCTGTGTGTTCTGAAATGTTGAACATATTTCTGCGCAGAGTCAAAGCTGACATTACACAGCTCACATGCAGGTTTTGCCACAGTGCTAGCAGCCATTTCAAATACATTCGGGCAGTGAGCTACTGAACATTTTTCTACATTTTACAACTTGTAAAAAAAGGTTGTTGCTGTATATTGACTTCTACAGTAACTAGGGTCACTGCAACAACTGCTGATGGCAATGAGTAATGCCAAATAGCAGACTAACTGCATAATTTGTTATGACATTACTATTCTTCAACAGACTGATATGACAAGCCACTAATTGTTTGCCAGGGAGTTGAATAATTGATAATTAGTCAAAAATTATCAATTATCATATTTTTCAAATGATTCTAGGCTACAGCAGATGCAGAAAGCAATAACCCATGCAACTGGCAAAGACTTGGGAGTAGGCCTAGCCCTATATAACTATAGAATAGGCTACCATGTACACATTGGTGCATAAGTAATAAGCATGCAAATTTGCACTGTGGGTAAACTTAGACTTTTTAGCGTGTCTAAAGCATTAAAAATATGACCTTGTAGCTGTGTACATACTTTGGCTAGATATGAAATCAATGTGCAGGGTGTTTCGTAAGTCTTCCAAGACTTGTTACACATCCAGTAGGCTAACATGTGGTGATGAATTAAACTTACACATTTGGTAATCAAAGAAACCCAGTTACATAGCCTACTACATGATAAGATGAAGCCTTTAAAACTGTTCTAATAGTTAAACTCTTTTAAAATAATTTCCAGGATTATTTCCCAACCATGCATAGGCCTAGGCCTTTAGGCCTATTTTAGTTTTAAACATGTACCTAGGCCGAGGCCCTACTACACAATGTGAGGATTCCAGCTGTTGTTAGGAATGTTTTATTTTTGCTGAACAGACCCTGCCTTGGTTTACGCTCCCCAGCCTGATTTTAAAAGCTGATATTGGTAGGTTACCATGCATAGGGGATTTAGTAATCGTAATGTTAGGCCTAGCCTAGCCTAATATTGTACTGTATTGTACTGCAACCTCTGAAGTACTTATCAGCCTTGCCAGGCCCGCTCGCTCTGAACAGTAGTTATATGGCTAACTTAACTAGTTAACGTTGGGCTAGACCTAACGTCAACATTACGCTTATGCTTATTATTGTCATCCTCTTCATTGGCTAGACTACCATCAGACCTAGGCCTAGGCTAACATAATGTTAGGCTATGGGTTAAAGCCTAACGTTAGGCCTAACATGTTCAGTGATGTCCTCCACTCAGTAACTACTTTCAAAATATTGCAGAGCGTTAGACATGAAACACTTTACCAATGGGTATTGCCAAAACATTTGATGCGAAACAATTCACTTTATTCGATTTTACACCTGAACAATGAAAGCCAGCTTTTCAACCACAATGAAACAACTGCAACACCACGCAGTTCCCGTCTATTGACACGTCGGTGGGGCTTCTAACGCTTTTGGCGCCACAATGATAGTTGTGATCGTGACTGTGTTTTAAGAGAGTATTTTTCATTGGTCGACAAATCGGTTCAAAACACCATAAACACAAAGTATTACTTAATAATCTCACAAAATCTTACTCATTGTAAAAGAACACGGCCACTAAAAGAAATAGAAAATAAAATGATTAATATATTTGTGCATTCTATTGACTTAAATAAAACATAATTGGAAATGTAAGGAAAATGACGCTTCTAGGTTTTAACCAATGAGAATGATTATGGAAAATTATCATCTATTGTTGACAATTCATAGAAAAATCTTCACTGCGCGAGCTGTGGCGGCTACAACAAGCACCGACGCGTGCACAGTAGTTCGACTTAGCCTATATATTACTCGCATGTGTCTGCTGAAGGGATACGTAAAATTACACGCCAGGATACCGGGCAGACGTCCCGCCTCCACGTGATTTCGCATATCACATGACCACTGTTTGGATCACGTTAATCACATTCAGTGACGCAGCCCTGGGTGCTTGATTTCTTTCCAGGGAGTTGCTATTAGCAACTCCCTGTTCTTTCCACGAGCTTCCAGGCATTTTCGATTTTCAGAAATTTTGAAAATTCAGAGGCCCCAGAGCCAATTTTGCAGTGCGGGGGCTAATCATCGAAGCGGCCCAATATGTTTAATGAAATAAATGTAGTTTAAGGTGGCCCAAAACGCAGTTTAACCGTTAATGCGGCCCAAAGTGCTCACGGGATAAAAAGTGCGGGGCTAAAGCCCCTGCAGTCCCCTCCGCCGTCTCCGCGGTCCCTGAAATTGTTTGAAAATTGCGGTTAGAGTAGCATCAGAGTTTGAGTGGGCTGTTCTTTCATGATCGGCGTCAGCATCACCAAAGGATGTAGCGAAACTGGCATTTCAGGAGTTAGGGGCGTGGCCAATTTTCAACATATTGATTGGTCCATTGTCATGCTTTCCCCATAACACGGTGGGAAAAAAATTGCGCGACCCGGGTTGCAGTCTCATAGCTCCTCCG
This sequence comes from Holothuria scabra, assembly GCA_037179385.1. Lineage (NCBI taxonomy): Eukaryota > Metazoa > Echinodermata > Holothuroidea > Aspidochirotida > Holothuriidae > Holothuria > Holothuria scabra. The sequence goes on from CM074189.1 coordinate 43,770,191, forward strand.
AAGACACGAAGAGCACGGTGCAGCCTGGTGGCATCATAATCGGGCCCATAGCCACGGGGGAGGAGACATTTCAGGGCAATTCTCCCAAAATAATTCTGCCCCACCAAATGAAAATTGAAACTGCTTAATAATTAATGTAGGAGAAAATATCCCCTCCAATCACAATGCTTTCCCCCTAAAAATGAAAAGCTTGCTGAGCCAGCGCCAGCTCATAACTGTGTGTTTTTGTCTCTCTTTACTTCACGGGGCCAAGCGCCGGACACGCTTTCTACAATAGGCCTGTAAGACCAAACAGGACAAGGAAAATGTCATTACCGGGCATACTAGGCTAGGCCTTAGTTGCGGCCCCGTTCCATGTCCCCACTCCCTTTTCTTTAATCATTCAATGTGCAAACCTTAGCAGGCTCGGGAATCTTGTCGTCCGAGCCTGTTTATAGAAAAGCTTCCTGGATTATCGCTTCGGGGTCAATGGGGGGGGGGGCGGAGAGGGGGTTCGCCAGTCTTGAGGAACACCGAGGTAAACAGGCCTAACCGTTGGACGATGAGCCTTGATTGTCCATTCTGTCCGACGTCAAACTCTGTCATTGCCAAAAATTGGTTATATGTTATCCCAGGTGTCGACTTAACCCAAACACTGAAGTACGGTAGGCCCGCATAATAGCAAGACCAGGTAGCCTAATGAAGGGACGAAAACTTGCCGGGAGCTGCGGGGACTTTTATCGAAGATACAGAACCGCTTCAATGATTTAACCCCCCTCCCTTCCCTCCAACCTCAAAACTGCTCCGAGGGCCCTGGCAAGTCCACCACTAAAAAATGTTCAACCCGACGTTCAGTTTAACCAAAACTTAAGTTAGGTAATTTTAAAAGACTTGTAATCCGTGTAGCTCATCAAACATACATTTATCAATTGCCATTTTTCGGTATAACTAACATATACGTTGAGTTTTACAGATGTGAAAAGTAACGTAAAATAACGGTTACTTTTTTAGACTGTACGTCGTCAATTTACTTCCCAGAACAGTAAATTGCAAAAAACGTTATTCTAACGTTTTTTAACAGCAACATAGACGGTGATACACTTAAAAACCGTCAAAGAACGTTCATCATGATGTTTAACATAAATTACGGGACTAGCTCGTCAAAAGACGTTCTAAAGTCCCGTAAGTCTACAAAAAGATGTAAAATAACCATTAAGTTACCGTGAATCGAAAGTAACGTTTGTGTACCGTAGTTTTACAATGTCGAAATGGGTGTAAAATAACGTTTTTTTTAACAGTGTAGTTACTTAAAAATTAGTTATTTAGTGACATTGGTCAGTCAGTTAGTTGGTCAGTCATTCAGTCAGTTAGAGGAGGTTTTGCTACGAGCTCTCTTACCAATTAGTTCCAGTTAAGCCTCACTGGATTGACTTCCCTCAAGTGCTTATGCTGAGCACCAATCAAGATTATGACACTTTTGCAAAACAGATCACTCAATATTTTGACTGTTAAAGAGAAAATAAAAGAAACTTTGTAATAGAAAGTTCGTAATACTGTCATTATGGCCTAAACAGGTTTTGTGCAGAGTTAACATGCTTAAAATAAACACGTTGGCGAATGCTGCAGGCTATAATAAGGTAGTGCTTTGATTTGTTGACACATGGAAGTGTGGGGTACAGCGCGAGATAAACAAATCAAGCTAAGTACATAATGCACGGCGTTCCTTTGTTTTAACACAGTACGTGAATACAACACTAAACATAAAATCTGAATAGCCAACCAATGGTTTAACGTATGAAAAAGTCCCAAGGAAGAGTGATGTCACATTTTCACGTAAACTCCAATTCTAGAACACGTGTTGCAGGCGCAAGGTTGGTATGTTTATTCCAACGATTTGGAGTATGTGCGCGTGTGCATAGCCACTGATACGAATTTCCGAACTCGCTTATTAATATCTACCAAATAAACTTGAGATACAAATGATTCGAAAAGAAACCTCCATAAACGAAAATAAGGTATACTAATTCGCCCATCAATTTACTTGTAGAGCCGTTTTGAAAGCTGGGTTCTAGGAATAAAATGTCAATGATCGCGGGAGCTTCTGCTAACCGGTCACGAAAGCAATAATAATACCTAACTAACAACTAATATAGATGGCATAACAGACTGAATTCGATGACACAGGGTGTATTTCGAAAAAAAAGCCTTAGGTTTTGAAGATCAAATACCCTCACCCCAAACAAATATAGTTCTCGCAACCTGCTTCCTTAAGAAGCATTTTTCATCCTAAAAAAGTCCCAAAACTCTTTCTCATCAATTCACAATCGCTGTTTATTGCTATGGTAAGTATATACAAGACCCAATATGCAATCAGAAAACTCTCAGTGCAGTGCATGCTGTGTAATTTTAAATACGGTACTCTGCATTTATTGAATTTTCAGTCAATCAAACAGCTGTGTCAATTAAAAATTTATGTGGATTAGTAAACTTCGGCTATTACCTGACATGACCCTGATTACTGACCATTAAATTAAACCACTGATTACTTTCGCTCTACGGTCACATCGGTTCACTTCTTGCATCAAAAGCGGCTGCTGTTGTGAATTGCTAAGTACTTCCTTGTACTTTGACAGTCTTAAGCCATACTACTGAAAACTAAGTAGTGTATATCTTTGTTCATTAACGCATGACTGTCCTTTACAGTTATAAATCCTGACTCATTTTGAAGCCACCACGGACTCACGTATCGCAACCATTGCTTGCTATAATTTAAGTAAGATACATGTCGAAACTACACAGGAACACGTGTCACATGATATCTAGTAGTAGACCTATGTACGTAAGCAACACCCTACACTTGTTTGAAGATGATATGGGATTCTGACTACTTTAAAAATGATGAATTATTTGCCAGCAATAGTTATATCCGTACAATAATTCCAACAAAATAGTTCATAAAATACATAAGAAATACGACTACTTATTCATACAAAATACCGTTTAAAGAATGCAACAAATCGCAAAATGTTTACATTAAAAAAAAAAAAAACGTTGGAGGGAAACACCCATTCCCCTTTTATCACTTCACAAAGATTTTCACCCGCTCTTTGACAGATCTCTGACTAGGCCTTCTGTAATAATTGATCAATAAAGTTTGTGTGTTCTGCTGTGTTGTATTAAGCACTAACAGGACAAAATCTGTATAGCTGATATAGCATTGAAACGTTGAACATGCATGAACGTCAAGAAAAAAAAGGCAATGTCCATAGTGACCTAACAACGCCACCTTAATCAGTTAGAAAATATTTTGAATAAATATTTGATAAAGTAAGTTAAGTTAAAGTAAGCTCCTTCAAAAAGTTAAACTTACTGACAAGAAGCTTTTCAATACAACTTTTTGTTACTGAATGTAACGACAACTCGTATAACTGTAATTCTAGACTCTGGAGCAGGGGCGTAGCCAGGATTTTCTTGTGGGGGGCAAAGTCGACTCATCGTCCCCAATCTTGACCGACGGGACTATCTAAGCGGAGCGCCACCATCAGTTGGCGCGGAGCGTACAAGAAAATTTTTGGTTTAAGAAACCCCTCAGATGGCAGGAAACGGCACTTCCCGAGTGTTTTATGCTGCATGTTCCCAGTCTAGAAATATGGATCTCATTTCTGATATTTCTCAATTAATGCAAAAAAAAAATCAATCTATGAAAAATGTTAATACATGTTTCTAAGCGGAGCTCTAACATCGATTGGCGCGGAGCGTACAAGAAAATTTTTGGTTTTACAAACCCCTCAGATGGCCGGAAACGGCACTTCCCGAGTGTTTTAAGCAAGAATACGTTCAGCCCAACTTCGAAATTCTCCCCGCTTCTTAATTGGAGCACTTGACAAATATTGAGGGACTGAACATACCTTTAGCCCAAACTTTTTCATTTTTCATCGCCGCCACTGGGGTGTGGCAGTTTCTTGAGGGAGCGAAGCGCCCAAGTGAGGAGCCGAGCGACCGAACGAGGAGAAGGTGTGGTTCTCCCCCTCCTGCCCCAAGGAGATTTTACACCAAAATTGAGCGATCTGGTGAACACCTAAGTTGGAATTTTTGGACATTTTCAATCTTGTATCAATGTTTTCCTTATTCCCTCGAGAGTTAGCAGGGTTAGTGTGTGACTGTAAGAAGGTTACTCGGTACGAGTCAATGGGGGCCTAGGGAATTGTGTCGGACTGGAACAAAACAGCTACTCATAAGGCTTACATTTATTTGGCTAAACCAGCGGAATTGACATTTTGCCCTGAAAAACGCCAAAACTCCATTTAAATAAAAAAAAAAATTAAAGATAAGAAAAATTAGGTATGGGCGGGACTAAGTGCGAACCCCCTGAACCCCCTGACCACGGGCCTGTCTCCCTGGGTGTCACCTTCCCCTTCTGGAATGTTTTGCTGTCTCGAAGAGCTTAAATGCAATATGGTGCTATATTTTGTTCTTTTTATACTAGATTCCAGTGTTCTCCATAGGGAGTTTTAGAGGGCCGACACGTCCTCCTAGTGAAATTGACAGCCCCTCCAAAATAGTTGCCGCTCTCCAAAAAAATGCAGCTTCCATTTCTAGTTCATTGCTTCATTACACATATACAAGTCATAACTGGAAAAATGTGTCTTCCCTCCAGGCTTGGCGCCAGGATTTGCCCGACGAAGGGCCACTCTCCGAACGGGGGAGGGGCAGGGTGGGTAGCGACCCAAGCCCCGACAGCCAGGATGCAGTCGATGAGTTGATGAGGGAGGTTTGGAGAAAACCTGTGAACTATACCTGTCATTGCGAGCCATATACGACATCAAATTTGTATATGCTAGAGGAAGATATTTCCGCACTGATTTAACCGTGGAAAAGGGGGCAAAAATTTTGGGGGTAAGCCTACACTAGAAAGAATCTGTACTTATTTAAATCTTATATAGGTCAATAAATTGTCCCGGCATTTGGGCCCTATCGGACACAAATTATATTGTAATTTCTTCTTCGAGTCCGTACCGCACGACTGACACAAGAGATAATTAACTAAGTTTAGCGAAATGAGATGAAATTCCCGACATGAACATTAATCCATTTATTCTACTTATTAATTTACATGAAAAGATGGGAAGGGTTTGTACTTTATTAGCTCTAGGTAACGGAACTGAGGAAGAGTGTGCAAAGCGTACCGAACATTTTGGGGTTTATCGCAGAAATAACTCTTGTGAAAGCCAAAGTAACTAAACCGACCATGAGAAGGCGACAGGTTATCCCCGACAGGGGGCGGGCCATGCCAGCGACCACAAGTTCCACAGCCCCTATGTCGAGAGGGTGGTATGAAGGAGACTAACTATCCCATATCATTGTAGCCTTGGGCACACTTCCCACAATGTTCCTTAATATTTTAAAAGCCGAGTTAGTGTTCTTTTGAATCTGAATCGTGAAATTGCAAAGCGCGCAAAGCGCGCGAAATTTTTGGGTGGGCTCACAAAAAAAAACATAGCCTATGTAATCATTAAGAACAAAAAGAAAAAAAATAAAAACTGTAGGGGTTGTAGACCGTATCGGGGATAACATACATTGTGTCGAAACCACCTGGAATACCCGATAAAATAGCCAAACTATGCTCAGTGAGTGGCTCACCATCTGACCTATCACATGACACAGCAACTAGGAACAGCAACTAGGCTTTGTGATATGGGATAAAATTTACGACCTCTGCATAACCTGTGCACTCTGCCTACCAGTTACTTGGTAAGAGGACTTACAATTTCTAGACATGTGGAATGGAAGTACTGAAAAAACTGGAGTGAATCTACAGCGCGCGTAGCGCGCCGAAAATTTGGGGTTCTTATTAGGGAAATTGTCCCTTGAGAGCAAAAAACAGGTTAACCATCGGGGAGACTAGTCGCCGTCGGGGACTGCATACTTTATCGTAACGACTAAGAGCCCCCCCCCCCCGAAAAACTGTAAAAAAAATGTCCCCGATTCCCTCCCTCCTCTTGCCGTTTATTTATTTATTTATTTTTTTTGGCTCCCCTTCATTTTTTCAACATCGCCCATCGCGTCCCCAAAATTTCTCCCCCCCCTCCCCGCTGGCTACGCTACTGCTCTGGAGGATACCGTGATAACTTCGTAATTTGGTGATTTTTCTTGTCCCTTTGGAATGCACGTGTTAAAAGGCAAAAAAAGGAAGTTGATCAATGATTAAGGTTGGTATTCCAAAAACTTCGGTTGACCTCCGATAGATTCATTGTCGAGATGGAAAAGGGTGGTTAGTAGTAGCCATCCCGAGTTGTGTAACGTCACACTTATTAACAGGAGAAACACTCTCTATTTCATGTTACTCTCTTTATTAAGAGAGTAACATGAACTTTAGAGTGTTTCTCCTGTTTATTAATGTGACGCTACGCAACTTTCAATTCATTTTTCATTTCATTTATTGTTTCACTTTAGGGTCGGGCTGGCTACTCCTAACCACACTTCTTCCATGATCAATGGTTGCTGTTGGTTATGTTACAAATAAGCATTTCCCATAGTTTCTATTTGGTTGAACTTAGCGATTGGAAACGGGTATGGTACAAGAATTGCCTTAAGCATTCACAACCTATTGAAACTGAAGATAGTAAACAGAAATTAAGAATTGACTCAAGAGAACTCTGTTGTTAGAGTTTTGATTAATTTTGCGGGGGCAGTATTACATTAATTATTAACGTTTACTAATAACTCGATGTCTGTTACGTAGAAAAGAAATGAAACTTATGTCAACATCATTGCAAAGTAGCCTTTAAAATCAGGTCAATACATATTGAAGCCTAACTGGGATAATGTTCTGTTGACGATACGAACGCCAATAGAAAGAACTTAGTGTTCACATATTCAACAAACTGTATGAAGAGGGCCAGGTGAATTTGAGGTAAGTATATTTCAGACAAGGTGAGGCTAACTTTGTATGTTCTTTTTTTTAAACCTAAAATACCGATACACGATAGCGTGTCTCACACAATGTTCTTTCTATTGAAGTTTCATTCGGATACAACCCATGAGCATGTTTAGCAAATAAAATGTTCCACTCAGAACAGGGAACTGCTATAAAGCAACTAACGGATATGATTTTTCACAGAAATACAGTTAATTGATTGGTTACTTATACATTGCTTAGTCTTGTCTCATACATTGCATTATCTCAGGCTATAATTAGACATGGTAAATGGATATTCAAACGTTGTGCTGGAAAAATGAAATAGAGTATGTCATGCAATATTTTGTTGGAAAATATTTAGTTTATATTAAGAAAAAAAGGAAGAACTCGTTGCTGCTAATACACTCACAGAATGGTAAGTAAAAAAAATTAAGTAAATTAAAATAAGTAAAAATATTACACAGTTTAAGTAAATATATATCACACGACTAATTTTTACCTAAGTACTGTATAAACACTGCAAGCGGTGGCGACCAAAGGCGACGACCAAACTTGGTGTTTCCTGCGAAGTAACTTGCCGAAAAATATGGACTCACCTTCAAAATGGTTTCATTGGATTGGAAAGAAATGCTGAAAAACTGGGGACTCGATGAGCTGATGCAAGTTTGGAAGGTATTTTTTTCATTTTGGACCCTTTCTGCGATATTTTGTAGTTTATCGTTACCACTAGCAAGTGAGGCTTGGAAGGTATAGGCTAGGGTAGGATAACGTTAGGCTACTTAACACTACGGTCGGTGAGTACTGTTTATGATGGGCTGAACATAACGTTAGTTATAGTGCCGGATGTTTACGCAATATATGAACTAGAGTGGGACTCTCCGAAACTACTGTGACCTCTTCGGGACCTCACCGCAGTGGCATATTTTTTCCCGGTAGTAAACACCCTCCTCTACGAAAATTCACCCCGAGCATTTTGGAGTAGCCTAAATATGGAACTATGCTAATTACCTTCTACAGTGACGTAATATTTAATGTAGCATAATGATGTAAACAAAGTTCCATAACGTTAGGCCTAGGCTAGTCATACCATTAAGAATTAGGGAAAGCAGATTTCATTTTAATTTTTTTGCTATTTTCCAAAAGATCACAACCGTACAAAACATAGCAATACCATTCTGTTTGACCTGGGCACTGTTTCATGCAGGCTAGTAACTCTAGCCTACATCAGTCTCAAGTTTGATCTGCTTTGAAATCGTTCTTTTGAAATCAAACTTTATGAAACTTTATGAAGATGGGAGTTCATGGTAGTACAGTAAATCGATTTTGCATTCGAAATTTTTTGTCAGTGAGAAAGAAGTCAATAGTAACTGTCATAAAGAAAGCTGCCCGCTTTTTCCGTCTATCTTTAGCTGAAACATCATCTTTTCAGTCTAATTAGGGTGCCGTATCACAGAGGTGTATTGATTTACAGTCATTTTTCCCTTGCATTTGTTTTTGATCTTTGAAGCTGAATGTGTCCTATAAGTATAAAAAATATATATTTGCTTTTTTCAGATTCCCTACAAAAATCATGTATAGGCCTACTGTACAATATTGTAGAAAATGAAAAATTAAGAAACAAAAGAAATAATCACCGATTTCCTGGGTTACATTTAAGTCATGTGTAAGTTAAGTATGGGTGGTTTTGTAAACAAGGTGGCTACTTGTGATAGTCAGTCTTATTCCTTTTCCCAGAATAAAAATTTATTCAGATTATCTATGTGTACAGTGGAAACATGCAAAATTATGTAATTTATTAAAAAAAAAGTGTCGATATAGAAAATTATATTTTAAGAATTTTGGGTGGATTTGAACAGACACCAAACAGAGATTTTCTAGAAACTAAGCTGACCGTAGGCCTACATAGGTCAACCTGGTATTTTGGATGATATTTACTGTGGGATGAGATTTAATGGGGATTGGAGTATGAAGGCCTACATGAAAAATAAACAAGTGGGACACTATGATGGGACACTATGGGGTCCCATTTACCAAGTGTAGATTTGCCTTTCAGAATTAAACCGGTTGAACCAATTGGTTGGAAACTGGGCTAACCAACTAACTGACTCAGAATTAAACCATGCATATATATGTTTTAATTTGGTGATCTAAGCATTTCTAATAGTGACTACATGTAGTAGGCCAACAATTCAAGTAAAGGTTAAATACATTTTCCAAGAAAGTGCTTCAACAAAATACACCTTGCAACTTACTATACATACCATTTAAAAAAAAATTAAAGTCTTGCAAACACAAAACCATTAAACAAAAAGGAATTATGATAATGGGTTCGATTTATAATTTTTTTTCTACATGCACTGGTGCATGTAGGTCAAAAAATGTACATGCACAGCAAAATTTCTACATGCACCAAATAATCTGAAAATTTAAAGAAAAGCCTACGAGAAAAACACCTCTGCTATAGGCCAAGGAAGGGTCTAAAAGCACAATTTGCATTTTTTCTATTTTGAGTAAAAACAAATGTGCAGATTTTTATTGAACCATTCTCTTTCGTGGCATGTTCCACTAGCCTGTTCTATCAGCAAAACTGACGCTCGCAAGCCGCGAGCAATTTTTTCCCCATTACCTCACTGTGTGAAACCATCGTTGGAGCCAGGATTAGGGCCAGCTCAAAAATTTCAGGGGAGTATTCCCCCCTTGGTTTAAAATTTTGAATCTTGGGGGGGGGGGCAGGGAGACTTGAGCAAAGTCAAATCTTGGAAAAAATGACACACGCATTCCTGGGCATAAACCAAAATTGTTGTAACCCATGTATACCCCCAAGGCCCCCCTCCCCATCTCTTCCTACTGCACATACAACTCCAAGTTAGCCAGTTTGACCTTTTCACCATTTACTAGTAATCGTCACAAGTTCACAACCAGACCTTGTCAATCAGCACTGAATCTGAAGGAAAGCTCATGTTTTCTGCATAGACTCTATTTAGCAGAGCTAAGCTTGAAGATACATTGGGCCGACACAAGGGAGCAAGTGACCTTACTCAAATAAGCGCAGGCTATATACTGTACTTGAGGTCCCTAGCCTAGAGTTTGCATCAACTATCGCCAAATAATCCATTATAAGCTACAGCTAAAATTTTACACAATCTTCAAGTTATTCAACTCTTTTTTAAGGTTGATTATAAGGTTTTGCCAGTTTAACATACAACTAAAATTCTGCCATTGTGGTTTAAAAAGTTCAAGTCTCCGATCATCCAAGTCCTTTCAAATTTCAATGCCACTGTGGTACACACTAAATGTGAAAGGCTGCAGTCTTAGAAGCAAACCACATCGTGAAATTTACAGGATGCCAAAATTATGTTGTTGGCATTTATTTCTCGAAACATGTGTGAGGCATGTGTAAAATACTTTAAATTTGCCCTAACCAACATTTTCAAACCTTTTACTACGCTACTTTTGATGTACCATACTTTTTTCTTTAGAGCTGCTGGCACCAGCTCACACGCCATCCTAACGTTTTGTCTATATGAATACTTGGAAAGCCTAGCCTGTAACGTTAAAAGTCAACTTCAAGTTGAAAGCAGCCACATGCAAACTGTACACAGAGTTTACGTTGTACCACCAGTGTCAAGCTCTCTCAGCACAACAATAAACTAACTAGACAGTGCATGCAAGAAGCGTTCTTGGGATTTACGTACGGAACATACATCCATTAATAAGTGCATTACTGCACGGGCTTAGTGTGCATTTGTTGAGCTTGACTATTCTGAATATTCTTTTTGCGGGATTCCCGCAATCCCGCTGATAATGCAAACCCGGTAGGAGGAACATTACTTAGAGAAGTACATGTGCAGAGTGATGATCGTTGAAACTGATGTTGCGGTGTGAAATGGCTGCTTGTCTAACTGACAGAATGCAAGAAATAACGATGCAAAGCCCTTGGGCGCAAATCCCGGGGGGGGGGGGGGCAAGGGGGGCCTTCGCCTCTCAAGTGAAAAAGTGGGGGCACCAAATCGTAATTTGCCCCCGCCCCAAAATCTGAGTAGATCTAAAAATACGGTCACCTTTTTTCGTTTTTTTCGTTCAAAACAGTTTTTCTGAAGCTTCGGAAATGCTAGAACACAAGAGCTTCCGGCTTTGCCCCTGGATCCCACCAGGGGCCCTTTGGGGCTTCGCGCTCGCAGTGCACGCCACGCGTGCACAGTTTAATACTCATGGGCACATCATAAGCATTTTCGCCCCCACTCTCAAACAGAGATTTGCGCCCCTGTGCAAGGGACAATTGGGACAGCTATATTAGGATTACGTTGTGCTGCAACTTGACTTGTAACATGTATTTGACCATGAAGTTTGTAGGCTAGGTCTGAAGTCTACATGCACGAAGTACATGTAAGCCTCTACAGTTACATGCACGTAGGAAAATCTACATGCACCCGTGCACGCGTGCACCCGGGTAAATCGAACCCTGTTTTATGATGAGACATAACTGTCATGTTTTTCAAATGATTGTGAGGGAGGCTGTTGGACTTGGAGTTTACAGGTCAATTGTTAAAATTGAGGTGGGACATTACCCCTTAAAAACATTTGATTTGTTTTTCCACTTTTGTATAAACTAAAGCTGCACACATTAACTTGAAGGCAGGAAAATTTTCATTTCGTTCCCCTGCTCACAAATATTCAATTTTCACCTTTTTCCACTCCGTCCACTTTCACATAAGTTGTATCATTATGGTAAACATGGCATGCTTGTGGCTATCAAAACAAGTATAAGCAAAGAGAGGCTAGGTCTCACCTACAGTACCTTGTTGATTGGTTAGTGCTACCATAGTAATGAGGTCAAACATTTCACATACTAATTACTGTCAAATGTTAGAAAATACCTGTTATCAGCACCATACACACCTATGACCTTGCTTGATCAAACCAAACAGGTGTTAAAAACCTGCATAACCCTGCGATGTGAGTTGGATTGAAATTTAAACACCAACCCCGCGATAACCCGTGTTCCCATGTTACTCAAGCGCGGAGCTATTTGCTAACATGCATGGCGTTACCTCAAGCAGGATACGTAAGACCACAGTCTAGATGTAACCCCTGAGAATGCATTGAAGTTACTTTCACCTCCTAATATGAGGTATGATATTATCTTTTTTTAACTAGGACACCAGTTTGATGACAAGTCTTTTCAGAAGAGGTAAAGAGGAACATCAGACATCTTATACCTTAAATGGGGCTTAGGCTGAAATTTGTTAGATGCTACCATGCTTAGGTGAGTGTTACATGTTTGCATACTGAGAAAAATATAGCAGGCACTCACTTAATAAGACCCTTCTGTTCATGCATACTTGGTCTTCATTGTTCAATTTAAATTGTTGGCAACTTGAAAGGAAAAAGGTGTTTATGTTGTACTAAGCTGATAACAGCTTAGATGTGACAAAAATTGTAGAAACGAATTCTGTGGAACAACTCCACTATACATTCCTTCAGCTCCATTGAGATTACTTTATATCACATACATCACCTCATCATCTGGTCCACATAATTGGAATAGTAAACTTGAATTTTTGGGAAAGGGAGAAACTCACAGAGATGTTAAAAAAATAAACGAAAATATTTATTAAACAATATAATTTTGCCTCTGATTTTAGTTTTCTTAGAATCAAAGGGTTGGTGTTTGATGTAGATCATAAGGAAAATTTGAAGCTAGGCCTGGTATGTTTTAAATATTGTTGTCTCTATCAATTTTGCTAAGACTGCAGTAATATTCTATCAGTTGATCACAAGATGCCTTTTTATTGAAATATTTTCTTTTTGGTTAGATTAAGGTGGAGGTATTTGATAAAGGTGGCTGGGGCTCTGAAGTTGGCAGGTGGTAATGGGATAGTGAGGAAAAACAAACCACACCTTGCTAAAGTAGTAACTGTGAATTATTTAAAAACTTAAAAAAAAAAAAAATTAAAAACAGCATGAGTGATGTACATGCGGTTATTCCCCCCCCCCCCCGTAAAAAAAAAGTCGAGCTAAATTGCTTTGTACTTCCCCATGGCACAAGTGGAAGGTCGTGCCTAGTAGATCGATCCATTTGTTAGATAGTTTTGAAGAAATTATCACAAACAGACACTTTGAGGATAAAACAATTTAAAATATTTTGCTATCTTTTACAGAAATTGAAAATGCAGCATTGCAACTCCAGTGGTGTGACGACTCATGGCAGAACTAGCATCAAAGTGTACAGAAACAGCAGTAAAATTCCGAAATGGCATGATGCATGGCTTCTAATGGAAAGGAAGAGAAAGAGGACAATTCAAGAAATATTAGCGAGTTTCTATACATGTTGAACCTAGGGGTGATGAGTGGATTTCTCAAACATGTGCTGATCGAACAACCATTACCAATATGTGTTTCATCTAATATATTATACGTACTCTACTATATGAACTGCTTGTTATAGTGTCTTCCAATTGCAAGTTGCTATCAAGCTTCAACAAAATGTGATGATGCTGATGTTTTATACCCCTTCCTTTCCTTTGACACTCTAAAACAAAAAGAGCGAACTAAGCATTCTCTCATAAAGTGAATAATGTGGATTCCCTCCATTAGACTGCCACGACAACTCTAAGAATAGGGAATTCCACTCCAAGAAGAGTGAGATTATATCCAAGAAGAGTGAACATCCACTCTTTAGTGAGTGTCTTCAGGAATCACTCTTTTTTATAGTGGTCCCTGTGGGCACTCAAAAAGAGTGAAACTTTGCTCTTTGGGAATGAATTTGAGAGAGATGTCAGTTCACAGAGCTAGGATCAACATGGAAACTTGGGAAAAATGGCCACACATGAGTGAACAACTAAAGTTATGCCAAGTCTTCTTCAGAGAATGAGAGTGTGCATGCATATGTGTATATGCAAATAAGCAAAGGGAGTGTGTCACAACCCTAAATACATATGAGGCTTAAACCAACCCCCAAACAGAATACCAATCAGAATTTATGGGTGGTAAATCAAGGGTGGTATACTTAAAATTGTGCCTGCCGTATATTAAGAAGAAAAAATTCATTATTTTTGTGGAGGTCAGAGGTCCCTTGTGGTCATTAGATGTCAAAATGTGAAGAAACCATGATACTTGATGTGTAGATTCCTCATGCTGAGTGGAAGAATCTTGTCTTTCTGGTGGATACCCAGTGCCATTTGGAGGTTCACCTATCAAATTGAAAACTAAACCTTTGAACACAGCTTTCAAGGAAAGACAATTTGCATGTTGTCATTTCCATATTGAGTAGGAGAAACCAGGCTACTTTTTCCATGTTGAAGATCAAATTGATTTTTTGGTTCATGCTAATTGAGGAAAGTACATTGATATCACATTAAAGTGGGGTGATAAACAATCCTTTTTGCTATGTTCAAGGAATCTTGAAGCCTTTTGGCTTTCTTCTTCCTCCACTCACTTGCATCAAACAATTTATAATTTCAAAATGTACCCATAGTGCAGCTGCTTCCTCACCGTCATATTCTCACATTCTTTTTTATATTTTGCAGATAAAAGCACAACCTTGCTACAAATTTCTGGCCATATCTCTTTCCTGGAAGACCCAAAGGAGGACGAATATCAGGAAAACATCCTGCTGCTTTTGTGGACTTCCAGGTGTACGTATTAGCAACATTCCACTCAAACTAACTTTAGATTTTTTAGAAGGAGTATTGAAGCATGTATTGTGACTATATCTTGCAGTGACAGCAAGAGGAAACTTTCGAAAATAATCAGTCTCTGTCCATACGGTTTTGTGTGTTTTTTTTTTATTTGTATTCCTTTCATCTTGTGCATGATTTAAAGTTACATCCCCATGAGGTATTGTTAACAGGTTGTTCATTTGGAAATTAAGGTATAGGTTTGGGTGGATAATGTGAGAACACCTCCAGGTGTGAAATGATTGAACTTGCAAGAATGATTTATTTGTGAGGTTCTGTGAAGTTTCCAGCAAACAGGCTTACCAAGTTTTTATTAACAGCTATCGATAATTCTCTATGGCTTTTTAGATAGTATTTGAATGGAACTGGATGTCATTTTGGCTGACAATGAGTTCTGTTATTGTGATAGGAATTGAGCCAGCATTTATTAAAATCCTGACACGTGCAGCTCTGGAAATGGTGTTTCATACAGAAGTTGATTCGTACATTTTATTTCACACAAATTCTTGGATGAACTTGGGTATTAAACTTTTTGTACCTCTCTTATCTCTCATGACAAATATGATGCTAGTCACTCTTGGATTTTGAGGAAACAAGATAGATTTTAATCTTTAAGTAATAAAAGTAAACTTTATACATTTCATGTACAAAATCAACTTTATGGATGTTGCTTCACCGGCTACTTGTAACTTGATTTTGCTTTGCTTGGCATAGAGACTTCACACTTGTAAATGCTGGTCTTTGTGTGAAAACCTTGTTGAAAGCCTGTTAATGTAGAATACTATCCTGTCTTTCACGTTCATTTTCCTCTAATGTACATAAAAGCATCTTTACTGTATATTTTTCTTTTGCAGGAAAGTACCAACTTCCAGTACTGCCTGAACAGCATTTCTGATAGGCCACAACCCTAGGGGAAGGAAAATGAACTCCCATCAGGTATTTGTTATTATTGAAAGCAATCTGCTTCTCCAAAAACATTCATGCAGTTGGTGTCTGCTATAAAGGGCCATGCAGTTGTTCAATCTGATGTACCAGAAGTCTTGCGAGAAGAGTTGCTACAAAAGTTGTACAAGCGTGGAGATTTCAAATATCACCACATACAAGAGTTGTGCACCTTCTGCCAGTGTCAAACTGCAAAGAACATATACCGTAGGCGTTGCATGTTCTCCTTATGTAAATTCACCTTAAAACTGGTATTTCTTGCTTGTCTTTCTCCTTTTTTTAGCATTTGTGCAGTTGTTCAATCTGATGTACCAGAAGTCTTGCGAGAAGAGTTGATACAAAAATTGTACAAGCGTGGAAATTTCAAATATCACCATACACAGGAGTTGTGCACCTTCTGCCAGTGTCAAACTGTAAAGAACATATACCGTAGGCGTTGCATGTTCTCCTTATGTAAATTCACCTTAAAACTGGTATTTCTTGCTTGTCTTTTTTTTTTTTTTGTATAAATTATACATGTTGGGGTGGGGTGGTTGGGTTGGTCAGTGATAGGTTTCTTTTCACCAGGTTTTAGGAGGAAAATTGGAAATGCCAATCAAAAATATTTTTCAATGTACAAAAAGGATTAGAATAACTATGTTTATGATTTAATTGAAAGAATAACAGCCTCTAGCCCTGAGATTTATGTCATATATATCATTCAATGGGTATATGTAATATTGAAGTCATGAAACATACCTGTTTAGGAGATGGTACCCTAGAGTATAACTGTCAGTTCTTAACCACAGTTATTTTACCCTTGTACTTTTAAGAAATGTGAGTTTAAGAGAAAAGGGTGCGGTTTGTACACTGGATGATTCAGTTGATAAAAAATCAACAAACTATAACCTGCACTTATGTACTTCCATTAATTGGGTGATAGTGTGGGAAGGGGGTGGGGGCAGTAATAGACCCACAACATGTATTGGATTTATTTTCATAAAAAGAAATGAAGGCATTGTGTACAGTTATAAGATATAATGACCTTTTTCTTGCACAATTTTCTTGACAATAAAGTTCAATAAGAAGCCAATACCACATTTTGCTTCTATAGTAAAATGTTAAAGAGGGGATAAACACATGTCAGGTACATAATTCATGCTGTTCCTGAGAAACCCCAAAAACTTGCATGAGGTATAAGAGGCAGAATATTTAGTTCAAGCTGTCTTTCATGTACAATATCAAAGTCACGTGTTCAATTGCAATTTGGGGTTCCAGCAATGGATGTATATTGTAAATTTCAACTAGAAACCATATCTTTTTTTTGGAAATTCATTAAAACCATGTAAAAGTAATATTTTTTATGTTTTTGTTGAAAGAGCATCTTGTGTATTTCACCTTACTGTTATCAATCAGAAGTTGACATGTAATTTGCTTCTGCTGAAGAGGGGATCCAGGGCAATTTAAAGAGCCAAACCTCTCACCCCAAAATACAATTTTGGTACAGGGGTACCAAAATTCTCAATTGGCTCAGCTCTTTGATTGACAGCTAATTCAAACAATGCAGAGTACCAACGCTTATATTACACAGCATGAACGTACTGAGAGTGCTTTGATTACATACATTGAGTTTTTCTATACTCACCCTGAAGCAATAAACTGAGATTGTTCCTGGATGAGGATGAATTTCAGACAATCGTGGGAGGGGCTTAAGTAAAAAGGTTAGGAGAATTGGTACTCTTTGAGGTGAGAGAACTGGGCCTTTAAATGACCCCATATTATGTGTTTTTTATCAATGAAAGGGGGTGGGTAGTGAAAGCCTGGGTAAATTACAGATGTGTTATGTACTGATGTGGTGTTTTTAAAATATCAAACATTATCGTGTGTGTACAATATAGTGAAGTATGTAGTTCCTCTCTTACGATACTAGGCAAAATGTATCACATGCATGCATTGTTTGTAGTACTTGTACTCCATAATTTAAGGATCCTATTTTCAAATTCTGTCGATAAGTATAAATGGAACAACACCCCAAACGTGTGTGTACAAAAGAAGAATGCCTGTGGTAGGTATTAGCTGTCAATTTAAGAGGTGCTATGCCACAGACAAACTTGCAAAATGAGGTAAAATGAGAGTTTGGTATCTTGCACATTAGAAAACATTTAACAATAACAATAAATTAAGCCATTACTTGCATTGCTTAAGATAAATTGCTCTATTTTGGGGTCATTCTGGACAAGTATCAGATAGAATCAAAGTTATGCAGTCGTTCATATTTGTAATAGGAAGGCATAAACTAGACACTGGATCCATATTTACAGTCATTGAACTGTTTTCTTTCAGGAGAGACACTGAATAATTTAATCTTTGGATTAAGAGAGACCATAAACACATCTACCTAGTTTAGGTACTAAATGCTGAACAAAAGTTGTAATCAAAAAGACCGCTTAACATTCTGTTTGGCATGATGTGTTTTGAAGGAAGTAAGGGACAAGTTAGAGAAAGGAAAGGACTTCCTTCAATCTCTATGCTGTTTATAAAAAACCGCTAAAATGTCAATTTGAGAACGACTCATATTCCTCCAAAAGAGTGGAATTTAAAGCTTTTGCTTAAATCATGCATATATTGACATGATGGGTGCTATTCCCGAAAAATAAAGCATTTCACCGACTTGGTAACGTCAGATAGTGAACCGCCTACCCCCCACTTCACTGTTATATTTTTAGAATAGGTATAGCAACTTTAAAATGTTCTCTCCCAGAGGTTTATGTAGTTACCCAAGTGCCTAAATGTCCTTTCCTCTGAAAAAGTTTATTGCACAACATTGTTTATAGAGGAAAAAACCTTATGGAAATGTTTTATGATTAAATCTTTCATTCTGTTACCAAGGCTACCTGTAGTAAAGATGGTAAAGTGATGCCAAGCGATTACATAACATAGAAAGTCATTTATTTTATCAAGCTTAATCTATGATTAAGACCATTGATCTGATTAAAACTATATGTCGTTCTTATGTACGCGGCCTCACATTAAGAAGGACCAAGAATGAATCCATTCCACCTTTGTTTCCTGAAGTTCCATTCATACTTTTACAGAACTAGGTAAGAATGCCATAAGTAGAGATCCGACTGCTACATCAAATCACTTGTCACATAAATGAAATGTAGAGCATTGACTTTATTTTTCATTATCTTCTCCCAACTGTTGTCACATACATGAAGATCTCATCTGTGTTAAACATTCTGTTTTACAAATTAGCTGTATTTCATATTTAGCCTTTCTTCATCAGCTAGTTATGAAACATTACAACAGAGCAATAATGTTTTAATAGTGCACATACTTGTGTATGAACCAAGGGAGATTTGCAAAAGAAACTTAACACCGTAGAGTAAAACTCTAGGTGTGCCAGAATGTAGTATTGTAGGTTTATGTACACAAAAGTAGACTGCAGCCTTAAGCCACTTCAGTTCAGTTCAGTTTTATAGCCACTGGTGGCGCTAACCGGGGGCATCCCCCAGATTTTCCCCTTGCCCCACAAGTTGGATCAGGTAGGAGTTGGATTAACCGAAAAAATAATATACCTCTCCGTAAACTTCATTTTTCATCCAAATCTCAGAAATTCCGTGGGGTTCGCCCGTGGACCCACCCCCAGGAACAGGCGATTTGGGCTAGGCCCCCCCCCAAAAAAAAATTATCCTTTGCCCCTAGATTGCCTCCCCCCATTTTGACATTCTGGCACCGCCAATCTTTACAGCTCATGCAGGCGCCGTATCTTCAGTACCATGAAGCCAAATAGCCTGCTTAATGTAAGTTTATATACAGTATATATAGTTGATTTTATCATAGAATTTACTACTCTCCTTGTACTTAAATGAAAACTATGATGTGGTGTACATGAATGTGTTGTGATTTTTACTTCGTTGATTTGTAGTGTAACTGTTTTAATAAAATGTTCTGAAAAAGAGATGCACCGTTTCTGTTGTTTATTCATCTGTCTTTTTCAATACCTTAATTTCCAAAACCCAGGGAGTCCTTTTCATAGGCTAACTATAAAATGTGAAGAACAGGTCCCACTAGCCGTGATTAAATGGCCCAATAACAATTGATTGAACAAAATATATTACTTGTCATCCATGTAAAAGTTCCTGGACGAAATTTAAGTAAAATACCGCACACTGAGGTATTTTACTTCATATTTCGATAATTTCTTTACATAATTTTCATGCAGAAGTTTACTGAACTGAAAAAAGTAAAATTTACCATTCACGTTTTACTTCATATTTCGACAGTTTCTTAACATAAGTTTCATGTAAACTTTTACCGACCAGCAGTTTGGTAAATTTTACATAAAAGTTCTGGAGTTCCTATTTTATAGCGGGGTTAAGTAAAATTTTACTTAACCTGTATAAAAATTTCTGTGAGTGTAGTAAAAATGCCTAATCCTCTCACACAAATCTATTCCCACTCTCCTTATTCACTACTTAAGCAATTTCTTGCTTCAGGGTGAGTATACAGGACCCCGATGTGAAAAGAAAAACTCGTCCAGTTCAGTGCACACTGAGTGATATGAGCCACAGCATGCACTCTGCATTTTAAATTTCCTGTTAATGAAAATCTTGTGCCAATTTAGAGTTTTCTAGACTACTACAAAAATAGTAGTTTGGGGTGAATGCTAACTGCGTTCAATCCAAGTATTTAGTCCAAACCGAGCTCACGCTTTAGTTCAGCTTAAATATTCTAGCCTTGGAAAGCCTAGAGTTTATACCTTAGCTTATATGCAGAAGAAACGGGTTAATTACCATGACTAATGTAACATTAAATTCAATGTAAACATGAATGGCCTTGGCAATTGTAAAATCAAAATGAGCTCACACTTTATTCGAAAACCAAAATCCACAGCCTGAATCTTCACCTGTAGCCTATATACGGGTTACCTAGGACCTTGGGCCAAAACCCATAAAAATCTGCTAAAATAACAGCCAACTAGGCCTAAGCAGGCTGCTAATTTTCTTGTTATCTGCTCCAAATTTTACTGTTATTTTCTTGTTCGCAAAACCCTGCTAGGGAAAGTCCCAGCTAGTTTTCAACTAGGATTAAGTTGGTTGTTAACTTAGCAGTACCAAACTTTCAATAGGGATGGTATGTTTGTGTTTATAAGTAGGCTGCTTTCCATTTACAAACTGTAGGTGTGGTTACAGAAATCAGTGTTCATACGCAGGAAGAGGAATCGAATTTTGGCTGAAGAAATATCTTACTCAAAAACGTGCTATATGAAGAGGGTAAAGAATTGTAAACACAGAAAGAATTTAATCCAAACTCGAAATGACTGTGATGCCATTTCCGATGATAGATAATCTTCCCACAATCCTCAGCTCCCCACCTTATCCAGATCCTGAGTCGACCAATGATTTCAAAGTTCATTTCATGTGGGTCTTACCGGTGCAAATGACCGTTTATTGTGCCCTTTTTTCGGGGAAGGTGTCACTGTAGTCTGAAGAATATTACGGTCTATACTCTTAATAATTTCTTTCTGCACAACGGCTGTAAACGTTGGTTAGAGCAACAAATGTTGCATTTTTTACAACTATGTCTCCCTGAAAACCGAATATCCTTAAAAGGGAGGGTAACTTCCTTTCCCTATATGTTTTGATCCCCATGCTGGTTATCCCGTCCTGCAACTCTCCCTGGAAACAAAATCTTGCCTAGGCCAGATAGTGTATGCCTTATCATAGATGGAAATGGTATTTCCAAACATTTTAGCGGTCTTATGCCTGGATCAGTTCTTAATCAGAAAAAAATATCAATTGGAATATCTCTACCTCTGAACACCCTTTCCCTCCTCATTGCACAATACAACTGTGCCAATTCAAGAACTCGTATAGCCGGTGGCAAACACATGGGTAGGACATTGGGCCCTATGCCCCTCACATTGTCCAATCCTCACAAAGAGAAGTACTATAAAAATAAAAACCATCTAGACATATTTCATCAAATGGACGGGAAATATGGTATCAGATTGAATGTAAAAACACCATTTTATAAACTGCAGTATTACCCCAAACACTACGACAATTCAACTTTCAAGACTTCATAACCAAGGGGAAGATATTGCACCTTTTGCATCTAGACTCCTCTTAAAGACCAAAGATCTTTAAAGTGGGTACCCCTCGCCTAAGTCCAAAGCCTCAGGCCGGCGATCACTCAACAAGCTGGTGCCCCTCCCTCCTTGAGAGAGAGAGAGAAAAAAACTGCCCACACCTCTTCGTCTAGCGAAGCTCTCACGTCGGAGTGAAAATAACCTTCGATGATTTAGCTGTCATCTTGTGACTTACAAGTGCCAAAGATCACTTTTAAAGTTAGCTAAAACTAAGCAGTCAACTAAGCGTAGCAGCATGTCATGAATAATATTTCGTATCCAACCAATCTTCGTCACCAGCTAAGGCCTTAATTAGTTGTCAACTAGGCTTAGCAAGGTTTTATGAATATCGGCCTTTAATGAAATACATATGTATAAAGCCCACAAGACAAGACCACCTCGTCAATGGGATTTATCAAATTTATATACGACAAGTGTGAAACTTAGAGAAGGAAAAAATGACCAGTGTTGGGAATATTCCTTTTTCATAGCAATCTTATCCCTTTCTGTAATATATATAGATGGACTCAAGTTGCTAAATCAAATGCTCAACGTTGCTCATAAACAAACGAGACCAACTGTATTTACAATATGTTTTAGGAGTTCATATCAGATCTTACAATATTTCTACCAAAGACCAAAAAATTTAAGAGTGATGTTTTAAGTTCATCAGTTTGTAAGACACCGACCAAAGTAGTCAACTTTATAGGACAGGGACGTCAGAACATCTGAACTTAATTGATTCTTATTACCACAGATAACACAATTGATACTCTTATGCTTTGTTCATTAATCATTTTGTCAAGAAACTTTATTTCTCAAGTTAATCTAAGTACATTGCAAATTATATACGAATCATCTGACTATTTTTACTCCTACAGCTGTCAATTTCCATGCAAAGATGCCAGTCAAAATAATGCGTATATTTGTTTTCTGCTGTTTGAATTTCAATTGTGAGTACCGTATTTAATCAACTGTAAGAGTCACTCTAATCGTAGACTAACCAGCGTTAGTCATTACTCTCTATCGTGATTTGTTTAAAAGTTGCATTAACCAGGATTAACTCGGTTTCTCTTTCCCTTTGTACTTGCCTGTCATAAACTTTGATACACTTAACAATTGGTTTGTTAAAAAAGAACAAAAGAAGAAGAAAAAAATCACACATTTACATATGGAAGTTGGAAAGGAAAAGGTCTATTCCTTTCTAAGCGTTATCAGTACTTTAAGCCAAACTTAACTGAAAGAAGCCATAAAACCGTGTTATTTAATGGTATCAATACATGGATCATTGCAAGAATTATTTAGTTGTGTACTCACTTGTTACTTGATATGCTTAGCTGATGTGAAGAAAATTTTAACCCTACAGTTATATGAAACAATCGGTGCACATAGCTTTCTGGCAAAGAGCACTGTAAACACTACGCTTTCTTTTTCTGTGTCTTTGGTGCTGATATGCCGACCAGAACCACTAACAACTGAAAACAGCAACAGAAAAGAATTGGGTATATTTGTGTAGTATATAGATGGTACCAAAAATATAAAAAAATACATAGTTCTAAGATAAATACTTACTACATTTTAAAACCTCCTGTTTAAAGTGAACTAGAGAAGGATTAATGGGTGCTCAAAAGAAACATGGCTTGAATATTTGATTAGATTTGGTTCATTTTTAGCCCCCCAAAAAAATCTAATATATGATCGTGTTTCCAGCAAATTTCAAGTACTTATTTAACCCTCTCCTATTCAATTTCACCAGAGTGGGTTCTTTAAAAAGGGCCTCAGTCTAAAAAAGAAACTAAAAAAGAAACTCGTCCACCTAAGGCAAGCTTTTATCTTTTCAACTCGGGCATTAAGTGCAGGCATCTACAATCCACGACTCAAATACATGGGACAAACCCATCTACCAGCATCAATGTTAAAGTCTTACGACGCCTTGGGCTTCCGCAACGTTGGAAGGGGGACACGGTGACGGTTATCCTTGCGCTGTTTGCTTTGTCCCATCTTTTTTGTAGAGAATTGTAATTTGCGCACGAAGCAGTTGTTCAAACTCTAAAACTGAGGAATTGTAAACATGTGATTTTCTGATTGTATAGACTAATATTTTACATTCTCTTTTAACGACTATTAAAAGGGAAGCACGGAGTTACGGTAGTGGTGGTATGTCATTTGGGCATAGGCGGCGGAAGCGGAGAAGGGGGGGGGCAGGGGGCCTTTTAAACATACTGAGCGAGGGGCATGCCCCCAGTCCCCTTATTGGCCCCAATGACACATATTTGTCTCAGTAATAATGTCCCTTTTAGGATAATTAGTAACACCCATACAAAGGTACTTTTTTGCTTCCATATAAGTCCACTAAAAAGTCTAAAATATCAGAGCTTCCGGAGGCCTTGTTCTAGGCCCCTGGACCGTGGGGTCCATATTGCCTCGGGATTTTAAATAGAACTTCTTATTGATGAAATGTCCCCAAACACTTTGGATCTCTTAAAAATGCCCTGTCTCAAATTATCAATGCTCAATTTTGAGTAGCTTCAACATTTTGGCTTTCCCCCTAAAACTACTGTAAAGTATGTTTCTCCTTAATCAAATGCCATAGTACTTTACGATTTCATTCTCGTCTCTTACCTCACCCCACTCCTGAATTAAATTTATAGTTTAGAATCCTTAATTTGAATATGATTTTCGACCATTTTGGAGCCTCTCAAATCACTAAATTTGCTGAGCTTTCGGCCCCCTAGCCCCCACCGGGACTTTGCCCCTGGTCCCCATGCCAATGGATCCTTTACGGGGTCACTATTATGTCGGCTGCGAAAACTTGTGGTCCCCCCAATAAAAAACATCTTCCGCCGCCTATGTTGAGGATAGCTTCATAGATTCATTTGGGCCATAATACAGTGATACGTGAGAAAGATATATATTTCAAAATTAGCTTTAGTATTCAAAGGATCATTCAATAAGATTAATTAGACAGATGTGATTATTATATATTCCTATCCAGTGACACGTTGAAAAGAGTTTCTTTTCATTCGAATAAATATATTGGCAGAACCATTACATTAGGTGGGGTAATGTTGGGCTAGGATAAATATGATTTTTGCGCCTAACAAACTTTTGACAAACTTTCATTCAAATCGTCAGTAAAATAATATGTCTTTTTGCTGCAACTTACTTTATCACGATTAAACAGTTTCTACTCGGTAGCAACTTACAATATATTGACATTTAAATCGTTGTATTTTATTGTTTTGTTTTATCAGTGGGAACATTTCAAGTTAGCAGCCTTCTACTACAATGAAACAATAAGCTATGGTACGCTATGACGTCCTTTTCATCCAACAGCAACTCGAAGATTTAACATCATAATAAGCAATTCAAAAAATACCGAATTTGATCTAAACAGTTCAGTTTGTTTTCACCCGACGTCAAGTTGTACTACATTGTCATTCACGGTTACCCATCGCCGTTGAAGAAGTTGATGTTATCTTTTGATTTATAAGTTATGCAATTAATTCTATTAAACACCTGACGGACTAAAAGGTACGAAATCAAGCTTAACTTAGAGGCGATTTCTAATTACATTTCCTCCTTTAAAGAAAATAATGTAGTATGAAAAATAAAACTAAATGAGCGATATATCAAATATGGGTAGGTTGTTCCTATTTCCCTAAGGTTCACCGCCCTTGATAAGATGCCGTTGTCTCAAAGTTTGTTTACTCTCAACCTGTAGCCTCTATATTCCTTTTTAACCGAGGTTAACGAATTGAACACAACTTTAAGTGTAAACTCAACTTTATCAATGACTTGCATCAAAGATCCTAAAACCAGCAAAATTTTTATTTGGTTCAATGGCTCAGTCATTTCATCGAGTATAACAACACCCGACGGTCTTAATTTTCACAATGTTAAGGTATGGATGTCCAATGAGACATCTCGACTACGTATCAACGGAGTACAGAGAAGTAATACAGGATATTACAGATGTAATGTAGGGAATGAGACAGTTAAGGAACATTTTCTTGAAATCACATGTCAGTATGCACGTGAAAAGGCTTGTTGTTCCTTGTGTCATTTTTATGTTACGCACTCGATGTTTCATTTTTAGAGAATTCAGTCGATGCTTATTTTAGCTCAAAATGAAGTTACAAAGGATTTAGAGAGAGAAAAAACTACACGTTTTCTTAAGAACCAGCAACGTACGCAGTGGAGGAGTGGACGTGGCTTTACACCCCTGGAAGAAGTCGGGGAAAAAACTCTCCTGTCGGGAGCAACCAATAGGTTTGATTGTGTCCGACCGTACAACAGGGGCGCACTAACTTTTACCGTCATGGGTGTTTTTACATGCTTCCAAATGTTTTAAAAAGTAACATTATTTTGCATGTTTCAAAACTAGCATCATTTAACATAAAGGTGATTCTTAAAATTAGGGTACCAAAATGTGACATTTGGATTAAATTTTCAATTTCAGAATATGAAAAAGTTTTAAAAAAATATTTGTTTTTTTTTTTAAGATTATATATGAGTACCGGACAAAAGCATACCATATGAAACGTTTGAAAAAAGAATAACGATGCAAAAGTTATTGGTCAACACAATGCTTAGTTTTTAACGTACTCCAAATGCTGTTTTTCATAATATACTGTCCGCCTGTCCCCGAAAAGGGTATACAGTGGTATGAAATGATTTGCAGGGTCACCTTCCTGGCTTGGAAATGAAATTTCATTGTAGAGGTTAGGGCATATTTGAAAAATCCTTTATAAAAGTGTAACTGTATTCTTGTGGAAATGGTCCAACGATGTCTCCTTTCGTTCTAAATCCCGGAAGAAAAAAATCGTGACATAATGTGTGACCAAATATGGTAAACTTTTTAATTGACACGTTTTTTCATGGAAAAAATAGACTAAGCGTTGGCAGTGATCATAGGGGGAGTGACGAAGAGCATGTCCCCAAAAGTTTGAAAAATATCGCTCATTAAACTTTGATTCTCCTCACATTAATACTTTTAAATGAAGTCCCCCCCCCCAAAAAAAAAAAAAAAAAACATTGTCACATGGCAAACAAATCGCCACCTTTGATTTCACGGATCGCACGATGTATTTAGTAGAGTTGTGAGACGGAGACATGAAAACTAAGATTTCTTACCACCAAATGGTATTTTTATGCGGCAGCCGTTCATGTACCAATCATGCGTGGTTTCGGGGTTGCTCTTGGAGGTACAGTTAATTTCTCCTGTTCGTCCGGCTTGTATGTACTGAACCTTCTCTTTAGATTCATTTGGAAAAGTTATTTCATTTTCAAAATAAGTTTCCAACAGAGGTGAAAAGGGAAAGTAAAAGAGATTAGTATGGTGAAGGGAGTAATTTTAAAATAAGTTGTTAGGACTCACGTCAATTTATTGAGATACTTTCGTGAGTTTGAGTGAAACGTTACTCTTATTATGTAAAGATTCAATGACACACCGGACTCGTCTCCTTTAGGTGCGATTATTGAGGTACGTACGTAGCATAAAGTCTTGGTTATATAGCGTAATGGTATTAGGTAAGACGAGAATACAGAGCTACATTGATACTTTTTCTTATAATTCCTATTAACACAATACGTATTCTCAATTTTTGTCTGTCTTAAGGAAAATATTGGTATACCCGTGGTATGTTCTAATAAAATTATTATGATGGTTTGTAAAACTAAGTTTGTGACGTTAAATTAATTACCATATACACTGAGCTGAACTGATGAACAGTCACTGTTTTCGTACGAACAAGTGTACGTTCCTTCGTTTGCTCGCGTAACATTAGAGATTCGAATCGCATTCTCGGAGCTGATTTTGCCTTCGACGACAATATTTGAACCTCTAAAAGAGAAAAAATACCAAAAGATGACCTTCAATATTGTTTACACACCCTTAGAAAAGTATGGTCAACTGTACAATAACCCAAACAATGGTAAAATTGTCAGTGACCCAAACCTTGGTCATAAGTTACCATTTTTTGTTTAAATTGTGACCATAAAATTAAATGGGAACCGAGCTAGGGCCCTCCATAAAAATGTATGAAGTCAAGGATTCATATTGTTGGTCATTATTTTGTTTTTCCTACTTTTTATTCTAATATTTTGACCTTTCATTAATTAGGGATGCTAATGTTTCCGCAACGCCACGAAAGCTTTTGAAATTCCATAAAGGCTCAGGATGCAGTGATGTTTCATCATAGTTAAGTTGTATAAAATTGGTGGTAAATTATAAAGAAAGAAAGAAAAATTAAGAAAGAAAGAACAAGAAGACGAAAAAAAAAAAAAAACCAAACACATCTGTCAACAGTGCGAATCCATGACTTCACGCCTGCTAGCTTCAAGATGACTTTTTGTAGAAAATGTGTCAACGTCAATTGCCAATATCTAGAGAACCAAATGTTGGAAATGAATAAAACAAAAATAACTAGACATAAACAAATCAACTTGACATTTCAAAAATAAATTTGGGTCTCGACAATTGTTCTAAAAATTGTGAAGTCAGAGTAAGTAAGAGTTACTGCTCGGCTTACCTTGAATATTCCTTGCAAAAAAATATGAAGAATCGTGAGATTTAGCTGTTACTTCACGAGAGCTTGGAGTGGCTACCTTTGCCCTTTAAAGGTATACGAAAAACCACTTCCTGCATCTTAAGTGCAACATTGTCCAACTTGAAGGTGCAAACTGTTATATGCTGGTTAGTCCAACATGAGTTAAAGACATGCATAAAGTGTAGACCGTGGTTTAAAGTTATTACGTAAGAAGGGTTGAGCAATTGTGCTTTACGGTTCCATCAAAATGACGTTATTGACGTCAGGGTGTCGTCATCGCGTAAGGTCTGTATATACTTCTCGCTGACGTCATAAGTCGCGGTCAGCAACCGTCATGCACGAAGAAAAACTTGTACATACATACCAGCGTTCCCTTAAACATTTCTAGATTATACTCCACGTTAAAACTCGTGTGGCGTCACGAAAAAAAGTATCTTCCCTTATCAACAAACACACAGTAGTTCGTGGTGGTATAAATACTTTCATAAGTCAAGCACAGAATCTTAAAGTTAAATTGAACTAAAGGAGTCGAGTTATTTCACACATCACACAAGAAGAAGTGATATGGAAACTTTTTACCTGATCTGAGAATACCGCCGTCTTTACACACGACAGCTGCTTGGTGTTCATTTCCACTATTGCAGCAAAGGGATACTGAATCACCAGACCTTTGCAGGAGTTTGGAAATATCAGGTGTGAAACAGCTATCGGTGTCACGACAATCTGCAAAATGTGTCATAAACATTTACTTTATTTCAGTTGGAAATAACAACAAATGGCAAACTTCAATCAACATCTGTACGGATACTCCCCTATTCAACTGTTTGTCTACGGTAAAAGAATGCTTATCCTAAGGATTAGCTCCTTTTACGATTTCTTTCCGAGTGTGTCATAGTTTCGTTCCACGAAATGCAGAGGAAGGTTAACGCACCTTCTTTTATTAGAACCCCGTTGGGTTGGCCGATAAACCGATAACCCATCATAATTATAATACTTGTCTAAAGTGAAAGACAGAGTATTGTAGGCCTACATCTTTGTTAGCATACGCTCTTATAAAATTGGGTAAAGTTTCATTCATGTTCGGGTCGGTGTGCCACGAAAACATGCAATTGTTGGGTAAAAAAACCTAGTCCCATCATTAGTCAAAAGGTATCTAAAAATAGGTGACTTTTCACGATGAAAAGGGTGGTTTTGTCACCAAATTTGGAAGGTTTTTTTACCCAACAAGTTAGGTCGCGGCATACAGACTCAACCATGCCAGGGGGAAAACTTTGCCCAACTAGTTTTAGAGTGTAAGACTCAGGGTCGAAGTATGGAAATCTTGGTTTATACTTCCACATGTGATACGGCTATAGACGAATCCGGACAGTCAAGTGATGGTCTGATTTTTGTCGGACGTAACGGAGGTCTAAGACCTTTAGCCTTTCAATTCCCTTGCTTACCTGTAATGATCATACATGGTTGTACACTAAATTTTATCTTGATTTCCTCAATTTCACTGAATATGAGGGTTCGAAATTCATGTTGACAGTAAACGAAGACGATTTAAGGCTGATGGACGCCACTAATGGCTGCCTATAGTCACTAAACACAAGCTCTGATAGGATTCGTCTATATCATAAACGTATAGTTAACGCCCAAAGGGAGCATTAAAATATGAGGCCAATTATAAGACATTTGCAATACTTCAACAATTAAACAAATTCCAACTTAAAAAGTTAAAGTAGTAACAATTACTAGGAGCACTCGCAAATCCATGATAGTCACTGGTGTGGTAAAGTTTAAGTGCTTGAATAACGTGAATTTTGTTTGACACAATTAACACGGAAACTGAAATGTACTCATCCCAATGCAAGGGTGCGTCAAAGTCAAATGGGAAAAAAGAAGAAGAACACATTGACCTTTGTTTAAACCAGCTGTCCTTGGATTAGAATTCTATCACGAGTTTCATTTGTTTCTACTACTTCCAGTTTTGTTTTATTGTTTCAAATGTTAAACGAGGTATAACAATAAAGATAAAATGGGTTGGAAAAATAGGGAAATGAAAAAATACGAATGTTTTTTTTTTTTGACAACAAACAGGAAGTTCCTTCCCGGGTATATGATAATTGTTTCACAATGTTAATCAATGCTTTATACACCCTCTCGATAAGACAATAGTTGCCTTCATTTAAAAGGGAAGCACTAATAATTAATTTAACTCAGAGCAGCGAAAATACTTCAAACTTTAACCACACTATTTGGAAAATTACTTTCGTACACAGCCAGGTTAAGAGTACTTTGAAAGAGGTCGACGACTATTAGTTGTCAATGACATATCCATGGAATTATTAGAGGTAGTATGACATGTCAGAAAAAAAGCCTTGGTAGTAAGGCAGTTAGGCTGTTGAGCAGTTAGGTTGTTAGGCAGTAAGGTCGTAAGGCAGTTAACTTTCCAAGGGAAACATCTTTTGAAATCATGTCGACATCCATACTGTTACCAACATAAACTTCTTCTTCAAAAAATTGAGTATTCCGGATGCAACTTGTTGCTCATGCAAAAATAATGATGTGGAGTGTTGTACAGGATTGCATTACATTACTTTTGTTAACCCTATATTACTTATCTCTATTAGTTATCAGATTGGTAAGGGGGGGGGGGAGTAAAACTCCATCGAACTAACTTACTTACTAACTCATCCATCACATAGTTTTTGTTAAGTAATTGATACTGATGATTTTCAAAGACACAAACTTCGAATTAAAACCCTAGGACCTACTAATGGTACAATAGTACTTGAAACTAAGACATCACTGCAAATACAAAGGATAACCTTAGCCATATATGGCATGTCCCTCGCTTAGATATCTTAAGTTTTGCATATTGAGCTCATGTTTATTAACGATTAAGTGCATGAGAAATTGTCCTCTAACATGGTCAAATTTTAACGTATTTTGATGGGAATTGCGCATCTATTTTCTATGTTATAATGTTTTTTTTGATGTCAATGCAATTTTGATGTCACCAGACTTTTAAGAGCGGGGGAAAGGTATCCATTGGCCCAAGGTGAATCTTTCGTACCGGTAAAATTTATACATCATTGAGCAGTTGTTAGGTGATAAGATATCCCTGATCTGAGTATAGCAAAACTGAATTAATTAGGCAGTGTAAGGTCAAAGGTCAAAATAACCCTTTTTACGTAACATATTGTGAAATATATTATTTCATATGTGGCACATTTTTTTTTAAATATGACGTCATACATAATGATGTATGAACTGCTTGGCATACAACAGCGATTTTTGATCCGAAATCCGGTCCGGTTTTTTTCATAGCTGGACCAGTATTCTTATGTACTTTTGAGCGCACTTTGCAGACAACAATTCGTATTGCAAGGAGCTTCATAAACAGAAAACCTTAATCAAGCGTAAACGATTTTGATAACAAAAATCATCATTGTGGCTTGGACGTTGTCCCCTTTGGGTCCCCCTGGTGGAGTCTACAGACAGAGGCCCATTGGTTTCGGTCCGGGGGTCAAACCCCGGGCTAGAACAGTACGATTTAAAAGAAATGAGGTTAGGTGGAACAGGGAACTGGGAGAGCTCTTCCAGCTCCCTGGGTGGAGAACTTGAAATGGAGCTAGGTTACAGGCAACGGATCGAGTAGTTTGGAAAAGATTGTGAGGGTCTTATGTATCACTCGGCACGAGGAGGATAGGAAAGATAAGATTAGGTTCAGTGCCAGCTAAAGCACCCTGATGGAAAGGTCCGAGAGACAAGCCCTTGAAAAACCGAGATTTTAGCATATCTCTAGTTTGAGACAATTGAGTCTATGGGATAGGTACATTTGCTTTAGCGGATGGGGTCCAGGCCGCCTTGGTATAAAGGGCCTAAACTACCCGTTAGATTCCATAGGGGAAGTCTTATTAGAAGTCCATGGGTGCACCACGGTAAGTAATGGGGTCTTGACATCTCTGGGACCAACATTATGCTATTCAGGAAATGTATCTTTTGTTCAGGATTGGCACCATGCCCTGCTCCCGTTATTGATAGGGTTCTGCTCTGTTTCATGAGTAGATTTTAATTGGGAGTCATGCCCAACATTTTAAATTTTTAAATTTAGGGATGTCGCTCATTATTATACCTTGTTAATGCAATGTCAAGTCTTTAACGTTTTATGAAAAGATGATTGGCAGCAAAATAGGAAAAAGTCCGTGTTATCTGGCTGTGTTTTTTCTGTAAGTAAGTTTGTCGGAAAGGACTACCGACGTTTCAGGGTGTTGCAGAAGGTTCACCGTTATCTTTCCAAAAATGCCATCCTGACAGAAAGTCTTTTTAAGTTGAGCCATTAGTTGGCGCGAAGCGTACAGTAAGTTTTGACAAAAAAATCATGACCCTTTAAACAGCCGGAAACAGCATTACAGTGTTTTGGGAGCAGAATTTAAGTATTCGTCATTTTGCACTAATCCTGCCCGAAGGACAGCCTATAAGCGGAACGCCACCAGTTAGGGCAGAGAGAACAAAAAATTGAAATAATCTCAACCCCTCATACAACCGGAAATAATATTCCTCCGGCTTGTAAGAAGAATTTAAAAAATCAGTTTTGAGCTTTATAGTTTTTGCGATTAAGTATTAATATCAAGAAAAAATTAAGAAGTGCGAATGATCAGAAATTTACTAAAGAGAAGAACGGACAGCCATATTTGGTGTAAAGAATCGGCACGGTCTAGTCATCTTCTTCGTTCTGGGCAGTCGTTCTAGGGAACGCCTATGTGGGGAGGGGGTTGCATTAAGATATATAATTCGTCACAAGATGGGTTTCAAAACATATCCCTGTAATTCAGCAATTGACAGCAATGTCGTTTATTTCCCCAAACTTTCGTTCGAATATTCTAACATTCCTGGTAAAGATGTGTTCACGTGTAGAAGTGGGGCTGAGGAAAAGTTGCGGTTTTTTTTTTTGTTACCCTGATGAGTATTAAAGTTTTGTATTTTGTTTGATTTTTCAATGTAATTTTACCTCTACTCTTTTGTTCTTTATTCTTCGGCCAAATGGTTTTTGGTATTGGCATTATTTTGTGCCAGACTATGAAAAGGGTCTGAGATTTTTTGTTTTTGTTTTTTATAAGCTGCCCGAATGTTACGAACTTTTTCTGTTCCCTTCAATTTTTCCGAAGAGAATGTTAAAATGTTAAAACGTTACCCTGATAATGTTTTTTTCTTCTGGCAAATGTTCAAACTAATGCTAATACTCGACCCCATTTCTGGCTTTGTGTTATGTAAGGCTATGAAATAGCCCATTGCATAAGCCGTCACGAAATTTAAAAATTATTTTTGATTTTCATGACCATGTGAATCTGGCTGTTACCATTTTTGTTTTTCGGTCATTTCCTTTTAACAATTCGGTTACGTTTAAAAGACGAGTTTCCCGGGACATTAAAAGATGGCATGATAGACTATTTTTAAGACTGATATGGATGCTTAAATTCTTCCAAACCCCTGCCAAATTTTCAAATTTTGGCAAGATTTGTGGGAGGGGATGGAAATGTGGTCATCTCTTCTGTCCTCTTCCCGCCTAATACCCCTTTTAGTTTGATCAAATTTCCTTTGCTCTTTTAAACCATTTCATGCGGAAAAAACCAAATATATATGCCAATCAACGGCTCCTATGCAAATGATGTCTAAATACAAAAAAATAAAAATACAAAAAAAGAAAAAAAGCTCATCAGGCTGGAGGAATAACAAAGCAACATTGTCAAATGCGAACAGCTGATTGGTCAGGTAATAAGATAGGCGCAAGTCTTGGGTAGATGCGTGATGGGCTGTTGCCATTGTTTTGTATCAATTGTATTCTTTTTCGGGTTGGGGTTAGCTTAGTGATTAGAGCTCTCTTAAGCCAGTTAGGAAATTTCTTGTTAAACAGTGCCCATCGCCCCAGCCAAGTCTTTTACAAACGTAAGATGAATTCTACACTGCTGTATTATGTTTTAAAAAAAGTTCAGTGGTCCGACCACGTCTTTTATTGGACATTCCTCCAAAATGACGTCAGTGGTGACGTCAGTGCATAAGGTCTATTTCTACTAGCTGGAAAATATTACAGCATTTCCAAGTTTATTGTCTTTGACAGATTTAGACGAAGCAGGCTGCTTAGTTTATTCTCAGTGCAGTGTCACAAATGTCATTTCCCGTGGATTTATAATTGACCTTCCAGATTTAGAAGTTCAACCAAATTAGAAAAAAACTTATGACAATTCAATGCTTGATTCAAAAAACAGTAATTAGTTAGCAATCCTTACCATTCGTGCAGACAATGAACCATAAGAAATTCAAACAGTGGTAACCTTACATTTTAGAAAAACTAAAAATTGCTAAAGTTGTCCCTATTTACAAAAAAGTGATCAAAATCAATTTGTCAATTACCGTCCAGTTTCAGTTTTATCATGTTTCTCAAAAAATTTTTAAAGACTGATGTCCAACAGAGTACAAACTTTTCTTACAAAACACAATGTTCTCACAAACAGCCAATACGGGTTTCGTCCAGGTCACTCAACTGAACTTGCTCTTATTGAAGCTGTTGAAAAATTACGCAGTGCTACTGACAATAATACATGTATTGGGGTGTTTCTTGATCTTTCAAAGGCATTTGACACAATTGACAACGGTATTCTCTCACAGAAACTTGAGCGCTATGGTATTAGAGGTATTTGCCTAAACTGTTTTACAAAGCTATCTCTCTGAAAGCTTACAATTTACATCATTTAACAATGTAAAATCAAAAGTTCAAACTGTAGGATGTGGTGTACCGCAGGGCTCAATTCTTGGGCCCTTGCTCTTTATTATTTATATGAATGATATTACTTTGATTTCTAAGAAAGCAGAAGTTGTACTCTTTGCTGATGATACAAACATTTTCTTCACAGGGAATGACACTCATCAACTTGAAAGCAGTGTTGTTAATGAACTAAGACTGTTCTCTGAGTGGTTCACGGCAAATAAGCTTTCTCTTAATCTAAAGTATCTGCATCACGGGACTGTGCACACACGCAGAAACAGCGGCATCAGCTTTGCAGTAAACACAATCCACGGGCTTATTTTAACCCTTTGCCGTTGTTTGGGTCCTTTTGGACCCAGACGGAGAGCGCGGCCGTCACCAATCTTTACTGTTTCACGCGGAGCTCGAAACTGCGAGTAGCTACCCGAAAATTCGGCCACAACAACGAGAGAGACAATAGTTTAAGGTCACGGGGTCATTAGCCCACGGAAGCTGATGGGGGGCGTGCTACGTCCGCTTTTCCGCCCAAGTCCCGAGGCGCGCAAATATGCCCCGATTGGAGCACAACGGTAAAGGGTTAATATCAGTAAGACAAATTTTATGGTATTTAATAATATTCATCATCATGTATTTAATATCTCCATAAATGGGCAAAAGCTTGATCCATCCAAAAGTGTAAAATTTCTCGGTGTCATTATTGATGGCAAGTTTACCTGGCAGGAGCACAGCAATCAAATTTCTTCAAAAATTGCCAGAGGAGTCGGAGTAATTGGTAGATTAAGACATTTGTTCATTTGTTACCAAAGGGTATTCTCCGTACCACTTACCTTACTCTTGTGTATCCTCATCTAATGTATTGTTCTACAGTTTTTTCATGTACAAAAACCTCCTACCTTCAAAAACTGGTTCTTTTGCAAGAGAGTTGTTCGCTATATTTCTTTATCCGGACCCCGTGACCACACCAGCGAGTTGTATAAGTCTCTTAATCTGTTGAAACTGTTCGATCAACCTTAACATTGCTTCTTTCACCTATCGTTACATGCACAGCCGTTTAGCGAAATCATTTTCAGAACTTTTCACCAAAAATTCTTCAGTCCACAACTATTTTACTGTCAATCTCTTCTCCTGCATACTATTGTTACCCGTACCTCATCCTCACAGTTGACCCTAAGCTACAAAGCTATAAAACTGTGGAACTCATTACCTTATTCATTAATTAACAGGCCAAGTATAAATTCTTCGAAGAGTTTTCACCCAGTACTACATAGCTTTGTACTAATTCTTCAGTAGCCTTCATCAGCATTTTTATATGCAAGGTTTATTATAAGGTTAAAACTTGATGGTTGACTTATCATACTGTTCAAGTGCTTGCTTTACATGTTTTTGTCACTATGCGCATTTTGTTTGTGGGAAGCCTAGGGCTTTCATGATTGGGAGGGGGCCGGGTTGGTAAGAGGGGTTTTGTGGGGGTTAGTTCTGGTCTTGTAATTTCAGTCACTACCTTTCCTTTAAGTTTATTGAATTTTCCGTCCTTTTTTCTCTTATATTCTTTTTTCTTTATGCTTATTTGTGGTTGCAACACAGCTACTCTAGGTAACTTGCTTTTGTTGTTTTGGGGAGTATACTCTCAACAAGCCCCTCAGGGATTTTTAGTTTTACTTCCATCAACTTCAGTGTTATGAATGTATTTATTACTTTTGTGTATCTATACATTTTGATGATGTAGGAAAAACAAATAAACGAAACGAGACGAAACGAGACATTTAGCGTTTCCAGTTAAACAACTATTTTCTTTTAAAATGCCGATATCATGAAGCTTAGCCTCATGGGCGTCCGGAAGGCTGGGGAAAGGGGGGTATTTGCTCCCCCCCCCCCCCGAAAATCAAACTTGTAAAAAATTAATTAAAAATTGAAATAAAAAAATTAAAAATAAATCATCAAAATATCCTCACTCACAGCGTCAGTTTCTACTCGTGAAAGATGCGGACATTTGACCAGGAATAGCAAAAGGGAAGATGGTATGCTGAATAGTGAAATCGTAATTTGGGGACCACGATTCGTGATATCTATTGGAAATTTGTAATTGTAAAAACTATGCCAAAGTTGTACTAGTTGTCAAGTATGTAGTGTGCATATGGCATCCGACTATTGATGAATGCGTTGGGCTTGGTGGTTTGGTCCCGTGCTGATCTCAAGTGGCGACGAGCGGATGTAACTGGGATATACAAGGTAAATATGGGAGGGGGGAGGGGGTTATGATTCATAATTGGGTAACGGATATAGGCATATATAGGCTGTTTGACAGTTGTAAGTTTTATCGTGCATAGGCGTGCGAGGCCGTGACTGAGAGGCTGATTTCCCTTCAGCAATTTTTAACATAGGAAATTCTAAAAATCTAAAAATTACAGACATGAAATTCCTGTTTCAGGGCTGGGTACATGCAGCTTATAACACTCGTCAAGTGTCGTTTCTGGCCTTCTGGAGGGTTTGTAAGGCCCAAAATTTCCTTCTACGCTCCGCGCCAACCTATGGTGGCGCTCCGCGTAGGTAGTGTACACAATTCAATCATCCATGAATGACCTTGCCCCCCCCCCCTTGTAAAAATTTCTTCGCACGCCCATGCTTAGCCTCATCTTCTTCTCTTTCCTGCCACCATATTGCTTTGAAAGGCATAGGTGTAATTTCTTAACCTTTTCTGACAACATTCTTATGTTTTTATCTCATTACCAATCCTCACACCCCAAACGACAATTCTTATAGGGGCTTACTAGTACCAGAATTATCAATTGGCTCAGCTTTTTGATTGAAAGCTAATTCAAACAATTCAGAGTACCAAAGCTTGTATTACAAAGCATGAATTGTCCTGAAAGAGTTTTGATTATACACTTTGAACATTTGTCTACTCATCCTGAAGTAGCAACTGGGATTGTGTTTGGATGAGGGTGAATTTCAGACTATTGTGGGAGGGGCTTAAGTAAGAAGGTTGGGAGAATTGATACTGTTTGGGGTGAGAGAATTGGGCCTTTAAATACGATGGAGGTTGATCTTTTAAGGGAGTAATCAATATGGGAGGACTACATGCGTATGTAAAGTAATATCTGTCCATTGTGTTTTCTGTTTTTTTGAACCTGAACCTCTTGTATCTTGTATTATATGACTAAATAATAATTAAATAAATACCAAGACATTTTTTCAACTTCAACCACTAACTGTAGACTCATTCAAGGTTATTTCACTGGTTGGCACTGGTTGACATTGAACATGCGCAGTAACATGTGCTTGAATGTTAGGTTTTGCTATTGCAGGGATCTCGAGATTGAAGAATATTGACTGAATAGAGCACATGATTAACTCTGTTGTTTAGCAGCAGTGACGTCATTTGTTTGTAAATATGAATGAGTCTATAAGGAGCTAAACTGCTGATCATTAAGGGCCCAATCATAATGCAACCCAGTACTTACAATTCTCCTAATTCTAAAATGAACGACTTCCTCAATTAAAAGTTGTTTTCATTTTGTATACTCTTAATTTGTATTATTTACTCTCATGCAACATATTGTAACGTTTATTTTCTGACCTAATTTCAAGCTAACATTAAGGTGGCGTAAATCAAAATAGGGATGTAATATTTTAAAAAGTAGCATCGTTCCTGTTTTATCAATAGTTTGCTTCAGAAAACAATTTTCACACACTGTTTATTACGTTCCCCCTCCTCTTCATTTACATAATATCTGTGGACTTCAAGCGTACTCAGTTCGTAATTGTTAAGATCCTTTTCTGGTACAGCTGTTGCAGTCACATGACTATTAACATTAGATGTCTAAATATAAAACGAAACATCACCAAATTACAAAACTTAGATAACGCAAACGGACAACAACTTTGTTAGATAAAACGTAAAAGTAATACCAAAACAATAAATTGCTTTAACAAAGTTCCTTAAATTTTCGACAGACATCAAAAGATTCAACGGAATGTCACACTCTAGTAATTCCACTTCAAAGGGGAAGGGACAATTAAAAAATTTTTCATATACTTTTTGAAGGAAATTTAATTCCATCATAATGAACAAAAATAGTTTGTACTTTTTCGAACTTTTGATTAGCTCCGGTTCAACATGACACATTTCTTTTCATTTTTGAAACCCATTTATGCATATGTGTTGTTAGAATTCACTCCATGAAAGTGCTATCTCACTCCAAGAATAGTAAAATTCACCCCAAGGAAGGTGGATTTTACTCCAAGAAGTGTGAAAAGTATTTATAGCCCCCGTCTGCAGAGATCATTCTTTTTGAAGACGTTTCTCTGTGGACACTCCTTCAACAGTGAAACTGCTTTTTTGGGAGAATGCCTTTTTTGTTGGAGTAAATTTCCACTCTTTTGTTGTGAACTCGTTAATTTCTACTCTTTTAACGAGTGAAATGCCTCTCTTTTTATCTCTAGAGTCTAGAAGGATAAGACAATCTTCTTTCCACAACCTTAGTACCACACCGCTCCACAAAGTAGTCAATTAAGGGAAAGTGATGCGATTCCAATTCCCAACAGTCCCTTTTGGACAATCCTTGAACCGTCTATAGGTCCTCCTTGAGCCGCATTGGCCTAATCCTCATTT
This sequence comes from Holothuria scabra, assembly GCA_037179385.1. Lineage (NCBI taxonomy): Eukaryota > Metazoa > Echinodermata > Holothuroidea > Aspidochirotida > Holothuriidae > Holothuria > Holothuria scabra. The sequence goes on from CM074189.1 coordinate 43,809,739, forward strand.
ATTTGGGAGATAACCTGGCGAGTCCGCAAAACTATCATGCGCAGACCTTTTTAGAACACTCATAGTGTGTTTACATAGGCTTTTCTATACTGCTTTGATTATCGTCAACCAAGGAACAATCACCAGCTGAGAAACATGTGCTTTTCCAAGGAAAATGTATTTTGGTGTGATGAGTGCCCCCTAACGGTGGAAGGCTTTTATTTTGCTTTGCACACGCGTGTACTGCAAAAGCTATAAAATTTAGGGTATTGGATTGGTTAATTGGAGAGTCGTCACCTTAGCTTTACTTAAATGTGGGATTTACTGCATGGAAAAATGTCGAAGTAGCAGCTAATGACCTTTTCTTTATCTTTGTAGCCGTTGGACGTTGGCTGACTTTTTGCACCTAGTAACTTTGCAGTTCATCATATCTGAAAATGTGCAGGAAAATAATAAGAAAAAACAAAATGAAATACAAAACTCTGTTTCAACGAACATCTTGATTTCGTAAATATGTCTTACTTCATCATTAAATGAAGAGGTTGCTGTGAGATCTTAAATTGTTTCTTTTTGAACACACAAAGCATATTAACATTAAGGTTGATCGAATTGGGTAAAAAGTTAATAAGAAATAATAATAATATTAACAATATAAATAAAAACCTAAAGAACGTCGGGCAACGGTAACGGCAACGGCAATCCGGTATATTTGTTCACATTGACTCGCAAAAACTGGTTACCACAAGGACAACAAGTGTGCATCACCCAGTACCTTAGTCCTCTAAGGGTCCTTTTAATAGTATGTGTGTTTGTGTGTGTATGGGGGGGGGGGGTGACTAAGGTCGAAGTGGGAAAGACTGATGAGGTGCGGGGTGATGTAATATAGTGTTGGCCTGCATCTATTGCAAAGATGCACTTAAGTGCGGAGACGGCTTGTTGGAACAACAATAATCTATAGTTTTTTTTATTATTTCTTATTTTTTGGCCTCTTAACCTTGGATAGCCATGTGATGTTGTGGAAGAGGTGTATATCCGACTAAAATCTATTCTTGCTCGTCATCATGGGGAGGGTATTAGAGTGTCCCTTCCCTTTGGAAAATTTTCGCTTTGGCCTACAAGATGGCTTTAGATTCATTTTGTGGTTCAACCATAGAATTCCCACCAATAAGAGATCCCACCTCGCCTCTGGAGGTGCAGTCACAGCGAAGCTACCAAAGGTACAAAATACACAAATTTAGAAATGATCACTGCGACTGCACCTCCATTCAAAATTAGATGCTCAGTGGAATTAGTAAAATCTTAAATTCTTCAATATGTCCACACAAATACCCCTCATTATTTTAAGTTGCAAAATAACACAAATTCAGAAACGATCACTGCGACGGTGAATCCACTCAAACTGGAGGCTCAATGGAGTTAGGTCATTTTCAAAAATGTTCAAACAAGTGCACATTATTATTTTTTGTAACAAAATATTATAAATTTAGAAATGATCTCCTGCGACTGCGATCGATCCTTATTTTCTACAATTTTTACTTGTAAGAGAGTGGCGAAGGCGTTGAGGTACTGCAATCAATCGCTCCATGACGATTTCATTTTTGCCGGATGCGGTATTTATCGATTGCTGGGTAGCCGCATTGCCGTATCAGTGTGAACAAACCTTCATTGTTGAAAATTTTCCGGTTGCCTCAGCTTTTGCCGTTACCGTTACCGTTGCCGTACAAGTGTGAACGTACCTTAAGATATCCATTCTTAGAAATATTAACAAGAGTAGAGTTCATGAAATGATGTTTAGGGTGATGCAACTGTTTGATGCATAAATATTTGTTGGTCATACAAAGATGAAAATCAGCATGGTTGGGGAAATTCTCAGACGTTTTGGCATAGTCTAGTCCATCAGACTGGCCATCCAGCAAATCAGGCGTTTGATCTTACCTAATTCGGTTGCTGTTTCTTTGATAAACAAATGATAGTAATGTTTGGCAGATCCAATTTTAATTGGAGGAAGACCGAGTCTACACACCCAGTCTGGAAAATAAACAGGGTCTTCATCAATAATATACTGTAAAGTGGGGGCTAATTTGCACCTTTTGAATTCGGCTTCAGTCGTTGGACGTTTACCATGACGTCAGTGTTTGTGTTTTTGAAATCGTAATCATGTCTTTAGGGCGAAAAACTGAACAGGGGACTTGGTTGCTCTTTTCAATAAATATAACCGAAGAGGGAAATTGTTAACTAATTAACAAATAATCGTGATATTACATTCCCGGCCGTCGGATATATACGTCGGCTTTATTGGTGCAAAATTTGAATGTTTTCCTTTATCTGCAACGATGTGACTCCGGGGTATGGATGTTTTCATGTGGAAACAAACGTGGGTTCTATAAACATGGTCATGAATGAAAAAAATGTTTGCATTAGCACTTTGTAGTTGTAACATTTACATGGGATAAAGAGAATTACATACCACCTTTTTAAATTCTCTGCATCTGATTACAGGATTAGTGGTCACATACCTGGCATTAGCTCCCCGCCAGGGGCGTCAATTTGGGGGGACAAGGGTGGGCATGACCCCCATTTTTTTGAGTGGGGAGGATGCCATAATGTAAAAGTCCCCCCCTCCACTTTTTGTGACGTGAAACTTAAAAATTAGGTACTACCAAAAAGACTATACATGTATAGGTGCCCTCTACCAATTTCGATCGACTAGCTTTCTGTATCAATAATTCCACTTGATTACTTTGCAAATCCCCCAAATTTTCGCGTGCTCCGCGCTCGCAGTCTCATTGATGTCCTTTTTTCACTTGCATATCAAACACACATTATTCATCGGGCTCTATGATTATGTCGATTGTTCGTGTGCAAAGGCCAGCAGGTGTGGTTATGAAGGAGCACAATATTTAGGAATATGAAGAAGATGACTTGTCCCCTACTATGTTTTAGGGAAATCTGAATGAACAGCCTAGCAGGCTGAAGTTGACAAACACATTTCAAGGAAACTGAAAATGTCTCGAGGAACAGTCTGCATGAAACTTTTTTAGAAAAATGTATGATTTCTAACGCAAAATTTCGACACACTCACATCATTCCTTTGTATAGCGATTCGACCATTATGTATTTAGAACATTATCAGAGAAGTAAAATCACTATGACGTTTGCTAGATAAGAGACTTCAATCAGGAATTAGAGGTACCCTCCATCATGTCTGCAGATAGTATCTGATGAGGTGTCGTTCGAAAAAAACATAAATGATCAACACTCTTACACCGGTAGGCCTATGCAACGGTGTCTCAGTATCGCCGTACTAGTGGGTACCATTCCCCAACCCTCGATCTGTGATTTTCCCGTAGTAAATTGAAGTGCGCTTTTGATCAAGTAATGAATTTATTTTACCTTCTGTCCATTACAAATGGTTCCTTACTGTTAGAACTTTTGCACAAATCTTTTGCAAACTATGACCATTTTCGTTGTGATTCTAATTACTGAGTACACCCGGTATTTAAATTAAGGGTATAGTCCGTTGAAGTAATTACCGACACTTTCAAGTTCATGTTTTGAAAACTTTGGAGTAACTCAAAACATTTAGCACCATTTTGCATCTGGGCCTCTTCTCGTAGACACCAAGTGTTGTAGCTACAGGGGGCAGGCGGCTCTGAAAAATGAAGAATTCGGAAATTTGCTATTTGTGAAACCAGTCTACTGTGTGGTTTTGACAATTCTTAAAATTCCGAAATCTCCCCATTTAAAGCTCCACATTTGTCACTATTTGTCTCAAAGAAGCAAAATTTTCCGCGCGCTTCGCGCGCCACAAATTGAAGTTCCTAAGCAGAAGTGCTCGCTCATACCTTGAGTAAAATTTTCCGAGCTCTGGACTTTGTAAGTTAAAAAAAAAACGGAAATTTGCTATATGTGACACCAGATCATCAAGTGACATCAGTAACTACAGTGCTATTTTCATGAATTTACTTTCATAAAATTCAAAATTTTCTCCACTATAAGCTCTTGACTCAAAAAATTTCGTCAGAGAGCCTCATTTCGTAGGGGTTGGATAACATTATGTAGCAACAACGATCTTTGGTCGCCGTTCAATCTCAGATTTGCCAATAGGAAATGCAAATTCTTCAGTAATCCCCCAACTTTTCAAATTTTCCTACAGGAATAATCCAAACTTTCCTGCAATACAAGCTCCATATTTTCAAATATTTGAAAAATGGCGAAAATTTCAGCGCGCTGTGCGCGCAGCAAATTACGGTCCTAGTGCAGTGGTGTTCACACTCATAAAAATCGTAAAACCTGGATGCTTGCCCACCCCACCTTCCCGAGAAAATGTCTAGCTACGACGCTGTACACACCTTACCAGAAAAGGAGAAAAAAATTAGGCCAGATGTCCCCCCACTTGGAAAACCAAATCGACGCCCCTGCTCCCCACCATCACACGATCCGTTCTTGTATAGACGAATCCGGACAGCAAGTGATGGTCTGATTTCAGTCGGCCATAACTGGGGTCCATCACCTTTAAATCTTTCGATTTCCTTGCTTACCTCTATCATCGTTGGTTGTACACTAATTTGTATCCTAAATTCTTCAAGTTCACTAAATATGAGGGTTTGAAATTCATGTAAACAATAAATAAAGACGGTTTTAGGCTGATGGACCCCACTAATGGCGGCCTACGGTCACTAAAAACAAGCGCTAATCGGATTCGTCTATAGGGTAAAAGTAGTCCCCATAGTGCAAGAAAAAGAAGGCTGGGAGTGCAATAGTAGGCTAAGCGGTACATAGGCCTCTGTACGTTGTTCGTATGTTCACATAAATCCAGTGTTGTAATCGAGTCACTAGAGTAGTGACTCGAGTCACCAGTTTCCAAACTTTTAAGTGACTGAGTAGAGTCATTGACTCGAGTCACTGTACTATTTCAATGGGGAAATTACTCCTGAATTCTTTCGAGTCACTATCATTTTGAGAGGAAGTGACTCGACTCGTGACTTGTTACAACACTGCATAAATCTACATTGCTGAAAATCGATACTTACATTGAGAATCACGCAATGCATATAGGCTACACATACCATTACGTTATAGACAGCAGACGTACGTAAAGGAATCCAGTTACCGCGCCGTAAAAGCCACTCTCTAGCTAGAGTTGGATGTGCAAATTTTGTGCTTCTAAATTAGGATGAACTTGTCGGTGCAACTTCTGAACCTTCTATTCAACTCGGCTTTGTCTCGCTGTGCAACCTTTCATCTCATGAAATAATTCAATGGGATCTCCCTTTTAAACATTCATTATTTTTATACCAACACAGGGCTGAGAATCACAATGGAGTGATAGTGCTACACCAAAGTATCATGTGACCATCAATCATCCAATCAGATGTAGTCAAAAAATTATGTGAAAAAAGACAGAAAGACAGAAAGAAGGAAAGAAAGAAAGAAAAAAAAGATGGAAAGAAAGAAAGACAGAAAGAAAGAAAGAAAGAGAGAGAGAGAGAAAGACAGAAAGAAAGAAAGAAAAAAGACAGAAAGAAAAGAAGACAGACAGACAGAAAGAAAGAAAGAAGGAAAGAAAGAAAGAAAGAAAGAAAGAAAGAAAGAGAGAGAGAGAAAGACAGAAAGAAAGAAAGAAAAAAGACAGAAAGAAAAGAAGACAGACAGACAGAAAGAAAGAAAGAAGGAAAGAAAGAAAGAAAGAAAGAAAGAAAGAAAGAAAGAAAGAGAGAGAAAGACAGAAAAAGAAAGAAAGAAAGAAAGAAAGAAAGAAAAGAAAGAAAGAAAGAAAGAAAGAAAGAAAGAAAGAAAGAAAGAAAGAAAGAAAGAAAGAAAGAAAGAAAGAAAGAAAGAAAGAAAGAAAGAGACAGAAAGAAAGAAAGAAAGAAAGAAAGAAAGAAAGAAAGAAAGAAAGAAAGAAAGAAAGAAAGAAAGAAAGAAAGAAAGAAAGAAAGAAAGAAAGAAAGAAAGAAAGAAAGAAAGAAAGAAAGAAAGAAAGAAAGAAAGAAAGAAAGAAAGAAAGAAAGAAAGAAAGAAAGAAAGAAAGAAAGAAAGAAAGAAAGAAAGAAAGAAAGAAAGAAAGAAAGAAAGAAAGAAAGAAAGAAAGAAAGAAAGAAAGAAAGAAAGAAAGAAAGAAAGAAAGAAAGAAAGGAAGAAAGAAAGAAAGAAAGAAAGAAAGAAAGAAAGAAAGAAGGAAAGAAAGAAAGAAAGAAAGAAAGAAAGAAAGAAAGAAGAAGACGAATAAACGATAATTAATTACTGCGGAATGTCGTGATTGGGTACAGTGTTTCTTCGGCTGTGCAGTCTTGCATTTACGTCTGAATTCTTCACTCAAAAAGTATTCAAAAATTTAGATTTAACAGTAAGTAACACAAAATCCCTCTTTAATTTCTCTATATTCTAGCAAAAAAACGATTCAGAAAGTGAAAATGAGGTGCAGGAACAAAATGCCAAGCATATTCACTGTCAAACCCTAGTTGCTCCATGAGTTTGTTGCACGTAATATCAATTCATCACAAACGGCACCAAAATCAAGCAAAAGTTTTTATTGTTCTACCTGGTTCATTATTTTGAAGTTAAATAATGTGAAGTAAATGCCATGCCTTTTTAAATTAGAGGGTCATCAAGATCATGAAAAAAAAAACGAAGATCGAATAATCGCGAGACTATTTATTTCAGTCCTTATTGGATGATCTTTTTATCCATAAAGTTAGTGTCTATGTTTTCTCTATACGAGGTCCGAATATTAACTACAGACTACAAAAATATAAAGATCATCTTTTAACTGACATTCCTGGCCTGAATTTACGAAGAAAGTGTAAAAAATGCCATAAAATGCATTTTGAGTGATAACTAGTGCATAACAGTATTTTGATATGATCAACTAGGAAAGAAATCAATGATTCTTCTAAAAGCACCGCAAAAAGGGTTAGCTAGATGGTGTTTTACGGCCCAGTTTTCAACAAATTGGTTCAAGTCGAGCAGCCACGGCTTTTTTTCCAGTTGAGGCTCACTGGCTTGTTTTCCCTACTCAATTACTTACACTGAGCACCAAGCACAATGGCAGTAGGTTCCGTCTAGAGTCTTCGGTGTGACCCTGCCAGGACTCGAACTCCCAACCTCCCAAATGCAAGTCTGGTGCTCTAACCACTTGACAATGCATTCGGTCTTCTACGCAAAAAGGGATAGTGGCAATGTATAACCCACTTTGTTTGTAAAGGTTGCTCCGGCAATGCCTCCTCTGCTGCTGCAATTGTGGATGAAGTTAACTGCATGGAACAAATCCCAGCGCCCCATTTCCATGTTGGTTTCAAGGTTGAATGAAAGTTGCGTACTTTAGCAAAGGGCGCATTCTTTTTTCCTCTGAACATTGAATTAGTGAAAGAGTTAGTTAGATGTAGTTTTGCGGCCAAGTTTCCAACCTATTGGTTAAAGTCGAGCTGACCACTGCCTTTTTCCAGTTGTGTCTCACTGTTTTGTTTTCCCGACTCCATTGTTTATGCTTAGCACCAAGCACAATGGCAGAAGATTTTTGAGTCTTTGATATGACCCTGCCAGGAATCGAAATCCCGACCTCTCGACTGCAAAAAATGATGAAATGATGAGAATATGTGACAGGTCTGGAAGTGTCCTTATAATTTTTTCTAGGGTTGTAGCTTCGCTATGACTTAATAGTGGTCATGAAATTTTCCCGATCGCCTAAGTTTGTAAATAATTACAGCAGTGGATGGGTATAAAATGAAAATTGTGCATAACCATGGTTCTACCGAACCAATTCACTGTAAAAACACTTTGGTCAAATTGATCAACGACTTCGTGAATTATGCACCGAACCAAAACTGGTCAAATATTTCGACTAGACTATGGTCTGATGGTCGAATTTGACTACTTATTGGTTAAATTCGAAAACGAGTGATCAAATTTGACCATATTTTAGTTATTAGATTGTTTGACCAAATTTAGTTCGGTGCATAATTGGCTTAGTCGTAGGTCAATTTGACCAAAGTGTTTTAGAGTTCATGTTAGCTCTACGGTAAACTACAAATATCAACCTTGAAGTTAACTTACCAACAGAAAACACTTCCCACATGGTCATACCTAGAGTCCATACATCACTTACCGATACGTTCTCCTCCAATAACAAAGCTTCCGGTGACAGAGAAGCTAGCACACTCTGGTCCTATTTGAATTAAACGTTAAATGTAGATTTGAATATCTAGGGAAAGGTGCATGGCAGCCCTAGCTAGCCCATTAGCTCCTCAGTCTTACAAGATCTTCCAATGGCAAATCGGGGGAAAAAAATCAGTCTACTTTACTGATTTGTTGGCTTTGTGTTTTCCTCCTTACCACTGTTAGGTATTTTAACAGTACAAGCTACTCGAGTTTGTTCCCTTGAGAACTACCAGGCGATCAGATCCGGTTCAGAACTCGCGCAAGAGATACGCTTTCGTTGCCCGGATCAGATCCCGAGAGCCGTAGGGGAGAGTCAGACCGTGCGCAGGCGCTCAAAACAAAAAAAAAAAAAAAAAAGGGGGAGGGGGGTGGAGGGTGGAAACAACGGGGGATCAAGGTGGGCCGAAATCAATGAAGTACTTTCGTCAAGCAACATAAAGCTGTCCAAGGGGCTGTCTGGTTCTATCTGGTCTATAAGCAATCCATCCACATTAATGCTTGCGCATACGTAGATTCACAAGCAAACAAACACCTATTCACACGCACAATGACACGCACCTTCACTCAAATCGAGGTTTTCTGGAAGCCCTGAAGTCATCTGTATAACACAATCTTACATTTTGTTTTTAGTTTTGCCCTTTTTGATCTGCCTGATTTTTTTTTTTGGGGGGGGGGGGCAGACGATGTTTCCCCAAATATTTTCAATAGAGATAGAATTTGCCCTCCCCTGCCCTCATGATCGACGTCCCTGTGCTGTACAAGCAGACAAGTAGATTGTGTCAGCACTTGTGTCCATGTACATGTTATTTAACAGTTAAAGTTTGTTGTTGTGATTGTGAAGAAGTGGACCCCAGCGAGTCAATAAATATTTTCTGACTGAGGCAAAATTTTGACGGGTGGTTTTCCCTCTCGCTTGAATCGGTTATGTGACGACCTTATGCATTTCATACACACGTTATTTCAAACGTTTCATTGAAACATACCCCCTCCGAATTAAATTGTTCCAATACGTCAGTTGTATCATTTAACAAGAAGAAGTTGTATAACTTGCAATTCCCAGTTGAATCGACAAAGATGACCACAAACCTGGATGGCAACTCTTGAAAAAATTCAATTATTAAACATATTGAGTTGATATTAGGAATGTAACCACGCTCTAAAAACAGTGTCGTGAATTTTTCACCATGTTCCCGTGTTAATATGCAACCTTAAAAATCCTTGTTCATTTAACCAGGAAATCAGCTAAGAAAATGGTGAAAACCAGATCAAAAAGCAAATATATTTTCAAACTCAACAGTTTATGGATTAAGGTGACCATGATTTTCGGGTGACATTATCACCAGTATTGTGTGTAGGTGGCAAATAAAAATGGGTTTGGTGAAATTTCACAGAGCCAGAAGGCGGAGGGCTCTGTTTCATCCACATTGGCAAAAGAGCTAGGTGTTAGCATCGTTAGTTGTCTGCATATTAGATACCCAAAAATGTTACAGTTCTGTTTTGCTTTTCTTGTACCTTTCTTGTAACGGTTTTTTGCATAAATTGAGACTTAAGTTTCTAGTCACGCATTTTTAAAAATCGATTTGAATTACCGTATTCATCAATCACTCTTTAAACATTTTCACCCCTAGATTTTGCCTGATGTGAGATATTGTCAGTAAAACTTAATAAAAGTGGAGGTGATGTACGCCAGCTATTTCCCACCATCATTTGACCTGTCGGATTTATCTCTAGCTCGTTGGAGAGCACGCGGTAGAATTCACCCGACGTGTATATACAATACAAGCGTATTTGATTAGTTGACTGACTGCATCTGTTTCTGTTATTTGTTATTGCTCCAAACGATGGCTTACTATTCTATTGAACGTGATCTACATGGCTGACAAAATGCATGCATCCACGAGGATCGCACAGGGGTTTCTGCATGTGCTTTAACTGCCAGCAGCAGCGGTGTATTCGAGAAATAACCCTTTAACGCCTGTCATCAATTTGTCCGTGGTGCGTGATCCGTGTCCACGTCCGTGCATGCGTGAAGTGAACATCCATTCATACGTGAAAACTTGTCCGTGACCACCCACGTTGCTAGCAGAATGCAATTTTCTGCTGGCCCTCTTATACTAACACCACCATTACTTGCTTACACGATGTCGATATTTTGAGCCAGAAGGGCCTGTATAGTAGAGTAGTGGTTCCTGTTTTGTGACTCATTCAAAATGCCGTTTTGCATCGCGGAAGGATATATTGCAAAAAAGTGCCTGAAATACCTTCAATTTTCTTCAACTACACAGATCACAAATTGAGCACATCACCTCACTAACATGGTCTAATCTGCCCCCAAAAGTTTTTCTAGTGTGTTAAATTAGTAGGGTAACCTCCTTCGCTGGGATTCCCCTTGAATTAGCGGTATGCCCCCTTTTGTCTTCACTGCAAAGTCATACATATCACGCATCCGTGTCCGTGAAAAATCGCTCCTCGAGCGATTCCTCACAGACGCGCACACGGACACGGACCCGGCACGGATGAATGAGGAGCGATTTTTCAATCACACGGATGCTTGATATGTATGACTTTGCAGTGAAGACAAAAGGGAGCATACCACTAAGAGATCAGGGAGTTGCTAGAGAAGGAGAAACAACATTCTATAGTCTCTTTGAGACAATGTTCGTTTCCGAAGGTAATCTTGATTTTATCCACCGATTTCGTATATTAATGATTCGATCAAACAGGATTAGTGACCCATTATCGAGATTCCAATAAAGAGACTCATTTCGTACACTCTGCTCATTAACATTTTGTTGCCATCCGTCATGCAAATTGTGATATTTATGTCATTCGTCGCAATCCGAGACACGATGGATCATTTTATTTGAGGACAGCAACAACTTCTCTTCAAAAAAACTTTCAAAATTTTGTTTCTTAATGAAGACAACATTAATATTTACTGAGGAAACTGAGGAAAACGAATAGACTTGAACAATGCTTCGATCCTTGGGGCTCTACTGAAGTATTTAGTTGAAACGTTTCCTTCTAGTCGTTCTATAGAATTTTTATTATAAGCTTCGTCATTGTCGAAAACAAACTTTAAACTCAAAGGATGTACAGACACTGCCTTTGTTTAGAGATAGGAACTTCATATAGACAGTAAGTGAAGAAGATTTAGGGCTGATGGACCCTACTATTGGCTGCCTACAGTCACTAAACACAAACGCTGATCGGATGCGTCTATACAAGAAGTCCGTGGATATGACCAAAATGATATCATCTCACCTGAGACTCTTGCAATACTTTTATTTTGAATTGTGTACTGTCCAATGTTTCGTTTCCATGGAACCGCAGGCAATGAACGACTTACTGGAAGGCAAGAATTTATGGCCCTATTATGAAAGAAATATTCAGACAGTAAAATTATTTGAAACTTTTCACATGATGACTACATGGATTGAGAATTGCTTACAGACACTTACTCATCACCCAGTGAAACCAAAAAATTAGGTAAGGGTCTACGAATGTTCAAATGGTTGTGTTCTTTGACTGACATCAAATTCAAAAACTGCAAAGTAGCTCATATAACACAAAATGCACGAGCCGCGTTGTAATTACACATGACCAAGCAATTTACTTGGATAGTATTTGCACAAAGATAAATTTTAGGCAGCTTAAGGCGGGGGATAGAAATAAGTAGGTGGAGAGAAATGAAGTCTGGGTGATGATTATCTCTCTTTAATTAAGGTAAAGAACAGTGCAAATGTGAATCACAGTTTTAACATATAAAAAATAATCCATGTCTTTTCTCTACCCGTAAATCTATAAAGGTCGATATGTGACCACAAAATACTAGTTTCAAAAACTTTAAAGGTAGTGTGACATGTCCGCAAAATTACCTGACTTTCACATGACAGATATGGAGTGTCGTGAATTTTTCCCAAGCAAAAATAAGTTTTAATTATTTCAATATCTCTTACGGTTCTCCATATATAACTTTTCAAAGTAAGAATGTTTCTGAAGCAACTTGTTGCTTATGCAAAAGTGGTGTAAGATGTTGCACAGTGATGACGTTTCTCTTTTGCTAACCCTATATTAATTACCTCTTAATTAGCCATCAGATAGTTAAATGGTTTGGTAATTTTTTTCTCCCTGTTTATTAAGTAAGCAATTATCCAATTCATATATATATACAACATTTAACTCAAACTCTGTACAATCAGTTTCTGTTAAATAACTTTTCCACAGCGTTAATCACATTGCGTTTCTTTTTGCAGTTATCAGCTTTCAATAAGTACAAATGATTCAAGCATTCGTCAGTTCATAATTAATTACCAGCACTAACAATTTTTACATCATTTAGTGGGTTGTTAGTTGAAGTAATATACAATATTTATAACACTCATTACTTACAATGATGGGTAATTATCAATGGTTATACAGTATCTTAACACATCATTGTAAATTTTGCGAATACTTTTATAACTTTCGACTTGCAATGCAAAATTGAACTTTTGGTAAAATCTCTCTATTTCCAATTTTTCCATTTTACGTAAACAACAGAAAATAAAATGGTTTGGTAATTGATATTTATGACTTTTAAGGACAAATTTTCAACTTCCAAATAAATTCCACAGGAATACTAACGTTAAAACTGTCCTTGAAATGAAGTTTGTAAACACAAAGGATAGCATTAGCTATATATTGCATGTCGCTCTCATGACACCACAGTATTTGCATATTAAGCTCAAATTAATTTTTAAGTTCAATTTAAAAATTGCCATGTAAAATGGTCAATTTTTGAAGGATTTTAATGGAAATCTTAGGTATTCTCTTGGTTTTTAATTAATGCGTTCTACTTCAAATATCCAATTTCGTCATTTTCATGTCACACGACCTTTAAGTCACACTGATTTGCGCTTTCATTCTAGATACTGAGAGATTAAGAATAAACAAGGTAATGTTAGTGTGCACTATGCTGTGTGAAGATACATCCTTTAGAGTGATGCATTCTGCTTTAGCAAGGAAACTGCTTTGCTGCTTTGCCTAGTAATCAAATTTAAGGAATATGCTAATTGTAGAGCTCATAGGCGTAGGAAGGGGGGAGCCTGCTTGCGCCCCCACTTATGGGGGCCGAAACCCCCTTTTTTTTTTCATTTTTCCAAACCTCAAAATATGCAAAATTTCCGGCGCGTCTCAAAATTTAATATGATATTCATTAGTTCTCAATAATAAATCAGTCTGGTAAACTTTTCCGAACTCTGGAAAAGACAAAATCGGTTATTTAACCTGTGTGAAATTACATCATCAAGAGACACAGGCAGCTATATTGCTATTTTTGTAAACTCTTTTATTGAATTTAAAATTTTCTTCAAAGAAAGCTCTTGATTTTGGAATATTTTTTCTTAAATTACACCAAAGTTTGGAAAACTTTTGAAATGTCATCGGAGAGTGTCAGTTCGTAGGCCTTAGATAACATGATTGTGTAGCAACAACGATTCAGTAGTCGTGCAATCATTCTCAGATTTTCCAGCAATATGTGAAGGAAGTGCAGATTCTTCAGTAATCCCCCAAACTCTTTAAATTTTCCTAAAGGAAACCCAGAATCCAAAGCTTTCTGCAATACAAGCTCTATATCTTTATGTATTTGTTTTAAAAGGGCAAAATTTTCGGCGAGCTTCGCGACCCGTAATACGTCCCTGATGCAGTGGTGTTAATAAAACTTGAAGAAAACAATCGGAAAACTTAGCTACTACTCACTAGCCTGATAAATGCAATATCCGGCTGTTTGAGGGGTCGCGATTTTTCATAACTTTCAGTACGCCCCGCGCCAACTAAAGATAGTCTTTCGAGCAAGATTTCATATTCCAGAGAACCATTGGCCTACCCGGCGTACTGGAATGCTCCCCTACTCCCCTATCATCAGATAACGTTCAACCCTGTCAGTTGAATAGTCTTTGCAGATGGATTCTTTAAAATGTTATCAGCGTTCATTGCTGCTTTGCTGTAGGAGGCACGGGGCGATTTTCCCCCGCTCTAAAAAGTGGAAATTTCGGAAATTTGCCTTTAGAGACACCAGTCAACTCCAGTGCAGTTTTCCTAACTTTTCCTTCGTAAAATTTCGAATTCTTCTTAATTAAAGCTCCATATTTATAATTATTAGTTTGAAAAAGGCAAAATTTTCCGCGCGCGAAAATTACAACCCTTAAGATAGTACGATAAGGTGTCGCTCATATAGCAGTCAGTGGAAAACTTGTCCGAGCCGCTACAGTGCCGTTTCTCTAAAGTTTTCTTCATTATAGCTTTTTAATTTTTGAACAATTTGTCTAAAAAAGGCAACAAGATTTCGGGAGCTTTTTGAATGTCGCCGAACAGCCTCACTCCTTAGATAACATTATGTGACAACAACGATCTTCAGTCAACATGCTATCTCAGATATATGTTAATAGGGAACACAGGTTCTTCGATAATCTCCCAATCATTCAAATTTCTTTGCAGGAAACCCTGAATCTGAACTTTTTTGTGAAATAAAAGCTTTTTACCTAAAAGGACCTGAATTTTCGGCGGAAAACACGTTCCTATTACAGTATTGTTCACATTTAAGGAACAAAAAATTACAGATTTTTTTATTTAAAAAATTGTTCTTTTTCGTTAAAAGCGAAAAATTTAACAAAAGGTACGTTTTGGTCAATGGGGTAGTGTAAGGTGCATGGTCCAAAATTGTTCCGACTCCAACTTTCATATTACTTCCTACGCCACTGGAAAATCTCTTTTTGGAAACTTCGAAGAACAAGTTAATATGATAAACAAACATTGATTCAAATTATAATTACCTTGCTCGTAAATGAAGTTCTAACATACATCCACTTCTTTGGTTGTAATGATTGTATTTATCAAATACTTCTTGAAGCAAAAAGATTACTTTTTCAAAGTAGAAAGCTTTAACTTTTATTTGTAATTGAAGAAGTTTCTGAAGCTGTTCTTGCTGGAATAAGTCGACAGACACTTGTTGAGCTCCACTTTCTGACAATACTTCAGGTGTTTGGGTCGGGCATGAAATTTAGACCAATACAAATCTTTTGAAGGTGCTTTTGGTGAAATTGTCTTACATGAAGTTTAAAGCGTTAACTTGATTTCGTATAGGATAAATAATTGGCTCTGTTTGGTTTTTTTCTTCTTTTGTCATTGTTAAGCTATTTGCAATAAATAGCCTATGGTGGAACATTTTTCTTACTTTTAGCATCTAAGGATGTTATCTTTATTACAGCTTTGAATTTGGTAAAAGGTTTTATATAAATTCACCAATTAACTGCAATTTCGGCTGTTGCATGGTACCCAAATCTGGCACGGTACTCAAATCTGATCGTGTGTACTTTAAGTATACTGCGCACTCTTAGTACGTTGGTGAAAAGTAAGCGAGTCACCCAAGGTGCCCGGGATACCATTTCTGGGGAAGGGTCAAAACGTGCCCGTGTGTGTGTGTGTGGGTAGGTGGGGGTTTGTGGTAGTGTGGGTGTGTGTACTTGCGATGACATCTGCAACTCGGTGGGTTGCCCTCTTGTTTCTCTCTATTTGTGCCATATTTAAGTGAAATGACACATTGACGAGATCTACATTTCACTCATCAGTCAATTTTGAAAAGAGAGACATCAGAACCAGGAATAGTTTCTACCGGTATTGGAGTGCCTTGAGCGGACCTTTTCCACTGTGAACAGTTATATCATTTCATTTTGAAAGGGAACTTTACTTCAACCATAGTTATTACACCTTTCCCTGGTTAAGAAACTCCACGAACTGACTGCTAATGTTGAGATTTCGGGTTTCGTCAGTCACGTGACGTTGATAGTACACGAAAGCCTTGTTGATGGACTCTCCATATGTACTGTATATGTGCAAATATGGTAAACTGATTTCTTCGAATGTCTTTTGCGAACAATAATTAAACTGTAATGACTTCAATTAGGGCGTTAATTATTGCGAAAGGTCTGATTAAGATTTCTGTCTTGAATTTGAACGGCCTTAAAGCGAGAACAAATGTACCCAAACTAAAAAGCGGGACAATCGAAGGCTGGGCTAGCATCACAAACTTGGTAAACACACTCAACACTTCCGCGAAATTGCGAAGCATAGTAGCAGTCGCACTGTATAACGTTAAACTGGTTAAATTAAACCATTTTAACATACGAGTGTAACCGTTCATCAGATGGGTGTGTTATATTGCAACTCCTTGATTATACAATATTAATAAGTAACTATGGTTGTTCAAAATTTTAGGGAGCCCACCTAGCGTAATGAAGCAGGTTTACTTCACCTTTACCGCACACTAACTGCGGTATGATAAGTTTGTAGGGCCTACTGAAGGTCCCCAGCGAAGGTCTCCAAACACCAGGTGTCGGAACCGGTATTTTACGCTTAAAAAGAAAAAAAGAAACCCGACATTATAGGATTTCTTCATTTATTCCAAAATCGTAAAAGATTACTAATAAGGAGGCCTCTTGCAGTTCCCTTTTAGCCCTAGTGTCAACTTTAATTGCACTTACCAGCAGAAACAGGACATCACTAAATGGAGCCATATCGCTTCCTATCGATCGTGTGCATCTTCAAAGTCACATGGTGTACTTTTGAAGAGCTCCTCATGCTTTTACGGACAGTTAGGGACGCACATACAGCTTTTACGTCTGTGCATACGCAGTCTACGTAAGGAGTTTCCCAACCAGGGAAAGGTATAATAACTGTGCTTCAACTCTACGTTAACAAAAGACAGTGATGGATACTGGGTCATATCCACCTTTTCAGATCTTTGTTCGATTAGAAAAATTTATGAAGAACATCCGAATGCAAGTCAGCTGAAGGACAAGTTTTCTAAAAATACTCATAACATTAAACCTGAACGATAAGTGGAATTGTGTTTTCAAAATAGTACCTGTTGAAGTAAGCAAACTGCCCTTTCATGATAAATTTAACATACTTACCGGGCAACAGATTTTTCAAAGTATTGCTTCGCTCGAAGTTTCACATTTCCTTGTTCTGAAATACAAATGAAAATGAGTTTATTAAAGCAAAATGAACTGTATTATTCCCTTAATGTTTCTCATTGTTTAGTATTCGAGTCGTGTTATTACTCCAAAACATAAGGTCACTGCTTTAATAAATGTGGGTTATTTGTTTAAGGATGAAAATAGTGTTTCCAACATGGAAGTTACCTTCCGGTTTCTTCCTGCACATGACTCTACAAGCTAGCTCTATCTATCTGTCTGTCTGTCTGTCTATATATATATATATATATATATATATATATATATATATAGATATAGATATATATATATATATATATATATAATATATATATATATATATATATATATATATATATATATATATATATATATATATATATATATATATATATATATATATATATATATATATATATATATATATATACATATATATATATATATATATATATATATAAAATATATAGATGAATGAGAGGCTTGGATAACAACGATATTCCGGTGTATGCCCAGGATCCAGAGGATTCTCAGAATTCTAGTTAAAAATTATTTAAAATTGAAAATGAAAGTTAAAACTAAAATTGCAGTCTATGTCTTCCCTTACTTTCAACCAGTTGATATCACGAGGAGTTGGGCAAAACGAAGGGCCCCTGGATAATAGATTGGTAGCTGCTGTACTACATCCAGTATTACACAGATTGACCGGGGCATGTTGCGGCTGGTGGTTGGGTAATGATTCCGGTACAAGATTACGCTTCTTTTTTTTTTTTTTTACTACTGATTTTCTTAATAAACTTCAGAAGTTTAGTCGTACCCCTTTTCCTCCTTCCACTTTACTGGTTTCTTGGGACGTTACTGCTATGTTTCCCAACATAGACAATATGTTAGGGTTAAAAGCCGTAAAGGAAGCATTGACCAATAGAACATCTGACTTACCCTGCAACGACTGTATTGTTGAAGCAGTTGAAATTTGTTTAAAATACAATAACTCTAGTTTCAAAGGTAATATTTTTTTACAAATCCATGGCACCGCTATGGGACCCAAGAATGCATGCAGTTATGCCGACATAGCCATGAGTTACATAGACAAAGTAGCTACTACAGAGGGCCCATTTAAACCACAAAATTGGTGGCGTTTAAGGGACGACATTTTTGAGCTGTGGCCCCACGGTCTTGACGCTTTGCAGGAATTTACCACATTTATTAACTCTATATACCCCACTATCAATTTTGTAGTTAGGTTCTCAGAATCTAAGCTCGAATTTCTGGATGTTTTGGTTATGTTAAATAATGGTATTATTTCCACGGACGTGTTCTCTAAACCTACGGACGGTCATCTTTATTTATTACCATCTAGCTCTCATCCTAAACATCAGGTGAAGAGCATACCGTACAGCATTGCATTGAGGCTGAAACGTATTTGTTCCACCCCTGAATTATTACGCAATCGTTTTATTGAATATAAGAATTATTTAATAGCTAGAGGCTATGAACCCCAGCTGGTAGAGGACCAATTCCACAAGGCGAGCATATTACCAAGACCTGCCTTACTTAATCCTGTCAAAAAGAATAACTCTAGTCGAAAATACCCTCTAGTCCTCGATTTCAATCCAGCATTACCGAATGCTCATTCTATTATACGGAAACATATCCACATTCTTCATAGTTCGCCCCTTATGACCAACATTTTCCCACACAATTCAATCTTTACTGCATATAGAAGAGGTAAATCCCTTAAGGATTTACTGAAGAAATCGCAACCGCCTTATCGTACTAATAGAGGGGGCACTATTTCCAAACTGGGGTGTTTTAAATGTGAACGGAAGAAATGTGACCTTTGCACCAACTTTCTCACGCAAAGTTCTACCTTTCATAGTTGTGTCACTAAGAAAACTTACGCTATTAAGAGTTTTGTTTCCTGTACAAGTGCTTGCGTAATTTATGCAGCAACTTGTTTTAAATGTAATTTGCAATATGTTGGGTCTACCTCTACGGAATTTAAAGTAAGGTTTAGAAATCACAAATCCGATCTTCTCAATAATCGGGGTAGATGTGAATTAGCAGTCCATTATAATGCTTCTCCCCATCAGCTGTCGGACATCAAGTTTATAATTATTGAACAGACTTACAGTAAGTCTAATATTGATACCGTCCTCACCAAAAGAGAGGGTTATTGGCTTGCCCAATTGTATACCTTATTTCCATTGGGTCTCAATAAAAGAAAGGAATTTAACTCATCTAAAAGAATCAGCTACCTACGGTAAAGCCCAGATTCAATTTTTCCCGGTTGTTTCCATATTTAATGTTCTTGCCTAACACTCCTTCCAGGCCCCTTTTATCTACCATCAGTTTTTACCTTTCTGGAGGATTCTCACTGCTCCTGTGCAGCAATTTTACAGCTGGTTTTAAGCTTCTTATCATTTTTTCTCTTTTTACTTTTTGTTGTTTATTCTCCAGGGATTTTAAGCTTTATTCTTAACAGGGCTAAGGTTGTGTTGGTTGCTTTTAGCCTTTGTTCGTTTTGCTGGTCTGGTAGTAATTTTATTTGAACGCATTTTATTTCGCTTCATTCGAGCCGAGGAAGGCTGAATAAAATAGCCGAAAGCTTCTCGAATCACGGTGTCTTTTTATCATTGTATGTGCAGTTGCAATTCTAGTTTTAACTTTCATTTTCAATTTTAAATATATATATATATATATATATATATATATATACATATATATATATATATATATATATATATATGTATATATATATATATATATATATATATATATATATATATATATATATATATATATATATATAGTTTTTCTACTCGTGACATTGAAGTGTTTACAACGAAAGTTGAATCTGTCTGTGATTTTATTCGAACTTGCACATCTCGGTAGGGAGAATGCTACAGCAACAACGACGGTAAGAAAAATAAACACAGACGCGAAAATGTAAGACTTTCGCTGTGAAAAACCTTGATATTGGAAAAAGAAGACGCATTTCAAATGAGATGTAATAAATTCCTTTGGTCGGAAAGAAACTGACAGGAAAGCGTTACTTCCAAACCATACGTATGTGACATTCTTAAACTTAGTTTCTCGATTTTAATGTTGTTTTATCTGCCCAACTTTATAAAATCCAACCATATGGTGCGAATGTTACGTTTCAATACAATGTTACGCAAGATTGTGTTTATTACATAGAATCACATACAGAAATTTAACGTAGCGTTTATTTTGACATATGCATTATATTCATAAACATGCCTGTACATTTTCATGCAGGACAAACATATACGTTCCACACTGTATAACCTACATAACATTCTCTTTCTAAGAAAATCAAACGTATATATAGTATTAATAAACATACATACAATGACATAAGTGATTAATGCAAAATTTAAAGTTGGAGGTCATACAAATTAATGCATTGCAAGAGACTTTGTCGCAATGCTTTATATTTGTGCCTGTGATATTTTGTAAAAGTATCTTTCAAGCATTGTACAGTTTTTAACTTTTAAAAATGAACTTTATGAACCAACGACTGAAAAAAGAAAAAACAGAAAAAGAAAAACAAACAAAATAGAAAAAAAAACAAGAAAAGCAAACTTGATATTGCATTGCCAAAATGGCATTGGATGCCAATGACCCTCGCCACCAAAGATTCTACCCAGAGGTAAATTAATTTGGGTATGTTAAAAATATGCCTTTCTCCCTGATAGAATTTATGTTAAAATCTGACTTTAAGTTTCTAACCACAATGAAAACAACAAGTTTTGTTTTCTTTTGGGGGATTCGTTACCATAATTGTTTTCATTATTGGAACATTCAGTGCAACCGGTAATCTCAAAAGTGGTTCAAGCTCACTGTGAACCTAACAATTAACGGCAGCTGTATAGAAATTTATAGCAGACTTTTCGCAAGTGCATTGGAAATCCTTATTATGCTCACTCCAATCTGCTTTAAAATGCATCTTAGATATCAAAGAAGAGAAATTTTCATGGAACATAAATCCGTGTAAGTCCGCTGTCTAATCATTAGCCATATGGACTGGAGTAATCCATTCTGGAAAAGGCCCTGCTAATGTTTTGGAAGTCACGTAACAACTGAGAGTGTATCTGCTTCAAGCGACGATCGCCACTTCATCCCAGTTGTTGCCCTTTTAGCGGTTGCCATACCTGGAAACATGTACTTTAATAACAGGTTCTGAAAATGAAGCACCGTGCACAACTAAGGCAATGAATTTGTCACTCAGTTGTATTAAGACGGCTTGTTTGGTCTAACGGCAATGCATCCGCTTCTCGCGCGGAAGGCCTGGTTCGATTTCCAGGTCGAATCATACCAAAGACTCTAAAAAGAAACCTACTGCCGTTGTGCGTGATGCCTCGCATAGCAATGGGGTAGGTAAAACAAACCAGTGAGCTACAACTGGAAAAGGCCGTGGCTGGCTAGACTTGCACCAATAGGTTGGAATCTGGCCCTAAAAATCCATCTAACGAACTAAATAACTAACTCAGTTGTATCTCTTCTGATAAGGTAATGTTGGCACGCTGCAATGTTATTGACAATTTTTATTGCTAAGTATAGCGTTCCTTTAACCTGATTATCAACTTTACATGAACTAAGTTATGAGTTTTTGTAGCTTGGTTATTTGATATAAAGTTGATTTGTTTTGCCTTGTATGGCGCGAGAAAAAGTAATTTATTATGAAAAGCCTAATTGTTTCAAGTTTTTTAAAGATACGTGTATTTTACTGGATTTTTTTTATTATTGCAAGGTTAATATACCCCCTAAATGGAAATTTACATTTTAAAGTGCAATGAAAATACTTTAATATATGACAAACTTTAAAATATATGACCATCTTCGAAATATACGACAATCTAGTACTTCACAATATTTTTAAATATATGGCAACCTAAATTATATGACCATAATTTTCAAATATGTTAACCTTTGAGATACATAACACAGTTTAAATGCATTACAATCTTTCAACAATATCACAATCTTTAAACTATGTTACAACCTTTTAAATGTATTTCAACCTTTAATATATATTACAGTCTTTGAAATATACTACAATCTTTCCAATATAATACAACCTTTCCAATAATACAACCTTTCAAATATGTTACAATCTTTAAAATATGCTACAATCTCAAAAATATATTTCAACACTTTCCTTTTATATATTACAATCTTTCAAAAATAATAAAATCTTTAAAATATGTTACAATCTTTAAAATATATTACAATCTTTCAAATATATGACAATCGATTTGGCCAAAAATCTGGCAGTCCTGTGTTATATTACAATATTTTTATAATATGACAAGCTTTTTCGGCCAAATATGTGAAATAAAACTGTCAAACTCCGTACAAGTCTACGTTGCAAAGATGGAGCAACAAAATTTCGTTGGCTGCTAAGTGGAAAACATCCCGGCCAAAGGGGTTAAAAGTGTGTGTAATAAACGTCATCTTTTCCGTTGACCAGGTTTCTATTTGACAAGCTTTTATTTATACAACAAGCTTCGTGAATTTAGACATAGGGTATTCCTTGCGTGCAAAGAAATGCATGTACGTGCGTATAAGCGTACTTACGGCACGGTTCCTACAGTGCGTTGGTGCAGTTTGCGTTGACCAATACTGCGCCTAGAAGAGAGGAAACATGTCTCAATGCACAAATTCAACGGTCTCGTCACTCACGATAAACCCGTCTTTCTCTGCAGGGTTACGACAATAACAACTCCTGGTTGCTGCTAATACTATACAAGCAACTCCGTGTGCAATAGATAGCTTACCAGACTTCCAGTCTTCTTTCGTAGGCCATACATGGCCGGCTCTTGCAGGCTAGGGTTGTGTGTTCGTCATGTACTAAGCCACGATACACTGTTTTTGGTGTTACCGTATGTAGTCTGGTCGAGTGAGTAGACCATGTAACGAGCATTCAGTCCTAGGTTGTCTGAAAAATGGTCTTAGGACCTTGAAGTTGAATTGTCCAATAGTGGGCGTAGCTCGGAGTACTTTTTGGTTTCGCCGAGCGGCTCTTCGCCAGAGAGCGATGAGGAATTTAGAAAAAGTCTTGCAACTTTGACACCTGTTTGAAATGTCGAATTTTTAAGTTGCATGATTGTAAGAAAGGTATACATTTTGAGATATTTAACGTATCCGAGCAGTTATGAAAAGTTCAAACCTACGGGTCTTTCATGGGCATCGAGGACCATGGACGTAGCCCATAAACCCAGAATGATAGTACATTTTGACTCCTTTTCTAACGACGTTCAATATCTGCACTAAACGTAAGTTACAAATGTCAGTCACTCTTACACCGTCCCAGTAATTCAATGATAAGTATCAAACGCTTCCCCTGATATTAGGGAATTATTAATTAATTATTTGTAATTATTATTACATTGCAACATTCATCTTTCATGGACAGTGGCGGCACAAACATTTCAAAGGTGTGTAGGAAAATGCAGGGCACAAGAAACTGGGTCAAACAGACCTGGATGGCCTGGTACAGTGGTAGGCCTAGCCTTGACTTGAGTGTCCTAAATTGGGCCGATGATTAGATGAAATGTGCAGAAAAGTCAACAAACCGGTTCCAGGGCAGTATAGAAGGGAAAACAAGGAGGAAAACTGTCCCTGAGATTTCCAATTCCTGCGGACATCAAGAGCTAAAACTTGTGGTGCTTTGCATAGGCAGTGTTTGTTAAACTATCCCCTTAGAGTTTTTCTCAAGTAATGACACTGTGTTCGTGCTCTAATCCCACCCAATCAGTGAGGCCAATCTAGGTAAGAGTGTTGCCCAGTGACCGCAGGAATCGGACCAAAGTATCTGTCAGTGACTGTCAGAAAACATGTATGAAACACAAATCAAAAAAAGAAAAAGAGCTATCTGGATGAAAAAGTGCACGTACAAATCGAACATGGTCGGAAAAAAGGGGAAAAAAGTAGACAAAAACCAGGTAAGGAAAAAATAATAATTAGGGCTACACAGTAAAAAATGAGCACGAACGTTTAAGTGTAAAAGGAGTAAAAACTGGCTCAAAAAGGGGTGAATATTACAAAAGGTCAATTCTAACGTTAAGGCCGTGTGGAGCGAGAATACCTAGCCTCATGATCAGTCGGTTTTCAGCACTAACACGGTCACGATCGGAGCCTCGGCACATTACAGCTGCCGTAACAGTTAAATGCTCTGTACACTAAGGTGAAGGGGGATTAAAATGTGCAGCCACCGGGTATCCATGGAGATTCTGTTTGGTGGACCTAAGGTGTTCGGTAACATCACGACACGGCTGGTACCTTTCCATGTAACCTCGGGCGGTTACATGGAAAGGTACCAGCCGTGTCGTCGAAAGAAGTTTGTGGGTGGGAAGCCAGAACTAAACGGTTTGCTAAATTTTTCTCAACTCTAAAAGTAGTGATGGAGGGTTCCGGGAAAACATCACGGGTTGAGGGGTCCTGTCGGAGCAACTCTACATTTTTGTGTATATATATATATATATATATATATATATATATATATATATATATATATATATATATATATATATATATATATATATATATATATATATATATATATATATATATATATATATATATATATATATATATATATATATATATATATATATATATATATATATATATATATATATATATATATATATATATATATATATATATATATATATATATATATATATATATATATATATATATATATATATATATATATATATATATATATATATATATATATATATATACATCCCGGTGGAGTCAACATCGTTTTTTCACCTCAGCCAGATTTTCCAGCTTTACCAACTTGATTTATATATTCCACGCAGTTGTCGTCAGCGTTTATTTTCACTTCATCTCTGCTTTCACAGGTTCCTGTATCTCTTCGGAGATCCGCTGGCGAATAAACAATTGTGTTCAGCTGGATGGCATCAACTTTGATCTTTGGTTAGGGCTTGCGTCAAACGAGAACTAGTGCTGTTCCAAAAAATTAGGCGCCTGCTCAGGAGGTGAATTGCGAGTTGCTTCATCTGTTATTTGAACAAAGGCCAAACCAACTTGGCTTCATGGCTCAGTGGTTAGAGCGTCCGCACTAGAAAGCGGGAGGTCCCGAGTTCGAATCCCGGTGGAGTCAACATCGTTTTTTCACCTCAGCCAGATTTTCCAGCTTTACCAATTTGATTTATATATATATATATATATATATATATATATATATATATATATATATATATATATATATATATATATATATATATATATATATATATATATATATATATATATATATATATATATATATATATATATATATATATATATATATATATATATATATATATATATATATATATTTCACTAATTCGGCACTTAGGGGGAAAGTTGTTGTTGAAAAGTCGACCTTAAGGGGAAAGATTTTTTGGGGCGAAATATAAGTTTCGCCGTAACGTTTCTACACACCTTTTCTATAAGAATACGTAAACGGACAAGAGCGCCCTCCTAGATTTACAAAGTAGATACAATTACTTCAAAGTTGTCAAATTTACGGACACCTAGCTTTTAACACGAACGGATGGTTGGCCATTGAAATATCGTTGTTTATATTTTTTGACGTTAGGGCGAACACTTTTTCTTATGTATTTCATTGTTATTTTTTCGCCCTATGTACGCGCAGATATAACAATTTCCCCCTAAGGTGGGAATTAGCGTTATATATATATATATATGTATATATATATATATATAAACATGACGGAGAAACTGTAAAACAACGGTGCTACAGAATTGAAAGGCTGGATCTCCGAGGAGATACAAATAGCGGAAGGCTAGAATTTAGATAAATTAAACAGCCAAAAGGTTTGAAGTAGAGCCTTCGAGGAATACTACCTCTCTTTCAATACTTGGTCAGAGAATGACAAGGAGTGAGAAATTTTGGAAGCTTTTTGAAGCTAACATATGGGGTACGTTATACACCTAATTACTTCAATGTTGGCCAAATTCCAGACGCAAATCTGTTAACACGTACAACTAATGGACTATTGAATTGTACATTTATATGTTTTTCCTTAAATTCGAAATATACAGTTACTTATTTTATTTCATTTCCCCTAAACGTATAAAGATTTACAATATATATATATATATATATATATATATATATATATATATATATATATATATATATATATATATATATATATACCACTAGATTGAACATAAGGGGGAAATTTGTATATATTGATACGTTTAGGCGAAATGAAAAACAATAAAATACATAACTGTACATTTCACCTTTAAGGAAAACATATACATGTACGTAAATTCAATAGTCCATAAGTTGTACGTGTTAACAGATAGGCGTCCGTAATTTGGTCAACATTGAACTAATTAGGTATATTACGTACCCCCATATGTATTTCACTATACATTAACGTATTCCCATTAAAACAGTGTGTGAAAACATAAAGGGGAACGTAGATTTTCCCCCTAAAGTTGATATTTTGCCCAAAAATTTCCCCTTATTCCACAATTAGGTATATATATATGTATATATATATATATATATATATATATATATATATATATATATATATATATATATATATATATATATATATATATATATATATATATATATATATATATATATATATATATATATTGTATCAACTTGGCTTCATGGCTCAGTGGTTAGAGCGTCCGCACTAGAAAGCGGGAGGTCCCGAGTTCGAATCCCGGCGAAGTCAACATCGTTTTTTCACCTCAGCCAGATTTTCCAGCTTTACCAATTTAAATATATATATATACACATATACACACACACACACACATATATATATATATATAAATATATATATATATATATATATATTGAGTTGTCTAAACACGTTTCTGAGGAAGGGGCCGGTGGTCCTGAAAGCTAAATATATGCTCTTGTTTTACCAGTTTTTACTATTTGTTTTATGTTTTTACTGGTGTGGTGCTTTTCCATTTGGTTTATATATATATATATATATATATATATATATACAGACCTTTCTTTAATCTTTTATTTCTCTGTACTTTTCTTCTGCAAATTAACACCGATTTCAGTTCTTTTTATAGTGTAGATATTGAAACCTGTACATTGTAAAGAATCAGTGTGCTATTTTAGAGGGAAAAATCCATGAATTGTATCAATTGTAATAAAAGTAGCTCAACCATTCAGTCTTACCAATATACCCAATTAAAACCTGTCAAAGTGTAATGGGATGTAATGAAAAGGAAAGGGAGGCGTGGAGGGGGGGGGGAGGATGCCATACGACTTTATTAGAACAATCACGTTCTATTTACAGCGACGTTAGGCAGGGTTGTAGTGTTTTGTACTATTCGATTGCAGGTTTGGTGGAGTGGTGTACTGAAACAATTACAACATTAGCTACTCTCAAATAGAATCTAGTGCAACGTTTAGAATGTCTACTTTATTCTGCCTTTCTCGGGGCGTTACTCAAAGGTGTATTTTCATATGGCGCTTACCTTCATAAGAAAAAAAAAAAAAAAGAAAGAAAAAAAAAACCGCTCCGGATTTCAAGTGCCAACCTCAGTCATGATTTTCGCTTGCAAATCTTAAACTGCCGACCTCTTTTTCATTTAAACACTTTTTCTTCAATGTTGCAGAAACCGAGTCGTTTGTTGATTTACAAATTTTATGATCTATTATTCTTTTAAAATTAAAATAATAATAATATTAGGACATGTCAACACAGAAGGGGTAAATATGTATAGTATAAATTTGGAGATACACTGTTAGAAATTTCTCTGTAAAATTTACATAATTTTTATGGCAAATTTTTTTCCAACCAAATAATGTTTTTTTTACAGCCAGACTGTAATCATGAAAAAACATTAAGTGTTTGTTTTTTCTTTACAGTTTTTGCATGTAAATTAGTTTACAAATGTCTACTGTAAAATCGAATTACAGAATTGTTCTGTTTTTTTTTACCTTAATTTTATGTGAATTTACAGCCTACTGTTTTCATTCTCGGCGTTTTAATATTTATTATACCGTAATATCGCCTTTTTCCTTTCATATGTTATTACGTAACATACACTTCACCATTACGTAGATCAGGTATTTGCTTATCAACGTAATGTGTCGTTACGAAGTTATTTTCAATCAAAACACAATGAGGATACTTTGTTATCACATTGTTGTCCAGTAGACTGCTATCCCTAGGAACTTTGTAATTGGAAAGTCACATTTTTGGTACAATATAATAATTGTTTTTAAAATAAATATGACAAAGAATGCAAATACATTGATTGCAAACATTTCCAGACAAAGTAAACAATAAGTTTATCACTTCCTGATTAAAAAAAGCCAAAAAAGATATTATTCAAAGCAACAGCAATCCTTTTGTTACGAAAATGCCTACAAAATAAGCTCCATCCATTTATGCAAAATGAGATTTACGTCATAAAGTGGTCAATTTACACACTCTTTCAAGTAAATTTGTGAAACGTTTTTAATTCGATCAAGTGCATGAGCGCCTGTGGCGATGAGTTGACATCAGTATACCAATCGTCAGTATAATAAATGTAAGTTAATTTTCAAATAGGGCCATAAATTTGCCAAAAATGTTTTCTTTTTTAACTGAAACTTCGCAGATTGATGCATGTTATATATTAAAAATTTTCTGGCTATTTCTTATTTGTTTGTTTGTTTGGGCTTATTTTTGTTTCTTTTTCAGCGTAAAAACAAAATGAATGTTTGTTAAATGACAGTATATTTATGTGAAATCAGAAAAATACAAAATACTGTTAAAATTTCTGTACATTTACAGAAAAAGTTTTACAAAGCAGTAAAATTTGGTTAAAGAAGCAGACAGAAATGGTTTTTCAAATAAACAGAAAATACATGTTAAACAACCTTTTTTTATTGTAGAAATACAAAGTGTCTGTAAAGATACAGAAAATCTCTATTAAAAGTAAAATACAAAAAGTTTAAGTTAAAAAAAGTCTGTAAATTTACAGAAATTTTTAACAGTGTAATTGCCAGAGGGGAACAATATTGAGCCTTATATTATTCTTAAAATCTATAGGAACGATCTTCACATGAAGTATACTTATCTTAAACAACTGGAGTTTGTTGGACAAAACTTTTTGTGATAATTGTTTTTTGTTTTTTGTTTTTTGTCTAGTTTGTTTTTCTTGCCATTGTATTCTTCTTCAAAGTATCTTATTTTATGACATCAATATTGCTTCCCAAAATTTATTCTAGTAAAAGTCACATCTGAAGAGAAAAAATGTTGTCACATGACTCTCAACAGCCAATCATGAAACAGGACATTCTACTGCACTACTTCAAGTTGGGATGACTGCTCTTACCCTTTAAGTTTTGAGATACAAATAGTGCAATTTAATTTTGCAATTTTGATATGTGCAATTGCTTCAAAAGGTATAACCTTTAAACTACAACCTGAACTATGACAATGAATATGCCGAGGAGCGGGTGCGTTCTAGGAGTTTAAACAGTTCCCTCATGGGCAAAGCCAGAAACAAAATGATTGCATCAAACACCGATGACTTAGGGAACAATGTCCTAAATTTTCTGCTACCAACCGAGTTTTATCCTCTTATATGCATTCGGTCGAAGTTGATGGAGCGCTCAGTTCACGACAACAAAAAAAGGGGTCTCTGCGACGGGGGATACGCGCGATTTCACAAGGAATATAAACCAAAATTTTTATTTTGCACTATTAAGTTTGCCGGTAACAACAATAGGTGAACCACAAGTGATCTTCCGTGCTGTATTGCAGACACTATCAGCTATTCTTCCTGAACAATAACCAGCGTACAGGGTGGAGAGAAGCATAACGTCAGTGTAACATATAACAATCGGTGTATTGCCAAAAAGAGCAAAAAAAAAAAAAATACCAAAAAATCTTTTCAAAGTTTTCCTTTCTGAGAGTATTTGACTGTAAAAACGGGTGGTCCATTTTCATCACTTTCTTTTCTTTTTTTTTCTTTTTTTTTATCACTTTCATTTCATTGTAGAATAAAGTTTTATGAGTGTTACGTTTCATCAAATTTTACAGCATCATCACTATCAAAGATCTGTTTTTCGCTAAAGATGAGGGAACTCTTCCCCCTAGATTTCACGCCGACCAAACGCAATGCGGTTCACTTGCTCAATATGTAACATATGTGTATCTACTCTGTTAGCTGTTAAACTTTTAACATCTTGAAATATCATGTCACTCACTGAAGTACCAGAAACTTTATCGATTGTTCAGTGTAACAAATGTCCTCTTAAGAAATACAATCTCGACAAACCTTTTGTTTTTGTTTGCACTTAACTTTCACATAATCTACTGTAAATATGTTAATATGTTTGTTATTTTAAACACTCGAGCATTGAAACAAATAAATGAAATGAAATGAAACGAAACACAAGCATACATCCACACCTTCGCCCACTCAATATTTTATTGAAACATGAGGACAGTTCGCAGTAAGGCTAACATCGAAAATTCCTTGTTGTTGGAAGAGCGCACGGAGCAGCCGAATTTCCGAAGAGAGGGGTAAAGGGGGTTGGGGGCATTTACCCCAATCATAACCTTTGTCCGAGTTGCCCCTTCTCAGCTCCCAAAGTACAGTGGCCTGAAGGGAGGTTTCAGGCGAAGAAATGAACGAATAATCCTTTAAACAGGTTAAACCATCACCACATATTTTAAAGTAAACTATAACATACACCATTTATTTTAACTTACTCTCTTTGGAACGTTCTTCCTTAGACAAAGCTTGCGTAGCTGCTATTTCTACGCTACTCACTTTCAGACATAAAACTCTACACGCTGCACCGTCATCACCCATTAGCCTTTGCTTCAGTTGATTATTTATATTATTCCTGCCCTCAGAATCGTATCCGCTAAATTACGCTAATAACACCTACTCAGTCATTGATTATTGCTTGCTTGTGATTGCGTTTTCACTACAAAAAATTGAACGCGAGGGATGTATGTTAAACTTTCCTTCAAGAAAATTTGCCAGGTACACTATCTTATGCACATATATGACGACATTATATTTTCTTTTAAAACTTTTATTTTATCTGTTTCTCTATTCTGTGGAGCCGCACATGTAACAGATGGATTCTAAGCCAGAAAATATATATACCTATCATGTGGCCTTATTTTTGACCCAGAGTTATGCTAAAACCTTTGAGTTTTAGTGGAATTCGCCTCTTGGATCCCACCAAGGCTGTAAGGAGAGTCTGTGATCCTCACTCACAAAGACTAAAGCATCGCACTCGATTTGACACTTTGCGAGAAATTGTTTTTCTCCAAACAATTTTCGTGTCCTGCATTTGCCACATACCCTCCTTTTGAAAGCCTGGTACCGCTACTGTGCCTATCCCTCGACTTCGCATAATGTAAATTCGCACCCACTGACACTTACACATACACTCTCTCATAGGTGCATATCATCTTTGCTACCGACTGGAGATTTAAACTAGATTTGCTACCGTCTGAGATCAAGATGTTATTAATGACGCTGACTTCTCAGTATTGTTGTAAAACATTTCCATTGTTCACAATGAAGCAGTTTCTTTTGACCCTTAGCTTGACAAAAAATTACTTTGGGAAAACTTCGGAGATGCCGTAACGCTTTGAATCTCTTTGTTTGAAGGCTGCTTTTTGAATAGAGTAGCAATTCAGAACATTGTTATAAACATTACGAAAACCATAAGACTATTGAGTATATACAACTCATGTTTGCCGATGCTTTGTGCTGATAGAAAATTAACAAATATATTAAGGCGAGACACTACATAAATAGATATCTTTTAGCCACTCAGACAATTTGACGACCTTAATATGATCCATGAGATTGAAACAGGAGATAGAAGTTGGCAAGCTCAGCTTTCTCCAACAGAGGCAATACTTCTTACCGTCTATAATAATGTCACCTTTTTAAAATGGTCTTTACACATGCATATCTACTAAACGTAACCCAGCGACTCATTTTGTCACAATGGCAATTAAAATAGTTTTCGAATAACCCGTGATCAAATTTGCTTGACACTCGCAATACAAATTGTAAGGCCAATGATGAGTAACTTCGCCAATGGATCTTCATTTGTTAACCAGATTTCAATAAAATACCTAACCGTGACTTTACTAAACCGCCAAAATAGTTACTTATACAATACTTCTACAATACGTTAATTTACACTCTAAAAGGGAAACAGTTACGAAGAACCTTGCATAATGCTTGGGTGTTGCCCTTCTCTCAAGAGGAAAGATGATATAAAGAAGTCTAGTGCAAGCCGTGCCATAGCAATGGTTTTTCTTTATAACAACGGTACACCAAAAAGGCTCACCGCATATGATGATGTTCTTAAAATAAACGTCCGTGTACTACAATTACACGTTTATGTAAAAAAATTAAACCATGATGTACTAACTTCATACGATCACGCTGTAAACTTACAGCATTATATACAAAAACCATAAGCCCATCTTGTTAAACGTTAGTATAAGCATGTTAAACAACACTTCGTACATCTAAAAACCAATGTATTACAAGAAAAACGTATGATCATCATGTTATTATTGCCCCTTTTGCATGTCATACTGCGTTAGCCATTTGGCGTGCATGAAGTCTGCCGACGAAAGGCGCACCGACATACGTTGGTCATCAAAATACGTGTAATGTGGTAAAAATACCGTTCATGTACCGACTGCTTACGATTAAGTATTGATGGCTAACGTTCCTTTTTTTATTCCTTACGATAACGTAATGACTGCGTACGTTCATGTACTGAAAGCATATCTACATCTACTCAATTGTACCGGTTCATGTTTGAAGGGATGCAAGTGGTTATCGAATGGCAATAGGCCCATTGTAACAAGAAGGGTCAAACATTTAATATTGAAGCTACGACTTGTGGAAGGTTGATCCAATTGGACATTTCGATGATACGTTGCATTTAACCCAGTAAAGAAAACAAACAGTTTTCCGCGACATTAGAAAGCCCAAGGATCTGACAGCAAAATTTTTAAGCCTGTTTATAGACAAACTCACTTCAGGGACCTGAAGTAAGGAATCATCATTGAGTCTATCCAATTTAAGTAGACATTAACTAGGCATGATAAGTTGGGCTAGCAATGGTCAGAATTGATTGCAGAATTTGAAAGTTCATAACCTAGGGCACCAATTTGGGTTAGACTAGCTAGGTTAAGTAAATTGGAAAATTACGACCCCGTTTCCAACCAGTTTGTTCAAGTCGAGAAAAACATCAAGCATCAAACATCACAAGACATAGTGAAGTCACAGTGGATTACCGCTGCGTTCTTATTTATTGGCGCCACAAAAACGAAATAAACCAACTGATTTAAAAATCCATACATCCGAACTATTTTAGATCCTTGGAGGCCTGGACCCATATGGGAATCATTTGGCGGAAACCCGGGCCACTGCTTGTCTTTGTGACGTGGTTGGCCAATATTGGTACCATATAGGATAATATTTGGTCACTATATTTTACCCACAAACAATTTGGCCATATATACCACATAGGCCTCTTCCATATGGGTCATTTTGAAAAGTTCCATGTCTGTCTCTTATGGATATTAGGTGGAAATTTACATCAACCTCACTTACGGTAGACCTAGGATATTTGTAACTTTAAAGTAGCCTATTTAAGAATACAGCCTACGATGGACCAATTTCCCAATTATACTAAATGAAAAATTGGGAAAATTAAGTTAGCCCTAGAAACTGAAAGTGGGCCCAGAGCCCTCTATTGGGACATTCAAAGTAAATGTATGATCCTTGACACTAAGTTGAAAGTGAAAATAGTTTCATATCTTTAATCATATGTTTTACACCCTGCATGGTACACTTGGCAATACCCAAGGATTTGCGGGACCTGGATCCAGGGACCTTTAATAGTAAGGCTATACGGTTTTCCAAACCCATTATTATACTATATCTGAAGAATGACAAGTAATAAGTGATCACTGAGGGTGACTCCAACTAGTCTTGCAGTGCTCTGTGGTTTTTTGCAAACATCGGGGCGCTAGGCCCTGAACCGTCAATTGCAATCAGTTGTGGGCGTTGATGTCTGGCCGATGGTATGTCCAGGTGATGTCTACCTGTAGTGAAAAGACTAAATAATGATTCCAAAAATAAGTGTATCATTCTCTATTTTTTGTACATGAACGAGTTATTTAAGTACATGGACGTGTATTTTTAGAATATCATTTTTTGCGGTCAACCTGTAGGCAAGCCACATGTAACCACTTGGATGTGAAACAAAAAAATCGCCGATAGAAACATAGAGACAACGAGAAGACCGTTTTATCAATTCGTTAATACATGGAAGAGGTTACAACATTTCCTACAAGAGTTCGTAGTGAAATTTTAATTGTACATTTAGCTTCCTGGCTGGTCGGAACTAAACCTTCTTCACAACTTGAAAAGGTGAGTTAACTACCTTGTATCAGTGAATCAGTAGCCTAATCAAAACATACTGTTAAGTGGTAAAGAATGCAATTTGAATTGCTTTTATAGTGGCGAAAATTTCAAATTTCAGGATGCTGACAAGGCTGTAACGCAGAGTTGAGGGAGTCCATTAACTCAAAATTATAAACTTAGATCATCGGCATCTTCAACAATTTTCAGACTAAGTTCAATCGGAAAATTAAATGAAGTTCACCACACGTTCAAAATCTGGACCTGTGTTAAGAAACCGTACGAAACATTACCTGACGCAACTAAAATACGAGAAACGTAATCATTTCTCTTTCCATATGCTACCCAGGGCTTTCTTGGGCCTTGTTTTACCGTGCGACGTTACATTTCTTGAAGACTTTGGCTGACACGCATTTCACCTTCTGGCTTATTTCTCCTACCGTTCATTGTCAACAATTCGGTCGCATAACTTAGAAGAGGACTTGTTTCAATGTAGCAGTATATAATTGCTGTTACGTAAAACCTTTGTCTCAGACAAACTTTCTGTCATACTGGTTATTGTCTCCTTCTTCCTCTCCATTTGCAATGTTTCTGTTTAATTCAGGCGATGAGATACTAAGTTCCTCATTGAGTGGTTCACTTTCTTGCACATCCTCCAGAGCACTACGAGTTCTATCGAAAGATTCCCTCTGGACACAAAAAGAAAGACCATCATAGCCCTAGTAGTTCCATTTCATTGACTTGCACATGACCCATGTTTACAGAATTGAATATGGCAAAGGTAAAATTAACATTTAATATATGGATCGACTTACCTCTTGCAAGAATGAAGAAGTCGCAGCCTTTAACTTTTCTTTTATTTTGGTAACTGCCAAACGTTTGGTAACTCTTTGTACCCAGCAACTTTGTATTACGGCATATCTGGAAAAGTGTAGAAATTTCATTGCTTCTTTGCTCAAAGCATTTCCTAATTATATTGCCTTATGCGCCATATTATCAATGGATTGCAAAATAATCTTCATTAATCCCTTTTTTCCGGCATTAGTATCAAAACTAGAATAACGATTAAATAGCGTCCGTAGTAATATTTCTAATAGTTGTTTGCTGGAAGTAACGTGTGAAAACATCAATGCATTTTTTCAATATTTCTTTACCCATTTAAAAATAATGACACACATTGTTAACCTCCTAAGAGCATATCGATGATATTTAAGCAGAACACGGGGGATACATTATCCTAGAAAGCTTAAATTCCAAAGACCAAGTTTATTTTTAGACCATGTCGTAACTGTCTCAAACGGTGTCGTTGGATAGCAAAACTCATTTTATATCTTTAGTCAAATAATTAAAACAAATAAAATAACGTGTGATGCGTGCTGTCTAACAGAAGCTGCTCGAATCTTTTGAAAGAGGTTTAAATAGAAGAAATGCTTTTTTTTTGTTTCCTTTTTTCAATTGGTAAATTTGATGACAAGCGCCTGTATATTAAATAAAAAACCTCAGAGAATTATGTTAGAAAAAGCTGTACATGCCTGTAAAAGAAAAAATCAGTTTAAGAACAAAATCAATCTGATCTCACATTCCGTCCGATATAATCATTGGCTTTGTTGGTTTCTTTTCCTTAAAGTTTTGAAGATTTTCTTTCATCTTGCATACTGTTATTCCAGGGTACGGGTTTATCCCTGTTGAGGTGAACATGTGGCAGCGAATTATAGTTGTAGGTGCAAACATTTAAGAGTGTGTAAGTACAATGAAATATCTCTTTGGTACAAAACGAAAGAGAAAAAATCTGAACGGAATATCCCAACTGCTATTTGCCATTCTCTCGATATATCAGTTAAAGTGGAAAAATGGGTCCCCTGAAAACACCAAACGCCCAAAACATACGTTTTTCATGTTTTTCACATCATGTGGAAGAACTCCCTCTAGCAAAATAGAAATATTAATAGGATATAAAACAGATCGGCTAAAAGCAGTCACGGTTACTCAAACGACTGAATAAAATGCAATCCGTTTCCACTATAGGTAGTCTTTAATACTTTACGAACAGTCCCTTTTATTACACTAATCAACGACGAATATATGGTTTGGATGTGCTCGTTGAAGATTTACCTTAATCTGCATGCTCATACCTGCAGTCTAAGTCCATGCTGCGGCGCTGTGTCAGGAATCGTTCTCCCTATTTTACTAAGGATTTAAGATGAGATTCTGCTCCCTTAAATGTTAATGGGGAGCAATTCCATTTGGCGTGGGTAAGGTTTCTTACTACCTTTCAGTTCTAAAACTAAAATTGCATTAACCCGAATAGAGTCCTAGGTTGTTTCTGTGTAGGCCATCCGTCGAATATACAAACAAACTACATGCGTTGTTTACCCGCATGCAGCTATATTTGTTTATTCATGAATAATCATAACTCTGGATTTTTTCTTACGCCGTCAGTCATCTAAAATGGCACCTTAGGTCGACAAACAATTTTGTAAACGTATCTCTATATGACGTTATTGCAAAATCATGAAGACTACCACAATAAACTAGAAGATCGCATTCAGATAAAGAGATGGTGTATTACTATGTATGATGTATGCACAATCTGTAATTAAATATATCATGTATCAAAGTGATTTCGTGTCGAATTAGTGAATTTTTTGAAGTACGTCAATTTATCATCCACGTCTCTAACACAAAGACTTACAACACTCGTTGCAAATACGGACCCCTTTAAAGACACCGTAAATGTAGAGCATCATTCATGTCTTGTACATATTATTTTAAAAGTAGCACACTATCATTTAGTAGGTGTTGCTACTTTTTGTCTATAAATGTTTTTAAAACGTTTATTACTTCCTTCCATAATGTCTTTGTATATTTATGTTAACTAAGAATCGATGATTTACTTATTGACAGTGTCTCAAAATGTTTACAACTCGTATAGTGTTATCCTCTGCAGTATTTATTTAAAATCAATAGGCTAATTTTGCAATATGTAAATTGTGGGCTGAAATTAGAGAGCTTCCAGGGACTTCGAACTAGTTAAAATGAGTGAGGTATTGAGTATATCCGAGTGATTCCAACGGAATGAAAGCGTTGAAACGACTTTACCTTGATTTGCTCGTGGCATATGATGATATGATGATCTTTGCTGACTATTGCAATTTTATCACAAGTTCGACAGAATCTTCAAAAATAACGTTACTAAACACAAAAACCTGACATTTTGCAGACTATTTTTTGAAAAAGTTAACTCCAAAAATTGTAAAAAAATATTTTTTTTACTTAAATGCTGTTAACACCTAGTCTGTGAAAATAACAGGCAATTACCCGGTTTTTTCAATGACTTTATATATGTATCTAACTCTGGGTTCTACCTTAAGTCCCCGTCTAAAATACATTCTTAGGTCATAATGAACACTAGCTGTTATTCAATATTTAATTTATTAAAAGGTAATAAAGACTTCGTTTCTTCTTAAGAAACTTTTTCTATAGGAATTCGTAAATGGACAAGGGCGCTCTCCTAAACTTACAAAGACGATACAATTACTTCAACTTTGTCAAATTTACGGACACCTAGCAGTTAACACGAACGGATGGCTGGCCTTTGAAATAACGTTGCTGATATGTTTAGACGTTAGGGAGAATTCTTTTTTATATGTATTATGTGTTATTTTTTCGCCCTATGTAAAAGCAGATATAACAATTTCCCCCTAAGGTCGGAATTAGTGTGATATGCATACATATATATATATATATATATATATATATATATATATATATATATATATATATATATATATATATATATATATATTTATATTTATATAACCGTAATAGTAAAAATTAATTAATAATGTCAACCAGGCAATGGTAAAGTGTCCAACCCTGTGAAGCGAGCTATAATATTGAAAAGATTGCAATAAGTTCTTACAACATAGCTTTACAGAACTGTTTCGTAAGGGCCAATAATGTAGGTCCTCACTCCTCAGAAGCCTGAAGTAGAATTCTACTGCGAAATACTGCGGAGCACTGTTGAAATGTGTAGGTCGAAAAGAGGTAGTAAAAAGTGCTTAAAAGTTTGCGGAAAACTCCACGACGTTTCGGGTGTAAACCCTTCATTAGGTGGCAAAAACCAAACTGGTTTTTAGTTTCAGCGTTGCCGTCGTTCGTTCAAGACACGCCAAATTTCTTGAGACTTATTCGTGACTTTGAGTTTCCTGAAAATTGCGGAGAACGTCTTTTATTCACCATGGATGTGTCCAGCCTCTACACGTCCATTCCTCATAATGCTACCTTATCAGCTATCCGTTACTACCTAGACAAACGGCGTGATCCTCTTATACCGACTGACACCTTCCTGCGTTTAACGGAACTTGTTCTCACCCAAAATTGTTTTCGGTTTAATGGGCGTTTTTTCCGTCAAGTTAAAGGAGTGGCCATGGGAACCAAAATGGGTCCCTCTGTTGTCTGTTTGACCATGGGTCACTTTGAAGAACAACTTTTTTCTCAGTATACCGGGCCACGACCTATACTTTACAAAAGGTATATTGATGATGTTGTAGGAGTTGCCACTGGATCCCGTCGTGATTTAGAAACTTTTATCGACTTTGTTAATTCCTTTTGCCCCTTTTTGAAATTTACCCATTGTATCTCGGATTCATCTGTTGTTTTTCTCAACCTTAAACTGTCCATCAACAACCGTACAATTACCTCTAACTTACACTTTAAGCCAACCGACTCGCATGACTACCTTTTG
This sequence comes from Holothuria scabra, assembly GCA_037179385.1. Lineage (NCBI taxonomy): Eukaryota > Metazoa > Echinodermata > Holothuroidea > Aspidochirotida > Holothuriidae > Holothuria > Holothuria scabra. The sequence continues at coordinate 43,849,108 of CM074189.1, forward strand.
TACCCTTCCAACCATCCCAAATTTTGCACTAAATCTATCCCTTATCCCCAGCTTTTGCGAGCCAGACGAATTTGTTCGGAAATTTTGACTTCTCTACTGCCTATGAAGAAATTTTGTCCTTTTTTGAAAAACGCCAGTAGCCTGCCAAAGTCCTCTCTAATGCCCTACGCAGAATTCAAGGAACCAGCAGAGAGGAAGCCTTGGAGAAAAAGAGCAAATCTACCAATCTACTTATTCCTTTAGTTATTTCTTATCACCCTTCGGTCCGCCTATTTTACACGCTATCCACAAAAATGTAGAGTTGCTCCGACAAGACCCCTCAACCCGTGATGTTTTCCCGGAACCCCCCATCACTGCTTTTAGAGTTGAGAAAAATTTAGCCAACCATTTAGTTCGGGCTTCCCACCCAAGAACTTCTTTTGACGACATGGCTTGTACCTTTCCATGTAACCATCCAAGGTATAATACATGTCCAGTTGTTGGCAAACACGACCTCGTCAACATTTCAGGCCCCAACGGCAATAGCTTTATTGTCAAACAAAGATTCTCCTGTATTTCCTCTAATGTAGTTTATATTTTAGCTTGTGGGAGATGTAACTCGTTGTATGTGGGAGAGACCAAGCGCCGCCTCGCGGATCGAGTCACCGAGCACCTTAGGTCCATCAAACAAAATCTCCATGGATACCCGGTGGCTGCACATTTTAATCACCCTTCACCTTGTTCTATACAGCATTTAACTGTTACGGCGGCTGTAATGTGCCGAGGCTCCGATCGTGACCGCCTTAGTGCTGAAAACCGACTGATCATGAGGCTAGGTACTCTCGCTCCACACGGCCTTAACGTTAGAATTGACCTTTTGTAATATTCACCCCTTTTGAGCCAGTTTTTGCTCCTTTTACACTTACCCGTTCGTGCTCATTTTTTACTGTGTAGCCCTAATTATTATCTTTTCCGGACCTAGTTTTTGTCTACACCTTTCCCCTTTTTTTCCGACCATGTTCAATTTGTACGTGCACTTTTTCATCCAGGACGCTCTTTTTCTTTTTTTGATTTGTGTTTCATCCTTCGAACTCATGTTTTCTGACAGTCACTTTCGTTCGGTTATGTTTTTAGAGCGATCGCTTCGGATTTGATGTTTGTCGTGTCCAATTGTTACTGTTGGTTGTTCAGTTTGGTTTTTGCCACCTGATGAAGGGTTTATACCCGAAACGTTTATATATATAAATCAAATTTGTAAAGCTGGAAAATCTAGCTGAGGTGAAAAAACGATGTTGACTCCACCGGGATTCGAACTCGGGACCTCCCGCTATATATATATATTGTCTCGTCACTTTACATTATTTTGGCTAATCAAGCTTGCCATGGTTATGATGTTCGCGCTTCGTATTAATTACTATGTGAGAACGTGCGTTCTTTGTAACTACGTACTTTTCGATCATCATCATTATGACGTCACTTTACAACTTTTCAAACTTATTTTAATATTACGCAGTACTGTACGCATTCAACTCTATCTTGTTTGTATGTAACGGTTGATTTCCATAACACAGTTGACAAAGCCGCCAGGAGGCGGCGAAAATTTCTGTTTCAATAAATCATTCGTTGGATCTATATGCACACTCTGTTTTCCATTTTTCCTTATATATATATATATATATATATATATGTATATATATATATATATATATATATATATATATATATATATATATATATATATATATATATATATATATATATATATATATATATATATATATATATATACTGCTACATTCGCCCTAAGGTGGACATGCTGTAAAAGGGTACTTTGGGGGAAACATCATTAACGTACGATGGTAGATGTATTATGCGCCATTCATGCATGTAAGGGTGATACTGCATGGTGTTCAGTATTACTCTGGCATGTTTCCAGTACTCCAGTGAGGCTGCTGATAAGTCCCATGTTGAATATGAGGTATAATGATGGCTTCGCATAAAATTGTGCCCACTTAAGGTGTGTCCCCTTTATTTGAAGTTCACAGATTGTCCCAATATGAAACAGGCAACATATTTATCATGCTGATTTCAGCCACTGATGTCTACTGAGGGAGTGATATATACATGTATATTTTATGCACGTGTAGGAGCTAATGATGTTAGTATTTACGACGGTTAAATTGCTTTTTAACTTACCAAGAGAGAATACCTCCCACAGCGTCATGCCAAGAGACCATACGTCACTTTCCAAAACGTATTCTCCTATTAGTAAAGCTTCCGGTGACAAAGAGGTAAGCACGCTGTGCTCCTAAATAGAAATGCCAAAAATGAACCAAAGAGTATGCTTCTGTTAATTAGATTTTCTGTGGACAGTACTCCGCTTATTTAACCTGTGATTCATGGACAGATATCTTCAGTGCTAGATTTACGTTGGTTTTCTATCCATCCGTTTTACTGTAGAAAGAGATTGCAGGTTACTTTAGGTTACAATATGGTAACGCTGCCTTGATTCCCATAAGATGTAATGCAAATTGAGCCTATCTGGCATTTATTACTTGTTTTGACAAAAAGTAAGGGAAACGACATATAACTAATATGCAAAGAACAAAAACAACCATATATTAATGCAGGATTCTGCCATTATTTACTCGGTTGAATATTTGTATCAAACATAAAAGTCATATAAATGTTCAAATACCTCTTCGAGATTATATTGTTCCAGTACCTCAGATGCATCATTCAATAACCAGAAATTGTACAATTTGCAATTTCCTCTTGGATCAACAAGGATTGTTTTAGACGACAGACCGGGATGACAGCACTTGAACGAATACAAAGGCAAATCATTAGCAGCATATAACTGGTGGAATACTGGTTGTTATAAAAGTACTTTCAAACATCAATTATTTGTAATAATTTGTATTAATTGAAGGCATGTTGCTATGTAAACACTTGAAAACAGGAAAAGGGATAAAACTGAAGTGGAGGTGAAATACGTTTTGACATTCTAGTGAGAACATTTTTTCAGGAATTTCACCATGATGCAAATGCAAGCAAATTTTTTTTTTCTAACTGGGACTAATTTTCCCACTTTCGAAGTTTTTCAGCAACAGTTATTGATACAAATCGACTTGAGCAACAACCACTCACTACCTCAATAAGAGCTGAAACAAGCGATAGATAGTTTTTAACTGGAATTATAATTTGTCTGACTTTTGAAGTTAAGTATATGTTTTTTGCAGCAGCAATAGTTAAGATAAATAAACTTGGACAACGACCCCTTACCTCATTTAGGGCTAAAAACTCCAAACCATCCACAATTTGTTTTGCACGTTCCAATAACAATAATATGACGGCATTATCGGTCGACTGTTTTGAATGCTGTGACCTTAAGAAAAATTGCAACGTTACCATGCCGACATATTTGTGGACAACAAAGAACCTGTCTGTGAATTAAAGGAAGAATGACGTTACAGGACCTATAGGGGCACGTCCCCTGTAATATTGAATAAGTCGATGGACGAGGCGACTTCATATGTATAAATGAAACCAGAGGCGTAATGAATAGTGGCATTAAGACCTAATGTCACGATTTCTCAAACAAAGGCATAAATATATACTGGTAGAGGATATTTTTGAAAATGTAAAACTTATCAGGATTCAATTCGGCGACCTCCTGCTTAAGAGGAAGAGGTTCCGACCATTGAGCCAATGATTCACTTACTCATATAAAGTCGCTACGTCACTCGACTCACTCATTGTTATAGGGTTCGCGTTCTTATGACTCCATTGAGGAAATAACGAATAACTTAACCCTCTATGTATATTTAAATATATATTTTTTATAAATATACATATGTATATATATATATATATATATATATATATATTTATATATATATATATATATATATATATATATATATATATATATATATATATATATATATATATATATATATATATATATATATATATATATATATCTGTATCTGTAAAACGAAACAACAAATGAAGATACTTTCATTTCAAACCAGGATATTATGTTCAAGATTACGTTCACAATATTTCGAGCGTGACATCTCTGCTCTACCTCACTTGAAACCACAAAATAGTTAAAACGTCACACAGTGCTAGGAGTAGCCTTGCTTGGTTGCTCATGGAAGAGAGGTCCCTGTTTGGCCCGGTTTTATCGGTATCGGTGAGTTAAAGGATAGACTTGCTCGATCCTTTCCTCGGTATCCTTAAAAAAGCCGTAAAGTATGATGCATTTCAAGTCTGATATGTGGTGGTTTGGAAGGTTGAGATGTTCAACATCTAAAAAACCTGGACCGTTAGAGCGTTTCCTGTGTTTATGGTGATTGATCTGTAGTTTAAATTTAGCACCTGTTAAACTGATGTACGTCGCCCTTGGACATTTGGAACAATACAAGAGATAGATTATATTGTCCGAATCGCAATTGAAACGGCCAGGCCTCAAGATGGATAGCCTGCGGAGCAGATTCTGTAGTAGCCGAAAGACGGCGCCCTCTCAAAATCATAATACAGGTCTCTAAACAGTATAATATACAGAGTCTGCAAACCTTCGTCCAGTTTCCATTTACAGGTATCCCGTATTTTGAGGGACGAATTAGCAAACATGAGATGGACACGTGGTGCACGGAACAAGTATGAATATTGTATTTTCGTGCATATTCATGATACAAGGAAAAAAGAATAGGCGAATTAGCTTTTGTACGTAGAAAATGTGTACCAGGCCGTACGTTCCATGAACATATATTACCTATTACGCGAGATATAATTCAGTATTTTAATTTTTGTCGTGACGTCACTTTTGGTGGTCGCAAATGAGATTCGATAGAAAGTTGGCAGGCTATTGTATACCGTTTGTATGCCAAGTAACTTAGTTGGAAACGTCGACTGCTCTGCAGTGAAACCGTTGAAAGACTCGTATAGTATTATTTATAGTAGCGAAAGTAAGATTTTTTATTTTTGAATGCAACCGCTTGTAGTTGAAGCCCAAACACAATAGCCTGCTAACAGCAGGCTACAAGATGGTATTTGAGGCCTGGTGGAGAAACGAAGGTAAAGGGTCAACTTGCCTATAAACCAGACATCTAAGTTTTTTACATTGTGTACTGCCATTATTGGGTTGAGAATTTGTTTCGGACAATGTAATTTATCTCTTGTATTGTACTTACTCAAACTTACAAATTATGATGCCCCCGTAAAATCACAATAGGGTAAGTGCCATAAGAATGTTATTCATGTCAATATCTTACTTTTGGTATGTTCATAAATGATAATAATAGGTTAACAATAATATGTTAACAAGTTTTGGGTCGACACGAATTTGACGACCTATTTAATTGAGCTAATTAAGTCCTGCAATGTTTTTTGAAAATTAGACCGTTTTTGAGAGTTGGCTTTGAGTTTAACAAGGCAATCAGAAAAAGCATATATTAAATTAAGAATAACGCCATTACCTTGAGAGTTGCATATCCCCAATGTTTGTAACAAACTGCAGTGTGAAGGGAGACTGTGTAACACAGCGATATAATTTCGCCATATAAGCTGAAACTTAGGTTCAGAAGAATCTAGAAGAAATGTGTGTTTGAAAACGTTTTCAATATTTGGTAACAATCCTTGCAGTAATGTTAAACCACAATGTCATATTTCTGGTCGTGATAAGTGGTAACGATTATGACAAACAATTTTGAGTCATTGGAACTAAAAGAACGATATTAACAAGAAAATTTTTGCATTGTTTGTTAAGTTTTTCAAATTCAGGATGTCCTGATTATAGCTTTGTATACGTAAAACAAAAAATAAATACAGTTAAAACAAGAAATTAATGAAAGAAGCGGACGAAATGGACTGAAAGATATAACTTCAAATTTGATTTTTTAATGACCAGGTCCATAGACTTCATTGTTAACCTGAAGGCGACTTTTCCTGTATTTCTTGTATAACTAGACATTGACTATTGAATAACCATAAATTTAAATGAACAAATAAATAACTTAGTTAATCAATAAATGAACAAATCAAATAAATCAAATCAAATGCGCGGTCAGCTGGTTTGTTCGAGATTTACTCCTAAATTTATAACATTTTTTTCTTTAATGGACGAGCCTACAACCCTTTTCCTATTCTTGGGCACTGGATATTTTTCAATCGTTGCTACTTCGAAGCGACACGAACAACGGTACCTGGTTTCATCTTTCAGGTTTCGGATATGACTCGACCTGGGAATCAGACCCGGACCTGTTGTTTGAGAAGCCGATGCTTTACCACTCTAACAAACTTGCGGCAAATATGTATTTTGATCTCCTGCAAATTACTCAAAATTTAACTTTAAAAAGCAAAATGTCAGCACAAGCAAGAACTTTTAAGGGCAGGCGAAACCAATTTTTGGCCCACGGTGATCTCAGATGATGTTTTATCTCCGTTAAAGTGATACATTGTTATATTCTTACCATAATGCATCTGCAAAACTTGTACTTCGATATTTTGTTCTAATGAGGTTTTCATACTATGACTCTTGGTGACCCCAGGTATTTTTTTGCCTATACCAAAAAATATAAAAACCATTTCTGTCTAAAATATACATAATAAGTTTGAAAAAGACATGTTCGCATTTTGATACATCGGGTTACCAGAAATGTCTTGTGACCCAAATTACCTTTATCTCCGCCTGTCAAACCATATTCTGTCAGTTATCCATTTCTTACCATAATGCATCTACATAGCAAGTATGATATCTATTCATAATTTCTGCTTTGAAATTTCGTTTTCAACATTTTTTTTTTCTTTGTGACCCTCCTTCGAAAGGATGAACTTACATCTGCCAAATGCTTTCGGAGTAAACTTCTCATGAAAATGCTCCAACGCACCGAAAACGACATCAATAAAAATTTTCTACCCTGAGATATTTGATCTCAGTGACCCAAAATAGCCGTTAATCACCACCAAGAACGCCAGATCTTATCCACATTTCTTTTGGTGTTTTAAAAACAAAAATTGAAGTTTGTCTTGTTCCCAAACTATCGAGGAAAGATCAACGCCTATGCTATGGCTTGTACCAGAACAATTGTTATAATACGTAATCCATTCAATTTCTCCAACTGCACTTATCTCGGGAATAAGCATTTAAGTGTCTGACCTCAGGTGTTCCTGACGCCGTAAAAGAAAGAAAAAAAGCTATCTTGTTCAAAGGATATCGCTTGGAGCTGGTTTTCTGTATTTTTATTTTGACAATGAGAAAAACTTTGGATCTGTACTAGCAATGGGATAAGAAGAGTGCTCACTTCGATTATTCATCTCAACAATTAAGTGTAACAAAGCGACCAGCATATCGCCGTTTTTTTTTTTTTTTTTTGTGGTTTAGTTGAAAAGCAGAAGACTTTGTCATGCGATTTATTACTTTATGGTGTTACAACTTTATCGTGTTTGATCCCATTAACTACCAAATGAGTATATAAAACATTTTTATAATTGAAACAAACTATGAAAAATAAGTTCACATCAAGCATCATGATAACCATTGAAAAAAAAAAAAGTTTTTGAATTGTTCAAAGGAGACAAATCCTTGCGTTTGTTTCACCGAATCAGAAAAAAGAATATGTTTTGCTTTGGAAAAGGAAATTGCTGATCGAGGATTATCTGCTCAATTTCCATTAGAAAGCAAAAAGTAATTCTGCACATGCGAAGAGGATGTGCGGTTGTTTCATCTCTTCTGTTTCACAGCACTTCTTCAGGGTTAGTGAAAGCACGAATATTAGCTGCAAGCAGTGTATATTATCAACAAACCATCTTACTGTTTTTCGACAGTCCATCACCAAATTGCGATGAATGGTCTTCTTGTCAAAAGTTCAAGAGAATGAGAAACCTTGGTCTCTTGGAAACATACACACAGAGCACCTTGTTCACGCTTACGTATAAGGATAAATCACATCAACCATGTCTTTCAGTAACCCCACTGGCTACCGGCGCAACAGCGCTGAACTTATAAAATCACTCGCGCTTTCGCCCCTTTTATCTTCTCAATCCTTTTCCAAAAGACCGCTACCTGACTGTACCTTCTTTCTGTACGATAGATCACAATATACAGCAATCGACTACGGAAGGACATGGCAGTTCTCCTTTTCCTTGTTGCTTGCACCCACACCTCCCTCATAAAAAAAAGTCGTGCAGTCTTGTCTAGTGGCTATTTGTCATCAGAAAAAAGTACTGTGACGTTTACTGCCGATTGAAATAATGTGCGTGCGTTATTTCATAATGTCGGCAGCGGGAAGCCAGATTTTGGAGGCTGGCTACCTAAAAGGTCAATCTTGGGTAGGATAAGCTTGGAAACTTTTCCGAGGTAATCTGTTGGGGCTCTTGAATTAACACAATCTAGCTAGTCTAACAGAGTATGAAATGAGCTTTGTAATGATTTCCTTTGTTAAAATATTGTGTCCATACGTTTTAGTAATTAAACTCTGTTGACATTTTACGATCTTTGACCTTCATGAAAAATGGGCTTCTGTTCCTATCATGAAATACGAACCCACCCAGTAAGGATTCTGTTCCACTTCTTGGGATATTGATATTCCTCTTTCACATAAGGTCCATACAAATTGCTCAATTGGCAAAGTGTAAAAAAATACATATACTTAATATCCGTACACCCTCAAATATAAATTTAGGTGCTACTCGGGACACAAATTTTTACAAACGGAAAAGTAGATATCCACACTTTGCCACATCTGCCTGAGAATAGAAAAAACACCATCGTGTCTGATTTATTCCAACATCCAGTGTACACACATACATACACATATGCTTCTGTTATCATCGTAAACAATGAGAATAATACGTGAATTGAAATTCCTTTTTCCCGTAAGATCCATACAAATTGCTGGTGAAAATGTCCTCCATATTTAAAGTAAGAGAGTGTTCTTAGGTCAACTTACGCTACGTTTGATTGAACCTGAAATCATAATATATCCAATTAAACGGAAGGAGAAATCCCTTACATGAATGATAGCGGAATTTCCAGACATTCTATTTTTCAGCTTGTTCACCTATTCAAGCTGTTTTGTGACTCCAGAAGCATTGATTCAACTATATATTCACCCTCCTTCAAGTATTGTTTACTGTAACGACTGTTCAGAAACAAGGACCCAAGAGATCGCTGGTGGCAACGAACTAACACTTTCGACATATGCATATGATATTCTAGTAACTGTGCAAAGTTACTCTTGGCTATTTGATATTGGTGAATATTTGAGCTCTTTTGCAAAATAACAAAATTTAAGGGAGGAGGGAACTCGTCATTTGTCAACTTCAATTCCTAACTTGCCCTAACCCGCAAACGCACTCACCTGGGAAACAACATATTGAATATACATGGAGCTCACATGGACAATGAAAAGAATATTGTCCGCAATAATTCGGCTTCAAAACACAATTTTCAGTCAAAAACACATCTATCAAGTACCCTCGGGTGTCAAAGGTACGGTGAAAGGTTTTGCACTGTTACGATGAAGTCAATCTATACCTTATTAGGAGGCTGCAAAGTTAAAAACAAGAGGGCAATCCACGGAGTTGCACATCTCATCGCTAACATGTGCGCAAGTTGGTTACAGAACTTGAACTATGTATGAGCTAGAAGTTTTATCTGTGCTAATTTTTTTGCTACAGTAGAATGTCATTGACAAAAATTACCATACTAAAACTCCATGCCACAATCTTGAAGTACAAGAGAAGCGATTTTTTTTCGTTCCAAGGGACGGGAGTTTTTTTTTTTTGTAAGATAGCAAGGGGAAAGAATATGGCACGGACCAATCAAGTTCTTGGAACGGGCGCCCCCCTTATTCCAAAAAACATCATTTGGATATTTAAATTCTGACACCGGATTATATAAGAACTGGAGAAATAGGCTACCCAACCTTTGTAACGCTTGCCCTTTTAATCCAGCAGGCCTATCTAAGATTTTGGAACAAATTTATTTTTTTATGATGCTGTTATCCCCTTGCAACACTATGAAAAAAACATCGAGCTTGACTGTTGCACTAAACTTATACTATTAGATATGGACGCAACGATTGTAAAAGTAAGAGGCTTTCGGGGACGCTTTATACAAGTGCGTAATTATTATTGTTCAGGCGCTAGCTGGGCGTATTCTCCATTTTGACGGAAAGGCAAACTTCATGTGTGTCGAGCTGATATGCACATCAAGTGCATCTCAATTAAAAAAACTGGGCGTGTGGGCGATGTTGAACGTGTGGCGTTAGAAGATTTCCGGGCGACGCACAAACCTTTTCTGCGTACTGGCCCTGGCGTGTGTCCAATCCTAGCCCATGGCAAGGAAATTGTCACGTACGTTTTTTTTTTTTTTTTTTTTGGCGTTGCTTCAGAACCGACAAGTTTTAAGGGCACTAATATGTAAGATAGGTAGGCCCTGTGCCTAACCTAATGTTAGTCACCCACAGTTTCATATCTTGGGTTATAACTCGAGCCTGTGAATGGCGAAGGTTTAGCCCCCGACATAGCCTACATACTATTAACCAGCTTAAGATTTCAAGTCTAGGCCTAGGTTTGACTTTAACTTTCATACTACTAGGCCTAGCAGTTACAGCAACTTTGGAGTGAAAACAACTGTCTGCATAGACCATATGAGAACACTCTAGATATAAGGTCCATCAAAGTGAAGTGCGAGCAGGAACTTAAAAATCTTACTGCACCATACAAGCTAGTGAAAAAAGAATTTGAGACTGTTACTACGAAGTACTAACCTAGGAGTTTAGCTTATTTATATTAATTGATGAAAAATAGGCTAGTTACAAAACATTAAAGTGGGGATGATTCGGCCAAAGTAAGTTCCTCGGCAACTGTTCTTTGTGTACACCTTGACATGAAGTGAATGATTTCCCTACTAAATTATGTCCATAAATACTGAAATACGACGTTTTGAATTCCCAATTACAGGCCAGGCTCAGACCATTTGAAATTTGAAAGCAAAAAGACGTATGTGAACGCGTCTCAAAATGGTGACGTCATTGGAGGCACGGTTAGTGACACTGTACCAGAGAGCTCACAATCATCGAATCATGTGCATGGTAACGCGCATACATAATTGCAAACACCGATGCTCCGATAGTTGTGAGCGTGGCCACTGACTACATTGTGATTTGTGCATTGCGCGGTGACTGCTTAGTATTCGCAATGGCATCTTCATCAAACAGCTCATACGGTAAAGACGCGCTGGTAGTGGGGACGCGCTTGCTTTGGTCTGCCCATACATATTCATTGCTGTTCTTTATAGCGACCGAACCGCGTCTTTCTTGCACAAAAACAGAACTATTTTTACTCGCGCGCATATACATGCGAACATATTGGCCAATGATTTGCTCCGAATCCCCACCATGGTCCACGTCTTCCGCTCTGTATGTTGGACTCTGTATTGTGATGCAATCGTTTTCATGAGGTTGATAAGATAAGATTACTTTACCGAGCGTTACATTAGTTTCACATCTAGATGCGCGCCGTAGGGCGGGGTTTGTGCAGCCAATTGCGTCATAAAGGTCAGGCGAGCTGTTGCGGCGTTTTTCGAAATTGGATTTTAAATGCAGTTTTTCTTCGAATATCATTTATGCCGAATTGTACGGGTTTTTAATGGGGTGTGAGATGATATTTGTAAGATACTGTATCTAATCTTGCAATAAACAAAAATTTTTGTGGCCGTGTCATGCCCACTTTAACCTTTGACAATCTGTAACGTGAACTATGTCCTTGGTTGCCATGACAACCACACATATCGGTACAACTTGTCATGCATAGGCTATTACACTTAAACTTTCAGATTTGTGGGATACGTCCGTTAAGAGTTAAAGTGAATACAAAAACAAGTATGTGACCCCCCTGTCACGTGACCTTTTACCTTGGTTGCCATGGAAACTACATATTTTGGTAGATCAAGTCTACCCTATTGTACTTGTGAAGTTTCATGTAAAATGAAGGTTTCCTTTTGAAGTTTTAGTACAAAATAGGAAAAAAGTGGGTTTTTTTTGCAAAATGTGACCTTTGACCTCGGACCTTTGACCCTTTCTTCCGAGGGTCTGGGAGACACAAGTTCCCACCCTGGGGTACCCACCTACCAATTTTGAAAAGAATCGGTTCAGCCCACTAGGATGAATTTGAGGGAAAAAACGTTTTACGAACAAATTATCACTTGAAATTTTTTTGTTCCACTCTACCACTTGACCTTTGACCTCTGTTGCTTTGGCAACCACATATTTTGGTAGGTCTAGATGCAATCATCATATGTGTAAAGTTTCGTGTCAGGAGAACGTTTCGTTTTGGAAATATAGCAGAAAATATGATTTCACTGAATTTGACCTTTGACCTGTAACCTTTGACCTTCACTTCCGGTTGTGTATCAAAATGCAGTTGTTCCACCTGAGGTACCATCCTACCAAGATATTAGGAAAACAAAATTGGACACACACACACACCCTCATCAGCCCTGGACCTTCAGTCACCCCGGGGTACCTCACCATGGGTTAGTCCTCGAGACTAGTAACCTGGGAAAATTTACCGTTACCATGGCAACCATTGCGATTCAAGCTGGCATTGCCATATATAGCCCCATGGGCAAAGTGACTACAATATCTCATCCTCCTCACGGAGCGATGAGATAAAAAGAATCCTTACACTAACATTTTATTCTTTGAATCAAATGAAAAATCGTGTCCAGAGGATAATGAGTTGTAGAGCGGAAGTAGAAATGGCCTTCCTCAACAGAGGGTGGGGACATTCATTCAATATGTAAATATGTAAACTGGTTTTATATAGCCTAGGCTGCTGATACATAGGATTAAAATCGCACAAATTTAGCTATCTTTAATTAATGGAGTGACACCAAATAGTCACAGCTTTCTACTGAACGATCACTATAGACACCATGGTGCAACATCTATTTAATCACGCTTTCGTGAAAGTTTAGCGCCATTACTCACCAGACACGGAGGATATCATGATGTCATCAGTTTCTTTGTTTGGGAATAAAAGTTTACCTTCCCATCTGATAGGCATTGAAGTATTAATTTCCAGCCCAAATTCTAAGTCTCTGTAGCAAATGCTTTTAATTCCATCCTTTGTTTTGCAGTCATGTGTAATGCCTTCGTAAACTGTTGATTCTAGAACGATAAAATGTTCACCAGCATAACTCAATTTAATTTATTCACGAACAGAATATGGACTGTAAAGACATTTTGCATAAAAGTAGACCTATCTGATCCAGGGAAAATGTTGCCTACTTACCCGAAACGCTCCTAAATCTTCCATGTTCAATTTCAGGTTTTTCGTGATGAAGTTCCCATGGCACCTCAGGCAAAGAACGTCTTGACAAAAAAAAAATGTTATTAAAGTATTTTGTTTTTTATAAGAAATGCCTCCTTCAATGGTAAAGATATAATGTGTTTAAATAGAATTAAGTAGACATTGAAAATGTAACACAAAATTCCACGAACAGTTATCAAGATTCTTCCATTACAGTTACGTGATAAATTTTGCTTTGTGAATTTTGCTTTGCGAATTTTGTTTCTGAAAGATAAAAATACATAGCTGAAGAGATAAACACTGATCTACAATTTAGTCCAGTTACCAACTTGTGAATGCAACACCGTGCTTAGTCATTCGATTGTTTGGACATCTCGTCTAGCTTTAAAAGAAAGATGTAAATCGTGGATAGTCGAATGTGCTAAAACTAATCCTACCCAAATTTTGATAGGAAAAAAGGTTATATAACTAACTATACATATATATATATATATATATATATATATATATATATATATTTATATATATATTTATATATATATTTATATATATATATATATATATATATATATATATATATATATATATATATATATATATATATATATATATATATATATATCGAATGTTTCAAAATTTCAGCAATAAATGCTTGAAGAAGTATTTCTATTTCGTCCACTATGTGTTGAATTTTGTATGCTTTCATTTCAGTTATTGGAATACACACATGTTCATATGTAAATAAGTATACATTTAGAGAAATATTGTCGTTATAGTGAGGCACTTATAATTTTAAAATAACTTTACTACAATGGCCTCACCTTCAACAGAAATCCTAAATTTTACTGAAGACTTCTCGCAGGTGCATTTAAAATCCTTTTTATGCATACTCCAATCTGCTTTAAAATGTAGCCTAGATATGTAACGCGAAAAGTCTTTATGGAATATAAATCCGTTGGAATCTGTAGTTATATCGTGAACTATACGTTTCGGAATTTTCCATTTAGGTAAAGCTCCCCCTAACGTTTTGGAGGTGACGTAACAACTGACAATGTATTGGCTGCCGGCAACGATTTCCAATTCATCCCAATCCTTGATCCACACTTCTTTTCGGTTGCCATATAAAGAAAGACGTAAATTAGGAGAAGGATCTGGAACGCATACAAACACGAATAAAATCACTTTAATGTATATAAGGTATAACTATGAACTATTTGTTTTTGAATATTTTGCTTCATAGAGTGAAAAAGACAGATGGAACACGCGTTAAAGAATTTGAAAAAGAGTAACCTTAAAATGGCTTGTAAGTTCATGTTTACATTTTATTCTATACAATTTCGACGTTTCGGGCCGAAGACCTGACTTTGATATTGACGCGTGTATCTTGAAGCCTCGTTATGAAGGCCGGACATTTTGTGCACAAATGTCAAAAAAGAGAGGCGAAAAAATTTAAAATATATAAGTAAAATAAATAAAAAACATTTTGTCATATTCCCAGTCATGCTTTACAATTTGGGACATTTATAGGTCCATGAGATACATATCGATAAACTGCTTTTGCAGGTCTTTCTGATGAGGCTGTAAGATTGTAACTACAATAATAATATATAGTTAATTAGCCTTGTCAATTGCATACTAAGTTAAAAGACCTGAAATCGGAACTCTTTTTTCAATATGATAGTACAGTTATCGATACCACTTCATTGAAACGAATGGTTAAACATTTAATATTTCACAGCATGGCATATGAGCAAGCTAAAGGTATATTAACATCAAATAATAACAATGGTAGCTGCTTCTTTGAATATAACAAAAAAAATAAAAAGCGAAAAAGTTATCCTAGGTACAAGGAATGATGATTAAACCAAAACACGTCCAACAATCTACTGACATTCTACTCATCAGAAACCTATGTTGATAGAATGAAAAAAATCTTAAGAATTACCTCTAACAAGGACTTCGAGTTGTTTTTGTTCCTTTCTGTCTTCGCCATAGTGAACTTGACAACTTATCTTTTCTTTGTGCATTCTCGATGTCATTGCAAAGAGAACCGTTGAATTTATCTGTGTTATATAATGGTTAACCTTGTCACTAACCACCGATACGCCGATTTTCAACCAGCGTGGGGCGTTCCACGTTATCTTTGACGCTGGTGGAGATACGGTGGAGCATGTCAAAGATACGTCTGAACCTGCCTGAAGCGATACTGTTGTCCCATTTATACTGTTGCTATCATTCTCGACCAAAGCCAACTGTAGGTTACTCGGGGGCACTGAAAGAATATTTGAAAAGACATTTACAGACGTAATTTTACTACCAATGCATTTTGAACAAGGCGTTTCCGCCTACGGTAAATACATAAAACTGCATGAAAGGGATAAGTTCAGGACAGTCTTAAACAGTAGCCTGCATTGCCGGAATCCACTTCTGATCTTTGATCAGATATAAAATAAATTAAATGGTAAAATTATTTCGATGAAAATATAATGAAATAAGTGAGTTAAATATCTGGGTGCTCTTAGTAATCGAGCTATTGGATATTTTAGGAGTTGAATGTCCACTTTACGATCTAAAGAATCCGCAGTATTTGAAATACGGCAATAGCAACTTTATAAGAGACTTGAAAGTAGAAACTGCTTCCAAAAACAATTGACAAGCATTGAAAAGTTCATGACTTTAAATACGAAAAAATTGTTGCGATGAGTAAAATTTTTTTAACCTTATCAAATTTTTCTAACAAAGACCTCGGAGTAACAACAATAACATAAAATATCCCAATGTGAAACGTGTTATTTGGTGTGCGGAAAGAAAAGAGTTTTAACCCATACTTACCCCAAATATCTACAAACGTATTTTCAATTTCAACCAATTTTCCGCTAAAATTGTAGTAATTGCAGCTATATGTGCCAATGTGCCGGGAGCTGACCTCTTTTATGGCAATGTGGAAGACTGTGAAGTTGTTACTGCTCCAACCCTCAATGTTAGAAAAGTAATTTATGCAGGGATTGCGGGTCCTTTTTCTCAAACAATGAAAGAGTATTCTCTTAACGTCGGCACGCTGTTGAACTATAGTCACCTCAGTTATTAATTCGGCTGGTGTGATCAAACTTTCAAAAGTAAGGGTTACGTCTTGTCCCATATAGGCTTCTACTTTTTGATTATCTGATGTATACTGAGGAACGGCTGTGTAAGGTGAAGAAAATACTGTAAGAACATAAGCACGGTATACATAAACCATTGTAATTCAGACAAAAACTCAAAGAGAAAATAAAGGTAACGTGACACCACGGTTATATAGACAGTACCTTGAAACGAAACTTTCAAAATTAAGTGGTCCAACTTACAGTATGTACCGGTAATCATAACCATCATTAAGCTTAGCCAGGCCATGACATTTGATTATCTGCTAAAAAAGAAATACAAAAGAAGAAAAAAGGAAGTAAATAAAAGGCAAAGTTAATAAAAGGCTTACATAACCGCTTCCCACGGAAATGAAAGAAATCCGCGTTATATGCAGAACAATATAAAATACATACAACAGAAATAACCAGTTTACAAGAAATTAATCCACAGCAAATTGCGATGCGGTTCTCATCTCCGTTAACAGTTTTCCCATTGTTATAGTAACTTGCATAGAAATGTCCATTCCATACAAAATACCTGTAGTAATGATAGGGTTGATTTTACGTTAGCATATGATAAGCTTTCGTATGATAAGTTAGCAACTACATACGTGAATTTGTCGAGATCGTCGCTACTGACTCTCAATTAGATGGACTTTGACATGCAGAAATTAAAAAATGTTTGAAGGAAACTGTGCAAAATCCTTGTGTTAATGAACATGAAGTGAGATCTTACGAAATTTTCGATCCTTTGCACCGAAGGTTTCCTTTAGGAAAACTACCCATGAATGTTCACACTTTTGTAACTTACATACTGTTTCCTTGATAAATTCGTATAAACTTGATCTTAAGCACTCTCTCAATATTATATTATAAACAATAGTTGATAGCTAGGCTTCATCTGGAAATTTAAGTGGTTTACGAGCTTAATGTAAGTGAGACTTATGTGACTTTCACTTTTCATCAAAGCTGTGACTTTTATTCCAAATAATTTCTACACCGCTCAAAGGCATTGTAAACCTTTGGCAAGATTTGTTACTGCATGTGATTACAAACATACTGCATTAAATTGTATCTTTTGGACATGAATACAAAATAAATCACGAAATGCACTCCCATACCCCCACCAATAGCTTAAAAATGCTAGTCCTGTGAAAAATTGACTGAAAATGCAGTGTGTTCTTATTTCGTCATCAGCTGGAGGCAATTTGTTCGGATATCTTGCGTCCCTCCCTTTATTGTTCGCGTGTAGCCAGTTCTTGTAGTATGTACAAGCGAGAGGATCATTCATACTACGATATGAACAATTAAGTGTAACTAAAAGCGATATTAATATTTTTAAACTTGACATAGAATAGTGGCAGAACATAGTCTTAAAAATGATAAAAAAGGAATAAAATGCAAAAAAGAAAAAAAAAAGGGGGGGAGATATGACTTGCATACCAAATGCGTTTTCCATTTCGTTTTCATTTCATTATTCGTTTTACCACAACAGTAAATTTACAAGATAGTAGATGAGCACATATACAAAAGTTTGTGAAAACACGTGTTGTGAACGAAAGTAGTTTTAAAACCCTCCTGGGTTTGACAAATAAAAGGACTCTCAAAAAGGGGGAAGACGCTAAATAAACAGAAGATCAACATAAATCCACCTGTGCCCGCCTTCAACACTCCCCACCCATCAACCTACTGTACCCGAGGAACATTAATAAGTACTGACAAAATTTTTTGATAAGCCTTTCTTTAAAGACGCAACTGACGGGTTAAGTCGATAATTCTAATGAAAAGTGCATTAAAAGAAGGAGAAAAAACTTGGAAGTAGATTTTGCAGACAGCGATAGGTAAACGGAACTTAACTTATAATGACTAGTTCATCAAATTTGATTAAATTTAACAAAGCAAATATACGAC
Organism: Holothuria scabra; assembly: GCA_037179385.1. NCBI lineage: Eukaryota > Metazoa > Echinodermata > Holothuroidea > Aspidochirotida > Holothuriidae > Holothuria > Holothuria scabra. The sequence continues at coordinate 43,867,446 of CM074189.1, forward strand.
TCGTCTCATCACGTGGAGCAGAACCTCCGATGTGTCTGACAGCCCTTTTCTAAAGAATAAACAATTTATGTACAACATTCTTAATGACGGACCATACACTACAGCTGTAAGAAAAATAGGGTAAAAGAAGACTTACGTAAATTAACCTCAGAACTATTTGAGGTAAAGTAAATTTTCAATTTTGATAGGATGCCCAGACTTCTTGAAATTTGACCTGAAATATACTTTACATGATCTTTCCATGAGAGCTTATCGTCAATGTGTACGCCAAGCAACTTTTGTAGAGGGAACTTTCACAAGGGGCTTATTATGCAAACTAATATTATCAACGTTCAATGATAATTTATTCGAGACAAACCATTTATAAAACTTGCACAGTTCATCATTTATAATTCCTCTAAGTTGCTATTGCTAACTCTAAAGAATAGACTGGTTTTGTGTGTAAACAGTCCTAAGAAACAAGACTTAGAGACATTGCAAATATCATTTACGTAGACAATAAAGGGTAGAGGTCCTAAAATGAACCTTTTTCGAACCCCACATATAACTCTAAGAGATCTGAAATGCACACTATAAAAAAAATTGAATTGTTGTCTTGTAGTTACGTAGCTTTTCATCCAAAGGTGAGCATTTTCCCTTTTTTCGTTTTTACCAAAACAGGATAAACCATGGTCGATAGTGTCGAAAGCTTTAGACAGGTTAAGAAAACCACCAATGATTTTTTTTTTACTTTAAATGGCAGAGTAGAGTCCATCCACAGCTTAGGCTTGGGCTATTTGTCACAAATGAGCCGATCCTCGCCCCTCCGTCGTAGCCCCAGGTTGTTCTTCCCTGCCAGCGAGGTTGGCCATAAATAAATACAAATTAATTAAGGTAAGAAAAAAAATCACCTGAGAAGATTTTTTTAAAGTCAACAATAATTCTTGATTATTTTGTCTCTTTCGCGCGCGCTCTCTCTCTCTCGCTTTCGGACTGATGATCCGTAATTTTCAAATTATATAATATATCCAGATAAATACATTATTTCTAACCTAACATACCGGTGAAATTAAATACCCTAATTAATTCTTAATTGTGATAACCTTCACGACGTTAGGGCCCTTTTCGGATTCTTTCTGTTCCCTTCCCATCTTCTCCCAAAACACTTGCTAATCAGTTCCTGGAGTTTGCTTTCGCTTTTTCTACCGTGGTCACTATGCAGTTCAGTCCGTCACCATCAGAGTATGACTCTTTCCTTTGTACCCCAGATGGCGAAGCAGCCTGGCCCTCCTTTAACGAATTAAATTCGGCACCCGTGATTACGTATCACTGTCGAAATCAATTTTTCTTTCAGTTCACGTTATCTTTCAATCCCTCACCATTTGTCCCCTTCCAAACAAATTAATTCATTAAAATCCACGACTTTCACTGTCAAGATTTGATATGCTCTACTTGATTGCCAGAATGATTCTCTTCAAGATGTGGTCCTTTGAGTTTACCTCCTTCCAGAAGACTCGCTATTTCTGTTTCCGTTCGTCAGCTTTCGACGCAACCTTTGGTACACTTTTCCATGAAACCCTTCCGGAACAATTCCGCACAGGTGTCCTTTCTTTTAAATCAATCCGTGTCTCCCTGAGTGGTGGCGCTCTTCCAATAAGTTGGCTCGACCGTAACACTAATTCTGTGGAATTTTCAGAACGAAAATCAAATTGACAGTCACCTTAGATGCTGTGTTTTACTCTCAAAGAGTACAGTAAATTAAAGACAAGCCTTTCCAGTATTTTTGAAAAACAAGGTAATAAAGATATAGGACGATAAGTACAGAAAATATCGGTTTTCCTTTCATTAACATAGGGACAACTTTGCCTGTTTTCAAGAGAAAGAGATCAGGGAAAGTAACAGTATTAAAAGAGGTATTTAAATATATGAGTTAGCGGTTGTAAAATATAAGGGATGAACTGTAACACGATTTTTGGACGGTTGCTATCAAACCCATCCGATTTTCTGGTATTAAGAGACCTTGGAATTCTTGCCAACTTCATGCTAAGTTACTGGGAGAAGTAGAGGGATGAGCGATTAGAACGGCCCACATAGCATTCATCAAAAGGAGCAGGTGGATTATTCTCGGCTAGAGAGGGCCCGAGATTAAGCAAAGCGTTGTTGAACTGATCAGCAATGTCTCTTGAGCGGGTGACAATATGGTCGCCTCTCTTGAAAGTGTCGGGGTATGAGGTTGTTTCTCCCCTTTAGAAGACCAATAATTGTTTTCCATGTCTCTTTGCCATCGTTTTTAAAATCAGCAAACTTTTTGATGTAAAAATGGTTTTTTCATCACCCTGATAACAGAGTTCAGTTTTTCTATATGTTCTGTACTTGAGACTTTTGTTTGGGTTTGGGCTTTCGATTACTTTCTGTACAGTTTTTCGTTGCTTCGAATTGGTTATAACACACAGAGAGTGATCCAACTGGCCCTGCCCTCCTTCTCCTATAGTTATTGATTTGTGTTAATTTTTTACATTCTGTATACCCAAAGTGGCAAAACTCTTTAGCTGCGACAAAAAGGAGGAGCAGCTCCTTTTCTTTCTAAAGACATTTTTTTGTCAATTATTACTCTTAATTAACATCATATCAGTATGTTTGTTTCTGAACTCCATAAAGCGTGTGCAAGCGTCCCCAACGCAACGAAAACGCGCTCTGTTGATTACAGGACGGTTACTAAGTTCCGATCGTCAGTGCTCTGTTCCCTGCAAAATTGCTATAATGTTTATTCGGTTGAATGTGACAACTTACCTTTAATTTCCAATGACTTAAAAATAGACCACATATTATTTATCTTTTTCATAGGGACCAGCGCAAATTTTGAGGGTTTCCTTTTGCATAGCAAGCAAGAGCAATAAAATTTTGACCTACTTTTGTTTGTACAAATAAGCTCGGATCGCCAATTCTTATGCATTGCTGGATTAGCTATACAATATACTTCCAATGGTAGAGGAAGTTGCCAAAGTTAGCATGAATTTGATGAAGTTAGCATGGCAAGCTGTTGAGTCTTAAACCCACATGTGGTACATTCTACTCAATTGATACCTTGTCCCCATTTTGTTTCAATGTAGAAGTAAAAAGGACCCTTCTTAGCTGGCTTTTGAAACCATGGTAGCTCCATAAAAACTTCTTTCACTGTAGTAGTATGTAGCAGCCATGCAGTCCTGTAGCTTGGAAATTTTGTGTTTTTGTACTGAGATGTTTTGTGCTATCTGTTGCCATGTGCTTGTTGGGATTGATTATTTTTTTTCCTTTAACATAAATTTCTTCAGAATATATCGGAAACCACACGGCTTGTTTTCAAATCAAGCAGATGTTCTTGATAATGTAGTGAAAGGTTGTGAAAATGAAGCTACTAAATTCAATACTTTATTATCCCGAGAGATGATTGTGCAAGAATGTACAATACATCAGCAGATAGAAACAGGTCTTTGAAAGTGAAAGAAGCACCAAAAAGTGAAGTTCAGAGTACCCTCATATGCAGAAATGCTGATTTTGATTTAACAATATGCCCTTGGTGCAGATCAGAAATGACGAGTAAGCAACTGTGCAGAGGATTAATAAGTACATTAAGTGCGTTACAAGTTGCAGTGCTGGCAAATTTTGTCCTATTGGGGGAATAGTATTGCTAAGACTTACTGCTCTGAAGACTGTCAAATGAAATGATGGGTTTATAATCTTTGCGAGGATACTATAGGGATTATCTGTGCATATATTTGATGGAAAAAACAAACTTGGTCCGTGCCTTAAGGTAGCGGATCACTAACTCCAATACTTGTGCATTTCAAAACGTTTACTAACAGACAAAGTGCCTATCAAATTTTATGGGATGTTGTTTCTGACTGTGTTACTTACAAAATATGATCTCCTTTGCATTTGGATTTTGTACACAATGCATTGAAATATAAACTATGCAAAATACAAGCCAATTTGACCAATTTTAGTGCCCGTTTTTTCATTGTTTTACTTCGCTCTGTGAAATGCTGTTTTTGAGTAGCTATTATGGCGGGAAACATCTTAAATATCATTAAAGGCTCTATAGCTCAAAATTCCAATGGTCATGGTATGGGAATTTGAAAATGCCATAAAGCCCAGATTGTGAGCTTTGATCAGAGGGGTGCACTGTCCTGGTTGAAAACATCTACTAGGAGCTAGGACTTAATGGGACTTGCAATTGGTGGCCCGCTACCATATTCCAAAAAAGGCCGCTACTCATTCAGACGACTACACGAAGCTACGATAGATTTTGCTCCATATCTTTTCCAAATGATCCTCATTTATTTGATATTATTTTGAAAAGATCTTAATAATAAGGCATTTTTTGTTCATTGGATGGTAGTGAAAGTTATAGAAGTGTCCAACTAACTCAGTTATTTCATTTTTATGCGTCCTGGCTAGTAGGTACGTTTAATAATGTTATATAAGGAAGGGGCTGTGTTGTGAGAGGAATGAGCGTAGGCCAAGAAACGAGCACACTGCCCTGTTTGAGGCTAAGAACTACCTAGCCAATCATAATAAAAAAGGGGAAAATGTGCAACGCATACAAAATGTGCACATTTCAACATACTGTACAAAGCAGGAGAATCTTTTGAATAAGCATTGTGCCGACATATCCAGCTACAGGGTTGCCCTGTCTTCTATAGTTCTATGCACAACATCAACACTGTGAAGATTTGCGGCATGAGCCCCAGCTCTTCGGAATAGTTACTGTGTAGTACTGTACATGGTAATGATTCATCGATCGCCGGTCGTTTCGCCCCTGCCAGTTTGCCCCTTATGTGCCAGTTTGCCTCCAAGCGTTGACCAGTTCCCCCCCCCCCCAAGACCTGCCACCCCCCGCAGAGAAATCTAAATCTACCGGTAGTTTAATTTTCACAATGTTTTACTGTGTTATCACGAATATCTGGTTGATTTAAGGTCGTGTGGTTTCCCATATATCCTGAAGAAATCTATCTAAAAGGAAAAAGTTTAATCAATCCAAACAAGCACATGAGAACATGTGGGACAGAACATCTCAGTACATAAACAAAAAATTCCAAGGTACAGGAATGCATGGCTGCTACCCACTACTACAGTGAAAGGAGTTTCTATGGAGCTACAATGGTTTCAAATGCCAGCTCATAAGGTTTCTACTTCCTGTAACATTTAAGCAAAATGGGGACCAGGTATCAATGGAGTGACCTTGGCAACTTCCTCCACCCTAGCCCGAAGGCATCAGGCAATCTCAGACTTAAAATCATCTCCCCTGCTGAAACATGCAAGTCCTTCAGTTGCCTGACTGGTCCCCACTCTGCTTCGACTGTTATCTAATCTGAGCTGTCTACAGTACCAGTACCAAGGCCTAAAATGGAAGAACTCATTTAAAAACATGGCATTAAAAAGGAAATAAGTTAGGATAGTTCCTACATTTACAGGACAACTCACACTGTTTTGTGCCTAATTTGACAGGCAAAACATCTCTCTACTGTCTTAGGGCTTCCTTTACCCTGTACCCATATAGCTTACCCAGGCTGTACCTATATAGCTTACCCAGGCACCCATTTTAGCTCCCTCTCCTGAGGCAAACATCTTTTCATTCTTCAAGTTATTCAGTTTTGACACAGATTCCTAGAAGAAATTTTGATTGCTTGGAAAAAGAATAAAATGATAATTGACTGACTTTTATAAGTTTATGGTAGACACTATTTACCACTGAAATGCAACATTCCTGTGTACTTCCCACAACAGTTTAACTGCTTTGGGTTCAGTCATTTCACACCTCAGCACCAGTTTCATACGCAAAACCAATGTGTACAAAGTCTGCTGTACTTAAAGTTCCCGTGACTGGCTGTTGCCTAGGTGTATGCCTGGTGTACTGACGGAAGCTACAAGATGACACATATACTTCACTTGTATCGTTCTATGATCTACCCAGAGGATCATGAGCTTGCTTAGCTTTCTATTTTGATGAAATTTTAATGGGCTTAGGTAGATTAATCATCAACATTTACAATACTGATGATTACAGCCACAAATTCCACTTTTTGCTCTAAAAATCACCCAAGCGTGAAATTGTTCATCGCCATCATGTATTTCTATTTTGGTGACCACAAGTTTAACGTTTAAGCCAATTTGGGGTCTCTAAATATACCTTTCCTTAAGGAAGCGGCCACTAATTATAAGTCCCATTGACATGCATACTAATTGGGATACATCCGCGGCCCCTAGCCCCTAGTAGAAGTTTTTAACCAGGACATTGCACCCTTCTGTTTGAAGCTCAAAATCTTGGTTCATGGAATTTTCAAATTTCCATACCCTGGCCATTGAAATTTTGAGCTGGAAGGCCTTGAATGATAGGTAAGTGTTTCTTGTCATAATATCAACTCTAAACGGTATTTTACAGAGCGGAGTTAAAGAACAGAAAAATGGCACTTCTTCCTCCACCCACTATCGTTTGGTTGCTAAAGCCCAAAGCGTTAAATCAAACATTTCTCTTTCTTCTCCTTTACTTCTTAAAGATTTACAGTTTTGTCTTCTTCCATTGCAGCATTCTAGTTGTTCAACCTTCCTTACCTGTACTGCTTGTTATTGCCAAGTGCCCTATCAAACGGTGGAAACTAAGCACACAGTATTTGGCAAGACAGCATCGTAGAGTGTACGGTATAAAATATACAGTATATTACACAGACCCGTCTTACGGCTCCACTCATTGCTTATATCTGGCCCCTCCTACTAGTCATACCATTTAACCTATCCACTACAATTGTGGATCTTGTGGTTTTGCCGGTTTGCCGGTTTGCATATAAGAGGTTGTCCACTATTAACTAGGATATTACTTTTGCAATGATTTTTGTAAGTATAAAAAATAGAGTTGTTCAAAAAATAATGTCACAAACTTTTGAAATATAATTCTAATTGATTTATTTTGAGAACGGCACAGCATAGTTTACCATTAAAATAATTGTAATTAAATTTATTTTCTGTTGCTTCAGTTACCCACATTTCCATAAGGTGTCCTGTCCTGAATGAGGCTTACAGTAGCACTAGCAAGTTAGGCATGAATTACTTTTCCATTATCTATAGGTTGTAACATTAATCTTAGTTCCACTGGTTGCCTGAGCACTACCAAGTTATGCTACAGTATAGTAAATTCCCTGTATACTCTACCTGTGAAGCTCTACTCTGTCAATCAAGAAAAGAGCGAAACTCTTAAGCTTGCTGGTAAAGTGATGGTTGCCTACAAAATGCAGAACATGCAGAACCATTTTTTCCGGCATAGAAGAAATGAAAACAAGAAATCAACTACAACAGTAACATCTTTGACAAATTTGTTGATTAGAATACGACTTAATGCTTTTAAATTTTACGCTGTACGTGCACTTACTAAAAGGTCCAATTCTCTTACCCCAAACAGTACCATTTCTCCTAACCTTCTTACTTTAGCCCCTCTCACAATTGTCTGTAAATCATCTTCATCCAGAAACAATCTCAGTTTATGGCTTGAGGGTGAGTATGGAAAAGCTCAATGTGTATTATCAAATCACTCCCAGTACAGCTCGTGCTGTGTAAAATAAGCTTTGGTACTCTGCATTGTTTGACTTGGCTGCCAATCAAAGAGCTGAGCAATTGAGAATTTCAATGAACCCCTACCAAAATTGTACTTTGGGGTGAGAGAATGAGCCCTGTAGACGTATGACCTAGTCAGGGTAACCGTTCCTTCGAGGATGACCCTTATCTTGTTCAGACATCAGGGAGCAGATATCGCAAATAATGAATGAATGAATGAATGAATGAATGAATGAATGAATGAATGAATGAATGAATGAATGAATGAATGAATGAATGAATGAATGAATGAATGAATGAATGAATGAATGAATGAATGAATGAATGAATGAAATGAGCTTGCTATTACATCCCATCCTACTTCAAACGTTTTGTATGTGTATGCTACCGAAGCCATGGGGATGTAAAAAATCTACCATTTTCAACTTTTAAACACCTGACAAGGGTCAGAATCAACATTGCTTATGAACTTATCATCTACAATTTAGTTTTTTCCACAAGGGGCACGCGAGCCTATCCTCTTAAGTAACGTACACTAAAAAATTATTTGAAATACGGGCATACACTGTAACCTCTTGTGTTCCAGTATGAATAGTACTTAAGTGTGTAACCAAATGGAGGGGGAAGGGCCTCCTCCCACCTTGAGGATAATGCTTGGATCATGTTTGATTTACAACTATACTGTTTCCTATATCTACTGCGGTAAGTAGGTCTGGAAAGTGCCAAATCTTGTGATAAAGGAGCCAAAATTTCCTCACATTTATTGAAAAATTACTGTTACAGCATGCTTGCCACTTACTCTACCGAAACCTTATGGTTCTTAGTAGCAAATGGCATCCGGTTGTAGAGTTGATTAAAGGTGAGGATAACGGATTAACCTTTGCCTCCGGGGTACACTTGTGCATTGTCTGCTGCTTTACCTCGTACCTTTTCATGACATTCCCCCTGAGCGTTGAGAATTGTAGAACATCCACACATTATTCCCTGCCTGACGTAAAGGAGACTATAGGGGAGTACTTGAATCGCATTTACAACGAATTTGAAACCAAATTAAACTTGAACCATGTTGGAACCTTTATTTGAAATTTAGCTTATCATGTAGTTGACACTAACACATTCGTGTCCCCATCTAATTAACAAACTCTACCGATTGACGAGTCCGGACAGCAAGTGATGGTTTGATTTAAGTCAGCCATTACTTGGGCCTATCATCTTTTTATCTTTCAGTTCCTTGGCTTGCTTGAAATGTGGTTGGTTGTTTACTGAATTGACTCTTTATTCCCTCCATTTCACTGTATATTAGGGTTTGAAATTACATGAAGACAAATAATGAAGACGATGTTAGGCTGATGTACCTCACTAATGGCTCCCTACAGTCACTTAACTCAAGTTCTGATATCGGATTCGTATATGTCGTAAGGAGAACAATTGTAGGCCTACCGAATAATACCAGGGAGTTGCTAGGGAAGGAGAAACAACGTTCTGTAGTCTCTTTGAGACAATGTTCGTTTCCGACGATAATCTTGCTTTTATCGGCCAAATTCGTATCTCAATGCTTCGATAAACAAAGCTTAGTGACGCATTATCACTCTACTCGTTAACATTTTGTTGCCAGCCGTCATGAAAAATTGTGAAATTTATGTCATTTGACGCTATCCGAGACGAAACCTATTGTTTCATTTAAAGACACCAACAACTTTTCTGCAAATTACTTTAATTTTTTTTTGTTTCTTAATGGTATCAAAATTGTTTAAATCTGAGGGAAAGGTATAAACCTGAAAAATGCTTCCATCTAATGACAAATGGGAAGCAACTGAAGTACCTAGTTTAACCGTATGTTTCCAGTCGTTCCATAAAAATTGTTATAAACTTTGCCATTGGCGAAAACGAACCTCTGTATCAAAGGATATACAGACAATGCCATTGTTTAGGGATTACTCGAAGCAGAATGGAAGAAATGATCATTAAAAGGACTTAGTCACAAGGGATAGAACAATAGAAACTAATGGACCTGTCAATCATTGACAGTGGCGCCTCAAAAGATAAAATCCGTTTCAAGTGCCTATAAATTTTTTTTTGTTGTTGTATCTCCTTCTCTAGCAACTCCCTGATCATACACACATCTAATGGTCAGCCTATGTAGCTACACCTAAACAACACCTCGAAGCTGTTTCAAGATGCCATGTGATTCTGCATATTCGAAAAAATAATAAGTTATTTGCTAGCAACATATGTGTATTTCATTTCTATATGATTTTTTTTTCTACGAAATTGTTCACGCAACACTTGATATAGGCGTATAGCTCACGTCTCCTTATGCGTACCAGGCCGTGTAGGCCTATATACCGTACAAAGTAAGAACCGAAATGAATATTTTCACAGCAAAATGTAAAAAAGGGAATAAGGGGGAATTAACAGCCCTCAAATCTATTCATACTCTCCTCTCTTCATGTTTTCTAAGTAACCTATCATTGGCGTTTTGACCACACTTGATCCTGCTTTATCAGGTTGTTCTCTTGTCTGAATGAGCATCTGTCTAGGCGATGGACTCAAGTTGTGCCCTTCACGACTGCTTAACAAATCAGCTTCCTGATTTTACAAGGTGTTGGTTTGTTTATTCCCCAACTGAGAGAGTATTACCTCTGTGACATCTTTTACCAATGTCTATTGACAAAGATATTTGAATTTAACTCCACCTTCTCACTTCTGGCGATGTTATCATTTTATCTTATGTAATGAGTTAACTTCTCCAACTACTCTATTGTTTTGGAATAATTTTCTCAGTACTAAGTTAAACTGCGATAACACAAATATATATATTGGGTCTCTCTAAGTATTCTATAGTACTGCTGGGTTTATTTATACATATTCCGGGGCGGCGGATATTTCCAGGTGAGAGTAGATGGGGGCGAGGTGTGATCGACTGACCGGGGGGGGGGTTCGAGGGAGAGGGTTTTCACTCCCAACGGTCATGACATATGCTCCAATGCGCTCTAGCCTACGAAAAAAGAAAACAGGATGTGAATTGAGTCAAATTTAGTTATTAAATAAGACGTTCTTTCTTTCACATTAGCACTGGAAGACACCCCCAAATACCTTTTACAAGAGAAATACATCCACGACAGCCTTACAAGACAAAGTCGGCTAGTTAACTGCTCCACCCAAGAGTGCTTCAGTGAGACGCGCAACCGGTTTAATGGGCTGGGCAAAACAACCGATTTTAGTTGCAAGAATAATAGTGGGAGGAAACCAAGTTACGCACTCTCAATAAAAACCCGTTAAATCGAGCGAGATTTTGAACCTATGCACAAGTAAACAACAATGGTGCACAGATGCTGGATCAGACCACTCCGCCACTCCGTCACTCCAAGCACAAGACCATGATGTAGGTCTTACTTTTCAATTGGATTTCTGTCTACGTAGGCAACCTCGACTTCCGGTGTCCATTACCACCGACGATCAATTGCCATGGCTTCAGCCAGCTTCGATATTATGAATACACACTGACGTGACTGAAAGCGCACCCCAAGTCAAAAAATCAAATATTTGCATCAAACAGTCTGAAAAATGAATTCTAACAGCCCACTATTCATTTCATAGGACTTTCTAGAGCCGAGGTATAAAATGATGAAATTTATTCTTCTTGGGTTGTACTTGTTGCTGCTTTGTTCCCCTTTAACATTAAAAACGCTTTTATGGCCTTGGCCCTTCCTGTTTGCATGCATAGCATTGTGCATAGAGAGGGCCCAGTTAATAATATCACCCCATAAGAGTAAAAGTGCTTTCACACATTGTTGCAAAGTTGAGTAACTTTCAGAAAAACAAAGAATAAAAAATTGTAACTTGAGTTCATTACAAAATTATTGCTAAATGTAAGCCTACCATTTTAATTTGATTGATTGGAGTAGACTGATGGAATTCTTTTTCCATGCTGTTTAATATATACTTTTGAATTTTTTAACTTGAGGTGGGGCACTTTCAATCGAAAAATTACGAGTCTTAGGAACATTCGAGACACGCGCTTTAGCTCTTTGTTTGGATGAAAAGACACACAAGACTAACAGAATCCACCCTAATGACGCACATAATTAAAATTCTCGTTTCAATCTGTCTGGTGGCCCAGGGGCACAAATGCGTCAGCCCACTGGATCCGTGATAGTGTAAAACTGTTATAACAACATGCTGATATAACCCTATAAAAATCCGATGTTTGCTCAAAAAAGCTCTTTTAATTAAGTAGACTGGTTACAGCTATTGCGTTAATTTGACAAGGAATATTTTGTTCTTTTTTTGTTCATTATTCTTGACAAATGAAATTAAGCCAGCAAAAGAATACTTAAACTTAATACTCCAATGTACTCAATAGTCCATATCGCCTCTCTGTCAGGTACTTCAGTCGTTCTTGAGTTGGGGTTTATTCATTCATTTAAAGTGAAACTTGGCAATTGCTTTGCCAAGTATCATGGATCAGCCACTTTCAATTGGTACGAGAAAAAAGGATGTGCACTGTGTGAAACAATATCATTTCCGTCGTTTTAAACTACGCTTATTAGGTACGCTAATTATGTCAACTCTGATAAGACAATTAGATGCAGCAAAGCTAAATTACATGCTCTCAACATGTGTTGACGTCAATGGTTTTCCATTATAATGAAAAGGGAACAAACGTCAGTTTCAGAGTAATGTGCTCAGGCAATGAGAAAAACAATTGTGAGACAAGTGTTTCTACTCTACTGGTACCGAAGACTACTACAAGGTCCTTAGATTTAAAGTTAGTGAGTTTGTTTGGTCTTGATGTTTACATCAACTCTTTTAATGGAGCACATTATCAAGAAAGTTTTACTTAATGTGATGTGAGACTTGATTGTTCAGTAGTGTTGTCCTAATTGGTTTCATGGTACAGTGCTCTGTAAGCAGATTTGTTAACTGCACTTAGTGTAAACCAATGTGGTTACACTTGAATAATGTATTTATTTTCTTTAAGAAAAATATAGATAGTGAAAAGACCGAAATATCGGAGAAAATACAGTTTGGACCGCAAGAGAAAGTACCATCGTACAAACGTAGGGTCAATGGAATGTGTTGTTAAATCAATGAACCGAATGAATGGGATTATTGCTATATGTTCGTGTTTAATATCGGACGGTTTTTATTCCCATTTCGTGAATGAGGGAAAAGACAAATTGATTATAACATTATTACATACGGTTTTCGACTAGTAGTTAATCTCAAAACAACTTTGCTATTTAGTACCTATTTTTGAGAAGAAGAGAATCCGTCCTTCAATGGAGATGCGGTGAAGTAAATAAGTATAGTGCAATCTTTATTCAAGTAATCGAATGTCACTAGGTAATCGTAAGGAAGGCATGCTTATTCAAGGTCATGCTTAAAATGTGGTAACTCTAGGTATGGATAAGTATGGGAAATTTGTTTCATAAAAGATTACATAATGCTAGAAGTTTTATGTAGAATTATTTTCTTCCTTACAAGTTGCAAAAAGCCATGAAGAGGTACATAAATTTGGTCGTATTTTTTCCTTGTCTGTTCTTCGTATTAGGTAAGTTTTACATGCTGTTTCGATTGCGGTAAAAAGTTGATTTTCTAACCTCAGTAATCTATTGTTCAACTGAGGTATATAAGGTGTCCAAACCCACTGCTGGAGGTCTATTATTACCACTTCACCGAGCTTCTAGTCCACTTAGGTTGCAAAAAATGGTAAAGTTCTTTGGGCAGGATTGAAATCAAAACCCCCTCTACTATGTGCTCTGCATACTGTGGCTAGGGTTTCTTGACTTGGATTAAATATCTTAGCATTGAGTATTACTGTCTGTCAATAATCAAATTGTGTAATTGGGCAAGGGAGGAAATCAAGTGCATTTTTTTACCGTAACCATTTCGTTATGTATGTAAGAAATTTTATGCATTGAAATTATGTGCAAATGAAACAAGTGAAGGTGAAAGCAAGGACACCATTGCGTCTGCTGGGGTTCATATTATTCGAACGTTTCCTAATTTACCATAGATTAAAACTCTGTATTAAAGTCATTGTTGAAAGAGCGAACTTTTGAATAATTTCTGTACGATTTTTACAATTGCGTTTCATCTGCTTGGCTTGTTGTTGCCTGTATGAAACGAAGACGGCAATGCCAGTAGGACAATTTCTGGATTCTATTACTACTACTAGCAGCTCTTTTACCGTCATGCGATGTTGTCAAGTGAAATTAAAGACATTAACTAGCTTTGGTTGTTTATAACGAGAAAACAGTTTTTTTCTTTCAACATTTAGGAGACGAGAAGAATCTAACCACCCAACGAAGTAAGTGGCTTTCTTATTATTTTCGAGGTATGAATATGCTTATCGCTAAAAGTGAATCAAAATTGAAATTAGCTATGTCGGATATGAAGGAAAACTGCACATAACGCTACAAGTCACAGTTACGTCAATATACCTGTCTCCAAATTATTTACACGCCTTCTCAATTTTCAAAAATTTCGTGCAGCTTAATATTTTTCAATACTTTTGCGAAAATATTATTAACACTATCTCCATCTAGATGACAGGTTTCCAGTTACGACTCCCATACCTAGGGCCGTAAACATTTTTTCGCAAGCTTACGGATGTAGGAAACATGTTTTTCTCTTTGAGTTTGCTACACATCAACTACTGATTGGGGTTTTTTTTCTTTTGATCGGAAACGCAAATTTGCTCAACAATTGTATGAATATAGGTAAAAGTTTGTAAAATGTTGCTGCATTGATCAGCAAGGCTTATTTTAAAATTCACCAATACGTCTGTCATGTCCATGAAATCATTGAATTTTTTTTTTTTTATTAAATCTTGTCCCTATGGGATAAAAGTCATTAATTACGATTTTCCATTTTTTCTTAATATAGAAATTATACTATACAACAGCACCTTGGCGGTTAACTCTTCCATAAAAATGAAGTGCAGTAAAGACGCAAATGAATCAAAGAACTTTGTTTGGTGGTTTGGTGGACACATTTTACAAGCAGACTCAAAACCGGTTTGCCTTTATTGCGACAACATTAACATTTCGAACACGGACACGAATTCTACGTTATTTATAAATGATATGAATAAGAACCACACTGGAATGTACAAATGCGCGGTGGGAAATGCTACAGTCATGGAGTACTTCCTGAATGTTGAAGGCAATTTAAATGAATTATTAATATTTACTTCGTTTGCGAAAGCTCACTCAAAGTGAACGATAATATGTACAATGCCAGATATTAACATTGGTTCATAGTAGAAAAACATTGGGTCAAAGTAGTTAAGTGGTAGATGAAATATGTCTGGAAACCCCATTTATTTTCTAATGTTAAAATTAATCCAAGTAGTCACTAAAAACAATCTAAAATGAAAATTGAAACAACAAACCTGCATGAAATGACTGACGTTAGAGTTGTAACAATTGCCAATAAATTTCCACTAAAAACCGAAAACTAATGCATTAATATCGTCTTTGCGCGTGAAGATAATTCATTTCTACCAACTGCGGAAAGCTGCCATTCTTTGAGGGAAAATATAATTTTGAATATTCACCCTCTCTTTGAATCAGCGGCGTATCAAGTACAGGGAAGTAAGGAGCCTTGATCAGCTACTTGCTCGAAAAATAAAAAAAAAAAAAAAAAAAAAAACGGAGTTCTGACTCACGTGACATATTTGATACAAGTCAACAATAAGGTATTTGCCACTCTTCATTCAAAATATTTTGAATATTCAAGCTCCACATTAGTTATCATTTGTTTGAAACGTCACACTGGTTGCACTCAAAGTGCAGTCGATGTAGCAGGATTGTTGGCTTATATCAGTTTAGCAACCTTTGGCGGGTTCCAAAAATTAAAAAACAAAAATGCCATAAGAGACATCAGATCATCAAATGCTACTAGCAACTATGATGCTTTTTGCTTTATTCTTAATTTTCGCTACGAAAATTACCTTGTTTTCTAGTATGAACGCTTAATTTCTGAATATTTTGTGAAAAGAGGCTAGAAAGTTCTCAAGGGTTTACAATGCCATCGGGTAGCATAAATACTAAGGAAATGGATAACATTATGAAACAACTTGAACCTTCCATCGCTGCCCAATGTTATGTTTGCTACAGCAAGTACTCGATGTACCTAAAGCATTTTCTTTACCCAGATTTGAAACTTATCAGCGATGAAAGCTCCTATATTTTCATATATTTATTATGAAAGGGGAACCATTTAGCAGCACCCTGCCCTTTGCAAATAAGAATGAAAAAGTCGGAAATGTTAGATGCAGTCTGGAAACGTCACTGCTGTTAGTTATACATCCCGCTGCGTTTAATCGTTGAAACAATGTAAGATCGCGATGAGTGAATATCGTGATTATATGTTTCATTTAAAAAACTGGTGGTTCTGAGTGAATGTTATGTCAAAGTCGTTTCCTTAGGAATACCTTTACCAACAATGAATAGAAAATGTAAAGAAAGTTAAGATTTTGGGAGAACTTAGTGAAACTACGACATTACTGCAGACTTGCTAAAACGATATGCAGCAGCAGTTTTCTATTATTGCATTTACGTAAGCTTTGGGAACTAAGAATTTGGGTCATTTTCCCAACCATATGCTCTTGAGTGAAGTTAATAGCCAAAAATGATACTTTTCGAAGATTTGTCAATGTATCGAAAAACAGGCAAAATATTTATACCACAAATTGAATGTATTAGATAATAAATAAAATAAATATAAAAAAGCCTGCAAATTTGTCAAAAATTTTCCAATATCTTCCCATTTAGCATGGTGTAGTGACATCTCAGTAACCGAATTGTACTATACTGATGACTAGTGTGTTGAACAGTGGAGGCTTTTTACAGTCTGTCTACCGAAGTATCATGTATCTTTCTCCTTTAATGTATATACGTCGGCTATTGTAAACCCCATTCATCACATTTTTATTTCATATTTCAAATTGGAAAATTCCCCAAACGAAACCATAATTCGTTTGTTTTGGTTCCTTAGATCCGAAATTGACGATATCTTGTGACCAAACAGACTGCAACCAAATTCTTCAAGCGAATTTATCAGAACGTTATACCATAAATTGTTATATTAATCAGATCCCGTTGTACAAGCCATTAACATGGAAAATAAGCAATCAAGAGAAAATGAGCGAGGAATTAGTTTCTGGAATAGACACAAGCGACAAGACTGAAAACATACAAGATGGTATGCAACTGGCTTCGATATTAATCTACACAGCTGACAAAAATCACGACATGATTACGTGTTCAATGGGAGAATATTTCACAAATGTAACAGTACAAGGTAAGCCAAACTGAGCATAATAACGTTTTATTATCGAAACGTTTAATCGGTAACGTCGGATGAAATTGACTTAAAAGACGGTGGTGTAATCACACCTTTTGAACTGGGATCATTGCAAGCAGAAACCACTCATCGAAGCAAAGCGTCACCATCGCTGGCGCGTATCACACAGAGAAAATGATGGCTAAAATGCCTCTCAGATTGCCGAAAATGGCACTACTGTCCTTTTTACAGATTAAATAAAGTACAAACTTTTCAAAGACAAGTGTTTTTGAAGCTTTTGTCTTCAATACGTTTTTCCCACTATTTTTAAAATTCAAATTTCATTTGGGAGGCAAGCCGGAACAAGCAATTTGAATTAGAGGACTCCAGCTCTTGCACCCTTTAGGTTATGCCTAGGTTATGCCTAGGTTAGGACAGCGTAGTGTTGATAATGCCAAAGATTATGTCACATTTTGTGAGGAAATCTGTTTCCATGGACTAACAGTATAATGCATGGAATTTGCGATGTTAAGACGACTTAGGTGAAGTTACTTTTTATTACACAAAACTGAACAAAACGTTACATATAACGAGAAACTCTTTCCTCAAGTAAATATCCGGCTAATGTGGCTATTTTGAATGCAGTTGATTTTTTGAAATCGTGATTGTACTTGATTTTTTCTTTCATAAAAGGAAAGAAACAAAGAAAACATATTTCTAACAGAAGACCTGCCACAAGTAGCGATTGAAAATTATCAAGAAATTGTTTTGTAATACCAGAGTGTCAAAATGGTAAAGAATAAAAAGCACCTTCATGGAAATCAGTGATAGCATTTAAGTTATATAATTTTTGTTTTCTCCATGCAGTGCTTTACGAACCTGACAAATGGCTTCCTTTTATTATACTTGCTGGTGTCATTATCGTTGTGGCTCTCGCTATCTCCTTAATAATATCATTTGCATATTGCTGTTTCAATATTACAGGTAATAACTAATTTATCATTTATCGAAACTTTGAGTACTTCATGTTCACATTTTTTTGCAATAAAAGATGCATCGCCCCATTACATAAAACGTGACAATAAGGTGCAAATGAGAAATCCGATAATGGATTTCTATTTTTTCATTACATTCCAACGTAACAACGGATTAATAAAGGATATTTTTTTATTCAAGGGTGAATCTCTACCTACATTAATCACAAGTGATGTAATGTACACATGGTAAGGATTTTATAATGTAAGAGATTCTTTTGCTTTACACTTTTCACATGTTTGACTTTACAACATGTAACATTCCAGTCAGTATTTGACTATATAATTAAATTAAAGTAGTATATATTACATATAATAATTGATACATAATATACTTAAAGTAATATTTTAACAGTTCATGTTTGTGTTTTTTTTTTTTTCAAAGTTAGCTAATTATTATCTTTTAATTCAGGTTGTCCATCTGAGCAGGAGTCACCATCTTTGTAAGTCGTCAGTACAATATTTTATTCAATTTTTAACATTTTCACATCAGTGCATATTTCTTCGTTTTACCGTACTTATCACAGTCGTATGCATAGGTGTCGAATGGGCTGTTTTATCAAAAAGTTGTGAACTAGATTAAATCTTCTCTAATTAATTAAAGAGCGTGGTTGGATCCACGAAAAAAAAAAATCTAAGTTTAATATCAGGCAATTGTAACACAAACTTCGGAGAAGATTACACATCTGTAAGGATCACCGTTAGATAGCTCCTAGTTGGTATTGATTAGTACGAGGTATTAATAAATGTGTAAATGTGTTGGTGTCTTTCCACAGCGGTAATGATCACCCGAAACGTCTTTAGGTGTTGCTAGATTACAACGTATAGAGTCTGTTGGTACACATTTACAGTTCAAGTTTCATAAGACACCAAAAAGGACAGATTTATCTGGATGACTTTCATTTTGCCGTGCACCTTACATCATAGCTTACTTTAATTCTTCATATTTTATTTAGAGTTCCTAATGTCCTTTATGAAAATGGAAGCAGAGCAAACGAGCTGGATGAGAAAGACGATTTCACAAAGAGAAATAATGATGGTATATTTTAAGCTTTTCCAACATATAAAATGTATTGAATATAACGAAATTACCAGTCGAAAAGGAGGGTGAGTGGACACGACAAAAGAACCAGATTCCAAACGATAAAGTGACATTACCAGTACTCCTTCTGTATACAGTATACTAGCATATAAACGCATGGTAGGCCCCTTCATATAGATAGATAGATTTAGGTGTACCCATTAAAGATACGTGACATTCACACCAAAATACTCAGTGACTGTTTGCGGACCAGTTTGCCTGCATAATTTTGAAAGCGTATTGAAGGTGGTGCGCTAGGAACATTTCGTCAAAATTTTTAAATACTTGCCAAATTACAGTTCCTAAAGAAAAAAAAAACAGCAACGTTTTCGGCACTGGTATTGAAAAAAACAAATATTTTCGTTGCAATCGTTGCTAGTGTACTCTCAATTTATTTCTTTGGTTACCAACAACGATACGAAGTTTGGAAATTTTGAAGTATTTTAAAGTAATTTAAAAAAATTGTCAAAACAAAAAGAACAGAAGTTCAGATAATAATTCCCACAGTACAAGGGTACTAGGGAGACTAAATACATGTGTTTGGTTAAGTTGCATTCGGTGGAACTGGGAATAATAGCAGGGGAAGCCATTAAGATTTTCAAAGAGGAACGTTATCTTCACTTACTGGATTTCCATATCCCATTCAGAGTATTCGAGAATGTAGGTGCTTTGAATCTATCAAGATATGTTCAATACCTGCACGTATTAAGTCATGTGTTTAAAAATAGTGAAGTCTCATAGTTATATCGTATCGACAGATCCGTGTCTCCTCCCGGTATGTCAGGAATGGAAACGTATTTTTGAACACAACAACGCCGTGCATGGCTTAAAACTACTTTGCTGTAGATATGAAGATGACATGGATATATTTTCGGAAGCCGTATTTGTCGAAGGAGATTACAAGGAAAGATTTGTCGTCAGGAGTATGTCAGGTATAATTAACGACATTCGATGTTATAGACTCATTCATGTTTACAAACAAATGACATCACGGCAGCTCAGCAACAGAATTGACAAGATAGTAGTTCATTCCGTCACAGGAAAGTATAGATTCTAAATCTTCTACATTTTGCGTGCAATTGCCAGATCAATTAATGCGAAAAATCGAATGTGCACGCATATGTTCCTGCTCATGCTCAATACCAACCAGTGGCAAAAATGATGTAAGAATGAATGAGTCTATACAGTGATTTTAAGTTTCGTCAGAGTTGGGAAACCACGCCCGTTGCCGGGGAAATATTACCAGTGTTTTAGTGCAACAGTCACAGGTGGGTCGTCAACTGTTTTTTAGCTTTGGTACAATAAATGTGCGTACTACACTAAGTTTTCCCCGACAAAAGGGGTTTGTGACGTAGCAGAAAGCAATCTATAGATACAACCGCTCTTCTTAAAAGCAAAATCAACTGCCAAAAACAGTCACCCAAAACTTACTTTGAAGGTTCGATTAAATGTCACTAACTCCTTTTAATGTATCTTCAGAAAGGCTTTCATAATGTTTTGAGAACTTTTGAGAAAATTCAAACAGTCACTTCTATGAAATTTAACATCTGAGAAGAAAAATCCTGTCCAATGACCCTTATTAGTCGATCATGAAACACGAAATTGTACTGCACGGTTTCAAATTAAGCGACTTCTCTTGTTGTTTAAGCTGAAATGAATTACTTTATGCTTAATGAGGAACGGTCGAAATGCATGCGATGTCTATGCCTCGAAACAACATGGAAAAGAAACTTTCGGTCCAGTTAAATAATAAAACTTGCCGCTTAAAATTATGGCATTTTAGAATGATATGCATTCATGGATATGCGTGTCATTCAAGTGTCATTGGGTTCAGATGCCGACAATATGAATTTCTTCCTGCTGATAGAATTTTGAATCTTTTCAAAGTGATTAATGTAGGATATGAGAATTAAAAGCTTTAAACGACTTTTTGTGCTTGCTTGGTAGGAAAATCAACACTTGAAAATTTAAAAGAATTTCGCAAATTCCAGATTCGGCTAGTGGAACTCCAAGATCACTCTAATATACTCACCGTGCTCGGTTGCTATACAAATAAATGTGAGTCAACTTCTTTTTTCTTTTTGTGAAACATTTTTTAAAACAAAAGCACATGTAAAATGTGGATCAGCGAAGACTACAGTAGTCTCAAATATTTTATTGTAATGTCGATAACTACAGTGGTACTTGTTTTTTCAGGGGACATAATTCATGATAGAAACAGATCATTTAATTCAAATTACTCAAGTGTAGTAACGGGAATCCATTAAACTTGATGTACTAAAGCGAGTCCATCTCTTTTATCAATTACGGTGAAACGGTTTAATCTGCGGTGCGGTGTGAGATATATTACGGATATTTCCCTCAAAGGGTTTTAAACTTTTTATTACAATTTCGATAGCTGTAAGGGTAACTGTTTTTTTCCCGTGGGTAATTTATTATGAAAGCAAAAGCAGGTTGTTCAATTTAAATGCTACGATTAAGTATTGCATGCTAAACAGATTTAATTCGTTTGACTTAGCAAAATACCTTTTCTTCATTATGTTAAATCTTTTAATTCACAGTGCCCTATAGGATATGTTACAAATATTTCCCGAACAAGACTATTCGAGACTACCTTTTTGAGGGTTTCCAGAACTTAAAAAACTCTCAAATGCATGAAGTGCAGGCACAAAAATTGCTTTGTATAGCTCATGGAGTCGCAAGAGGTCTATTCTTTTTGAAAGAAAATGAAGTGAGTACAAAGGACACATTAAGACCATTAGAGTCAGATATTAATCAATATTATCACAAAGACTTGTGTTTACTTGCTTACGCAAAATTTGATATGTAAAGAAACAACGACCATCAGTGTCTTTATTTGTTATTTGTGGTACAGAATTAGACTGCCATAATAAATTCTTTACTTGTACAGACAAAGTATGAACATTTAAAAAAAATGTGGTCATTTAATACTCTTTGGATAATTCCAGCCACAAATTGTTACACGAAAAATATTGAAAGCTGCGTGAAAAATACGACAGAACCTCGCTCAAATATTTTCTTCTGAATTTTCAACAATAGCCAGAAAACGTGCCGAACGTCTTGTATAATATTTTAACATTTTGGTATGTTACAGTAACATTTATTTATCTTCTTTTCGTAGCTGGATCATGTTGCAATCCGAGTTGAAAAAGTATTGTATTATGGTGCCAGTATTTGCAAGCTGTATGACTTTTCTCTTCGCAGTCATGCAGAAAAGAAAGCCATGATGCTCTTGGAAAAGGTAGGAGTATTTCGCGTGTCATAAACGAATGTTTTTTTTTTTTTGTTTTTTTCAAAGTTTGGTGCACCCTTGAAAACCACAAAAAATATGTATTTAAAGTTAAAACCTAATTGCCAGCACAAGTGAGTGTTACATGTAGGTAATGAAGCAAAAGTTTAAAAGAAGTTAAAGCAGCTGCTCAGGAAATGTTCGTGTAAGATAATTTTATGGGATGTACTTTGAAGTCAACTGACCTAACCTACACGGAGAGAAACAAAATAAGGTTTGTCGCTGGTTTGGTACCTTTGAACATTCTTACCTTTAACTTGCATGGATTGATATTTCATATTGATAAATATGACAACTACCTAAGATATATTTTGCTCCTTTTATCATCAGAGCGAATCACTCGCTTGGCTCGGTCCCGATATTCTGCTTCGAAAGGAATACAATCACAGGACAGATGTATGGGCGTACGGTGTTTTAATGTGGGAACTGTGGTCTGGAGGTAAAAAAGTTGTTAAGACGACCGTTGAATGGCTTTAAATCAATGCGTGACTGTTTGAAATATGCACACTTCGCTCGTTCGCTACTAAAAACGCATAGATGGTAAAGAAAAAAGTTGCCCTTACTTGAAGTTCTCGAAACCTGTTAGGTTGCTTTTTATCTAATCTGAAAGCCATGCACTAACTGGTAGTTCTTTTTAAAGGGTTAACTGATGGCAGCCTGGATCAGTGTTCGACCAGGGAGCTTTTATTTGATCTACCATGCAACTATCGCGCAATAGATCCATTCCGTGAGACAATTGGTTAGCCAAGTGGTACATTGTTACAGTAGTTATACTTGAGTGTAACAACGGAATTGTTAGAGCAACCGTATGTTATAGTTAACTGAAAATACGTATGGTTTAAATTGAATCAAAAAAGGAAAAAATGTGCCCTGAACGTAAAAATATGCAGATATTTTACTAGAATCGGTTTAAAATGAACCAAATTTAGTAAAACATACGATCCTATTTTGTTTCAGTGCCAGTTTTTTATTTTTTCCGGTTCGACTTGAATCTTTAGAATTTTTAGGGTGCAGTCAGATGAAGGTCTACAGCTCAGTTTCCATTCAATTGTTTTAAGTCAGTCGGGCGGGACACGGCCTTTGTCCTGTAGTAATTGACTAAATAAGTAAGACTGCTTTGCATCGACAGGTGAACAAGCCAGGGTTAAATTGCATTGAAGTCCATTTGCAAAATCACATGCTTTTGTAATGGTCTTTAGTAGTTTCAAGTAGCTTATGAATGGTGCCAACCTTTCATTAATGTACAAATGGTAATCTAAACTCTTTGTCTAACAGGTTAAAAAATGGTTTTTACTGAAAAGTATCCAAAACCAAAGCCTAAAACCATTTGGAAACTGCGTGGATTGAAATGGTTTCTAGAATTAACCCTGCCAGGCCACTAAAGCTATTCTCTAATTCGTGCAGGTCAAACACCTTTCTGCAAAAGCACCCGTCTTACTATGGAGATGGATATGAGGAATGGGAAGGTGTTACAGCAGCCACCAAATTGCCCCGGAACAATGTAAGCAAAAGTCATTATTTTATTGTATGTTTTAAACCCAAATACTTTTTCCAGTGTTTTGTCAACTTAATCAATATATTAATGAACTGAAAGTCACAATCAAGATATTTTGACTACATATTTCTGTCCTGGATTGCTACAGAATTATCTCTGGAATTGGCCGCTAACCATTATATATTACATATGCACTTGCGAACCACGCGTAGGTCTAACGCTCCCTTTATACACTTAGTGTATGTTTGTTTCCATACATATTACTTAAAAGAATAGTCCAGAGCCGAACTTATTTTTGAAAATGTTAAAAAGAGACATATTGGAAGCATTCTGGTGAAATTTGCTTCCGTTTTTCGTGTTTCTCTCGATTCTTTTATGATTCGAACTAAAATATCACCTGGAAGTTCAGACTGCAAAACCATTTGGCTATGGAAAAACGTCCTTCAGCATCTAATAGCAGTTTTTCTCTAAATTAAATGATGAAGTACAAAAGTATTTGTCTGTTATCTGAAAAATTAAAACTAATATTTAACGTTTTGTTGTTCTCACGTGATTGTTCACAGAGGGAGTTGTGTTCGGAGTGCAAACACTTATAAGTTTCTTAATAAATCATGTCCACCGTAACGGTCAAAGCATAATATCAGACATCCAATTTAATTTTAACCTATTTTTTTAAATGATTTAGAAACAAAAGCAGTTAAGAAGGACACTTATTAAAAGAAAGGAACATATGAAGGACACTAGAAAAGGAAAATACGTATTATCTAAGCTCGTGACCAAGTAACAAACAATATAATAGCAAACAATTGTACACAAAAGACCATAATTAAGTATTATAAACTAACAAAGCTTAGCACCTGAAAAGCGAAGAGGTAGAGAAAAAGAGAGGCAATGCATACTCTTTAACAAGAGACTTCATAACTGGCCAACGATATAGTGTAATACCTAACCTAATCCCTAATTCGAACAAAGAATACAACCGGTACAATACAATGACAACTAACTAACTTCAATGACAACAGCCAATCAAGAAAGTCCTTGTTAAACAGTGTGCATCTCTCCGAGAAAGAAATTAAGGGAAAAAAAAAGGGGAGAAGAAAGAATAGAAAAGGGGAAAAATGCGTACCATGCCCGTTACTAAGCAGATAACTTAACTTTGAGAGTCGTTGTCTGATGGTATGAAAATGCAAAATACTTGAAATAGTTAGAATTTCAATGATCGACATCTCGGTGTGGTGGGTCCGTCAAAAATGTCACTTACAGAAGTAACACTGTGCTTGTGTATGGATTGGGGAAATCAATAAGTTTATTCAGATATTCGAATGGTTTGCATTACACACATATTAACCGTAAATGGCACTAATAGATTAAGCGCCAACCCAAACGGTTTTGTATCATTTCATGTGTGGATAGCTATACAACTTTTTGTATTGTTGTCAGTCGGATTTGACTGCTGATTTTCATTTCATTCTATTAGATATTCGTTGATGCTATCTTGTTGGAAGACAACAGCTAATGAACGGTGCTCCTATCGTCACATTGTTACAGAAATGGAACATTTAAACGCCTCTAAATGCAAGGTAAATCATGTTTAATACCACAACATTAATCAATGCAAATGTAGCTAGAACAATGTCCCCAACCCCCTCAAGGAAAAGCTGTAATGTAATATTAGTTTTCAGTATGGAGATATTCTTTTTTCAAACTTAACACTTGTGGGCTAATAGCAAAGAAAAGAACACCAACGATGTCGCCTGTACTGTTCAAGTTTTGCGTCTGATATTTCTTATGTTTACTACATGAACTCCTACTATATTTTAAATAAAAACGTACTTAAATTCGTTTTCAAGTGTAAAAATTTCAACAACTGGAACAATTCATGCAATAAATGAAATGCATTGTTACAGACTGCAGTAGAGAACTACGAGGTGGAACCTGTGCCAGGACCAAGCTTCTTTACATCTTTGGATGAGTCTGCATACGATCATTTGTCAACGTTGTAACAGTACACACGAAATATTTAACAGAATGTTTAATATGTAAAGTAGTTTAAAAACATTCATGGACAAACAGCGACATTTTTCATGATACAGACCTACTAAAAGGAAGGAAAAGTATATATGTTTTCAAGTTTACTAGGATTGGTTCAAACATCTCAAAATGTAAGTTCATACGTATTTTTGCAATATATTCTTTTTGAATACTTTACTATTTGTTGGTGAAAAATATTTTGTTGTCAATAACGGTACAGGCAGATAACCAGAACAGGACTTTTTAGCTTCCGAAAGGAAATTCTAACACTCACAACTGACTGCCCAAAAACAGAGAGCGGCACTTCGTGATTGTTCTAGCCGTGCGCGCATTGTTTGTTGAGTAATAATCTTGGTAGGCACTTCATGCTTGTTACCCACGTTTTCGAGCACCTAGTAAAAATGGGGTGTTGTTATCCACTTGTTTTAAGCCGCCCATCCCTTCAAATCTGGTGTGACTTACCTGGAAATGGGGAAGAAGTGGTACTTTCATTTGAGGAAATCAATTATCCCAGCGATCACGAAGAGTGCGTTGGTTTCGGTATATTTTAACATCGAAGGGGAAAGGAGGTTTGTTCTGGAAAGACATTCAGTCTGAATTGAGGATGCATTTCCACAGTGATTGAAAAATCTAACTTAGCTAGTTTAGGAATGGGTTTGGTGACCAAATCAATAAAAGTCTTGATTCTAAAAGGTAATGTTTTCCCTACGGCAAACAAGCAAAGAGAACTGAATTGCATCTGAGGTTGTTTTAATCAACAAAAATTACTTACTTACCAAAGATTCGAAAAAGAAATTCAGCCCTCGTTAGTATCACTTTATTAATGGATGTTATTGTTCACATAATGTTAAGATATATAACATAAATATTTGTAATACTAATAATTTTATGAGATCAGAACATACAGAAAATATATTTGTTTCTTTTGGTGAAAGTGATAGTGAATGCTGTAAGTGATATATTATGTTCCTGCAATGATTTGTGTGGAAGGTAATAACATGTATTTAACATTAACTAGACCTTATCGATGTATCCAAGCAACTGATAAAGTCGTCAGGTATTGGGGTCTTCAACATCAAATCCTCTAAGTTTTATTTTCTTCATGCAAGTATTAACCCTTCTATTCAGTTATGTTGAGGGAATCAAGGAGTACTCTAGTGTACAGCTCTCTACAAAAGAAGTAAAACGGCATTTCAAAGATTAACGGTGATGTACCTGACTAAATAAGGCCATGTCTTGACTTCTCGAAATCATCTATGAAGGATTTGCTTTGTTCATATTTTCCATCACATTAGCTGAGGCCATTTTTATCTTTTTACACGATTTCATTAAAATTAAAGTTCAAACAAAGGCTGGTAATATCATACTCATATATCATTACTGTGTAATTCTTAAACGAAAAGTCGAGAAGCAAGGTCATGTTCAATATAACAACGAGAAAAATGTCCTGAATACTTTCGTAAAAGTCATTCAACTCAACTAAAAGAAAGACAAAAATTTTTTCACAAACTTAAAGAGAGAAAGGAGAAATGTTGTCATTCAAACATAAACAGAGTAACGGAAAACAAAACAAGGTCAAAAAGAATAGTAACGTGGAACTGTTATGTCTGAAACACTGCCGCGCCATTGAAGTGGGGCGGACATAACTTCAAATGTGACACGTTTTGGATCATTCAGGTCTGTGAAAATCAGATTTTGCTGTAACAATTTTTCCGCAACATTTATTCTGCACCACGTTTGTACAATCATTTAAAACCAACGAAAAAGATTCAAGATATTTGTCAAATGTCGCGATTGGTTAGTGCTGTTGGTAAGTGTAGTGGCGGCGGTATAATCCTACATCTGTTTTAGATTTGTTTAACCCAAAAATATGCAAACACTTTTATAAACAGTAAATGTACACAACATTCATATTTTTTTCTAACCTGGAAACCCCTTCAATGTTTCTACATGCTGTTATACAGTCAGATCAGAACTGCACAAGGAGGTGTGGAAACAAAAGATTCTGCTCTTCGCAAAACTCTGATTACCCTATAAATAAAAAGGAACAAATAAAAAGGGAAAAATCTTTCATGAAATCATTAACTCAGAATAAGAATAGAGTGAAAAAAAAGACATGAATGCCTCAGTTTTTGACAACTCGTGAACACTGTCGGTTACATGTCACTAGAATAAGTACTTCACCCGATATGTAACTAATCAACAAGGGTGTTCTCATAAAGCAGGCTCTGAAAATATGGATATAATATATCCACATCTGACTTAAGCTATATAGGTCAAAGAAGGTAGGCCTGGCTAGTTTCTTTGAAGCTTTGGATACGACTTCATGCCACTCACTAGGAACTTCGGTTCAAACATCACGGGTGGGGGCAGCGGATGGGGCTGCCTGTTCACAGTCAAGAACCGTGGTGTGGTGTCGTATGCCAGTTCCTCTCGATATGTTTAACCCTTTGTTCAAGGGAGAACAGCCTAAACTGCAGCTGATGAATTCGGTCGAGGAACTCCTGTACGAAGGTTTGGTTTCTTGCTCTTCGGCAGGGCTGGTATAGCTTCTTCTCTTGAATCGCTGAAGTCACTGGTGGCTGCTTCTTTAGCAGTATCTTCGTCAGCTTTTCTCTTCTTGGAAAAGCTCCTTCTTGGTGCAGTTGTTGTAGCTTGATGAATCACCTTGTTGTTTGTGAATCAAACCTTAACTTTAAAACGGGGGGGGGGGGGTTGGGGTGACCGACTCTCCAACAACTCAGTGTCGTGTTCGCACAGCTAAAATACCCGATGAGGAGGAGGATGGTGTATCCACGACGGGTTTTGAGATCTGAAGTTAAATATGCCTAAAAGTAGATAAAGAACCCCAAATATTAGGGCTTTGAGACAGTGTAAGGTTAAATTGTAATCTTACATAATAGTAAGTTATAGCTTGGTGTGTTATTGCTAGACGCGTTTCGGCCACAAAGATAAATATGTGGTTTCATCAGTAGCAATAAGTAACCGCCCGTTTAGGCCAGAATGTGACAGCCGAGGATATACTTTCCGAGGATATACTATCCTCCGCTACACCATTTACAACGATTTAAGAGTTATATCCGTTAATGCCATCACCCTTTTGGGTATTTTAGCTATGCGAACACAACACTGAGTTTTTGGAGAGTCTTCAACCCCTCTTTTAAACTTTCACCACATGTTAACATTTGGTTTTTCCTTTACATATGAAAATTAAATTCTCGCTTTAACTTCCCCTCTACAGTCAATCACTGTGTTCTTGGCATCTGTTTTTTAAAATCAAGCTAGATGTGCTTCATAAGATATTTTTAATTGAAATGTTTGGATATATTTGTAACAATTTCATGTTTCAATGGGTCTGTCTTCGAAATTAAGGAAGATGTTTGATGGACACCTCCATTTATTTAAGCAAATTAAAGCTGTGTTTATAAGAGAAGAATAGATTGAGGAAAAGCATCTTGCATACAAAATGTTATCATTTGATGCAATAACTTGCACGGCATCCCTAGTGACGAACATCGCATGATAGAAGTAGCTTCATACAAAAGTAAATACGAACTAAGATTACGCACTAGTTTAAAAATTAATTATTTCAACGAAATTTTCCCCGCTAATTGTTTTCACAAAATCAAAGACAAATGATTGTCGAATATTGCCTTTCTCTCCCCACATAAAGGGGAAACTGAAACATAAACAACAATGGATACAAAAGACGTGGGAACTTCCAATACATGACAATGAAAGTAATTGGAGGGAACGCTTAAATCAATTTCCCTTCTCGCAACTTGACTAAATTGGGGATGTATAGAGAAAAAATAAAAAGGTAAGAAATTATTTATCAGGACTATTTACTTACAGTTTCAAATAAAACTAAACCCTGTTTCATTTATTATTGTTATGTATGCAGCCATGATGATTTTGTACCACACGGACTGTAAAGAAAAGTGGTTATACAGGATTTTTTGTACATCAAAGGAGAACAAAATGCGAAAAAGGAGAAAACGGGAACATCAATACCTCATGTCCATAACCTCTATTTCAGCGTTACCTCTCACCCTGACTCTGTACACGTGAATTTATATTTGCCTGTTAAGCAAATCAATAAGGGATAATTCGAAACGGCACTATAAGTACTTTTAGAACTGGACGAAAGTGGAAGAAAGAAGTGAGAAGGGGGGGGGGTGAAGAAAAAGACATTAAGTGATAGAGGGAAGCCAAGCGAGACAAATGGCAGAGAGTAAGAGAAAGACGAGAGGATAAAAAGGCAAGGGAAGAGAAGAACAAGGAGTATTTGAAAGAGGGGGACACAAGACAGATAACATAAACGAGTAAAGAATCATTGGGCGATGGCTACATTGTACAAAGTAAGAAGAAATACAGAGATGAAACTACATGGTAAAGGTGACCACAAGGGCTAACGACACCCACCCGAAACGTATTTACAGCATGGTATTCAATTTCACAAAAAATTAGTTATTTGGTATGATGTGAATAGAGGTTACTTTTTGTTTATGACAATTCGCCGGTTTTTAAATACCAGATGTCTTAAGCGCAATATGAAGAATATACTTCGTGATAATATCAAAATTTCGGCCTAACTGTACTGCCATATCCGGTGCATTAATATGATTCGAATATTTCATGATTCCAATATTCTTTCAACTTGATAATGAGAAGTTCTTATAGAAATTCTAAATAACACTGGCAGTCTGCTCCGAATATTACCTTATCTGGCTATTTTCTGATAAAGGTTTAGGTTTTTTTCAATTTGTTTTTTCATGTTAGGTTGTTGTGACTGTTTAACTTTAAATGCTTTAAATAACGTCAGCCTTAGTTTAAACTAATGTACATATGTGAATACCAATTTCGGATGTTCAAGGGGCTCGTTTTTTTTAATTTGTATGTGCTTTCCACTCGGCAAGTAAAGTCGGCGTTTCTTGTGGGTACGGCTCCCGTCAGAAATGCACTCATCCCTACAAACATGTGCGCTATTACATACCCACACTTCAAAAAATCCCTGTTACGCTACAATGATACTTCATCTTAACTTTGAAACTATATCACTGACTTCCCGGAATTAGACCTAGTTCTGTGCGGATCGTCTTCAAGTTGGCTATTTTTTCCGAAAACGAATTTCATAACCGACCTTCTTGGAGGGGTAGTTTCTTTAAACTGTGGCGTTAGGACCTGAGTATATAGAGAGGGTGAGAAACGAAAAGAAACCTAGAGATGAGAATTGCGTTTATAGAGTAAACAAACTTTACAGAATTGAAAGTACAAGAAAACGATAGCGAACGTCGAACGAATTTAAACACGCGAAAAGGATATTAAATGGCTTTCACTATTGAAACCACAGAGGGAGCAGCTTAAACAAAAACATTATGGAAGGAAAAAAGAAAGGACAAGCATGTTCGTTCTTTCCTCCTTCAACGTAATAATTCTTACTCATTGGAGAATAAGTCAGAGGGTAAACAAAGAAGCAACATTAATGAAGACTGTGTTGCCTAGGAGCGAGATCGCATTAGTATACGTAAGACGTTAGAAGAGGTAAGGCATTTGGTGCCATAGATGATAATGTTTCAAAGATGTTAAAGGATTTCCTAATAACTGAAACTTTACTTTTGTTTCCATAATGAGAACCCTAAATTGAAATGAAAAGCATTTCTGTGGGTCACGATCTTCGGAACTACGGGTGATGTCTTTTGGGAAGGGAACGCATCGAGCCCAAACACAATTTAATAACTAAAAGGCAAAATAAGTTTTCATTTGTGACGATTTTTTCTCTTGGTTACCTTAAGCTAATTGCTAAATCCTATGGTATGCAAAAAGGAAATTTTTCATAAACATTGGTCCAAAAATTCAAATTTTATATTTGGGACTGAAATGTTTCTGATACTTGGTTCAAATAGTAAGACAGTTAAAGGAAATTTTGCCTTTCATATAAGTTGATTGTCTGCTGGTGCTGTCGAATAAATACATGAAGTTACATATAGGGGCATTCTTTCATTTTCGCTTCCTTTCTTGGTTCAAATCTCGGTGGTTAATGATCCGTTAAGCATATCGTATTTGCTACCGGTACATGAGGCAAGTTGTTTTTTTTTTTTATTTGAAAGGTGGTACTAGAACGTTCCTTGTGAAAACAGAGTGATGTTCTCAGGTAACAAGTCAGTATACTAATACGAACGACAAAATAATGACAGCATCCATTTTGTCATCATATACACAACCTGATTCCAATAACAATTACTCTTCAATATCATTATAAATATCAAAGGGAAATTCTCGGTGTTAAGAACCGGTGAGCCACACGAAGCCAGCTAACTGTCTGAGCTGTCACAGTCTCCAAATGAGAAGACTCTGAATCGATATA
Organism: Holothuria scabra; assembly: GCA_037179385.1. Classification (NCBI taxonomy): domain Eukaryota; kingdom Metazoa; phylum Echinodermata; class Holothuroidea; order Aspidochirotida; family Holothuriidae; genus Holothuria; species Holothuria scabra. Next base: position 43,899,624 of record CM074189.1, read on the forward strand.
AACTAGGACTATGGAAAACCAAGAACTTTTTGTTTCCATTCATCTGTAAAGGAAGTTTCCAAATTTCATTTACTTCAAAATATGCAGACATTTTTATTTTACCTTTCCGCATGTGACAACTGCATCCCAATCTCATGTAGCACAGGAAAGTTTCTAGTTTTTACAGTTATCCATTTTTCTTCAGAATTAGTGGGGATGAGGAAAAAATCTGTTTTCTCATTGCCGCACATTAATTTGACATTGAATTCGACTGATTAGAAGTTTAACGCTGCTGCGGGTAATGCTAGGGGATATTGCTTGCCACACGCTCCAAGTGGTGTAGTATAATACTAGAACTACAGGAAAAAAATACTAATCAAATTTGAAAGACAAAAAGGTCATGCAAAACAATAAAAACAAAAGGGATCTAACAAAATATGTCCTTGTTACATAACTTAATGTTACTTTGTTGAAAAGTAGGGGTATTTTTCAAAAGAATAAACCAACCTTTACAGAGAGAAATCCTAAAGGGTGAAAAAGCTATTGCTACAGGGTTTAAAGTGAATGGTGTGATCAATATTTTCTTTCTAATAACATCCAATCCAAAATTGACTGGAATATGCCTGTAAGTTTGCTTTTTACAATTTTACCTCGGACAATATGCAACTAATTGATTTTAACCTGCAAGAGTTGACCGCAAGCTCCAATGATAATACAAAACCAACATTAACAGATTCTACTGGATTTTATAGGCTTCAGAATATTTGTGTGAGTTAGAAATGGGATACATATTTTGCCATACCAAATGCCCCAACAAGGCGATAGTTTTCCACATTTTTTCAAGCAACTGTACCTAAACATATTCTGTTTTCTCAATTAGGTATACATGTAGTGGGTAGGTAATAACTCCATTGGCGGTGGCGATCAGTTAGTTAGTTGGTCAGTCAGTCAGGAAGAGGAGGTTTTGCTGTGAACTCTCACCAATTAGTTCCAGTTAAGCCTCACTGGATTGACTTCCCTCAAGTGCTTATGATGAGCACCAATCATGATTATGACACTCTTGCAAAACAGATCACTCAATAACTTGACTGTTAAAGAGAAAATAAAAGAAGCTTTGCAATAGAAAGTTCGTAATACTTTCATTATGGCCTAAACAGGTTTTGCGCACAGTTAACATGCTTAATATAAACACGTTGACGAATGCTGCAGGCTCTAATAAGGCTTTGATTTGTTGACACATGGAAGTGTGGGGTACAGCGTGAGATAAACTAATCAAGCTAAGTACATAATGTACGACGTCCCTTTGCATTAACGCAGTTCGCGAATACAACACTAAACATAAAATCTGAAAAGCCAACCAAAGGTTTAACGTATGGAGAAAAAATCCCAAGGAAGATTGATTTCACAACATTTTCATGTAAACTCGCAGGCGCAAGGTTCGTATTTTTATTAAAACGATTTTGGAGTATGTGCGCGCGTGCATAGCCACTGATACGAATTTCCAAACTCGCTTATTAATATCTACCAACTAAACTTGAAATAAAAATGATTCGAAAAGAAACCTCCATAAACGAAAATAAGGTATACTAATTCGCCCATCAATGCACTTGTAAAGCCGTTTTGATAGCTGGGTACTAGGAATAAAATGTCAATGACCGCGGGAGCTTCTGCTAACTTGTCTTGAAGGCAATAATAATATCTAACTAACGAATAATATAGATGGCATAACGGACTGAATTCGATGACGCATCAAATATCCTCACCCAAACAAATATAATTCTCGCAACCTTCTCCCTGAAGAAGCATTTTTCATTCTAAAAAAGTCCAAAACTCATTCTCATCAATTCACAATTCATAGCTATGGTAAGTATATACAAGACCCAATATGTAATCAGAAAACTGTCAATGCAGTGCATGCCGTGTTATTTGAAATGCGGTACTCTGCATTTACTGAATTGTCAGTGAAACAGCTGTGTCAATTAAAAATTTATGTGGATTAGTAAACTTTGACTTTAACCTGACATGACCCTGATTACTGACCATTATATTAAATCACTGATTACTTTCGCTCTAAGAGTGCATCGAATCACTTCTTGTATCAAAAGCGGCTGCTGTTGTGAATTGCTAAGTACTTCCTTGTACTTTGACAGTCTTAAGCGATACTACTGAAAACTAAGCAGTGTATATGTTTGTACATTAACGCATGACTGTTCTTTACTGGTATAAATCCCGACTGATTTTGAAGCCACCACGTACTCACGTATATATAAGATATAAATAATAATAAAAAATAAATAAGATACATGTCGAAACTATTCTGGAGCACATGATATCTAGTAGTAGACCTATGTACTAAAGCAACACCCTACACTACACTTGCTTGAAGATTATATGGGATTCTGACTACTTTAAAAATGATGAATTATTTGCCAGCAATAGTTATATCCTAAAAATAATTCCAACAAAATAGTTCATAAAATACATAAGAAATACGACTCCTTATCCATACAAAATACCGTTTAAAGTAACATGCAACAAATTGAAAAATGATTACATTTAAGAAAAGACAAACCAAAACATTGGGGGCAAACACCCATTCCCCTTTTGTCCCTTCATAGAGATTTTCACCCGCTCTTAGACAGATCTCTGACTACGCCTCCTGTAATAATTGATCAAGACAGTTTCTGTTTTGAATAAATATTTTATAAAGTAAGTTTCCTGACTTCAAAACGTTAAACTTACTGACAAGAAGCTTTCCAATACTATTTTTTGTCACTGGATGTGACAACAACTCGTCTAACTGTAACTCTAGACTCTAGAGAATACCGTGTTAACTTCGTAATTTGGTGATTTTTCTTGTTCCTTTGGAATGCAAGTGCTAAAAGGCAAAAGAAAAAAAAAAGGGAAGTTGATCAATGATTAAGGTTAGAATTCCCCCCAAAACGGTTGACATCCCACAGAGTCATTGTCGAGATGGAAAAAGGGTAGTAAGTAGTAGCCATCCCGACTCTAAAGTTGTGTAGCGTCACATTAATTAACAGGAGAAACACTCTCAATTTCATGTTAGTCTCCTTATAATGAGAGTATCATGAACTTGACAGTGTTTCTCCTGTTTATTAATATGACGCTACACAACTTCATGGTCGGGATGACTACTCCTAGCCACACTTCTTCCATGATCAATGATTGCTGTTGGTTATGTTACAAATAAGCATTTCCCATAATTTCTGTTTGGTTGGACATAGCGATTGGAAACGAGTATGTTACAAAAATTGCCTTAAGCATTCACAACCTATTGAAACTGAAGATAGTAAAGAGAAATTAAGAATCGACTCAAGAGAACTCTGTTGTTAGAGTTATGATTAATTTTGCGGGGGCAGTTTTACATTAATTATTAACGTTTACTAATAACTAGATGTCTGTTACGTAGAAAAGAAATGAAACGTATGTCAACATCATTCCAAAGTAGCCTTTAAAATCAAGTCTATACATATTGAAGCCTAACTGTTATAGTGTTCTGTTGACGATACCAACGCCAATAGAAAGAACTTAATGTTAACGTATTCAACAAACTGTAAGAAGAGGGCCAGGTGAATTTGAGGTAATTATATTTCATACAAGGTGAGGCTACTTTTGCATGTTCTTATTTTCTAAACCTTAAATACCGATAAGCCATAGACTGTCTTGAGCAATATTCTTTCTGTTAAAGTTTACAACCCATTAGTATGTTTAGAGAATAAAATATTCAACTCAGAACAGGGAACTGCTATAAAGCAACTAACGGTTATGATTGTTGCAAGAAATACAGTTAATTGATTGGTTACTGAAAGTCCAGTCGAGCTTTTACATTGCTTAATTGGTCTTGTCTCATATATTGCATTATCTCAGGATATAATAAGGCATGGGAAATGGATACTATAACGTTTTACTGGAAAATGAAATAGAGTATGTTATGCGTGTTTTTTGAAATATATTTAGTTTCTATTAAGAAAAGAGGGAAGAACTCTTTGCTGCCAATAGTAAAAATCCTCTCAAACAAATCTATTCTTACTCTCCCTACCCACTACTTAAGCTCCTCCAACGACTATCTAAAGCTCAACCTCATCCAGACAAAATTTATTGCTTCAAGGTGAGTGTACAGTACCTCGATGTGAAAAGAAAAAATCGTCCAGTTCAGTACACACTGAGTGGTAAGAGCCACAGCAGGCAAACTGCATTTTAAATTTCCTATCAATGAAAATCTTGTGCCAATTTAGGGTTTTCTAAACTACTAAAAAAATAATAGTTTGGGGTGAACGCTGCGTTCAATACAAGTATTAAGTCTTAACCGAGCTCACACTTTAGTTTAACTTAAATATCCTAGCCTTGGAAAGACTAGAGCTTATACCTTAGCTTATATGCAGAAGAAACGGGTTAATTACCATAACTGATGATGACCATAACTGATGATAAAATGAATTGTTTTGGCAATTTTTAAATCAACATGAGCTTAATCCGCCGCTTGAGAATTCCCCCGTAGCCTATGTATGGCTAACCTAGGACCTTGGGCCAAGATCCATAAAAATCTGCTAAAACAACAGCCAACTAGGCCTTAGCAGGCTGCTGCGTTTCTTGTTATCTGCTCGAAAATATTCTGTTATTTTCTTGTGCGCTAAAACCATGCTGGGAAAATTCCCAGGTAGTATTCAACTAGTATTTAGTTGGTTGTTAGCTAAGCAGTACCAAACTTTCAATAGGGATAGGATGTTTGTGTTTATAAGTAGGCTGCTTTCCTTTAACAAACTGTAGGTGTGGTTACAGAAATCAGTGTTCAGACGCAGGAAGGAGAATCGAATTTTGGCTGAAGAAATATCTTACTCCAAAACGTGCTATGTGAAGAGGGTAACAAATTGTAAACACACAGAAAAAATCAATACAAACTCGCTCTGACTGAGATGCCATTTCCATTGATAAATAAACCTTTCCAAACCTTCCCATAACCCTTTACTCCGCACCTAATGCAGATCTTGGGTCGACCAATGATTTCAAAGTTCATTTAATGCGAGTTTTACCTGTGCAAATGGCCGTTTATTTTGCCCTATTTTCGGGAGAATGTGTCACTGTAGTCTGAAGAATACAACAGTCTAGACTCCAAATAAATTCTGTCTGCACAACGGCCGTAAACGTTGGTTAGAGCAAAAAATGTTGCATTTTTTCAACTTGGTCTGCCTGAAAACCGAATATCTTTAAAAGGGACGGTAACGTCCTTTCCTTATCTGTTTTGATCCCCATGCTGGCTAGTACGTCCCGCCGCAGCTCTTCCTGGAAAAATCTTGCCTGGGCTAGACAGTGTGTGCCCTATCATAGATGGAAATGGTACTCCCAAACATTCTAATCTTCTTAATCAGTATAAATATCAATTTGAATATCTCCGCATCTGAACACCCTTTCCCTCCTCATTGCGCCATACAACTGTGCCAGTTCAAGAATTTGTATAACCAGGGGCGGACACATGCGTGGGACATTGGACCATATGCCTCTGAAATCGTCCAATCCTCACAAAGAAAAGTACCATCAAAATAAAAACCATCTAGACATTTTTCATAAAAAGAACGGGAAATATGGTACCAGACTGAATGTAAAAAACGCCATTTCACACACTGCAGTATTACCCCATAAACTACGACAATTCAACTTTCAAGACTTCATGACCAAGGGGAAGATAATACACCTTTTGCATCTAGACTCCTCTAAAAGACTCCTCTTAAAGTGAGTACAACTCGCCTGAGTCCAAAGCCTCAGGCTGGAGATCACTCAACAAGCCGGTGCCCCTCCCCTCCATCCTTGAGAGAGAGAGAAAAAAAGAAAAAAAAAACCTGCCCACACTTCTTCGTCTAGCGAAGCTTTTACGTCGGAGTGAAAATAACCTTCGATGATTTTAGCTGTCATCTTGTGACTAACAAGTGCCAAAGATCACTTTTAAAGTTAGCTAAAACTAAGCAGTCAACTAAGCGTAGCAGCATGTCATGAATTATATTCTGTATGCAACCAATCTTAGTCGTCAGCTAAGGCCTTAATTAGTTATCAACTAGGCTTAGCAGGGTTTTATAAATATCGGCCATTGATGAAATACATATCTATAAAGCCCAAAGACAAGACCATCTCGTCTATGGGATTTATGAAATTTATGTACGACAAGTGGGACAATTAGAGGAGGAAAAATTACCACTGTTGGGAGACATTCCTTTCCATGACAATCTTTTCCCTTTCTGTAATATAGAGGGACTCAAGTTGCTTTATCAAATGCTCAACGTTGCTCATAAACAAACGATGCCAACTGTATTTACAATATGTTTAAGGAGTTCATATCAGATCTTACAATATTTCTACCAAAGACCAAGACATTCGAGAGTGATGTTTGAAGTTCATCAGTTTGTAAGACATCGACCAAAGTAGTCAACTTTATCGGACAGGGACGTCAAAAAATCTGAACTTAACTGATTCTTATTGTCATTGAGAACACAATTGATACTCTTATGCTTTGTTCATTAAACATTTTGTCAAGAAACTTTATTTCTCAAGTTAATCTGATGTTTTAAGTACATTTGCAAATTTTATACGAATCATTTGAATATTTCTACTCCTACAGCTGTCAATTAACATGCAAAGATGCCAGTCAAAATAATGCGTATATTTGTTTTCTGCTGTTTAAATTCCAATTGTAAGTACCATATTCAATAAACTGTAAGAGTCACTCTAATTGTAGACTAACCAGCGTTAGTCATTACTTTCGATCGTAATTTGTTTAAAAGTTGCATTAACTTGGCCACTCTCTCCCTTTGTACTTGCCTGTCATAAACTCTGATACACTTAAAAATTGGTTTGTTAAAAAAGAAAAAAAGAAAAAGAAAAAAGAAGAAGAAAAAAAATCACACATTAACATATGGCAGTTGGAAAGGAAAATGTTTATTCCTTTCTAAGCGTTATCAGTACTTTAAGCCAAACCTAAGTGAAAGCCCTGAAACCGTGTTATTTAATGGTGTCAATCGATGGATCATTGGAAGAATTATTTATTCGTGTACTCACTTGTTACTTGATATGCTTAGCTGTGTGAACAATAGTTAACCCTACAGTTTAAAGAAACAATCAGTGCACATAGCGTTCTTGCAAAGAGGATTGTAAACGGTACACCTTATTTTTCTGTGTCTTTAGTGCTGATATGCGGACCAGAACCACTAACAACTGAAAACAACAGCAGAAAAGAATTGGGTATATTTCTGTAATATGTCGATGGTACAAAAAATATAAAAAATACATAGTTCTAAGATAAATAATGACTACATTTTAAAAATTCCTGTTAAAACTGAACCAAAGAAGGATTAATGGGTGCTCAAAAGCAACATTGCTTGAATATTTTTTTTAGGTTTTGTTCACTTTTAGCCGAAATGGTCTTATATTTGACTGTATTTCCAGCAAATTGCAAGTTCTTTTTTAACCCTCTCTTATTCAATTTGACCAGAGAGGGGCTTTTAAAAAAGGGCCTCAGTCTAAAGAAGAAATTACTCGTCCACCTAACGCAAGCTTTTATCTTTCAACTCGGGCATAAAGTGCAGGCATCCACAATCCGCAACTCAAATACATGGGACAAACCCATCTACCAGCATCAGTGTTGAAGTGTTACGACGCCTTGGGCTTCCACAACGTTCAAGGAAGGGGAATACGGTGGCGGTTATACTTGCGCTGTTTGCTTTGTCCCATCCTTTTTGCAGGGAACTGTCATTTGAGCACAAAGCTGTTGTTCAAACTCTAATAATGAGGAATTGTAAACATGAGATTTTCCGATTGTATAGACTAAGATTTCATATTCTCTTTAAACGACTTTTAAAAGGGAAGTACGGAGTTACAGTAGTGGTGGTATGTTAATGTTATTTGGGCGTAGGCGGCGGAGGCGAAGAAGCGGGGGGGGGGGGGGCTTTTAAACATACGGAGCGAGGGGAAATGCCCCAGTCCCCTTATTTGCCCCGATGACATACATTTGTACCAGTAATAATGTCCCTTTTAGAATAATTAGTAATACCCATAGGAAGGTACTTTTTTGTTTCCATATTAGTCCACTAAAAAGCCTGAAATGTCAGAAATGGTCTAGGCTCCTGGACCGTGGGGTCCAAAATGCCTCGGGGTTTTAAATCAAATTTCCTATTGGTCAAATGCCCCCAAACACTTTGGATGTCTTAAAAATGCCCTGCCTCAAATTATCAATGCTCAATTTTGGGTAGCCTCTACATTTTATCTTTCCCCCTAAAATTACTGTAAAGTATGTTTCTCCTTAATATTATGCCATAGTACTTTTCGATTTTATTCTCGTCTCTTACCTCACCCCATTTCTGAATTAAATGTATAGTTTAGAATCCTTAATTTGAATATGATTTTCGACCATTTTTGTGCCTCTCAAATCACTAAATATGCTTATCTTTCGAGGGCTTCGCTGTCTAGCCCCCACCGGGTCTTCGTCCCTGGTCCCCATGCCAATGGGATTTTGCGCTGAGCGCAACACCTCACGCTTTACGGGGTCATTATTGTGTCGGCTGCGAAAACTTGTGGTCCCCCAATAAAAACATCTTCTGCCGCCTATGTTGAGGAAATCTTCATATATTCATTTCGGCCATAATGAAGTGATACGTGAAAACGGTATATATTTTAAAACAAGCCTTAAATTAGTATTCAAAGGATCATTCAATAAGATTAATTAGACATATGTGATCATTAAATATTCCTATTTAGTGACACCTTGAAAAGAGTTTCTTTTCATTCGAATAGATATATTTTTGGGGGAACCGCTACTTTAGGTAGGGTAATGATAGGCTGGGATAAATATGATTTTTGAGCCTAAATTTATAGTCTCTTTCGACAAACCTTCATTAAAATCGTCAGGAAAATAATTTGTCTCCTTACTGCAACTTACTTTATCATGATTAAACAGTTTCTACTCGGTACTTGCAATATACGGACATTTAAATCGTTGCATTTTAATGTTCTGTTTTATCAGTGGGAACATTTCAACGGGAGTCAGCAGCCTTTTACTACAATGAAACACTAAGCTACGGTATGGTATGACGTCCTTTTTCATCTAACAGCAAGTAGAAGATCTAACATCTTAATTAAAAAAAATACCGAATTTGATCTAAACAGTAAAGTTTGCTTTCAACCGACGTCAAGTTGTACTTTATTTTCATTCACGGTTACCCATCGCCGTTGAAGAACTTGATGTTATCTTATGTTTTATAAGTTATGCAATTAATTTTATTTAACACCTAACGGGACTAAAAGGATGTCGTTGTATCAAATTTTGTTTTCTTTTTTAGTTTGTAGCCTCTACGTTCCTTTCCTTTTTAACAGAGGTTAACGAATTGAACACAACTTTAAGTGTAAACTCAACTTTATCAATGACTTGCATCAAAGAACCTAAAACCAGCAAAGTTTTCATTTGGTGGTTTAATGGCTCAGTCATTTCATTGAGTAATATGACAACACCGGAAGGTCTTGGCTTTCACAATGTTCACGTATGGATGTCAAATGATACCTCTCGACTACTTATCAACGCAGTACAGAGAAACAATACAGGATATTACAGATGTAATGTAGGGAATGAGACAGTTAAGGAACATTTTCTTGAAATCACAGGTCAGTATGCAGTAAAGAGGCTTGTTCTTCCTTGTGTGATTTTAATGTTTCATTTTAGAAAATTCAGTCATTGCTAATTTTAGCTCAGTTAACGTGGCTTTACATCCCTGAAAGGAGGCGGGGGAAAAAACTCCTGTCGGGAGCAACCAATAGGTTTGATCGTGTCCGACCGTACAACAGGGGCGCACTAACTTCTACCGCCATAGGTGTTTTTACATGCTTCCAAATGTTTGAAATTTTGAAGCATGTGTCACTTGGATTAAATTTTTAATCTCAGAATATCAAGAAAGAGAAAGTTTTGAAAAAGTATATTTTTTTTCAAATTATGTATGAGTAACGAAGAAAAGGCATATCATAATTATGGAACGTTTGAAAAAAGAATAACGATGCAAAGGTTATTGGTCAACACAATGCTTAGTTTTTATCGTACTCCAAATGCTGTTTTTCATATGATACTGTCGGTCTACCCCTAAAAAGGGTATATAGTGGTATGAAATGATTTGCAGGGTCTTCTTCCAGAAATTTTATTGTAGAACTTAGGGCATATTTGGAAAATCCTTCGTAAAAGAGTAACACGATTTGGTATTCCTACACGTTTCCTTTACATAGTAAAAGTTTGGTCTCGAAATTTGACCTTGCAAATTTGTCTCCGATTTGGCAAACTATACATTTCTAATAGTGATTATAAAGATTATCGGACAAACCATAACTGACCTTGAATATTTTAGTTGATTGTAGCAAAAGTATTAATTATAATTAGCATTAAGGTATCAAAAGGTTACATGAAGCATTGCACCACGAATTTTGACTTTGATCAGGGGGCTATTTCATGTTGCAGATACAAACTAATAGGAGCTGCACACAGTTTAAGGTTGGATGCCATTTTGGGAAATCTGCATCCACATACAAACTTCAGGACTGATGGGTTTTAAATAGTTCATTTGCATTTTAAATAATGTCGTTTTGAAACAAATACCTATGTCACAAAATGTCTTACATTTGGTATCCATGTTACACCAGGGAAATATTCATTCTTTTTGAACATGGCATCACCACCTATTCTTGGTATATATTTTCAGAATGTAAGCTAGTATGCAATTGCTAATGGCTGTGACTTGTAACAGAATAATTATTTGGGCTAACAATATCATAATAAAGTATTTAATAATGCAAACACTCCAAAATCTAGTGACACCCACATTAAACGAATCGCCCATGTCAGCAATTCCTAAGTGGCAAAAGGTTTCAAAAAGTGTAAGAGAAACACTCCTAACTTAACTACACTACTCCAGGAGAGCACACAACCATAATTCGCTAACACTAATTCGAAATTTATAAGTATAGTTTTTTTTTTAATTTGGGCAGGAAACTACATAAAAGAGAAGTACAGGAGGTCCTCAGTTTACTATCTATGAGCATCTAGTTAGAAGACTTCATTTTGCGCTCAATGTAGCGCAAAGTGATGTCTTGTAAACCAATAGGAAACAAATTTCAAGCTCCCGATAGACCTTAACCGTTAGTCAGTTTATGAAGTTCACACTTTTTTCTTCCACGTGGTTGCACAATTCCTGCGCAATGAAAAGGATAACAACTTTCCTTTTTGTTCTATTCACAAGAGAGCATACATTTGTAGAAATATACAATACTAAAATAAGGGGTGACAGAACGAGCTTATATTCAACGTACTATTAGGATAATCACCTGTTTTTCTATAGCATAATTGACTTGTGTGAAGTAATAATTTGAATGACTTGAATTTAATATTCGATTTATTCGACGACATTAATACTTAGCACGTTCTTCTTTTAAAAAATTCGTATAGATCCTGTGCTGATTCTGTACTGCAAGGGTTTGGAATGTCCTGAAAGTATTTCAGTGAATATTTCAGAAACTTTCATTTTCCATTGTTACTGCAATCAATTACCCGTGGTCAGTCCAATTTGGTGGGAAATCAACGGACGAAGGGACTTAAAGGGATCCTACTCTCTAAATGACTCGTTTCCCTCAAACGATAATGGAACTCTCCATATCTGTTCTACACTGATGTTCAACCCTGATGTAGATGACAAGAATATATCATGTGTTATGGGACAATCTATACTTGATGATATCACCATTACACGTAAGTGCTATCATAAAACGTATCGAAAAATACTTTTAAGTGGAGTTGCCTTATTGGTTTGAACGTTTTGCCCAAATGCCTTGTATTAGTAAGGTTCCACTCATGAAATTCTCATTACGACGAAAGTTGCTTTAGAACATCTTTTGAAAGCATCCCCGGTGAATTAGGCTTTTAGGCGGGGACCCTGGATTGACATCAATCACTATATGCAGTTGGAAGTCACCCAAGCAAAGGCAAAAATAAGGAAATCAATTGTTCAGCTTGATGAAGCAAACAAACTTCCTGCTTGCGGAAGCGAGAAAGCAGAGGAATACTAGGGGACTATTTTAAATTACTCACAGTTTGTAAACTTCAAAGTACTTGTCCACCTCATTGACCCAATTAAAAATACTTTCAGAATTGAAATTTCACTGATGTTGAGGGACTCTGAAGTTATAAGTTGAGTTAATGGAACAGATCGGCTCTTCACCAGATGTCACGAACAAAGGTATTTTTCCGCCCTTTGCTTTCAGGAAATAATAAATATTCAACATACACCCATTAAGGATGAGCATATTGAAACGTTTAGCTCAGAAATAGGATTTCTAGTGTCTTGTTACTCTAGGAATGTGAGTAGCAAGCGCAGTCAGACTACGCTTTGGTCAAGGTTCATTGAGGAACGATTTCTGACTTAGATTTGAATCATACTATCATAACTAATCATAACTAAATTTCTGTGAGGAGGCGGGAACATTTTTTGCTTGAATAATATCACCGTTTGACATGTTTTGAAGATTTCTTGCCTGAATATACCATCGTTTTGCCCGAATTTGGAGGGCGAGTCCCCCTTGCACGCTCACCTGTTACGTCTATGCTTTCACTCACAATAGTTAATTACGTCCAATGTCTCGGGCAGATTCATCACTACCCTCCCCAAGAGACCCTTCGCAAGTGGTCGGTAGAAGTCTACTGGAACAGTGGAGGGGATAGATTTTTTCGGAGGGGTACATTTTAAGATATTTTTAAGGGCAAACACTACTGTAAAAAGGTTTAAATTTCGTCGGGAGGATGGTTCTTCCAAAAATAAGTAAATATAGAACTTGTTTTGCAGAATAGTTTAGATTCTAGATTTCCTGTAAAGAAATCTGAAAATTTGGGGGGCCTTTTGAAGGATCTGCTTTTCATGTATATATATCTAAGATGACATGGTGCCTAAAATCATTGTTGTAGCATAATGTTATAAGAGGCCTGCGCATTGGGGCCTCCTGGTGGTAAATACAAAGTGATGGAAACCTTGTTCCCATTTTAGACAAAGTATTTCAAAATGAACGGCCACTCTTGAAGAAGGAAAAAGGCACCGAGGAGGCTCATCAGTTATTGCAATAGAGATTGCAATCTGAGGCGAATTTGTAGCAATTTTGCTTTTTTTTTAAACAAGTAATTCTAAATGTGGAACTATCAGTGAAAAGACTTGGAATTAGTCGAAAGGTTAACTGGTGTCTCATGTGCCAAATCTTCGAATTGTTCACTCTTCGAAGTCGGGGTTGGGGTGGATGCAATCGCCCCGTACGCAACTGCATTGAATAGTTTTCGGCACATGTGATTCGAATCTTTTACGTAATAATAACGAAAGGTTGTTTGGTAGGATAGAAACGAGTTTTATCTCTTTAATTTGCCTTACCTAGTTGACCTTAAGGTACATTGCTGGTTACCCGTGTTTTAAAACTGTGTCTTTACAGATATTTATGGAATGGATTCTTATTCACTCAAAGTCATGTTGATAACGGTTTTTGTAGTTTCCATTCACATTGCCATTATCATCAGCTTCGTTGTAGCTTACAATATCTATAAAAGCAGGAGAGGTAAGAATGGATAAATCAATAACTTTCTATGTTTGTTATGAACTTTTTAATTTATATAAATGACATTATGTAATTCGTCATAAGATACTCAGTTTTATCTTTTTGCCGATAATACCACCGTACTTTTTCAAAACAAAAATAGTTGACTACTGTGCCTGAAATGGCTCATCAGAAATTGTAACACATTGTAAAATGTCAAAATTCAAACAAGATTCCCCTCAAAATGCACAAAACAAAGCCTCTTATTTTCGACATAAAGTTCCAAATACTGAAAATATTATTCTTACTATAAACAAAACTATAGTCCAAGCAAGTAGCTATGAAAAAGTCTCTTGGCAAAGTAATTGATTGTAAACTTACTTGGAAAGACCATAGTTCGTCTATTTGCACCAAATCCTCACAAATAAATTCCATAGTTAACAATCTGAAACATATTCCACTCCAAATACCCTTTTCTTAATTTAAAATGCACACATGTGAACTTTCCAACATGATAACTATAATGTACCTGTTTGGGGAACTGTTTACTGTCAGGAACTCTCTTCAAATCACTCCGTATTCTTTCTCTGTTTTCGACCTTTAAAAATACCAGCTTGGTATTTTCATGCATAATCTTGTTAATTTCAAGTTGGCTAAATGCTACAGTAATTTTATGTTCAAAATAGGCATGACCATGATTATGGAACCAGGAAAAAGCATCTGCTTACTATTCCCTACTTTAGAACGTCTCTCAACAAATCGCAAATTAGACGCTCGGGAGCTAACATGTGGAGTTTCTTCCAGATAACGTTAGACATTGCACTTCCCTATTTTTTTAAGGTCAAGTAAAAACAGTTTCTTCTCCACACCCCCAATAATTAAGGTTGAATATAAGGAAATTTTTATGTGTAAAATGTTTTTCGTTCCGCTCAAAATGTTTTCTTATCTTTGCCTTCTTTTTTTCATATGCTTTTTGCTACATCTATGTTTTGTTCTGCTTTCTTGAAACGCCAGACTTAGTAAAAGCATCTCTGTTTCCCTTTGGTCCCTTTCACCTTTAACTATAGTACCTATCCTTATATGTTGTATTGTGCATTAATGTAACTTTCTAGCAATTTGTGGTGAAAAATAAACTTGAATCTTGAAAACTGAAACTTAAACTACAGAAGAAGTACCACAGTTCATATTAAAATAACATTGTAGAGAATAGTAACTGCAGGGTAGGTCTATGGCATGAAAATGCTAAAACAAGTACAGCTGTAAGTCCCAGTAGTTTAAAGGGCGAGGTCAGATACCCGAACTTTTTTGGAGTAGCGAAAAAAATCAATACTTTTCATCTTTTTTCTCTTTAAAATATGTTTTATAATATTTAAGGAATTCAATATTTCATTTTCAAGGAGAACGAAGAAGTTACCAGCAATAACTTTAATATTTGTGGAAAAAATGGTCACTTTGTTCCCATTTCCCCTCTAACATATTTACAGTACGGTAGTAACGAGGGGTTGAACAGTAATATATAAACTCATTTTTATAATATTGTAATATTCCACGACGATGCTTTATGACTACATATACACGAATCTGTTTCAGAAGGAAACAATGGAAACCATAGTTTTTTTTTATTATTTAGGTTCTACTAGCCTCGAAACATCTATTCAAACGTGAGTAGCTTCTACTGCTCTCGAAGACAAAATGAAATAAATTTTATGAAGACAACCTTTTAACAACTTTGTTCAAGCTACTCTAATCCCAGAATGTAACGTTCATGTTTCAATATTGACACGTTTTGACATGTAAAGTTTTAATCATACTTTCGAGATCAATTTTGAAAAAATGTATTGAAACTTGACATGTCTTCCTTTTTTTCCTTTTTAGAATATCAAACCACCGAAAGTCAACAATTCGGAAAGTGAAACTAAAAAATTTTGGCAGTATTGAAACATCATCAAAAATTACAGGTACAAGTCAATTTAAGTTACTTAAAGATGTGAAAATCTTAATACCTAACTTTCAATACGACTTTCACAAAACATGCTAAGAATGAAATAAGAGTATGAGATCCTTAGTTTCGTACAAACTGATGTGGTAAAAGTTAACAGTTGAAGTAACCACACATTCAATTACAATCAGTGTATTGTGTGTGATGATAAAGTCTTCAAGAGTCTATCCTGATAGGTTAGGGTAATGTACTGCAATTGAATTTTAAATTTTCCAAAACATTGATGTTACTAGACGGTTATCATAATAAAGAATTCCGTTATTTTTATGTTATTCTCTTTTAAGACAGAAAGTTTATTTCGTGTTTTAAAGAGAATGGAATTCAACTCAAAGGCGCTAAAAGTGCAGATTATTTCAAGGTTAAAAATAAGGAAGACATATACCCGGTACTTAAATATGTGAAATGATCACAAAATGTAACGACTGTGAATTCGATTTAGTTGCTAAGATTACCAATTACATGAGAACCATAACAATAACTTTCAGTAATTAAGCATTGTCTATAAATGCTGATGGTTAATGTCACATTTTCTATAAAAACCGCTAACTCTATCGAATGAAAAGTGGAACGAAATGTTCTCCCCATGGACAATGTTAACGTATTCAAAGTCGTCAAAGTTCAGTTATACATTGCAGTAATGCTCCATGAAGTAGAATTTTGTACAGCAGTTTTTTATTCACACTGAACACGTCTTCCTGGTACAAAAGATACCTTTGTCCTTTCAGCTCTTGACGAAGGTCAGAAGTATAATACATAATGAAATTATGTAACATAAATGTTTACTCCGTTCACGTAGTCCAGAAGTAGAAATTTTTCAACCATTATTGAAGAACGCGAAACAGGAGAAGAGTCTTCCAAAATTTCAAAATATCCCTTCTTCGCCTCTTTGGAAAATCACTCTTTCAATGTTATTTATATTTCTACAGATGTTAATCTGACACCGATTTGTGACACGTGGAGGAAGTTTACATTAAATGCCAACATGGAACTAGGTTTGAAGCTGCATTCCTGTAGGAGTGAAGATGAGATAGATATCTTTTGGGAAGCAACATTCATGGAGAAAACGATCAAAGATAGATTTGTAGTTCGAAGTGTTTCTGGTACTGTTTACATAATTCGCATAATTACCATTTTCTCATGATGAATTCAGATCCTGCCAATCACTCAAGTCATAAATATGAACATAAAACGATCAGGTGCTGTAACTAAATTGCTATTTTTATTCCTCATATAGGAAAAGCTGCTACGAAGGAAATTGAAAACTTTCGAAAATTGCAACTGCGGTTAAAAGATATCAACGATCATCCAAATATTTTGAGTGTGCTTGGTTTATACAAAGATAACTGTAAGTGTTTTATATGGGAAATGCATTCCTAGATGATCCTTATTAACTGCTTGAGTTCTATGCTATTTGAACCAAATTAAATCAAATTTTACATGAGAGATTTCGTCCTAAAAATGAAACTATTTTAACATCCATCATGAGCTGAAACGTGTATTTTTTCCCCGAGTGGTTCTTTTAGTATTTGTTCGAGAGACATTCCGAATGCGCTGAACACATCCACGTATAAAAACACTTTTTAAAGAAATACTGGGTACACATCACAATTTAAAGCATCCGATTTGAAGTGATGGGGGTGATTGGAGTTCTTTTCTGGCCAGGTCAAAACCGAAGATTAAAAAAGGGAAAATATTGCCACTTTGCTTGATGTTCAGCATTAGCAATGAATTAGGAAACCCAAGCCAGTGGGACCCAACCTAAACTGATTGACCAGAAGTCAAAGCATGAATCTGCTCCCAAGTAACTGGCTGGCTGGATGCCTGCATGTCTAACTGGTTGACTGGCAAACTTGTACACCAATGTAACTTTTTTATTCTAAAAATTAAAAAAACAAAAATGATACATGCTTTTGTTCCTACAGTACCCTACAGAATTTGCTACGAGTATCATCCAGACAAGACAGTCAAAGATTATCTCTATGAACATTTTCAAAATGTTAGAGACTCCTCGATAAGGGAAGAACAGTACCTGAAGCTGCTCTGTCTGGCTCACGGAGTTGCAGATGGGATGATGTTTCTCAAAACGAATAATGTAAGAGTAAAGTTCCTTTGCAAATTTGTTTACTCTTTTAACTTCTATTTTATAAGGTTCTTAATATTTGTTTCCTCCATGACTTTCAAAATTCACGATGTCTCTTCATAGGGCTCATAGAGTTAAAGACTTTGTCAAGATTTTACCTTTATATAATTTATCTTAGTTTCACCTCCGAAACAATTTTGTGTATGTAACCCATTTAATATCTATAACATATCAGCTTGATCACGTCGCACTACGAACAGAAAAGGTCCTTTATTTTGGTGCCACTGTTTGCAAGTTATATGACTTTGGGATCAGGGATGGTTCATTACGACAGGCAAGAAAACATCTTGAAGAGGTTAGACTTTACTTTGCTTAAAATTTGATTTACAACCCTTTTAAAAAGAGAGTTCAATAATTCGATTTTCCCTCTGCACATGCGCACGTCATGCGATTCGTCAGGATGAAAAAAAAAAAAAAAACGCGTCACTACCTTTAGCACTTAATTCAAAACTTGAGTTACTTGAAACTGTCATATACTTTTTTTGTAATTAATTCATCCAAGGTGTAGAACTTGTGCATTTAACGACACACTTCGTGGGGATAAACGATGGAACTCCTGGCGGGGCTCATAAGAATTTGCTCGGCATTTGTATACGTATACGACTGGTTGACAAATCAGCTGACTGCATTTGTCTGTATTGGTTTGTTTTGCCCCGGAGAGGGGAGCACTTCCCGCTCTTTGACATCATATGCACATGGTGTGTAAGGAAGGGACTTGTTTGTGGTTATAAGCAAGGGCCTAATAAGTAAGTTTTGCCTTTGGTAAACTCAGAAATTTGCAGTATATCAGATTAAATAACATTCCCCCAAAACAGCTAGGCTTTTCGTTTGTAGAATTTTTCAGCAAAATCTTCTGTATTTTGGGGCTGAGACACTATTTTCGATTTGTTGGACTACACATTCTGTGTGTTTCGTATCTCATTTACGAACCGCACGGAAACAAGGGTAGCCCGTGCATTGTGTACTAATATCCCCAAGTATATCCCAAATTATGCCCCAAAATTTCATATGAAGAGGCTGAATAAGTGATGGCCGAACATCTGAAAAAATCCAGTCTGACTTCTCAACCGATTTCTCGAGTCGAACAACACAAATCGCGATCACATTTTATAAAGATAAAAACCAAACAGGGGGAGGGAAAATGCAAATAAAGAACTTAAAAACTCACAAAAGGATCACAGCTCCGTCTTCGCATTTATTGAAATGAAAATTGTGTACGCTGAAGCAAACACGTAACATTTTCAATTTTTCATAGGGAACGGCGATTCCCTGGTTGGCACCAGAAGTTGTTCTATGTGAAGAATATAACCAGTGGACTGACACTTGGTCATACGGTGTCCTACTCTGGGAACTCTGGTCTGGAGGTCTGAACTTATTTTCTTTTAATTTAACTTGTGATCATTTTAAGGGAACTATGAATTCATTTTTGCTGCACGAACAACTAAATGAAGTGTTTTTTTTTAGAATAATCACCCACCACTATACACGTATGTGACAACACTGAAATTGGGCACTACTTTTCCAAAATTGTTGAGTTTATGAGTGAATGATACATACAACAATCTTGGGGTTCCCGACAATTGCAAGAGCAATAACTGGATAAAAATAACCGATTTCAATACTGTCATATACGAATGGTAAACATACTACCCAACTGTTTTAGAAAGGTACGAATACATGTAACCTACACACGTAGTAATAACTGAGGAAGACTTCCGTCCAAGAACCAAAGGAAAAGCAGTTTTATTTGGTGTCATTTAGTTGTCACAATAAGGCACTTTAAGCTTACTTGCTTTCCGTGGGTTGTGTCTGGATAAGGAAAAGTTTTAGACTGATGGGTAGAGGGCTAGAAAAAGGTACTTTGACAAGAATCTTAACTGTCTGGGTGATGGATTAATACGAGTCTTAAGGATATGTAATTCATTAGAAGAATACGTTACCAGAGGAATTGAATGTGCTTTTTATTGACAGGAGAGGTCCCTTTTAATAAATGTCCAAGAGTGTCTCTCCAGCTTTGCGTGAGGAATAAAACTCTCCTGCAGCGCCCAAGCAATTGTCCAGCGAATATGTAAGTTCATAAATTTGGAGCTTTTAAGTTTATGATCCAAAAGGTTGAAATCCTTCAGGTTTAACAATTGCCAACAACTGATGCACCCAAAGCAGATTCTCTGCTACTGTCGTTATAATACCTTTTTGCGTGGTGCTGGACTTCGATTATATCGCATTCTAATATTCATACATAAATGCTCAGACTGTTGCGACAGACCCTTCATTTGAATTTCCGTGACCTTCACGAATATCTATCGTATATATGCTGGTTTTCCAGTTACTTTTGTTGATAACGTTGTAATTAAAATATTTTGTTAACTAGATATGATATCATGCTCGAATGTTGGAAGCAAAACCCACGTGGAAGAAAACAGTTTAAAGAAATAAGCGAAACCATCAGACAAATTAAGGCATCATCATGTCAGGTGACCTGTTATCATTCTTATGCACTTTAAATTGATTAGGTTACTGTTCTATAAGTCCTGTGAATGAGAAAAAACGCTCTTAAAAATGCCTTTCAAACTTTAAATGGTTTTAACTGTATACCTAATAACTTAAAGTAAAATTTGAATTTAACGTAATTGGAGCCCTTTCCAGGGTTTGACACCATTCAGGTTGCAAATGGATTACACTGTGTTTTTGGTTTCCATTCAAAACATTTAGTTACCATTTAAAACCACGAAGAAAACCAGTTGAGATTAACATTTGCATTTTTGAGACCAGTTTGCACCTTTCATAAACCATTTGAAACAATTCAAGACCATTCTAGTACAATGTATTTCTACAAATGGTCCGAATGATATTTGGTCCTGAGTTAGTTGATTATCTCGTGATGTCTTCTTTCTCTTTCAGCATATTGTACAGGACTATGAGCATACTCCTTTTCCTGAACCAAGCACTTACTTGGCTTTGGACGAGAACGAATATCAACAAATTATGCCGGAACAAATGTCCGAGGAAGAGTGTAATAATTTATGAATTCAATGGTCAATGGACCGAAAGAATGCTTTCACCTTACGCCACAAATAGTACGTCACGTCAACTACCAGGCAAGAATAAACCGTGGATGAATATAACAGTCACACATGGGTCAAGAGCTGCTTTATATTAAACAATATTGGATAGAGTACTACACTCAGAAATTGCCTGTTAAAAGAAACAGAGTATGTGACGTCAGTGAAAGCATCCTATATAGACTTTGTGTATTGACAATACACTGTGATCATCATTCAAGCACAAAAATGAAACACGTGGCCAAACACATAAAAATTTGCTCTGCACGTGTAGCAGACTATGCGCGTATTTAACTAGCTGACAAATCAGCTGGTTGCATTGTCGGTGTTGGGTTTTTTGCCCCAAAAGAGGGCGTACTTTCTACTCTGTGACATCATACAAACAACAACTTCAGTGGGATTATAAATGACCTCAGTGACTCCAAAAAGCAAAACAACGACCATATTACGACGCAATAAAAAGAATACATTTTGTCTCTTAATTTTGCCCTCATTTTTTTTAATAATAGATGATATTTTCTTTGTTGCAATTCCCACACTATGTAAGTGTGTAAGACTAATAGTATATATATATATATGTATATATATATATATATATATATATATATATATATATATATATATATATATATATATATATATATATATATATATATATATATATATATATATATATTATAATAAAATATAATATCCTAGGGTTTAATGGAAAACAACTCTAAATTTTCTTCAATAAATTTAAGGAGCAGTTCGAAACCGTTGGCCTGCCATAAAACTGAAACTTATTAAGCCAAAAATCTGTTTCATATGGTCTGCCATGGAGAGAAGAATTGTATCAAAGCGATGATAGTAGACCATGTCCGTGAAATTTCAACATAAATTATCACTTTTTTTCAACAAATTTAAAGTGTAAAGTCTTTTAAGAAGATCTCGTTATATAGAGGGTTTGTTGAAAAGATCTGTCGAAGAATGACTTCAGCTAAAAGATTCATTATTAAGATTCTGTTGCAGTTGAGTCATAGTGACTAGCTGAATACCTTTAAATCCAATTTTACAAAAAAATGTCAGTGACGACGATACAGTGAGGGGGAAGAAAAAGGGGCAATTTCCCTTTCAGATTTTGTCCTTGCCCTCTACTTCTCGGCGCAAAACTAGATCAATTAGGAGTTGGATTAAACTATAGATGAATAATATACCTTTCCAGGACCTGTGACTTAATTTTTCATTCAGGGATATGCTAAAACCTCTAAACGTCCGGGGTTTGACCTATTGGATCCCCACCACCATTGTCGGGCGCTTTGGGCACTATATTGCCCTGCAAAATAGTGCCCACTTTATTTTTGTCCTAAGTTTGCCTCCAATTGGCGCGACTGAAAA
Source organism: Holothuria scabra (assembly GCA_037179385.1). Classification (NCBI taxonomy): domain Eukaryota; kingdom Metazoa; phylum Echinodermata; class Holothuroidea; order Aspidochirotida; family Holothuriidae; genus Holothuria; species Holothuria scabra. The sequence goes on from CM074189.1 coordinate 43,921,783, forward strand.
TCGGATCTTGTTTTTTGCAAGTAATAAGAATGGTTGTAACAATAAAATGGATCCAATCAAAAAGTGTCAACTATGAATCAGAGTCAGTTCTTAATATCCTCATACGATGTTTATAGGAATGTAATTTATGACATTATTCAGTCTTGCAGACTGAACAAACATTTCCAAAAATGTAAAGCTGTGCATCAGATTCAAGAAGGTAATCGCCTTCGGAGACACCTATCTATAAAATGTACAGATTTATGTGTTTTGTGTAATGTTTAATGATAGTGAATTCATTGATACAAACCCAGACAAAAATAGTCTTTGATTCTTGAACGTCATTTCGATAAAAATTGGCTCAAATGTGATATATAGAGATTATGCTTGTGACGTAAGAGTTTCAATTTGGCATCTTGGTTGGAACTGATCATGCGTAGTACGTGTGTTACCAATACGTGCGTACTGTAGCTCCTTAGTAACAATTGTTGTACAATTGATAAAAAATAACAAGAGGGGCAACGCAGGGATGTGGGTGCAAACCCCCATAGTGAGGGCTTCATATGAGAAATGAGAAAGAAAATAAAAGTGTTCATTGTTTCAAGACAGATGAGGTGAGGTAGAGTACGTGAAAGGAATATTAAGCTCACTTATTTTGCCAAAACCCTTCATCAAATTAAATAATGATAGTAAGGAACTAATTTGCTAAATATGTTCTCTAAAATTCCTAAAATGTTTGCCATTCTTGATGCGTACATAAATAATATTCAAAATTTCACAATTGATTTCCAAGAGTATGTCACAGAGTGAACTTTCCCTATAATTTGAAGCCTCCCAATTTCAACGATCCCGGAAGCTAGAGCTGGAAAAAAAAAGCCGCGGCCTGCTCGACATGAACCAATTTGATGGAGACTGGGTCGTCAAACGCCATCTAACCTAACCCAACACTTTCAATCTTGTGTAATGGGCCCTCCTCAGATCTCATGCTGACACTATGAAACACAAAGATAGTATTGAGAATGTTTTACTGTAGGACGCGGTGATTCTTACTACTCGACGTTGGTGGCACGTTATTTTCTTGGATCCTTAAGCATGCACACAAAACAATACCCAAGTAAGTAAATGGCATGCCAAAAGGAAAAAAGTAGAAGAGATTTAATTCCAAGTACAACAGTGTAAATCCCTAATAAACGATTCGACGATTTTGAAAAATCTGGGACACAGCGTTTTAAATACTTCAAAAATTGTATTAAGGAATTCGGACGACTTTATAGTAGGTCCAATAGAAGTTTTGATTGTAAATAAACAAGTTTAACAAGTTAAGTCTTCTTACCAGATAATATATAATAGTACTCATACAGCTTCGTTGTAACGATGCGTGCACCTACATCGTAGCCACAAATCTAACTTGTGCGGCTCACGTTAGATTTCAACGTCAAGTGTTCCCGGAGAATAAGCGGTGTCACATGTGGAATCTACTTCCGTTGTGTGCAATCTTTTTCACAAAAGAAGGTGCAGAAGAGAGAGATTGACAGAAGAGAGAAGGGGTGGAGAAAGATACAAAAGGTGGAACAAAAATATCTTGTGGATCACAACTGGAGCAAAGCCTATGCACTGTTGTATAAAACCAGAAGGGGTTAAAAGCTGAGATGCCAAAAACTGTCTTTTTTAACCCCAATCTATTTTCTTTCCTACTATTCCAAAAAACTCGGAATTGACAAAGCTTTTCATTAACAGGTAAAACTCTAAGTATTGTAATTACTTAACACGTGTGGAAGTGCTCAAATTAAGGATGTTGTCTTGTAAACTCATCATGAAGCAATAATATATTGATATTGTTTTTTTTTTTTTTTTTTTTTTTTGACGGGGGTAATTTTCAAACAGTCCAGGAATAAAGGCCTGTCTAGACCTTTCTTCATAGGTGGGAGGCAAAACTTATGGGGAACGAAGCGGCCAAGCCAGAACGAGCTTTCTCGAGAGGGGGGAGGGCTGCGCCCGTAGGGGAAGGTGTGGACGATGTTATCGGCATTGCTCAGGGGATAATGTCCCTTTGGTAAAACCATAATTAAAAGAATCTACAACCACAGGTCCTAATAAATCCCAAAAGAATTTATAAAAATTTGCAGTAAGGCCATCAGTACCGGGGGATTTGTCATTGGCCATACTATCTACAGCATTGCGACATTCTTCTACAGTTAACGGACCATTACAAGAGACAGATTCATCATCAGATAATATACGATCAAAGTTAAAATCATCAAAACTGTTCAATAAGTTAGAATTTCTTGACGAGTATAAATTACTGTAGAATTTATGTAACTCACTTAAAATCGCTTCATTGGAATTAATATGAGCACCATCATCTTGATCAATATAGTTAATAGTGTTTTGGGCTTTGTGCCTTTTCTTCAAATTAAGAAAGTACCTACTGTCCTTCTCCCCATCCTCGACCCACCTAGCTCGTGACCTTATTTGAATTCCTTTCAGCCTGAAGCTGTATATTTGTACAATTTCGTTTTGTGCTTCCATTAAAAGACTATTTGTATCTGCGTCCCAATTACTAAATAGTTGTTTTTCTAGAGTATTTACATACTTAATGAGATTCTTTTCCCGCTTTCTTCTACTTCGAGCCAAATTCTCACTAAACTTTATGGTAATTTTACGGATATTATGCTTCACAAAATCCCATTCCAAAGCCGGATTCTCCCACTTCCTATTAGTATTTAATACATTCTCATTCAAAAAAGACTGTATATGTTTAACATAATCTTTATTTTCTAACAAGGAGTTATTAAATTTCCAGAACCCTGGTCCTCTTTTACAAACCGAAGTACTAATTGTAATAAAAACAAAGGAATGGTCTGACCTCAATCCTGAAATTAAATCATCATTTGTGACTTTAGACGTAAGAACATTGGAAATAAAAAAGAGATCCAGGCGACAATAAACATCATCGTTGACACCTGATTTCCAGGTGTACTGCTTTGAAAGAGGATTTCTGTTGCGCCAAATATCAACCAGGTTAAAGTGAAACATTAAATTTAGACATTCCTCCCGAGCCTTAAAATTTGTATGACAGACACCATTCTTCTTGTCAAGATCAAAGTTAAAAATAAAGTTAAAGTCGCCCCCAAGAACAATATTATCACATTCAAACTCTCCCATTTTGCGAAGAAGTTCTTTATAAAACGACGGATCATCAATGTTTGGACCATAAATGTTAACAATTGTAAAAATTTGATTGTTGATACTAATATCGGATATTATATAGCGTCCAGCATTGTCGGCATCATTTTTGATAACTTCAAAGGAAAGTAAGGGATTAAAAAGGATCATAACACCTCTGCTATCACTACTCCCATGTGAAAACATAGTTTTCCAGCCCCATTCGTTTGTCCAAAAGGTTTCCTGATCAGGCGTACTATGCGACTCCTGAATAAAAGTGATATCAGGCTGATGGTTGTGAATAAAAGTAAACAATTGTCTTCTTTTTGGCATTTGCCTCAACCCTCTTGCATTGTAAGTACAAAATGTTAAAGTACCCATGTTGCTATAGAGGTTTTAATAAATTCGATATAATTGAAACAGATCAAGGTATTATATAATACCAGGAACACTTTCAATGACATAAAACTGATGAAGGCAGCTTTAAATATGTACAAGGGGAGGTCCCTAACGTAACAAAAGGTACATACCTTGTATCTTGTAACTTTTAAATTCCAAATGATAAAACAAATTTTAATTAAGTAGTAATCCAAGGAAGAGATACATCCAGTGAGCACTAGGTCGGCTACACAAAAATAAAAACTATGGATGGGATCTGAAAACAAAACACAAGAAAAGAAAGAAAAAAAAATAGCACCAGAAAACAGAGCATGCTGCAATAGGACTCCAACAACATGGCAGCAAAACTCTGCAAAGGAACAGCGACACATCAAGAGAAAGTAAAAAAGACAAACAGTCCAGTCAACTAGATCGGATCAACGGCGATCGGTCCAGAAGGGCCTACGTTAGAATAGTGGTTGAGCAACGACTCATTGGAACTGGAACGGTTTTCCGTCTTGTCCACGCCATTTTCCAGCGGAAAATCGTAGATAGGTACCTCTGGCGTAAAGATCCGCTACTTGTTGCTTCCATTTCTTTTTCTCCGTCAAGTGTACAAAGGTCAGATCATCAGTAATGAAATATGCTTCATCTTGTAGTTTAGCTCGTTGATTTTTCAGAGCAGTGACCTTGTCCTGAAAGAATGATAATCGCACAAGCAGATGACGGTTACGTCCCTCTCTTCGGGCACCATCTCTATGGGCTCTCTCAATTTTAGCGTTTTCAAGTCCAACTTTGTCAAGTACTTCTCTGGCAATGTCCAAACAGTTTTCTTCAGCAGAACTTGGGTAGCCCACAATGCGAATGTTGTTTCTCTGCGAAAACCGTTCTTGCTTATTTAGGGCCTCAGCACTTTGCTTGTTGATAGATTCAAGCTCTGCAATACTTTGTTCCATCAATTTCAGCTTCCGATCATTTTCTTTCTCCTTTTTTTCGAGGACAGCTACACGACTATTAGTGAACTCTAACGCTTTATCAAAATTCAGCTCAATTCGTTTTAGCTCCTTGGTTATGCGCCGAAGAGAAACTTCTATAGAGCTACTCAGATCGGTCATTGTATTCTCCACACTCGAAATACTTTCATTGTCCGTTGCTTCGTTGTAAACATCTGAAAGCTCTTCTGAGGGAGCGTATTGTTGACTAGGCTGATACGCCCTAGTGTTATAGTTCCTCAAGGTTTTTTGTGTGTGGCTAGGCTGCTTGTTTTTGGAACCTTTTGGTCTCCCTCGTTTTTTCCTCTTTACACTCGATTCCATTATGTTAAAACTTCAAAAAGCACTCAAAAATGTTGGCGAGAAAATGACCATGCCGGGTACTCAATATAAAAGTTGTTCAAACCTCGTCGTTGTATCAAAAAAATAGTAAAACTTAGGGACCCTTCTGAGAACAAATCTTACTCAGTCGCCATCTTGTTGCCAGATGTTAATATAATATAATATAATATAATATAATATAATATAATATAATATAGTATAGTATAGTGTAGTGTAGTGTAGTGTAGTGTAGTGTAGTGTAGTGTAGTGTAGTGTAGTGTAGTGTAGTGTAGTGTAGTGTAGTGTAGTGTAGTGTAGTGTAGTGTAGTGTAGTGTAGTGTAGTGTAGTGTAGTGTAGTGTAGTGTAGTGTAGTGTAGTGTAGTGTAGTGTAGTGTAGTGTAGTGTAGTGTAGTGTAGTGTAGTGTAGTGTAGTATAGTAATAATATAATATAATATAATATAATATAATATAATATAATATAATATAATATAATATAATATAATATAATATAATATAATATAATATAATATAATATAATATAATATAATATAATATAATATAATATAATATAATATAATATAATATAATATAATATAATATAATATAATATAATATAATATAATATAATATAATATAATATAATATAATATAATACAATACAATACAATACAATACAATATAATATAATATAATATAATATAATATAATATAATATAATATAATATAATATAATATAATATAATATAATATAATATAATATAATATAATATAATATAATATAATATAATATAATATAATATAATATAATATAATATAATACCACAACATAACGTTTAAAATAGTTCAGTTTTTACTACTTATCCTAGTTAATCAAAGCGATAATTACAAAAAGCAGTTTTTAGAGACTCAAACTTAATAGGGTGATGAATACTTGTGGAAGAAAGACGTTTCTCCACTTGAAGTAAAAATTTAAAATTATGCAAAAAATCAACACAGTTAGGTATCTCCTTTGACATTCTTTTCCTATAGATGTAATGTTTAATATTAAAGATGAGGAAATTATAAGGATGACTTTGGCAAAACCTATACCCAAAAAATAGATCCTGCTTAGATAGGGAGAATTGTTGGCCTAAGGCTCTCTGCTCGACATCCAAAATAAAATTTGATACGAGGGCACAATATAGCACAAAATAGAGTTTTTAAACTGTCAAAGCCCAACGGTGATATTATTGATGATGACAAGTGTATTCTTCAGGAAATTCGTAACTTTTATGAATCACTATATACTTCTATTGACTCTTCTCCTGACCAATTTTTGTTGAATTTACGTCACACATCATTAGACATGGACGACTCTACTCAGTGTGAGGGGGAACTCACACTTAATGATTGTACGTTATCGCTTAATTCAATGAAAAATGATAAGGCACCTGGAAGTGATGGTTTTTCAGTTAATTTTTATAAACAGTTCTGGCCGCTAATTGGTCAATTTGTTGTTGATTCTTTAAACTATGGTTACCGTAAGGGGTTTCTCTCACCTGAACAATCTCGAAGTGTCATCACTCTTATCCCTAAGCCTGGTAAAGATTCACTCATGCTTCAGAACTACCGTCCAATATCACTATTGAATGTCGATTATAAGATTGGTGCAAAAGCTATTGCTAATAGATTCCAACGTGTTATTAAAATGCTTATAGGTAATCAACAGACTGGTTTTTTAAAAGGGAAATTCATAGGCGAAAACGTTCGATTTATTCTTGATTTAATTGACTACACCTCAGTACACAATATTCCTGGTTTTCTCTTTTTGATTGACTTTGAAAAAGCTTTTGATACTTTGGAGTGAAATTTTATTCAAGCAACTCTTAATTTTTTTAATTTTGGTTTAAGTATTAAAAATTGGATTAGTACTTTTTATAAAAATGCACATGCTTGTGTGCTGAATAATGGCTACTCCACAGGTTTTTTCTCCATTAAAAGAGGGGTTCGTCAGGGTTGCCCCCTCAGTCCCTATTTATTTATCCTTTGTGTCGAAACTCTTTCTCTTAAAATAAATCAGTCAAAAGAAATAAGGGGAATTACCATAGGAGCTGCAGAAAATAAGATCCTCCAGTATGCCGATGATACCACATTTATTTTAGACCATACAAGAAAATCCCTTTGTGGAACCATTGACATTCTTGAAAGATTTAAGAGGGCATCTGGTCTTAGCATTAATAGCTCCAAATCTTATCTTTTTCCGCTTGGCGCCTTCATTAATAGGAGGCCTTTTTTTGTAAATGATTTCAATTTTAAAATAACATTAGGTCCCGTTAATATGCTAGGTATTGTTTTCACCCACAGAGGGGACGATTTATTTCGACTAAACTACCAACCTAAATTGTCCCGGCTTAAAAGCACCCTTCGTATATGGGCTAGTCGCGACTTAACTCCGATTGGGCGAAATATTATCGTTAAAAGTTTTGGACTCTCACAATTAGTATACCTTTTCCTTGTCCTTCCAAACCCCCCAATTTCGTTTATTAAAGAGCTGGAAGGTACTATTTTAATTTTATTTGGGCAGGGAATCCTGATAAAATAAAACGATCTTCTATGATTAATCCAAGCGGTCAGGGTGGCTTGAAAGTTACCCATATAGGTACTTTCATTAATAGTCTTAAGTGTACTTGGGTTCATCGATATGTAAATGCCACGAATGGGCCATGGAAATCATTCTTTGACTCTAATTTAATTATTTATGGTAAGGAATATTTTTTTAAATGCAATTGCAGCCCACGAGACGTAAAAAATATTGATAATACCTTTGTACGACAGGTTATGGAGGCTTGGTGTCATGTCTCTTACTCAAATCCTCAGAGCGATTATGGTATTCAACATATCTGGAATAATTCGAGTATTCGTGTAAATGGTAAAATTGTATTTTATTCTAAGTTATTTGAGAAGAAGGTTCAGTACGTTTGTGATTTGTTTGATGATACCGGTAGACCCCTAGCTTTTGAAGCGTTTATTACTAAGTTTAACATTCATACTTTACCTTTCACTTTATATTGGGGTCTAGTCCAGAGTATACCCCTTCACTGGAGACAATCTATTCATAAAGCTAAAACTAATAAAACGAATGCTAATGAAAAGTTACTCAAAAAAATACTGTGTACAAATAGTAGTTCACAATTGATATATAATATTTTATTGAACAAAGTTACTGAAACGCCTACAGCTTGTACCAAATGGTTAGCCACTTTCGACGACATTTCAACTGAGGATTGGGAACCCTTTTTTAACACCCCCTGGTGCTCAACCTCTGACCCAACCCTTCATTATTTTCAGTTCAGGTTCCTTCAGAGAATCCTTCCAACAAATAAACTACTTTCCTTGATGGGTAAAACAGATAATCACCTTTGTACCTTTTGTGAAACTGAAATTGAGAGCATAGACCATCTGTTCTGGGATTGTAGATTCACCTCAAGTTTTATTTTGGATGCTGAAAATTTGTTTTTGAGGAAACAGTTCTTTTTTTCAAAGAAAGATTATTACTTTTGCTATGCTCGCCCAAATCATTCATACAATTTTCTAACAATGCATATGAAGAAATTTAGTTTTGATTGTAAGTTGATTAACAAGAAACCGTTAATAGACAATTTTTTTCATAAATTTAAATTCTTAGTAAAAGTCGAGCAAAGAAAAAGATTTCAAGGTAAAAAGAAAGTAAATTTTAATGATCTGGAAAGAGCATTTTCTTCATGCCCAAGTCTGTTTATTTGATCTCATATTCTTACTTAATCTGTTACTTGTAGTCTTTTTGGACACAAGGTTCGTTGCATTATCCCTATACCATTTTGTACCATTACGGAACGATATCAGATAACGATTTATATATATATATATATATATGTATTCTTTTGCTATTTGTTTACACTTTAACATGGAGGTTAGAAGTCAAATTGTTCTTTGGGGAAGGTGGCAGCTTGACGATTGGTGATTGGTTTTTTAATTGTTTCTTTTTCCTCATTGATCAAATGAATTATTTTGACAAGACCCTTTTTCATGTTCCCTGCTTTTCATGTCTTTTTCCTATTTTATCTTTTAAGACGGTGTCCCCTTGGCATTGAAAACTTTTTGTACTATTTCATTACCTTTGTAGCTGTACCACTTCAGCTGATTGTAAAGTAAACATAAAGAACAAAATTAAGAAATGTATAAATTATATATACTGTATACACCAAGATAATTGAAATGTAATAAAGGAGAAATAAAAGCAAAAAAAAAAAAAAAGAAAAAAAAAGGGCACAATCCCAAAATAAATGACTTAACGTTTCCTCATACTGATTGCAAAAAGTACACAGAGCATCATTCCTTTGGTTCATTAAAAAAGTAATCTATTTGTACCCAAAATCGAAATTGAAAATACTTTAACTTACTATCTCTAAGAGAGCTGAACGGGATTTGGAAAATAGTTTTCCAATGATCTGGATCTATATTAAACTCCCTGTTCCATTTAACAATAGCTTTAGGGGGGATGGTAATTGATCTAACAATAAAAGTATAAATTCCTCTTGACAAAGAGGACATTCTCCAAATAGAACCTACGGTTGTGGCAACATTCTCGTCAATTATCTCTACATCAATGGGTGGGATCCTCCAAGATTTTGAAATAGCTGAGTATATACCATACAAAAGCGTAAAAGGAAAATGATTAATATTGAACCTTTCTTTAAAACAATTAATTGTGAGAAAACGATTATTAACGTCTAGAAGGTCGCTTACATAAACAACACCCTTATTATACATGAAATCATAATACACCGTTACGTGATTAACCTTAATATGGGAGTTGTTCCAAATTATTTCTCTTTTAAAATTGTTTGTTGGAAGGTAATAGGAGTAAGTCGACCATGCCTTACAAACATCATTTAGAAAACGATTATCAGTTACAATATCATCACCTTTAAAATTACAACTAAAGAGAAGCTTTGCACCGTATTTCTGAAGATGTAGGTCAAAAAATAATTTCCAGACTGCTTCCTTCTCTTCCAAATATCGTTTCACCCAACTACATTTAAGGCTTCTGATAAAGCTTGGTATATGAGTCACTTTCAGGCCACCTGCAAACGTTGGACTACAAAGAGTAAGACGCTTGATTTTCTCAGGTTTTCCTGCCCAAATAAACTTAAAAATTATTCCTTCAACCTCCTTGAGAAATGAAGGGGGAGGGTCAGGTAAAACCTGAAAAAGATAAACAAATTGGGATATACCCAGTGTTTTTACAATAATTGATTTACCTATAGGAGTCAAATCTCTTTGAGACCATAAAGCCAGTAACTTTTTGAGTCTTGACAACTTGGGGGTGAAACTAAGCTTGAACAAGTTCTCAGCACAGTGGTCAAAAGTTATTCCTAACATAGTTACTGGGCCCAAAGTCCACTTGAGCCCAAACAATGGTTGCGTAAAGGGGTTATTCCCAACAAGAGAGCCCAATGGGAAAACCGTAGACTTTTCAATGTTAATTTTCAGTCCCGAGGCCTGCTGATAAATACGAAGAGCTGAAACGCTTTCACTTAACGAATTATAAGTACCATCTAGAAATAAGGTGGTATCATCAGCGTATTGCATGATCTTGATTTCATCACCAAACAATGAAATACCTTTAATACGGGGGTTACGATTAATATAAATTGTAAGAACTTCGGCGCAAATGATAAATAAATAGGGGCTTAGGGGGCATCCTTGACGAACCCCCCTAGTTATATTAAATGCATCACAAGCAAAACCGTTGTTTAAGACTCGACCTGAATTATTTGAATAAAGTGTAGAGATCCAACGGATGAAGTCCTCGCCGAAGTTGAAGAACTTCAAACTCTTAATAATGAAATTCCAGTCCACCCTATCGAACGCCTTCTCAAAATCTATTAAAAATAGCAATCCTTTCATGTTTCTTGAATTACAAAAATCAATAAGATCAAGTACGAAACGAATATTTTCCCCAATAAAACGTCCTTTGATAAAGCCGGTTTGGTTAGAACTAATGATTTTAGGTAAAACAGATTGAATTCGGGAAGCAAGTGCTTTAGAGCAAATCTTGTAATCGGTGTTCAACAATGAAATTGGACGATGATTTTTCAACATGTGGGGATCTTTAATATAATATAATATGGAGGAACGAGCCTGACATGACGGGAGAGTAGTTGAAATCACTTTGGGCTCTCGAAGAATTTACCTTTTACGAAGGCATCGTCGCAAATATATCATTTTGCTCCTTACCATATGGTTTTTGGACTTGTCAAAGTCAACTCAGGCTAAACGTGGGCGACCAGTTGGTTCATATGGTAAGAGAAAACGGGACGAACTTGCACGCCTTAGTCAGCAAGCCAGCTTAGGCTTTACACAGTCTGATCCTAACGATAGTACATTAGGAGAAAGCATGTCTAACGTGGAATTGTTTGAGAGTGAGGGCGAAGACCTACCCTCAAAGTTCAGCAGAGTGCTCGATGAGGCTATGCAAAATATCTCTCAACAGCTGCAGGACTTAAACACCGAACTGAGAGGCATTGTGGATAAACATACCAAGCAAATTAAAGAACTTCAAAATCAACATAAGAAGCTGAATGATAAAGTCAAAGACTTGGAACTTAAAGTACAGCAGCTACAGGGAGAAAGGCAGACTCAGGCTGACCAACTCAACAAGCAGGAACGTTTCTCGAGAAGGAACAATTTAAGAATTGTTGGAGTTAAAACAGAGGAAGGAGAGCGACCAATTAACATAGCCAAGGAGATCTTCGCTAAAGCTGGTGTGGAAAATTGCCACATTGAGAGAGCGCATCGGGACGGGCGAGTCGTTGAAGGGAGGGATCGTCATATCCTGGTCAAAGTTTCGTTTTATATGGACAAAGTTACCCTTTTGCGGAATTCTCGCTCTCGTCTCTCAGAGGAAGATTATTTTTTGACTGATGACCTAACTGTGGTAGATCTAAAAGAAAAGAGGAAGCATTCCAGAGAGGTAGCCATGCTCTATCAACAGGGTACCAAACTACGATTCTATGGAGGGCGATGGAGGAAGTCAGGTGGTGAACCTTACAACTTCGATGACACCAATGAATAAATAAAAACCAAAACTGATTCTGGACTGCAACTAGACGATTTTTATAATCTTTGGCTAAGTTCTGTTCTTTTAGGAAGCCATTAATTTATATATGGATGATTTTCAAGCCCAAATCATATTTCTTCCTAGTCGGGCTTTTCGTTCTTTATGTCCAGCACGATTTCGTTTGTGTAGGACTTTTTCTTAATGGAGAAGGAACCGTTTTTCCCGTCGGGACTAACTATCTTTTCTTCCATTTGGATGGGATTCTTTTTACCTTTAACTATATCTCCTTTAATCGTGAATCTATGCTCTGTGTTCTTCCTATGTAAGTTCTGTCGTGTATTTACGATTTATTTTTCGTTTATCTTTTCTATTCGTGATACCCCTTTAAAGTGTAGTAATCAGCTTTATGGTATTTGCCATGGCAACCCTTAAATTCATTTCATTCAATGCTAGAGGACTCAGACAATCACAAAAACGCAGGCGATTGTTCTCTTACCTGCACAGACGCAAGCCAGCTATAACCTTAATCCAAGAAGCACATAGCTGTCTCACTGATGAAAAATATTGGTCCAATGAATGGGGAGGCAAGATTCTGTTCTCTCATGGTTCTACAAGTCTACAAGTAGCCGAGGTGTTTGTTTACTCTTTAATCCACACTTACAGTTTGAAATTTTGAAACGAACTACCAATATGCACGGAAGGTACTTAATAGTAGATTTGAAGATTGTGGATAAAATAATTACTGTGATTGGAATATATGGTCCGAATGTGGACAACCCATCGTTTTTGAAGGATTTATCAAATGAATTAAGCAACTTCCATTGTAATTCTATAGTTATGGCTGGTGACTTCAACTTTGTGTTTAATCTGGATCTAGATAAGGTAGGAGGCTTACGTAAGACCAATTTTAAGTCTAGATATGAATGTTTAACAATAATGACCATTTTCAATTTAGTCGATATTTGGAGAGAAAAAAACCCATTGCTCAGATTATACACATGGAGTTCCAACATCACTCCTGGTATTCATTGCAGATTAGATTTTTACTTGATATGCCGTAATATGGAACACAATGTAGATGACGTCTCTTTATCACCTGGTATCCAATCAGACCATTCTTTTATATCATTGTCCTTTAAGCTTACTTCAACAAGTAGAGGTCCAGGATATTGGAAATTTAACAACTCCCTTTTAAACGATGCCCACTTCACCAACATCATAAATAATATTATTCGTAATGATACCGAAAATCCAAATTCACTTAACCCTTCTGTATGATGGGAAAATCTTAAGTTTAAGATTCGCTTGGTTGCTATAAGATATTCTAAGCAAAAGGCTACTGAGAGACGTCTTCAAGAACAATTACTTACAAGTAAAATTTCAGAACTAGAGCAAAAACTCTATTCGACTGAATCCCCTGAGATTCGATCCCAACTTGCAACAGCACAAAATGATTTACTGTATTACTACGATTATAAACTGAAGGGGACAATTATAAGGTCAAGAGTTAGATGGGTTGAAGATGGTGAAAAAAACAGTAAGTACTTCTTGAATTTGGAGAAACGAAATAAACAAAGTAATTACATTCGAAAACTCTCAGACCAGAAGGGTCGTCTCATAAAAGACGACGGGGATATACTTAAAGAAATTCGTCTTTTTTATAGTTCTTTATATAAATCAAATGACACGTCAATTGATACTTTTCTTGATAATTTAGATCATCCTTATCTCGGCGTAGACGATTCTAAGCTCTGTGATGGTGAACTTACTTTACATGAATGTTCTACTGCACTTAATCTTCTAAGTAATGATAAAGCTCCGGGAAGTGATGGTTTCACGACCAACTTTTATAAACATTTTTGGCATTTAATAGGTCATCTTGTTGTTGATTCTATTAATCATGGTTACAATACAGGCTGTCTCTCTCCGGAACAGTCTCGTGGAGTAATCACCCTTATCCCCAAACCTGGAAAGGACTCATCATTACTTAAAAATTATCGACCTATATCTCTGTTAAATACAGACTACAAAATTGGGGCTAAGGCTATTGCTGCAAGAATGAAATTGGTAATTGATAATCTTATTGGTCCAAATCAAACTGGTTTTCTAAAAGGTAGGTTTATAGGTGAAAACATAAGGTTTGTTTTAGATGTAATTAATCATACTAGCGAATTTAATATACCGGGATTTCTGTTTTTAATCGATTTTGAAAAGGCTTTTGACAAGTTAGAATGGGAATTTATATACGCTACTCTCTCCTTTTTCAATTTTGGAAATAGCTTTAAACATTGGGTTAAAACATTTTACAATAATGCCCAAGCATGCGTTTGTAATAATGGCTATTCTTCCGGGTTTTTTTCAATCCAAAGAGGGGTGCGGCAGGGATGTCCCCTAAGCCCGTACCTTTTTATTTTGTGTGTAGAGACCCTTGCACTTACTGTGCTTCAGTCATCTAATATTAAAGGTATTTCAATAAGTGGTTCTGAAACTCGTATTCTGCAATATGCTTATGACACCACATTTATACTTGATGGTAGTAAAGAAAGTTTAAATGAATTGTTACGTATTCGCAATAATTTCTATAGATCGTCTGGTTTGAAGATTAATATTTCTAAATCCCATTTGTTCCCTTTAGGCCCTTTTGTTGGTAAAAAACCAGTTTTCCTCTCCGACTTAAACATAGACATTACCTTGGGTCCAGTTACAATGTTAGGTGTCACTTTTACTCACAACGGGGATGACCTTTTTCCTCTCAATTATCAGCCCAAGCTTTCAAGGCTCAAGAGCATTCTTCGGGTTTGGGCCAGTCGCGATCTAACTTCCATAGGTCGTAATATTATTGTTAAAACTTTTGGCTTATCCCAGTTGGTTTATCTCTTCCTAGTATTACCTAATCCCCCGAAGTCTTTCATTAGAGAGCTCGAGCAAGTTATTTTTGACTTTATTTGGGGTGGGAACCCTGATAAGGTTAAACGCTCTGTGATTATTAACCCTGTCAACGCCGGCGGTTTAAAGGTTATTCATGTCAATAGTTTTATTAATAGCCTCAAGTGTACCTGGATAAAACGCTATTGTAACAATTTACAAGACCCGTGGAAAATTTTCTTTCATATAAGTTTAAAGAAATATGGCTGCAACCTCTTATTTAAATGCAATTGTCTGCAAAGTGAAGTTACACATATCCGAAATATTTTTGTCAGAGAAGTTGTACAATCATGGTGCAATATTTCATATACATCCCCTACAGAGGACTATGGCAGTCAAATATTGTGGAATAATTCTGATATTTGGATGAACGGTAAAATTGTGTTTTATAATTCGTTGTTTGAAAAGCATGTACTCTATGTAAGAGATCTTTTTGATAGACACGGTACCCCCTTATCTTTTGAAAATTTTAAGCGTAAATTTGATGTAACAGGTCTACCTTTTACATTGTATTACGGATTGATACATAGTATTCCGAACAGTTGGAGGGGCTCAATTACTAGTAATGATGGTAGTAATCAAAACATAAACGAAGGTTTTTTTGAAAATTTTTTGAAATCACCTAGGTGTTCACAGTTTATTTACAACAAGTGCTTAGAAACGATTGCCGAGAAACCAACGGCCATAAAGAAATGGGTAGTCAGCTTTAAAAACTTGACTGACCAGGATTGGTCCAATATTTATTGTACTCCTTGGCTCTCTACCACAGAAGCCAAGCTGCAGTATTTTCAGTTTAGATTAATCCATAGAGTCCTCCCAACGAATAGATTGCTTTGCTTAATGGGTAAGGCTGAATCTCCTTCTTGTACTTTTTGCAATATTGATGAAGAAACAATAGATCACATTTTTTGGAATTGTAGCTATACCACACAATTTATTAAAGCGGTGGAACTTTTGTTATTTAATAAACATTTTGTTTTCTCAAGACAAAGTTTCTTTTTTTATTTTGAAAAGACCAGTCATCCCTACAATTATTTAGCTCTTCATATGAAAAACTATATTTTTAATTGTAAAAGAATGAAAAGTATACCTGAGGCAAATGAATTTTTCTATAAGTTTAAATTTGTGGTCAAAGTGGAAGAGTATAAAAAAGTAAGGAAAAAGAAAAATGTAAATATTGATAATATCAGACAGGCGTTTCCCTCCTGTCCTAGTTTGTTTGATTAATATATTGAAGAGAGTGTTTTCTAGCATTGATGTTTATGTAAATATATCTCGATTATATTAGGGTTATCACAAGATTATTAAGTTTGCAAATTTTATTTGAACATCATTTTGTAACACAACGTTTGTTTTTGGAGAACTTGAAAATGAATAAATGGAGATAAAAAAAAAAAATAATATAATATAATATAATATAATATAATACAATGTAATGTAATGTAATGTAATGTAATGTAATGTAATGTAATGTAATGTAATGTAATGTAATATAATATTGTTTATTGCCTACACCCTCCAGCTTTTATCTTATGGACGGTTCATTTTAATGTGCTTATATTTTTATGGATCGGACTTTTAGTGATACTTTATGGAGTCCCTTAAATTCGTCACTTACAATGCTAGAGGTCTGAGGCAGTCTTCGAAACGTAGACAGGTTTTTGCCTGTCTTCACGCCCAAAAATTTGATGTTATCCTGTTGCAAGAAACTCATAGTGCCACTGATGATGAAAATTACTGGCGAAACGAGTGGGGAGGGAAAATTTTCTTTTCCCATGGTTCTATGCGTAGCAAGGGTGTTTGCATTCTTTTCAAACCTACTTTAAATTTTCACATTATTAAAGTTGATTGTCATGTGGATGGCCGTTATATAATTCTTGATGTAGATATTGCAGAATGCATTCTAACTTTGGTCTGCCTTTACGGACCCAACGTGGATCAGCCGTTGTTTTTTAAAAATTTCATTCACCTACTGGATACCTTTAAGGGTGAGAATATTATTTTTGGGGGGGATTTTAATTTTGTCTTTAACTTGGACTTAGATACGAAACTAGGGAATCGTCGTACTAATTACAAAGCCCGTGAGGAATGTTTTAGCCTTATGAACTATTATGATTTGATTGATATTTGGCGTGAGTGTAACCCCTTTTTAAAGAAATTTACGTGGAAATCGAATATTTTACCCGGCCTTTTTGCCGTCTCGATTTTTTTTTTATCTCAAGACATTTAAAATTGAATGTACGTTCAGATGGGCTTATTCCAGGTTTCCGATCTGATCATTCTTTTGTTTTAATGGTTTTGGGTATCGGCACATTTGAGAGAGGCCCAGGTTTTTGGAAGATTAATAATTCCCTTTTAAGTGACGAAAATTATTCACATTTTTTAAATACTGTTTTAGCTAGAGAACTAGCGACTACTCGGAATCTTAACCCTTCGTCTAGATGGGATTTTATAAAATATATTGTACGTAGGGAAACGGTGTCTTACAGTAAAAATTTAGCTGCAGAAAGAAGAAGGTATGAAAAACAGCTAATTTCCCATATCTCTGCTTTGGAAAGCGATCTGTATTCTGAATGGTCAGATGAGGTAAATTCCTCTTTATTGGAGGCACAAAATAACCTCCATCATTTGTATGACTATAAATTAAAGGGTATTCTTGTGCGTTCAAGAGCTCGATGGGTTGAGTCGGGGGAAAAAAATACTAAATACTTTTTGAACTTAGAAAATCGTAATAGGAACTCTACTTTAATCCAACAAATTCGTCAGGAAGATGGCACAACTTTAACAAAAGCAAAGGATATTTTAAATGCTCTAGAATCTTTTTACAGGTCTCTTTATTCTGCGGGTGATCACAATTCAGATGTCTTTTTCAATACCTTACAACTTGACAGAACATTAGATGATGGGCATTCTCGCCTTTGTGACGGCCCTCTTACTCTCGAAGAATGTAAAGCTGCCCTTGACAGTATGCCGTTAGACAAATCTCCGGGTAGTGACGGTCTTAGTGTTAATTTCTATAAACATTTCTGGCACCTCGTTGGTCAACCTTTGGTTGATTCTCTTAATTTTTCTTTCTTTAATGGAGAACTTTCCCCAGAGCAGAGACGTGGTGTAATTACTCTTATTCCCAAACCTGGTAAGGATCCATCTATTCTGAAAAATCTTAGGCCTATCTCATTACTTAATTCAGATTATAAAACTGGTGCTAAGGCTCTTGCTAATCGCATGAAGCTTGTCTTGCCTTCCCTTATTGGTCATCAACAAACTGGTTTTCTTAAAGGAAGGTTTATTGGAGAAAATGTTAGATTTACCCTTGATCTTATTGAGCATTGTTCTTCTTTTAACAAAGCCGGTTTCATTTTCCTCTTAGATTTTGAGAAAGCTTTTGATAAAATTGACTGGAACTTTTTGTACAACACCTTACATGCTTTTAAGTTTGGTATTAACTTCATTCGTTGGATCAAAACCTTTCACCATAACAGCTCTAGCCGGGTTTTCAATAATGGGTATTCTTCGGGTGACTTTAATTTAGGAAGGGGGGTAAGACAGGGATGCCCACTTAGTCCCTATCTTTTTTTACTTTGTGCTGAGGTTTTGGCTCAAGTAATAATTCACAACAATGTAATCAGAGGCCTTAGCATTTTTAATACAGAAGTAAAAATTTTACAGTATGCTGATGATACTACTTTGTTTTTGGATGAAACTGCCGATTCTCTTAAAGAAGTTATTCGTATACTTGAAAATTTTTATAACGCTTCCGGTTTGAAGATTAACTATGACAAGTCGATTTTGTTCCCGTTAGGTCCCTATGTTAAACGTAAACCAGCATTTATAAATGATCTTCCAGTTACCTGGTCAAAAGGTCCAGTTACTCTGTTGGGGGTTTCTTTTTCTACTAATCGCGAAGACCTTTTCACTCTTAATTTCCCGCCCCAGCTTTCTCGACTAAAACAGACACTTAATTTATGGTCAATGAGGGACCTTACTCCTGTTGGTAGGAGTATCCTTGTTAAAACGTTCGGTCTTTCTCAACTTGTTTTCCTTTTCCTTGTTCTCCCAAATCCTCCAAAGTCCTTCATTCGAAAGCTTAATCAGATAATTTTTAATTTTATTTGGGGTAATAAACAAGAAAAAATTAGTCGACTGACTATTATTAATCCAATTAGGCGCGGGGGCCTGAATGTAATCCATTTAGATTCCTTTATTGCAGGCTTAAAATGTACTTGGGTTCATCGTTATATTAAGGAAAGACGAGGTAACTGGAAGCTGTTTTTTGATTATTTTCTTTCTCGTTATGGTAAAAGTTTTCTTTTTAACTGTAAGATTGTAAGATTGGGGACGTT
This sequence comes from Holothuria scabra, assembly GCA_037179385.1. Lineage (NCBI taxonomy): Eukaryota > Metazoa > Echinodermata > Holothuroidea > Aspidochirotida > Holothuriidae > Holothuria > Holothuria scabra. The sequence goes on from CM074189.1 coordinate 43,940,969, forward strand.
ACAATTGAAAATCCATTCATCGCTGATGTTGTTAAATCATGGCAAGGTGTGTCGTTTAAAATTCCTGACACCCAATTTGAAAACCAAATAATTTGGAATAATTCTTGCATAAGAGTCAATAGTAATACTATCTTTTATCGTTTCTTGTTTGAAAAGGGAATTATTTATATACGTGATCTTTTGAGTGAGGATGGTACGGCAATTTCTTATGATGCTTTTTTAAATAAATATAATTTGTTGCGATGTCCTTTCACGTTATATTGGGGAATTATAAAGGCGATACCTGTTCCATGGAGAGTTGCGTTTAATTCAGATGTTGATATTAATGAGAATTACAATGAGTATCTCTTACATACTTTTATGGCCACTTTACGTGTTTCTAAATTCATCTATGATAACTATATTTTAAACTTAGGGTGCAAAATAAAGGCAGTTTCAAAGTGGAATAATTCTTTTCATTTTGACGATAAGACGTGGGAATCAATTTTTCACTGCCCCTGGTATTCTGTTCGCGAAGTTAAAATTCAGTTTTTTCAGTATCGATTTATTCACCGGATTCTTAGTACGAATAGATTATTATATCTTATGAAATTAATTGAAAGTCCCCTCTGCACTTTTTGTAAAAGAGAAGAAGAAACTCTAGATCATTTGTTTTGGAACTGTCACATAGTATCCTCCTTTATGTTAGACGTAGAACATTTGTTTTTGGACCGTCAATTTACTTTGTCAAAAGAAGATATTTTCTTTGGTTATTGTAGATATATTAAACATCCATTCAACTTTCTCATTTTGCATTTGAAGTACTATATATTCCAGTGTAAACAAAAAGACATAATCCCTAATATTAGCGAGTTCTCTTATAAATTCAAGTTTTTATTGGACGTTGAAAAGCCAGATATCTAAGAAAAGTAAAGGTAAACGTTTCTTTCATTATGATGTTTTATGCAGATCGTTTAACTTATAGGTTACTTAAATAAACAATCATTTCAGTTTGTATTTGGACGTTGCTTGCTGCTTGTATGCATATTTGGATGTTCATGTATATACTTACTATTAATAATTTTAAAAGCGATGATCAATAAACAGAGGTGTCAATAAAAAAAAAAATAATATAATATAATATAATATAATATAATATAATATAATATAATATAATATAATATAATATAATATAATATAATATAATATAATATAATATAATATAATATAATATAATATAATATAATATAATATAATATAATATAATATAATATAATATAATATAATATAATATAATATAATATAATATAATATAATATAATATAATATAATATAATATAATATAATATAATATAATATAATATAATATAATATAATATAATATAATATAATATAATATAATATAATATAATATAATATAATATAATATAATATAATATAATATAATATAATATAATATAATATAATATAATATAATATAATATAATATAATATAATATAATATAATATAATATAATATAATATAATATAATATAATATAATATAATATAATATAATATAATATAATATAATATAATATAATATAATATAATATAATATAATATAATATAATATAATATAATATAATATAATATAATATAATATAATATAATATAATATAATATAATATAATATAATATAATATAATATAATATAATATAATATAATATAATATAATATAATATAATATAATATAATATAATATAAGTGTCTTTCATTAGTTTCAATCATTTAAAATGTATTTCGCTTATGATTTCATATGTGAACAGAGGAAAGAACTTTCGGCTAAGAAAGAAAGCCTATTTCAAAGAACATGTGTTAAAGTGTATCATAGAGAAGCTTTTTGCTTATGTGTACATATTATCTGTTATATATATTTGTCGACTCTCTGGTGTTGTACAATCCTGATTGTTTTTCATCTATTGTGTACCTAATGTTGCTTATCATCAAGTTGTATAAATGTGATTACTTACCGCTAGAGAGACGAAATGTAATAAAGGAGAAAAAAAAAAAAATAATATAATATAATATAATATAATATTTTTTTCCTCCTGTTTATTATTTTCCAAACTTGGTATAAACATGTTATGTCACACTGTCAATATATACAAAAATTAATCGAGTATGAAAGTCTTCTTAACATCATTATAGAGCTTTCGATTCTTACAATGTTGTAAAACATTTACAGCAAACTTAAATTTGTAAAAAAATATTTCCTTATCCAACTGATCATTTTTCCTTGAGCAAACATAAATGTAATACTTCATGTGTAAAATCAAAAAATTATACGGGCTGTACTCTTTTTGGTGAAAACCAAAGAAGATATCGTCTTTTGAAAAAAAGAATTGCTTGTTGAGGAACCGTCTTTCTATTTCTAAAAGAAAATTTGAAACGAAGCTACAATCCCAAAATAAATGTTCAATTGATTCCTCATGTATATGACAAAATGAACACAATGGCGATTCCACTTTCTTCATATAAAAGAGCATTTTTTTAGTTGGAATAATCCTGTGTAGGAACTGAAACTGAAAATATTGTAAACGTGCTTCAAAGATACTTTTAAACGGCATTCTAAAGTGAGTAACCCACCGATCCTCATCCACCTGAAAAATATTGTTCCACTTGACACGGGAAGTAGGCATGGTAACAACCCTCATCAGTAAAATAGGGTAGATGATGTGAGATACTGAATACTTCCCTCCCATAATTTTCTCTATTAAAAGTTCACTCGTAGTGGGCTCAATAACAGTGTCCTTTACACTTAATCTCCAATGTCCAGGTATAGCTTTAATTAAGCCCCAATATAATGTAAATGGAAAACTGGAGACAATGTATTTCCTGGTAAAAGTTAAGTAATCTAAGGGTACATTGTGAACATTAAACAGGTCACTGATTTTCATCACTCCATTTGTATATAAATTATCATAAAAAACAGTTTTACCATCAATTTTTATATTAGAGTTATTCCAAATGTACTCATTTCCAAAATTTAATTCAGGTGTAGCAAAAGTAACCTCACACCATGCTTCTACAACTTGACGGAGAAACATGTTCTTTACACCTTTAACATCAATCTTAGCACAATTACAATAGAAAAGGAAACGAGATCCATAAGCTTTTAAGGAAATATCAAAAAATACTTTCCATGGGCTCGTAATATCAGAAAGGTAACGACGCACCCAAGAACATTTTAAAGATCTTATACAGCTACTGACATGAATTACCTTTAAGCCACCATTATCAATAAGATTAACCATGGTACTCCTTTTAATTTTGTCAGGGCGTCTGTTCCAAATAAAATCAAAAAGTATTCTTTCAAGTTCTTTTACAAAATACGGTGGGGGATCGGGTAAAACCAGGAATAAATAAACAAACTGGGAAAGGGCAAAGGTCTTCACTAAGACATTACGACCAATAGGGGTCATGTCCCTAAAAGACCACGAGCGTAGACACGATTTTAGCCGAGACAACTTCGGAGTATAATTAAGCTCAAAAAGGTCATTTCTGTTATTGGTGAAGGAAATGCCCAAATAAGTAACAGGACCTCTGCTTACAACAATATCACAAAAAGACGTGAACGGACAATGTCTTACAAAAGGACCCAAGGGAAATAGGACAGATTTGGAATAATTTATAGTCAACCCTGACGCCTCTGACAAGTCACACAGAGTTTGAATTGTTTTCCGTAAGGAATTAATGGAACTATCTAAAAGAAATACTGTTTCTTGGCCATATTGCAAAATTTTGTAATTAAAGTTCCCTACACGAATACCTTTTATTTCCTTATTATGTAATACACTTATGGATAAGACTTCTGCACATAAAATAAACAAATAAGGGCTGAGGGGGCAGCCCTGCCTGACCCCTCTACCAATAGGAAAATAGCCAGTGGAGAAACCATTATTGACAACACAGGCATTGCTGTTGTTGTACAGCACGGAAACCCATTTCTTAAAATCTTCTAATATAATATAATATAATATTATATAATATAATATAATATAACATAACATAACATAACATAACATAACATAACATAACATAACATAACATAACATAACATAACATAACATAACATAACATAACATAACAGAACAGAACATAACAGAACAGAACAGAACAGAACAGAACAGAACAGAACAGAACAGAACAGAACAGAACAGAACAGAACAGAACAGAACAGAACAGAACAGAACAGAACAGAACAGAACAGAACAGAACAGAACAGAACAGAACAGAACAGAACAGAACAGAACAGAACAGAACAGAACAGAAACAGAACAGAACAGAACAGAACAGAACAGAACAGAACAGAACAGAACAGAACAGAACAGACCAGACCAGAACAGAACAGAACAGAACAGAACAGAGCAGAACAGAACAGAACAGAACAGAACAGAACAGAACAGAACAGAACAGAACAGAACAGAACAGAACAGAACAGAACAGAACAGAACAGAACAGAACAGAACAGAACAGAACAGAACAGAACAGAACAGAACAGAACAGAACAGAACACAACAGAACACAACAGAACACAACAGAACACAACAGAACACAACAGAACACAACACAACACAACACAACACAACACAACACAACACAACACAACACAACACAACACAACACAACACAACACAACACAACACAACACAACACAACACAGCATAATATAATATAAGTCCACGTATGCTGCATGTAATATAAAAGTATAAGTAGAAAACACCACAAATATGACAATATTAGAGCACATACAAGATAAGAGAAACGTATATTTCAAAGACACCTGTCTGCGTCAATGCGGCGTGAAGAAAAATTCTCAACTGAACAACCATAATTTCTATGGGAAGCTTGCCTCTAATCCGTGTCCAATATTTGAAAAGGAACTGCAGAATCTCGTTAACTCTTTTTCCTCTGAAGTTGCTGTTAAGGTAAATCTGTACATTCCTAAGTCACCTAATCCAGGTACATTTTATGCAATACCTAAATTACATAAAGTTTTGAAACTAGTTGAGGCCAAATTGTCCTCTCAGAATGCCCCTACTGATACTGCAAGTCTCAGCCCACGTCAATTATTTAACTTGGCAAAATCTCTAAATGTTTCCCCGCCCGGTAGCCTATTGTTTCTTGTATTGGTACGCTTACTGAGCAATTAAGTGGGTTTGTCGACAGTATTCTTAATCCTCTTTTACCTACCCTCAGAAGTTACATTAAAGATACTACCCATTTTCTTAGAATTCTCAACGAAATTAAACCCCTCCCGCCCGATTCCCTTCTTGTCACTATGGATGTAAGTGCGTTATACACCAATATACCACATGAAGATGGTATTCTAGCCTGTAAAAAGATTTTGTCTTTTAACGGTTGTTCTCAACCATTCATTAAGGATTTCACCGACATTATTAAATTTATTCTTACTCACAATCATTTTGAATTTATCTCCAAACGTGCGGAACTGCCATGGGTACTAGAATGGCACCTAGTTATGCCGTAATTTTCATGGCTGACCTTGAAACCAGAATGCTGGCAGATTACCCCTTACAGTCGTTGCACTCTCATAGATATATTGAAGACATCTTTTTTATTTGGCCACATGGCCTGCCCAACTTACATTCTTTTGTATCATTTTGCAATGCTTTTCATCCTTCTGTTAAGTTCACATTTGATTTTTCTGCCAAGGAAACTCCTCTCCTTGACGTACTAGTTAAACTTAACAATGGTTCCATGGCTACGACACTTTATTGTTAACCAACAGATACCCATGGCTACCTCAATTTCAAGAGCTCGCATCACTTAAGTTTGAAAAAGCCTATTGTGTTTTCTCAATGCATTAGAATCAAACGTATTTGTTCCACCCAGCCCGAATACGAAAACATGTCAATAACCTCGTGGAATTTTTTCTCAATAATGAGTACGCCCTACCCGTTACAAAAGCGGGAATCAGCAAGGCTTCCGGTCACAACCGAGACAAACTACTGCCTTACAAAAAAAAGGGCGTGATTCCAGAACAAAACGGTTTAGGAAGATAATGCTTACCTAACTACAGAAGGGGGGTTCTGAAGAGCTGGTGTATTCTGCACATCACTACGATCACTAGTTTCATTTTTGCACCACTTATCCGATAACTGGCCAAATAGGCCAGTAACAGTTTTCTAAGCAACAACACTTTATTGATAAACGGCGTTCTTTTGACGTCGATATTTTCATTCTGCGTATTAAAGGAATACAAAGAAGTAAATGTTCTTTCATAGCCATATCTTCGAAATGTCTAAATTGCTTGTGATGCAATGTTGTGCGGGAAATTTTATTAGTTTTAAAAAGAGTAATAGTATGAGGCCGAACTTTCTGCATTCGAATTTTAAACTTCTTCATAGAAGAAGTTTTTCGTTGTTGTGTGGTTGTCTTAACTTTTGGCATTCTTTGGTTGCTACCTTAGAACCTACAGGTCACGTGAGGATGGTGTTACTATTTTAAGGATGCAGTCGTCTCTTCATTAGAAGTCATTACTATCTGCTTGAATGTGCTAATGCCAATGCTCTACGTAAATAAAGTATTTTGTAAACTTTATCGGTCACTATTCATTACAAACCCGCACTCCAAATTTCCCCAATCTATTCCTCATGGTGAGTTCCAAACACATTGGCAGCATGTTTCATTTTTAAAGGCTTCAACATGACCTGGTCAGAAGTGTTTCTAAAATCTTACGACTGCAAAATTAATCGGATTTCCACAATTAAGTCACCCGAATGTGATAAATAAAAGACAGGTAAGAAAGAAGACAAAATAAATTCAGCCTGTTGGACTACCTTTAAGACTACACATATGGTAAGGATATGGGCTTCGTTAAACTATGAGACTGTTTCTTCTGTCTGATCAACTTTCTATGGTTTAAATTAATTACCCCTGCTTGCAGGGGAGATGTGATTTGCAGATGAGGGTGAGGAAAAAAAAAATCCCAACAGCCACAACCTTACACGGCGTCCGTGACAGGATTCATGTATTGGCAACCCACCCACAGGAATTCGAGCGCAGACTTCTACAGTATGCACACACAGATATGCCTGCATATAATTACCTTGACACCCATATACAAATTATACAAAGACGGACCACTGTAAATGCAACTACATTATTACTTTAAAATATGCTGAAAATTAATTTCACAGAGCGTAGCGTCATTTGTATACCACAATCGTATATTTTGTTTACTCTCGTCTTTTTATCCTTGTTATTTTAATGTGTCTGATTCATTGTGGATAAACATTGTGTTTTCCCCCAATTTTTTAATTGCCCCCTGACCGCTGGATCGATGTCCCTTCCTGCTTGAACTGAGACTTTCCTGCTTGAACTATGACCCTCATGATTTTACAGTGGTTCTTTTATTCCTTGCCGAAGGCAGGCAAGGAATCTATGCGATGGTGATGTCGTGTATGTGCATGTTTGTGTGTGGGTAACCCCCTGATATTTCATACTTTACATGTAGACCGTCCGCATTGATTCGGTGGTCCCTATATTTTTTGGTATAGGTCAAAGGTTATTTGTGGTCACCAGAGGTCAAATTGTAAATATCTCTGAAATCGCTTGTAAACACGACATCTCCAGAAGGAAATATGTGAGTGATCTCTTACTTACCATGCGGATTACCCACATTGAGTGGATGGTCCCCATTGTTTTTGATGGAGGCGAAAGGGTCATTTAGGATCACCAGAGGTTAAAAGGTCAAAACCTTGTAAACACTTTATCTCAAGAAGGGTAACCGCGGGGGATCTCATACGTAGCATGTGGATTGCTCATATTAAGCAGATGGTCACCATTGTTTTTGGTGGAGGTCAAAGGTCCTTTTGGGTCACCAGATATGAAAAGCTCAAAAACTTGTGAACAACATATGTCACGAAGGGTACCTGCCAGGAATCTCATACTTACCACGTGGATTGCCCATATTGTGTAGATGATACGTATTGTTTAAATGGGATGTCAAAGGTCATTTAGGGCCGTCAGAGTTCAAAATATCTAAACCTTGGAAACACTATATTTCAAAAGTGTTGAAGTTAATATCTATGAGTGGATTGGGGGAAGAATAATTTGGCATGGGTAATGTAGTAGGCATGGGTGAATATTTTTGAATCAGTTTATTAACTTCAGTATGTAAATTCTTAAGTGAGGTAATTTTGAAAATTTATTTGTAAAGTATTGAAGCAAACTCGTAGGACGAAGATATAGAGAACACAAAAAGGCACACCACATGGGTGTGACTGTACATTATGTTTATTCTGGCATGAAATTGTGCCCTGTATTACATTAAGTTCCAAGTATTAATACATTAACAAGTGGGTATAGCAAAATTTAAAATTGTGAAAGGGGAAAAATCTGTTCATCAGTCTGACATACATGCGTTAATGCTCATGGGTATGCTCATTTTGCAGCCACAAGTAAACAGATTTTCCACTGTCAAATTAAAGTTCCTAGCAAATTGTGGAACATGTGAGTTTAAGCAGTCTGTATGAGGGTCATTTGGGGACATAGTCTTAATATATTAGAAGATGCTTCTATGCACACTAAGAAGATGACTGATATGAAACTCATCAGTGTAAACTTTGAACAGAGGGTATTCCGTGTGATGCACAAGATTCTCTTTTAAGACATGCTAACATTGCTCTTTCAATAACCTTAAAGGGCAGGATTACTCATCCTAAATTGAAGAAGTGTAGTAGACTGTCTAGTTTCATGATTGGCTGTTGGGAGTCATGTGACAATATTTTTTCTCTTCAAACGTGAAAATTACCAGAAATACTTGGTTTACTTGAATATGCAATAGTAAAGTCATACAATGTAATTAGAGATACTGTGAGGAGAAATAAGATGAAAATTGAGTTACTTGGCTTTTTCTTCAAAATTAAATTTTAGGGGACTGCGCTTTACCTTCAAAGAAAACCTAAAGAAAACATTAAATTTAGTGGCAAAAAATGCTTATATTAGGCAAACCTTGTGACTACTGTCCTCATGGGGGCATGTGCATGCAATCATGCGTGAATTGGAATGGGAATGGGTTATCTAGCTATACCACAATTAATTAGTGTTATAAAAAAGAACTAAGTTTATACTGACCATTTTGTATCAAATACCCTTGAGCAACATGAACTGCCATTGCCTAGTAGCGTAAATCAGTTTTGACTGACCCACTCTTAGCCGTTTGGTCGCTGTTATCTGACATAATTTTTCATATTTGACTGCCAGTTATCCCCACAATGTCCTTACGGCTTACCTCATACCAGGGAGTTGAACATATACCGCTCAATTGACTTGAGCTCTTCTACTATATAAGTGGCTATACAAATGGTGTTATAAACCCTCTGAAGAAGGCTTATTTTAATCTCAGTATATAACCATGACAGCCTATTGTTTGTATATACTCCTGTTTCCTACCATTCCATGCAGGCATTCTGCCCTCTATTTGTGGTCAAAATGTCAGACCTCCATGAAAGTCACACCTTTGCTAAATCAAGCATAAAATAACTGTCTACATTATCTTGTCCCATCTGACCACAAATAAAAGTTTTTTTGCCTAGCCATTGTTTTTAGATGGAGAATTTCATGTACACTTGATCAAGTTTTTAAACTGAAAGTCGTCTCAGAAATATTGTAGCTTGACACCCTTCAGAAGTAGTGCTCTTTACATAGAAGCTGGTGGAATTGAACAAATATTGTGTCTGTATGAGGACTTCTGTCAAACACAACTATAAACATTGGTGTCTATCTAGATTGGTGTTTCAACTGTGCACTTTCAATATGCTCTACAGTGATTATTTATCACTTAGTTTCATTCTAGAATTTATTGTTTTAAATTTTTGATAGCAAAGAATGTATCAGCATACCACTTGCCTCATGTCTGCAACTATGTGGATTCCCGCACCAAAAAAGCAAACCCCGTATGAAGAATTAAAGTTATGTCAAATATCATAACCGAGTGGGAAGTTTTGTCTCACAGTTCATTTTTATCCATGTCACTATCCCTCCCCCGCTAGAATAAAAGGTATATCATTAAGTTCAATGCATAGAACCATTGCTTCAAGATAGCCCTCAAAGGCACTTTTCAAAAGTATAAAGATTCATTAGTTCAGGGAATAAGAGCAAGCATAATTTTGTATACTGTGTATCAAACAAGGAATACTTTTACTGTGTGTTATGCTGCACCTACAGTACAAGCAGACAAAAGGCAAATGAAAAGTTTTGTTAAATTATGAACTAATCGGTTTTGTTAATTTGCAAGGGTACCATATACAATGAGTGGGGCATTTACCCCATACAGCAAAAATTGCTTCCATCAATAGCCAAGGTTACGCATCTCTGTTCAGATGTCTCTTTTTGATCCAATACATGTATGAGAGTGTTTGGATGTGAGCTTGTTTTAACACTAACCTCATTGCAGACTTTTCGAAACATAGAGGCAAAGGAACATAGAGACCTTAGAATGGAGAGCCGTCCCCATTATCCAGACGTTTTATTAAATTGGTTTAAAAATACCCCTTTATCAAGAAATGACACAAAACATAGTTTTCTGGCATAGCTCTGTGAGAAATTCCTCTTTTTTGTGGAGATCAAAGGTTTGGGGTGACAAAAGGTCGAACCTTGTTAACATACTACTTTAGTGGGATAATTGAGAGGGATCTCACACCATGAAGGTAGTACTTCCATGCTCATACTGTACTTAGCTTTTGAATTGCTCGTGTTGATGGACATCTTTGGTAGGTGATTACTATTGTTTTAAATGGGGTCGAAAAGTCATTTTGGGTCACATGAGGTCAAACCGTTTTGACCCTAAAAGTATGATATTTCAATTAAGTCGGATAACTGCATGGGATCTCATGCATGTCATGTTTCCATTCATGTTTGCTATGACATATTATATGGCAAGGAATCACTAAGCTTGTTGGCTTTCTAGTTTACACCTATAATCAATTGTACTTTCCATAATTAGTATGGGTTGACCGAAGGAAACATAGACAATAAAGTTTCATAAAAGTGAAATTAATGTTTGTCTGATGCAGATTCTTTAAATCGTTAATAGATTTCAAGTCTATTCAGTCGTGTTTGCACTATCGTTTGCTCAATATTACGTGCTAACGTTATCAAAAAAAGTCATGAATTTTTCATGTCAATGACTTCTGCTCTTCATGAAATTCTTTCACTTCCATTTTCTCTCTCCTAGATTTGACACTTAAAACACTGGAAAGGTTGTTGCTTATTTAAATGGCTGTCATTTTAAGCACGTAAGAGATGTCACCACAAATGCGGAAACATTAGTTGCTCGGTCAAGAAATATCGCATATTTTATCAGATGACTACAGGCTCGAAAACACAAGGGGAAGTTCTTAATGGATATTATGATCGTGTGAAACCTTTCAAAGGTAGGCTATCGATTTTCTTTTTTCATTTGTAGTTCGATATTACCGAAGCGTATTGTTGTCACGTGAAAAAAAAAAAATCTTTTTTGTACGTACAAAAAAACGTGAAACGTTCGAAAGTCTTTTCGAGCGTACAAAAAGTTATTTTTTATGTGACAACTCAACGCTTCCGTAAGATAAAGCGTTCTCATTGAAATAAACAAAACGACGCAAAGTTTGTTAAAAAGATAGATAGATGTACTTTTACGGCCCAGATTCTAACCAGCTGAATCACAATTTCAGTAGATTCAATTCCTGAAATCTTCGGTTTGGCCAGACGAGGACTCGGATTCCAGACCTCCTAATTGGAAGTCGCATGGTGTTACCACTTGATCATGTAGTCGATCAAACCAACGCACAGTTCAGAGACGCACAATGCTACATCGATCATGGGAGTAGTGGTGCGATATGTGAAGTGACTTTGCATTTCATTTGCTAGGACTAAATATCAATAGTCTACTTGTAAGTTCTGCTTTAAGAAAGACAAGAAACATTTCAGAGTAGAGTGTCGCTCTCCTTCGTTCACAACATATACTTGGCGAATCTAGATCTTAAAACCCTCTACTAATTATTTTAATATCGCTTAGACTAGGCAAGACTTAAGTATGATAGAGTGACCGTCAACTGCGCACTTAAAGGGATCAATCATTGTAAAACTCTTTCTGTTCCACCTACGAAAGTCAAACTGTTTTTTAATGAATCAGCATTCCCTTTTATAGAGATGTACTCACTCAACAAAAGAAAAAAAATGTGTCACCGAAGAAGAAAATTATTCTTGCCTATGACAACAAAAATAAATTTAACTTCCTCAAGCTTCCTCAGTGTGCTCTGTCTCTTTTGCAATATTGTCCTATTCACTGGTTATCATAAATGCATTTTTTATCCCAGAACATTAAAAATCCAACATTTTTTAAAGCGATTAGGTCTTCATGTGCGCCCTTAAATCAAACTTTCGATACAAATGCATGGCATAGATTTGACTGTATCACGGCTGAGCTAACGTTTTAACTAAATTTTAGATTAACCCTTTACCGTTGTGCTCCGATCGGGGCATATTTGCGCGCCCCGGGAGTGGGCGGAGAAGCGGACGTAGCCCGCCCCGCATCGGCTTCCGTAGGCCATTGACCGCGTGACTTTAAACTATTGTCTCTCTCGTTATTGTGGCCGAATTTTTGGGTAGCTACTCGCAGTTTCGAGCTCCGCGTGAAACAGTAAAGATGGGTGACAGCCGAGCTCTCCGCATGGGTTCAAAAGGACCCAAACAACGGCAAAGGGTTAATACTCATAGCAAATTTTACCTGACCTCTGTTCGTAAACATCAACAAAGGGTTTCAGCTTTACCAAAAGTTGCATAGGATAGTGTCATAACTTCAAAACTCTCCGTCTGTACCTTATCGGAAAAAAATTCGGATAAGAAGTTTTAGCAATTTTGCGACCTCCTTGGAAGGAGGAATCAAATGACCATGTTAAATTAGTTCTTGGATAATTAAATTCAATCAGATTCAATGAAAATGAAATGTAATTCATCTATTTCGGATTCATTTTGTTGAAAAATAATGGATAAAGGAGGTACTTCGTTGGATGTACCATTTGCATGTGTAACTTCATGGATATGAAATGTTACGCTCAGGAGCGCAGTCGACTAGCACCCTACTATATATCATTCGGTGAATGATGTACAACGCAAATTTTTGGTATCTCGGTGACGAAGTTGTACCAACCTTTCGTCGAAGACAGACAGAAGCATGTTTGTTTCATTTTATTCTGTTTTTAACTGATTATCATGTAAGGGAGGAATTCATATGCTAATTGCACCGAAAGGGTGACCAAATGGTAAAAACGTTCGTATTGCAACCAGGTGGTCTGAAGCACGGACTTCTTGGAGAGTCACACCGTGGCCTTGAAAAGTCGAACCTGGGATGACTATGTTTAAGTCACGAAGTAAAGATTGATGTGTATGTAATGGTACTGAGGATTCTTAATTTTGCATTCTTTTAGCAACCGACGAAAGGAAGGAAACATGTGACCATTCATATATCAGGCGATTATCTCAAAGACAAAAAAAAAAAAAAAAAGAAACCCAACCAGAAAAAGAAAGATGAAAGAAAAAATTCCTTTACTTTAGTTACATGTCTTAAAATGACACAAGGTTAATTGAAAAGCAGATTTGCAATGCTCAACATAGACTAATTAGTGCGCTTTTTCAAGAAATTACAAAAGACGTTTGAGGTTTTCCAACTTTTGCGTAAATAAAAGGCCATGTCGATCAACGGTTTTATGAATCTATCGTTAACCAGACTGAGTAAGATCTTTGAGTGCCAAACTGAACCTGAATATAAGTAGAGGAACAGCGCATTATATATAAGTAGCGTTGCAAGGAAGAAATAGATGTGAAAAGACACTTGAGTAGTCAGTGTAACTAAATGTTTTAAACTTGACTGTACTCATAGCATCATTTTAATTTTTGATTGACACAGTGGAAAGGGATAAGTTATTACACTGCATGTTTGAATAACTTATGTTACAGTGGCGAAAGTGCAACACACTTGGGGCTTTAATCAATTATCTAAATGCTTTCATTTAATCTTAACTGTACAGATGAAGGCTAAAGAAAGGTACCCACAATGTTCTTCGTGCTACTCATTGTTCTCGTCCTGGGATTGATCGTCATATTTCTACTACTTTTGACTTGTATTGGCTATAAAATATTCACCCGTTTTAGGGGAAGCGTTAGACGTAAGTTATTATATAAGGTTTTAAATCAATATATGATTACGTTTAGAATTACGCAATGAATTTCTATTTTAATTACCAAGATTAAAATCTAGTTAATAGAAATACATGTAAAAAGGAAGAGTGCAAGCTTCGTCGACCTCTTCTTTTTTTTATAAAGGAATTTAACCTTTCCACATGGTTCATGTTTACTTCCAGGAGCATCCCCGAGAGAGCCCTCATTATCTTTGTACACGTAAGTCGTGCCTTAAATGTTTGGACACGTTAACAAATTTGCATACACTATTCTTACTTAGGTGACCATTTAAACATCAACTGATCGTTTTTTATTGCAAACTTGGGTTTTTTTTTTCAAAATAGAAAAATATTAATGTTGGAAAAATTGCAAGGTAAACGGAACAATTGCCTACCAAAATTGATTAGCAATGATGTTGATACTTAGGACAAATACATGAAAGCAATTCATTGAATCCATTATCAAATGCAAGGCTTTTTCTTTGTTTCAGAACCTTTCACAGTGATACACTAGAAGAAGAGACAATGGTATCAAGACAAAATGATGAATACAGTAAATACAGTTACACAAGTATTTATATTTTTTTTAAATTAAGAAAGAAAACTTGTTGAAATTTCACTTGTTGGTCCAGTCTTTTGCTTAAAGTTCCGATGAAATGATAAAATGGACATTTGATGTAAGATGCAATATAAACTTGGGAAATGAACACAACTTCTATCAAAATCTGTCTAGAATAATTGATCATTCTACGGGGTAATATCTGATTTGCACTTAATCATGAATAGATATGAATTCAATCCAGTGATGTCTAATTAGGGACATGCCATATATGGCCAATGATATCGTTTCCTTTTGCAATTTTTATTTTTATTTAAGGACGATCGTAGCGTTGGTAGGTCCCGACAGTTTCATTTTGAGAGGTCAAGTTGTGTCCTTTAGAATCATCAGTATCAATATTCAAACCACAACCTTTCACACGACAAAAAAGGAAAAAAAAAATAGGGTTTACTGAGGAATAATCAGCACTGTGCCAACAATCCAAATCGTCACTTCTGCATATGCAACAAGTTGCTTAAAAAACACTCAAATTCGGAAGTGGTATATTTTGAGAAGGATAAACGATATTGGCACAATAGCAACAGATTTGGTATAACAGAAAAGTACTCCTGAATATCATATAAGTGAGGGCTTTTCACTTGATTTATGACCAAAGATAGTCTCTCTTTTCCTGAGGGAACCAGTTTTATACTTATACGTTTTACATAAGCTTAAGTGTGTTATGTTGCACAAACGTCTGCAAAAATGTACAGTTGACTACCATTAAAAGGAATTGATCAGCCAAAAAAAAAAAAAAAAAAATCAACCAATTATAGCAAACGGATTACATAAATATATTGACACCTTACAGAACCACCTCTGAGATACTCCAAGGATGACTGTGAAAGATTGTTCGAAAAGAGCGTCAATGAGTTTGGGCTAGTTATTCATTCATTTCGCTGTAGAGATGAATTCAACGAATTTTGGGAAGCAAACTTCCGAACAGGACAGTTCCGTCAACCGTTTGTTATCAGGAGTTTACGAAGTATGTTTTCCCAACACCATTTTCAAAAGCGAGTATTTTAAATAAAGGTTACTTCCTAGCCATAAAGTTTTAAATGCTTGAGCAAAGCCGTCTACCATGGTCACAGCGTATGAGGCCCTATAATCTATGTGTGGGATGCTCTTGAATCGTAATTATATATCAAACATGTTCACACTGAATGTGGCCCTCACACTTCTTGTGCTTGAATTTTGTACAACTTGAAAGAAATTTCAAGACAAATTCACACTTGTTAGAAACGGTACCTCAATGACAAATAAATAATAGTAATAAAAATAGCCTGGTCTGTTTATCTAGATGGAGATATTAGGAACCATTGGATATTTTAAGCAGGAAGTAACCGTTTTCTTTACCAATCATTGATTAACTATTTTGTTATTTAACGAGCTGATAAATTTCGCGTTGTATCTAAAATACATTTTTATATTCTAGGCAATGCAAGACATGATCAAGTTGAATATTTCAAGAAACTTCAAGAAACATGAATATTTCAAGAACTGTGACCATGGTAGACGGCAAAGCCGTCTACCATGGTCACAGCGTATGAGGCCCTATGATCTATGTGTGGGATGCTCTTGAATCGTAATTACATATCAAACATATTCACACTGAATGTGGCCCTCACATTTCTTGTGCTTGAATTTTGTACAACTTGAAAGAAATTTCAAGAAAAGATCACACTTTTTAGAAACCGTACCTCAATGCAAAAGAAATAATAGTAATAAAAAATAGCCGGGTCTGTTTATCTAGATGGAGATATTAGAAACCATTGGATATTTTAAGTAGTTAGTCACCGTTTTCTTTTACAATCATTGATTAACTATTTTGTTATTTAACGAGCTGATAAATTTCGCGTTGTATTTAAAATACATTTTTATATTCTAGGCAATGCAAGACATGATCAAGTTGAATATTTCAAGAAACTTCAAGAAACATGAATATTTCAAGAACTGTGACCGTGGTAGACGGCAAAGCCGTCTACCATGGTCACAGCGTATGAGGCCCTATGATCTATGTGTGGGATGCTCTTGAATCGTAATTACATATCAAACATATTCACACTGAATGTGGCCCTCACATTTCTTGTGCTTGAATTTTGTACAACTTGAAAGAAATTTCAAGAAAAGATCACACTTTTTAGAAACCGTACCTCAATGCAAAAGAAATAATAGTAATAAAAAATAGCCGGGTCTGTTTATCTAGATGGAGATATAAGAAACCATTGGATATTTTAAGTAGTTAGTCACCGTTTTCTTTTACAATCATTGATTAACTATTTTGTTATTTAACGAGCTGATAAATTTCGCGTTGTATTTAAAATACATTTTTATATTCTAGGCAATGCAAGACATGATCAAGTTGAATATTTCAAGAAACTTCAAACAGGTGCCATAGGACTACCAACACATCCGAATATACTTAAAGTTATTGGATTGTCTGCAGACACGTGTAAGCAAAGTGATATGTAAAATGACGGAAATATTTGAACAAAACTAAAGGGACTAATCTCCCAATTCTTTGCCAGACTTTCCCAATTCATTGCCAATTCAGACGACCGTCAGTTTTGGGAAATTATCTTTTCATTGAAATAGATTTTGTCCCAGTTTGAATGAGTCGATAGTCATTTTTAAATCTGTAAATGATCCTTAGAAATCTGGTAAAAATGGTTTTCTCATTGAACTTAAAGTTAGAAATAAATACTAAGGAACTCATTGTTTAACATTAAATGTGCAATATATAAGGTATGAAATATAAAGTAAAGGGCCCGTGTAAGGAAAAGGGAAACTGGTTTGAACGACCTATCGTTTTGAATGTAGTGTGGGACGACTCGTCTTTCGCTTTGATGACAATGCATTTTCTTTCAATCTTTAAAGCTGATGGGAGGTATCCTTTTGCCTTCTACTGAATTTTAAAAAGAATATTTACGCAGTAATATGGTGCAATTGTCATTTTCACCACTCGCTACTTCTCCATAGGCAACAACGACAAAAAAATTTTTGGTTTGCCATTGACCCTGTTTTTTTAAACACGCCATGTTATAGCTTTTAACCGTTGAACCAATCACGAGAATGTCCGTTATTTATTATTATTTTTATTAATATGTTTCCCTTGTGAGTTTATTCTCTTATTTCTTTAAAGTCCCATATAGGATTTATTACGAATACCACAAAGAAACCACTCTCTACGATGAATTGCAGGAGAGGTCTAGGAAAGAGGATAATGACAGTGAAAAGAGGAACATGCTGTTTCTTCGTGTTGCTAAGCAAATTGCAACAGGGATGGAATTCCTTAAAAGAAATGAAGTACGTTTTACGTGTGAAATTAAGAAAATTCAAGTTAATGTCAGTGCGAAAGTCATGCCTTTCTTACATTGGTAAAGGGTTTTGGGCTTCTATTGGCCGAAAGGATATAGGTTTACCGATTTCTTTGCCCAGAAATGGGTATTAATTGACCGAGTGGATAAAGGCGGTGTCATTTGAAGCAATGAAGCTTAGTAACCGCGAAGTATGGAGCTCGATTTCTGGCCGGGTCAAAGTAAGGTGGGTTTTTCATCCAAGAGCAATCTACGATTGTCCCATCTCAACTGGACTTTCAAAAAAAGAAAAAGTGATCCAAAGTGTTGAACAGATTGCCATCCCACGTGAAGGTGTAAATCATAAGCAAATGACTTGTACCACATTGGAGGTCGTATAACGAATGCCCAGATTAGCCACCACGAATATCTTAAAAAATTAAACAGCAAGATATTGGCTATGGCATGGTCATGGCAATTTAGAAAATTTTAGGACTATGAGTTCACCGATTTCTTTGCCCACAGACGGGTCTTAATGGAAAATGTCCTTCAAGTCAGAACGCATGAAAATAGAATACAAGACCTCGGTTGTGTTATAAATTAATGTCTAATTTTGATTAACAATCATACACTCCACTCTGTTTAGTATTATGCAGTATTTTATTCTTAATTCAATGGCAATTACTGTACCTTAAAAAGAGGTAAGCACGAGGACACGACCAATGTTTCTGGGTGCTGGTAATGTTAAAAGGATGTTGCTTGCTTAACTATTGGCATATATAGAGCAATTTTTTTAGCTTTCCTTTGGTAATAGTAGCTAAAATTTGGGGAAGGATACGGTTTAAAAGGACTGCCAAATATGCAAGGTTGTACAAAGGCATGGCATTTCAAACTTCAAACTTTTTGTAAACAGTATACTTGTTCATCACACAACCTGTAGCATACCGCGTACACATATAGCGCAGCTTCGCTAAACGGTATCAAACTAGAAGGCATTGTAGTATTGTCACACAAACAATGTACCGCCGTACCTATCGTGTGCTTGTAGTTCGCCACCGAAAAGCAGCCATGACCTTTATATCCGCACCTAGGCCCAGGTTTAAGCTAGATGTATCTTGAGAAGTGAGAAGAACTTATCCTGACGCACAAAATCGTAGCAAGTAACCATTTTGCTAATCACACGTACGATAGCGACAACCTACGCATATCATGTTAGTACAGTCTGCTCTGTCAATGTATATAGGAAGCCTGAGTTATACATTCATGGGTCTAGCAGTCGGTGACATCTTGCTACGTCTTTTTGGTTCGAACTGTGACTACCAATTTTCCCATGATCATCTGTTTATGTTTATATAGGAAGTCCGTGGGGATAACATACGCCCAAAGGCCCCGGCACTGCTGCTTGTGTACATTATCATTCTCAGAATGATGGCCATTATCAGAATTAGCAAAGGGTTCTTTGTTCTTTTTGTGGGCACTTAAGGGTTACCATAGGCCTATTTTCTCGCAAGGAGGACAAGCATCGCCACCCTGGTGAGGGGTCTAAAAGAAGGGAGAGTGGGTGGGGAGTTAAGAAATTTTGTTGGTTTTCAATTCGGGTGTCTAGATACAAAATGGTGCAATATTTATTGCCTTTTATTAGAATTTGGTCTAACTTGATTGAAGCAAAATTAGGGAAAACATGTCAGATCATGTGAGAAATACACGAGAACCGGACACAATGGCGGTAATTTTACAAAACTGCCAGTGAACTAGCACGAAACAATACAAAGGGGACGTGTCCTGGTATCACCGAACGTCTAGTAACCCTACCTGCAGTGCCATTTGGAGCACTATAGGCATACTTTGCCACTTCCTGTTGATCACTGCCATTACATCGGCATTTCAACGATAGCCTATAAGTTAGTGATTCTTCAATTACCATAATAAGCATTATGAAAAATAGTGCAGTACTGCATCATTCATGTGTATCCCAAGATTGCAAGTCGAAAGTAAGGACTGATATCTACAACAAGCAACCAACACAGTACTGCATTGATTAGATTCAGGTATATCATATCGACCAACAAACGTGAAAGAACGATATTCTAAGCTTTAGTACGTACCAAAGTACGTTGACACAGAAACAATCGTAACCACTTTTTCTAGTTCAAGTTGTAGCTCACCGAATTATTTTTCCTGCTGCATTGGTAATACTGAGCGCCAAGAACAGTTTCAGTTGGTTCCGTTTTTTAAAGTCTTCGGTATGAATCGGCCAGGACTCGAACTCCAAAATTCCCGAGTGCAAGTCTGATGATCTAAGCACCTGACCATGCAATTAACATAAGGCATAATTGCACGTGACTACGTGACTTACCTCAATATGTTTCACATATTTATGACCTTTATTGTAATAATTAACCCACCATGTTTTTCTTTTTTCTTCCGGCAGTTTGACCATGTTGCTGTTCGAACGGAAAGAATATTGTGTTTTAGTAAAGACTTATGCAAACTTTTCGATTTCTGTTTGCCCTCACAATCACCCAAGATTGCAGCAAATCTTCGTGAAAAGGTATCACTTCCAATGAAACCTTATCTTGCCCCAAAACAACTTTTTGAAGTAGACCATGGCTGAAGACCACGTACATTTTGAGCATATGCTCCTCTCATGAGAGCTTGTATATTTTCTTTGTTATTTTATTTTTTTTAAATATCTCGATCGTTTTAATTTTCTCATTATTAGAATGAACATCTTGCCTGGCTTGCTCCCGAAACCCTTTGGAAAGGAAAATATTATTTATGGACGGATATATGGGCTTTCGGAGTTGTTCTTTGGGAACTCTGGTCATTAGGTACGTAAGAGAACCACATCTTGCCTGGAATACCATCAAAAATCCCAAGTTAGATTTATTAAAGATATTACTTCACTCTTTAAGGGACATGTGTAAGCTATGTTGTTATTTTTAAGCAGCAAAACCCTTTAAAATTTGAGTATTGCTTCATTTAATATGACCATGGTTTCATTTCAATGTTTTTGTATATAATTGAAAAAGTCATTTAAACCGTTGTAAAGGTGATAAATTCAACACCAAAATTACTTATTAGATAAAAGTAGGGTGTATAGTTGCAAAAAACCTGGTAAAAATGAAGCATTTAAACGAACTTAAAAACTTTTCATCTAAAACTGGAATCTCTGGGGACTTGTATAGGGAAGGGTTTAAGTTTAGCGTTTTACGTCTACCCCATAAAATCTAAATTCCAACAAGTCCTATGATGCATTTTGGGCATAGTTTCCTTTTTAAACATTGAAGTGAAACATTGGATGGTATTGTCCCGGAAATATCCCCTGCGTGACATTAAACTATAGCTATAGAAAGTTAGCCTTCGTTAGAGAACAATAAAACTCTGACTCCTTCCAATTTTTACTATTATTATTTTCCATAAAATAATAGATAATTATTTCGCTGTTGTGGTTTCTTATTCTTCTGCGGGGTTGATAATTGTGCCACGTGATGTATGTCACTGTAGGCAGCAATTTACTGATACCATGAAATTAATACTTTTACAAGAAAAAATCTTACCCTCATTTGATAAACTTCTTTACCAAATTATTAGTTGGAACCGTTACATCTTTCCCTTAATTTTCATTATTATTACCTAATTGTCCACTGATGATAATAACATTTACAAAAAAGTTTTTCAAAAAACCATGCGATGGCTTCGCTTCTCCAGCTCATCTTTAAAAGCATATTCTTGCATTTTACTTAGTGTCATTTCAGACACATAAGCTTTGGAATACAATTTTTTTACTCGTTTTATCTCTTAGCGTAGAGCAGGCCCACATGAAGTTGTTCATTCTATGTGTGTACCACCCTGCATAATTATTGTTCAATATATACACTATCTATTAATCAGGACTTCGTACTAATCTGCTCATTTGCATAGTGCTTGTTTTCTAGTACAAAGTTCTGTTCTTACAACACATATACCACTTACAAGTTTTGAGTTGTTCGTTTCCACCAGGCTCCGGAGCCTGGTGGAAAATAAGGCGTTTCATTAGTATTCGGTCTACTTTCAATATTTAAAAAAACTCCCAACCTAATGAGAAATACCACAGACATTTTAAATGACACGGAAATTTTGTGAAAGAAATATCGAAAACAACGTCCTTTAATTTAAATATCTCAATTGATCCATTGCGAGCATGTCCACACAAATGTTATTCACATTGATAATGGCAAATATGTCGTGATGCTAATTTTTTTCTATTCTACGAAACAAAATATGAGAAGATGTTTACTTTTACAAAACTATGTCATGACTGAAGCAGTTTCAAGGGGTGGGGGGGGGGAGGTGTGGGGGGTGGGTGGTTCCCATTTCATTACCCGAATTCTGGGTCCATTACTGCTGCTCAAATGAGCAGAGCTTTGGGGAACGTTTGGGTCAAATGAAACCAAGCTGCGTTACCACTTGAATTTCTTAAACTCTGAAAAAACACTGGCAAAAAGTAATTATTTGTGGTTGATCAAAAGGTAAGATTCCTCTTTCAGTCTGATAAGAAATTAAACGCTACCAAATATCAACCTCCACGACAATTTATTGGATTTGATCGGATTGAGCACCGTATCGATAATGGTAACAGTTCTTGACAAGTAGGGCGGATTTTTTTACAGAATGAGATTATACGGCATATTCAGTACGTGTATAGTCATATCTCAGGACTGAATACGTCGTAATCAGTGGTAATTTTCCCATTTCATAAGTGATACGAGTACCTCAAAGTGTAGGAAATATCGGACATATTCGTAGGTTTTGTGCTCGACATCAAATCATTACCATTAATAGTATTTATACTGTAATGATTTGAGCCCAAAAAAGTTCATTTAGTTTATAGTTAGCTAACTCAATAAGTTAACTACACTCTAAAGAACATTTAGTCAAACTGGACACGAACAGGAATCTTTTCAATTTTTTGAAAAAAATCGTTTAAAAATTGATTTGAAATGGTTCAAAAAGAATAGTTTCATTTATTATTCGAATCTAGTCAAAGACTTGAAAAGATTCCTGTTCGTGCTCCATGTGATTAGATTCCGATCAAATTTAACTGGAAGTTTTTTTAATGCGTTTATGCATTTCCTCGACTTTCCTTTTTTTTTCAGGGAAGACACCTTGCGTTGGAAAGTCTTTAACAGAGTTGCAGACTGATTTAAAATACCGAAAATTTTTAGGACCACCAAGCAATTGCCCACAAGCAATGTGAGTATAATTTTGATATATTTTAAAAAATGAAATCATCAAAAGGATGGACTGATTGGGTAATACAACAAAAGGGTAAATTATAATGAATTGGCATGTATAATCAGAAAATCAGAAAATTTGTTTTTTTGGTAAGGTTGTAATGAAAAATTTGGTTTCTTTTATTAAGTGGTGTGCCTTTCAGGAGCGAATGGTAGTATGCCATGTGATTAACAGAGTTGGCTTTGGTTATTTATTGTCCGGAGTATCCATTGAAATCGGAAACTTTTGCCACTCTTAACAAGCTACAGCTAATATTGGAGAAAAAGTGAATTTTTATAACAGATTTGGGGTTTAAAGGAGGAATCTAGACGTTCTCATGAGGAAAATTAAGTAGGGGTGATCTGTAGTTTTGTTGAGGTTACTGAATATCATCATGCAGATTAAGGCCCTCTGACCACAATGGAGCATTCTCCGGAGGAAACAATCGCATATATTTCAAGTTTTATATATTAAATATTTTCATAGGTTAACGGGAGCTTGTCAGTTCTGGGGGGGAGGGGGGGGGGTTTCTCTTTGGTCCGAAAATATGTCATCCTGGCCGCAAGATCATCTAAGTCGAGCGCACAGGTTTAAAAATTGGGAACCCCGGGCAGCAAAAAATGGCATTACATTGGCTCGTAAATAGAGTTAAAGAAGTGCTTTTTTCAGATTTCCATTACAATGAAATTATCTTCACTTCATGATACTGCCCCAGAACGAAGAATAATTTACAAACACGCATTGTTTTGTTCAGTTATCTGTTCGTCTAAAACACTACCTTTCCGGAGCACCACCATAAGTTCTCGCGGAGCGTACAGAAAATTGTGATAAAATTAACCCCTAAGATAAGTGGAATGGCATTTCTCAGACTTGTAACTAGAAATGTAACAGTTGTTATTTTGAGCTTTCCTTCAAAATGAAAGTTTGACTTCAATAGAGAAAAAAAAGCTAATGATCAGAAAAGTACCAGATAAAGGTATTGCTGCAATTAAATCTATGCTCTTGTCTCTTTTCGGGGGGAGGCTATGCAATGGCATTGAAAACATACTATAACGTTTTCGACTGCATTAAAAATATTGGTTGAATTCATTTGCAATGTCAACTAAATAGATGAAATTTTTAACGTGACTGCGAGAACTCCAGACTATAAATGGTTTTACTCCCAACGTATTTGAAAATATGTCACGTTACAGGGGGCCTTCATATGAATTCTCAGTAAGACTTACAGGAATATTTTGTCACACCACTGTTTATCAGTATGTGTAGCTGAAAACGTAATGGCCGATGTTTTTCCTTACCTTTGTGAGAATTCGGCTGTCTGGGCAGGCCAGATATCAGACCATTGGGTAGTGCACGCACATGATCAACCTCTCGTCCGTTTTTGTGAGGAGGATTCGGAACTGTGAGTTTCCTTGAAGAATATGTTCTTCAAGTAAACAAGATCAAGAAGGTCGTCCGAGTGACTACAGACCCACATCGTTTATCGTGGGTAATAGATGACAGATGAAATTGGGTTTTCTTAACAACAATGAGTGGGTATCCCGTCCCCTACAGAGGCATGACCTTGCGAGCACCGATTAAAGGTGGGATGGGGGATAGAAGAACTAGTAAGAAGTAATTAAATTTGATTCAAATATGCTTTAAATAACATTACAAAAGAAAGAAAAAAAACCATGGTCATCCATCAGGTAACTTCAGTCTTTTACGTTTTCCATGTTTAGGCCTCCTCAGAAAATTGCCGTTCTTCCATGAAGGGGGAAAGATAGGACAAGGTACATACAATCAGGTTATACCGAGTTAAGAAGTGATATAAAATCGATTCCGATATGTATTAAAATAGCATTATAAAACCAAAAATATGTTCAAGATCGCCCCTCCAGTAACTTTAGTCATTGTGGGGCTTGTAATTATTTTTTTTAATTTTTTGGTCTCCCCGACGAAATTGCCGACCTTCAACGACGGGGGCCAGTGTTCCCCCACGTAGGTGCCTTTCCCTCCGTCCCCTCCCGCTGGCGCCATCCTTGGCAAAGTCGGAGAAGAGGGAATGTTTTGTAAAGTTCAAAATTATAACCTTTATTAAAGAAAAGATTCCGAGAGAAAGTGGGACCAGAAAGCTTGTGTAAGAATTTTTGACTCGATATGATTTCCAATTTTACAATGTTTAAGGACTACTTCTTCGTCTCATCCAAAACTACATGTTTGTAGACTCAGGATATCTCAATTAACACAGCTCTTCGACTTACAGATATTGCAAAATACGCAATGCACCGAAGATAATTTAACACAACATGTATTTACGGTACTGAGAGTGTTAGTTTTGCCTTCACATTTCGGTCTCCTATATATGTACCCACCTTGAAACAATAAAAGGATATTTTGTCTGAATGAAGATGAACTTTGCAAACTCATGGCAGGGTTTTCAGTAAGTAGGTAAAGAGTTACAGAGCAAAAATGTTTAGGGCGAGAGAATCATGGCTTTAATGAAAAAAAAATTGATACCAGTTACCACTGAATGTTGTTGAATTGCCTCCCATGCATCAGTGTACTTTTTTTAAAGTCCTCCCCGACTCTCTTGCAAAGAGCCGTTGGACGAAACCAAACTTTAAACTGCATCTCGAAGAAGCTGCCAGCTCCAGTGAAGGACACCACTTGACCAACCTCAAGGCCCTCGGAAAATTAACATTATTGTTGTGTCATGTATGGCTTTATCCTAGACTGGATGAACAGAACCGATACTACACACGATCTTAGCCGAAAGGCCGAAAAGTCGAGAAGTCGTGGTCACTCTCAGGAAAGTCTAATAAATCCTATTTCTCGTCATATAAACTTGGTAACCGTCAGGTAAATCAAATGAATCTGAACATCTCGCCACTTATACTTAGTCTGCCTTCATTTATATTCATTGGATAGGCCTATGGTATGATAAAACAGAGGTAACGGGAAAACATTTTTACTCCTTGAGCCAGATTTACAAGTAGTTTCAATATCAGTGACTACACACAATTTTTGCACCAAAGTAATTAAAAATGCAAAATGTCACTCTCATCATTTTCGTTACATTTGATTCAAATCGAACAAACGAATTATTTATGTCACGGTTCTGCAGAGAGCTAACATGTTCCACAGGCAACATCATGTGCTGTGCAACAGTCAGGTTCACAGAAAGTAAAAAGTGCGTAACTATCCTAAAACTAAGTCAGTTTGACCCAACAGTGACTCACTTTATGAACGTGAGTAACTATGGGTGCGACCTGATGCAGTTTAAGAATTTTAAATTTACCTTCTTTTTTCTGTGTCCTTGAAAAAAATACAAGTTAAAAGTTTAAATGCACTCTCTGTGTTGATATGGGAGTTACTATTTGACACCCTGATAAAGTGAACATTGATATACCAAAAGTGGACCTACCTGGTCACTTTGGTGTGGTATAAGCAAAAGTTCTAGTCAAAATGTAACTCGGTTGCCCTCCTACAGCCACAGGGTCGTGAAACAGTTTTTTTTTTTTTTTTTTACTTTCCAAAACAGGAGGATACATGCCAATGACGTATGTATGGGCCGATTTGGGCCATTTCCCCCACAAATTGTCCTCCCTCAAAAAGAAAAAAAGGTGGAGGAGGGCTCATAGGATTAGACAAAAATTCAAAAATAAATTTCTTCCCTGGAACTCGATATTACTTGATACAAATTTTGCTTCGAAGGTAGCGTATGTTGCACCATATTGCATGTTAGAACACTAACTTTCTGATCCATTTTCAAAGGAAAGTCTTCTTCAGAGTCGTTTATACAGTGTATAGAGCTGTAAGTGTTATTGTTCTCGTCCAATAGTGAGGATGTTCGGCTATGAGCAAATTGTTGCTCAATATTTCGTCAAATTAATTGACACTGCTGCAAGTCATTTGTGAATCATACTTGGAAAGATGTCATAGACTGCACCTAATGTTTTTTCTTTGAGTCATGATTCACTATGTAACAGGTGTATTAACGCAATGCTTTCCTTTGAAATTTTTCATTCATAGTAACAATCATGCCCAGGAACATCTTGAATTACACCCTAAGGCAGTATGATTTCTTTCTTTAGGGATGATTAACGAACTTATTTCGACTAACATTTCAGTACAAAAGCTTTGTTGGGCAATTTTTTCAAGGCATACAATCGATTTCCAACGACAGACAGCTTCGTATTGCAGTTATCATCGACGTAATTCTACGTTGGCCCATGATGACTTCTATTTGAAAAAGAAAAAAATCTATCGGGTCCCGGGATAACATCCTGTAAAACACCTTGTCATTGTTTCAAAAGAAGTATTTCATGATTGATATTGATGCAAGGATTACATAACTTCCAGAGGCAGAAGAATAACTTCTTAAGCTCCCAAACCAAAAGAAAGAAAAAAAAGGAAGAAACCTTCCTCCGTCACTCCCGACAATGCTCGTTTCTTCACTTTACCACGTAGCACCAAGAAGCTGTTTTTTCGGAAGTGGCCCATGAACCGCTTTATCAGGGATTACCAAATATTTTCTGAAATGCCCCTCTTGAACCCCATCCCTCTATTAAGGGTTCTTTGGTTGATATTTACTGCCAAGAAGCACTATTCAGGTCTGGCTTTTTCAATAAAATAAGGATTAGATAAGACAGTACTTTCATTTCAACTCAATAAGCCAACGATGTTTTCTTTGTTTTTGTTTGTTTGTTTGTTTTTTTGTTAATTTTGTGACAGCTGTTTAAGGGAAATAAGTTGCACCTGGTTGGCTTTCTTTACGCGAGTCAATGTGCAAATGGATTCCACAGGCAGAACTATAACTTCTTTAAGCTCTTTAAGGAAAGTTAACAGTAGTGTCCTGAAATAAAAAAAACGCATTTGAATTCATCTTGATATGTAGCACCAAGTTAATTTTCTTAAACAAAAGTCAAAACGCGTCAAAATACATGATTAACTATTTTTTATTACGGCTGGCGATGTTGACGAATCCATAAATCTCCCTTTGTACTACAAGCAATAATACAGACGATAAACGTAAAAAAAAAGTACGTTTCCAGGAAATTGGTGACACATTTGTATATCCTAGTGTTGGATATTTTTTACTATTCTAAATTTAAATAAAAATATTCTCTAGAGTATGAATACAACATTCATCTGTATTTTTAGAAAGCGCATCGTTTCTTACCTGCCTGGGTAGGTAGGTTCATCTCAACTTCGGCATTAGGTAATCCTTCAGTGCGTACTTATAAAGCCTCGTCGACAATGTGCGACTTGATGCAACGCAACGCATTGCAACGATATTGTTCAGACGCGTTTCAAAGTTCGGGATGTTGTGAAATTAGTTGAGAGCAAAGCGCCACTCATATCTTCGGTCGCATGAAAACTGAAACGTGCAACTGACAACAATGAAATGAAGTCCGCGAATTTCAGTTAATCCTTATGTACAGAACACATTCCCGTTTGTTCAACGTATCAAATAAAAAATATGTTAGTAATTGAAATTTTGCAAGTATCGCTCCATGGACCTGCGACTGGTTGCATAATGTGGACCATATGCTTTTAAAACTAGTTAGTCGTTAGTCGATCACCACGACAAGACAGTCTTGTTGCAATAAGTAGCATTGTATAATTTGGACGGGGCTTTAGTCCTAAGCATTAACGAGGGGGAGCACCTCACTTCAAGCATTTATTTCATGCTATGATCCAAATGAGTCTCCATATACAGGAATCACTTTTGAATATGAGGGTTAGTGATATATGTTTATTACAGACCGTAATCTGGCATGCTTTGGAAATAGTTGACTTTTACTCTTCGTAGATCTTCGTTGATGCAAGCTTGTTGGAAATCGGTCCCTTTTGAGAGAAAGCCTTTCGACGAGATTAAACTAGACTTGGAACGCCTCATTAAAACCCCAGAGAAGGTATGTATTTTAAAGTGAGGGATCATTTTACCATCAAGGTGGCAAACATCAATGGACATTTTGAAGATATTATAGTCATGAGTTCGTTAATGGAGTACGGTGCGGAGAATTATTTACCGTTTTTTTTTTTTTTTTTCTTTTCCAACAGCTCTATCAGCCACAGGATAAATACAGTTCTCAGTTATACTCTAACCTAGAAGGAATCAGAAGCGAGAGTAATTAATGAAGAATATTCATGCTCCCAAAACGTCTTTGCCCGAATGGTCCTAAAGCTAGCGACAGCTATTAAACACATATATGTAACATAACGAACATTAATAAATAATATGTAAATCTTTAATCGCGGTACATACTTTCCTTAAAAGCTTGCCATTCAAAGCATATAGTTAGACAGAAAAATGAAATTTTAATAGTGGTAACAACGAGAAAAGTGAAAAGATTTATTACACAAAGAACTCCCGTTTGGATTAAAACATTTATACGTAAATTTCGTGTAGGCTACCTCTTTGCTACTTTTGCAAAGTTTTGCCATAACACATCACACTTCAGGGGCAATACACGTGATGGCAAAGTGTTAAGAAATTTAAGCGCACTGTAGTCACTACAACCCTGGTCTGTTAATAACAGCCCCGGTTGCAAGCACTCGGTGTGGAGTTTTGTTTTAAAAAGTACAAATCCTTGCCTGTTTATCATATTTGGGACATTTGAAGCTAGGTGCACAAGTGACATTTTGAACAGACCATTGCTGCTTTGCGTCCATGGAAACGGGCACGGAAAACTAATAAGAGAACTCAGACCAGACAAGACAAAAACATAACTTGAACTATGTACAGAATTCATACCATTGCTAATGCAAACCAAAGTTCTGTGTCATCAACTTACAAACCCACCCGGAACCCAACCCAGTACTCAGGGCTATTTACAACCTCAACTATTTACCTATGAACAGACCACTATGTTGGCAAAGTGCTGGCCAGTGGTGGCTGCATGAGACTGTTAAAAGCAATACTAATCCTGACAATTCCGGTTCATCATACCTGGACATAACTTTTTAGAAAAAGCGGGTGTCGCGTTAAAATGCAGTATAGGGGCGATCTTTTGCAATACGTCTTTCATGACACGCAACTGTGCAAAGTACATTAAACTCATAGTGAAAAAACAATCAATCGATCTTTAGTGGAAACTATTACCGTCGTTTGCTCAACGATGCCTGGGGTGTACAATTCTGTTATAAAGAAGTGGAACAACTCTTTTCACCGTTTTCAAAGAAGTTTCCAATCATGTTTCCTGCCCAATATGAAATAGGAAAAATAAGCAGTCTGGATGCCTCGTGTCCTGCACTGAGGAAGTCATGTTAATGATGCCTGATCAGTCATACTCAAGTTTAACTAAAATTTAACTTAAATTTCATGAGGAACAGATTCGAAAAATTGTAGAACAAGTTTCATTGTTAGAAGTACAGAGCAAGAATAGTGTGCGGGGAGGGGGGGGGGGGGTCTCTTCCAGTATGTGGTTAGTTTTGTGTACATTAAAGGAGTTAAAAAGGAAGCGTCACTCGAGTCTGATGTATAAATTTCATCTTATATCAGAAAACATTCAATTGTTCTCTGGTAGGGTTTCATGTCACTGCGTTGATCCAGTATCATTGTGGTTCGCACCAACGAATTCTTATTAATCAATTTAATTTTTACCATTAACTGCTGGATTTTGACACATTATACCTAATATCAATTATTACCTTTCAGTGAGGACATCCCTATTATAACCTGGTTAAGCTTAGTCTTTGTAAAGATCCCGAGAATTGTGAAGGTATCATTCCACATCAGTGAATTTTTAGCCTATTATAGCAAATTAAAACAGGGAAATTACGACGATCTTGTCACTATTCAAACGCTAAGAAGGAAGTACCTCTCCAGTAAGTCAATGACAATGACATTCAGTACAGGTTGAAACTTTCACTTTCAGTCGATTGTGGCATGGTTTCTTTATCACCCATATCTGACTAAAGTAACGTTGACATCAAAGGGATGTATACATGCTGACATTGTTGAAAATAATTCTCGCTAAAAGATTTTACAAAACGGTCGTGAAACAGCTGTATGTTTACAAAACTGCCATTTTATGTGTGTTTCAAATAAACCATCGAAGTTCCAGAGCATATGCATCGTAAAGCACATCCCCAAAAGATACGTTCATGGCATGGGTGAAATAAATTTTTGTCCGAAGAAATAATCATTTAAAAAGAGATAACATATGTGGAAAGCTTGTGAGGCGTTAACTGTTTGTTTAATTTATTTTTATAGGAGCATACTTCTCCAAGCATAACATTTAAAATTGCTGCGTAAGATTGTCGAGTCCGCATGCATTTAGAATAAATAGTAAAAGTTAAGCATTTAGGTGTAATCTCAAGCTGTAACAATCAAACATCATATTCTAACGAAATGTCTTCCTAAGATGAAATAAATCTCAATCACAGCATGACGACTTGTCATATGCAGATGAGAATACCGCTAATGAGGTAGCAACAAATGCGGTCACTGTATGCGAATCTTTACTTCATACTTTACACCCAATAATTTATCTGTTTTAGAACACAATTGGAACTGAAAATTCTATTACAAAAGAAAATTCAAATAAATGCCTGTTCTGATTCAACTTAAAAGTCTGGAACCGCTGTGGGGTCCCAGGATTTGCACGCGCTCCTCTTGAACTGGTGGTGGCGCTCCGATGGCACAGTCTATGTCACTGAACCATTTCACTTTCTCACGCCTGCCAAAAATACATGACGGGTGCTCTCTACCTCTGATCTTTTTCACGTTATCAAAGCGGAAGTACGAGTTCCTTGACAACTCCCACCGTCAAAAAAGCGACGTTACTTCATGTTCGTTACACGTAAACTACCACCAGGAGAACGATTTCAAGTGGGAAAGGGCTATTACTAGTATAAATCAAAAGCACTTTTAAAGAAGTTAAATAATTCAAACGACTGTACAATAAGAAATTCGTTTCCTCTGTAGGCAGTCATGCGTACTTATTGAATATTAGTTAATAGGTTGCTTACGAAAGTCACATCATATCCACGACTGGTCAGCACGATGAACAGCCAGTGTTAACATAGTAATAGGTACGCACTCGATTCCATTATTTTGCATTTAACTCAAATCAACGAAGAATGTGAGGCCACAAACTGTCCGTGTTCATGCCTGTGACCTATGTAACGCCTATGTTGCCTCCTTGTGTCAGCCAAAGTTCTCCCCCTATTCCACTTTGGATTTTACGTACAATTTTCTTCCTGTTTATGTTATTGGGCAACAATTGTGTTGGCATGGAATATGTCTCCTACTGCAATTCAATTGGAAGACTAACCTTACTTACCTGGTTATAGTCTTACGCTATTAATGCATATGCCATTCGCCGAATATAGATACAAATGCTTTGCACTGTGAAAGGCGTTACGGTAGTTCACTTTCAGCTGAGTGTACACACATGTTGCCTACAGTTGTCTTTTTGTGAATGATTTTAAACAGAGTTTTATTGGTTCATACTCATGACTAACAACCTCACTATTAGAAAAGAACTCGAATTGCATTTGGCTTGTCGAATTCAACATCTGCATTGCGGACAGAGATTACTACCGAAAGAAGCCAAGACATTTATTCTAAGTATGCCAGAACCTTTTAAGCAGTTTTCAAATTAACCTCTGACTTGTGTACTTTCAAGATTTTTTTAAAGTTTTTCTTTGTTACAAAATCGTACTTTCACTTTCATAAGATGTTTTAGGTATAAAATGATCTACCGATTTAAGTACTTTCAATTGTTGCATTATATGGTATTGTCAAGTCTTCAAAATTAAAGTAAATAAAAAGCTAAATAAGGACTAACTTTTAAATAAAAACAAAGTATCAGTTGACATGAACACTGTTGAATGATACGTTATAACAATCAAGTTATAAGCACGTGATTCTGAAGTCCAGTTTTGACTTGCCTCATTATTTGTTGGGAACTTCAACGCCCTTTTTAACGTATATTGAATCAATTGTTGGAGGACTCACTGAAGAGAAGTAATAGTTACAGTTTTCATTTTTCTGGTAACCACACATCTTAATTGTAAATTTTACCTCTTATTCCCAAAAAAATCCCACTTGTGAATTGAGCGCTATGATCCGCATGGTTTAATCAACAATTGTTGCCTTTGTCGAATTTGCAGATACATCCGGGGTGATGATTCCGGTATAAACAAATGGATAATGTTGATGAATTTGATAAGATCAACATAGATTAAACACTTCGTTGGCTAAAATTGTACGGTCCATGACGTCATGGACAGAACCTTAGACACGCTTCTCAGTTTTGAAGGGCAGTTCTTTCGTTCAATGTTTCTTGACTCTCAGTGAGTGGTTTGCTCTACAATTAAGCTCATTATGTAGAGTAAGTCATGTAGACGGGATCGAGACTTCATGGTCACTTTGGTTATGATATGGCATAAAATGAACGGTTTTGGCATTTATGTATTCTATTGTTTTGTAAAAGAATTCTTGAGCAAGTCAGAGTTGAGAGAGTCTGTATGCAAGTTAATGGTACATTGTGTAATGTACAACATGCCTCTGTATTAAATAGTGGAAAATTCTTCAAATATGTTGAGAAACACCTTTCTGAATTCAAATTAACATTTTCTTTCCAAACGGCATTAATATTGTTATCAAATTTCCTTTTTTAATTTAAAGAGATTTATTTTAAATTGTTATCTGGCAAATAGCAGTTAATGCGTTGACAGTTAGCTAGCATTTGTATACAGTTTACTTGCTCATCACACAGCGGCCGTATTGTACCTGTAGTATTTCGCTCACAGTGTCGCTTAACTCTAACAAGCTAAAGGGCATTGTAGAATCGTGGCACAAATACTGTGCTGTCTTATCTAGCAAGTGCTTGTAGTTCAGAGAACAGCCATGACATCTATATACGTAGCTAGGGGAAGGTTTAATCTAAGCATTTGACGTTAGCTCTCTTGTTATATCCCTGTCTTGGAAGCAGTTACGTAAGCTTTAAATTAGGCTTGCCAAACGCTTGGTGTATCTTGAGATGTTGTAAGAACTTAGTATCCTGCACCATGCACAAAAAACATTGCAGGCAGCCATCTTGCTATAATTACACTTACAGTAGCGACAATTTACGCATAGGACGTTAGTGCAGTCTGCTCTGTCAACGTATATAGGTAGTCTGGGTTAAACATTGCTTATATTGGGTCTAGACGTCGGTGGTAATACATTATCACCCTGTATGGTTTTGAATAAGAAGAATTTGGACTTTGTCAGTAGCCAAAATCGACAGATATTGCAAGGAAGTTGTTACATTTTGGTAAATAATGTAAGTTTAGGTCAAAATAACCAAACGAATCGAAAGATGTGATATTGTTTCTTATTCACGTCCAAGGTTTGTCTGAAATAAGTTGCAGGTTAGTTAACTAATCAAGCAAAAGTTAAGGCTTCACGGCGGCCGTGTCATCTTGCTAAACGTCTTTTTGGTTCGAACGGTTGCGAAAATTTTTCCCATGATCCTCTGTCCATGCATATGAAGATAATCCGTGGGCATCACATACACCCAAATTCCCACCGCTGCTTGTGTATACAACTATTCTCAGAATGATAGTTATACTCAGAATAAGCATAGGGGTCTATAGGCCTATGCCTACTGTTTTTTTTTTTTTTTTTTTGGTTTGCACTAACCATAGGCCAATTTATTTTCTCGCAAGGACGACATGCATCGCCACCCTGGTTAAGAGGTCTAAGAGAAGTGGAGGGGTGGGGAGTTTGGAAACTTTGTTGGTTTTCAATGGTGTCTAGATGCAAGATGGTGCAATATTTGTTACTTCTATTAGTTTCTTCTGACTTGATTGAAGCAAAAATTGGGAAAACCTGTCAGATCATGTGAGAAATAGGCTACATGAAATTCAAAAATATTGGGACTAATTTTTCAAAACCATCCGGACACCAGCACGAAACAATAAAAAGAAAACGTTTCCTGGAAAAACCGAAAGTCTAGAAACCCTACCTGCAATGCCATTGTGAGCACTGTAGGCATACTTTGCGATTTCTGGTTGATCTCTGCCGTTACATCGGCATTGCATGAATAGCCTGAAGGTGGTGATTCTTCAGTTTGCCTGATACGCGTTATGAGAAATAGGGTAGTACTGTTCTACATTATTTATGTGTATCACGAGATTGTGAGTCGAAAGTAACGAAAGACTGATATCTACAAAAAGCCAGCAACACAGTACTCAGTGGCGTCGCCAAGGGAGCAAGGGGGCACGCGTCCCCTGAAAAATCGTGTGCCCCCAAACTGAAAATCGAGATTTTCAAAAAAGAAATATGTCTTCTCTAGTACAAGCGTTACTATGAATACTTTAGGATTCGACTCCTCTGTTCACAAGAAAAGTCAGCAAATTTTCATGCTTTCCAAATGAAAATATCGCAAGAACCTGGTAAACCTGACTGAGGGGTTGCGTTTTTTCCAAAATTTTCTTCACACTTTCGACTCTGTCAATTGAAGATGGTGCACAGCTCAAGTTACCCTTTCAGCAGGATTAGACCTACATTTTTCCCGAAGAGGACCACATCTTATTGCCCCTTCAACTGCTTTCTCTTTCTAGTTCAGATCACCTTCTTCAAAATGTCAACCGAATACGTTCGTTTGAATAAAGTTAGAGTTGTTACTAAAAATAATATCTTACTCGAAGTTCCCCTGTATGTGATTTTTAGACCAGTGTAAAGCCAACCCTTAAAAACAACTTTAATACCTCACAAATACGATAAAATCAAGGATGTCCCCCTTGACACCCACCAAGACTCACACTGAAGTGCCCACCAACTACTTTCACTATAGTTCATCTACCCCTTTTTCAAAATGTTAGCCGGATCCGATCTGGTAGTTGAATCAGTTTTTCTCTTTTGCCGAAAGTCTTACTTTAAGTTACCTTGGATGTATTTTTTAGACCAATGTTAAGTCAATAAAATTACCCTTATATAGCGACTTTCATACCTCAAAAACACACCTCCGGTGCCATGAATGGAGTCTCGCAGTGCCCCCATGTAAAATCATTCTGCCCCATCCCTCTCCCCGAAAGAAAAGACAGTAATGCATTGATTATATTCAGGTATACCACATAGGCCATTAAACTTGAAAGAAAGATATTCTAAGCTTTAGTACGTACCAAAGTATGTTGGCACAGATACAACCATGGACAGTAAGTAGTTATGATTTTCGTAACCACATTTTCTAGTTACCAGTTTTCTTTGTTTTAATGGATACACTTTCACAAGTGCAGTATTTATTCAGACAGCTCAAGCTTATCTCTAACGACCTTCACACTTGATAGACCAAATCAAAGTTAATGAATGCATAATGTGTGGGCTGTATTATTGTCAACTAAGTCTAAATTTACTGCAACTGTGAACGGCTGCAAATGATTATAAATCTATTAAATTTTCAATTAAATTATTGTTCATTAACTTTAAAAACCCCGAAAAGCACAAAAGTCACTAATAACAGCTACATTAAACCGAAACTACACTGTAGAAAACGTGAAATATTAACACTTCTGAGGCAAGATACAATATTTGTCTCGATTTACACAGTAGCTGAGATGATAAGGTTATTCAACAGTGTAAACATCATTTCTTCACCAAGGTATTGTTGTAAACCATGTCCATGCTTTGGTGCAACTGCTGGGTTTTGTGTAGTCATGAAATTTGTACTCCTGAAATTGATCACCTCCGTCGTCGTTGCTACAATGACTCTTGTCAAGTCAGCTGGTAAGTTGGATAAATTACATTTTAATAATTGGTCATGTCGTCTGCCTTATTTTCAAAAGTTATACATTTGAGAACCCTTACCCTTATAAAGCGGCGAAAATGGTTCGGCCGACTTGTCACGAGTCTTTGTTCAACAATAAAGGAAAAACCGAAGACAACTCTAGGCGGACAATGGGCTACGTAAACTGCAACAATGTACCTTTGTGTCAGTTGTCTCATGATCAAGGACTTCGAGGATCAAGAGTAGATTCATTCAACAGAAATGTTTTTTTTTTTTTTTTTCAGATAAAAGTTTGCACTTGTTGGTTTAGGGAAGGTGTAACTCATCCTTGTCAACCAATTTTGGGATACATTTAGGATATAACTTAAAAAATACACTATGATTCATGAGCTGTAACAAAGGCTAACCCCCGTTTGTCTCACAAGAAAAAAAATCATCCCTTTAAAACTAATATTTATTGACACAGAACACAGACTGAGGGATGATTACAAATTGATCAGTATGGTAGCAGTAAGTTTCTGATATGCAGAAATCCTGTTTTTGTCTTTCAAAACTTATTTTGTCATCCGCATTTTCAACATTTTAATTTATGCACTTCTTATAACTCTTCTTTTGTATAATAGTCTGAGGAGATATTGCCATTGCTGGGGTTGACTCTAATTACTTTTGTATGCTACGTTGAATCGTTATAAACGCACTCTTCCCTTTAAATCCAACAAAAAACGTTTCCACCGTTGTTTGGGAGCCATTTAGAAATAGTTCATTCGATGCGATGCGGAAGTGAAGTTTCGTTTTAAAAGTTGAATTGCGACAAGTATCTTTATCTTTATCGTAGATAACCTTTAGTGTGAGAAGGAATATGAAATCAATGTCCACTTTCTTGACCGCCCCCCCCCCCCACAAGGCAGGGTACCAATATCGAAGGAGATCGGTTTTTTATTTAACATCCATGCTCTGAGTTAACAAGTTAGGCACATATCTTTAGGGTTCAACGACTGTG
Organism: Holothuria scabra; assembly: GCA_037179385.1. Taxonomy (NCBI): domain Eukaryota; kingdom Metazoa; phylum Echinodermata; class Holothuroidea; order Aspidochirotida; family Holothuriidae; genus Holothuria; species Holothuria scabra. The sequence continues at coordinate 43,979,035 of CM074189.1, forward strand.
TAGATGGGGTCTAAGAAGAGTGATGGGCCCCTTCTTTGAAAATATACGGCCCGTCCTACAATTTTAAATCAAGAGTGCAAGGAGTGAATTCACTCCGTTAGAGTGTTAATTGACAACCAAAAGAGTTTAATCTACTTCAGGAAGAGTAAAATTTACTACAGGAAGAGGGAAAATTCACTCTTCCACAAGTGGATGCAATGAACACTCTTTTTAAGAGTGATCACTGCTGCACTTCACCAGGGGAAAGCTTCACTCACCAAGAGTTAATTTCACTCTTCTTTGAGTGAATTATCACTCCAATGGAGTGAGTTCCCCCTTTTCACTATTTCAAAGAGTGACTAAGTTCACTCTTTTGATTTTAGAATGTAATGCTCCTTAATGCAAAAATATTCCTATATTTTTGTCACAGGTTTACAAAATAACTTACAAATGTTTCGCTTTAATGGTTTTTCGTTATATTATTTCTAATGCTGGCTCCCGCACCTTGGCCATGTGCACACCCTTGCGTAATAATAGTGCATTCCAATACTCCTATTATGTTAAGTTTTATATTATTACTTCCAGACTGTGATCCGATCTTTCCAAGGGAGATAGAGGCAGCAATCGTCGCTAGTATTAAATAAACGGGAAACAGAATGCCAAGCGTACGATTTTACCGGCAAAGTTTATGCCTGCTTCCCCCATTAGTATAACATTTCTAGCTTATACTGGAGGATGTTTCGAATTCTTTCCAAAACGGAAAGTTATTATTGTATCCTCTGTAATTGCTGGACTTGCCCCAAGTCTCTCGAGATGTTCTCTCCCAGCTATAAGGATTCTCCCCTGTCACTAATCCTTCTCTACGTGTAACCTCTTTGACCTCTCCCAATGCACCTCTGCAGACAAACCAACTTCTCAGATTCTCCTCTGTCCCTTAATTGCAAGAAAATTTTCAGGAATAGCTAAAAAATTGGGAATAATCGAAAATCTTTTCAAAACGTTTTTAGTTGTTGGAATTATTGTTGACTTTAAATGATAGAAAATCAGGCAAATTTGACAGAGCATTTATTAGTACATTTACTATCTACTCAATTAAGTCAATCCGAAGGGATTGAACTGTTAATGATATTTTTGAAAATGTGAAGCTTTAATACGAGGCAATAAAAACATATGACAGAAACTTTAATAATATTCTGATTTTCTTTTTGAAAAAATGAACTCTAGGGGTTTAGAATTCGACTTTTCATTAGAACCAAATTAAACATAACGTCGGTATGACGGAAGATTGTTAAGGTCACGTTGATTTTATCGTTCTATATCATTTATACAAAATTGAAATGCTTTTGTCCTTTCTTTCTTAAAATTGGAAAGACCAGAGCTACTTCAACCCCCGAAAGACCCCCCTGCTGCAATAAACATAGCCTAGCACACATTGCATAATTCTGCTGAATATAATAACGTACAGTAGTAGATATGGTTGGGTAGGGAGAGGGAGCTGACTGGGTTGGGAAAAGTTTTATTGCACGTGAACGGGACAAGGGAGCTGATGATAACCCGGTTTATTGTAATTATTTTAGTGTATCAATGTGTGATCAACTTCTCATAGCTTTAGTCAGTCGGCACAATCTTTATACTAAATAAGTACTCTGGTGGGCAGGCGAGACGGACTTTGTTGTCCATTATTCGGGCTTTGTTCAATACTTACGATCATATTAGTTTGTTCTATTTCAAAGTGTTTTCCCTATATGTTTCCAGCTAAGAACCAAACTCATTGAAATATTCTACATAAGGGACGGTTTTGGTAAGGACTGTAAACTAGAGCTAGGGAAGGTGGTTGTTTCATTCTTAAAAAAGACTTGAGGATATTCTTGCATTATTCAGCTTCACTGGGACGGAAATCTGCTCCAGTTACTGTCTTAGTAAAGTTTTACTTTTTCATCTTGTTTTTAATGAAATTTATTTTAAAATTAACTTTTCTAAAGCTATGATCCAGAATGATCCAAGGATTTTTCTTCAGTGTGGATACTGCCATGAAGCGCAAAAGTAACAGTAGTTCCATTAGGGATAACAAATTGCGCAATGTTTTTTTTTTTTTTTTTTTTTTTTGTTACAGGTCTAAACAGTTAAACTTTAGAAACGCTCCCAATGTTCCCTTTCTGAAAGCCTAACTTTAATAAGTGCAAGGGTTGCGCTCTGTTTTTTGAGCATATGACTTCATTACTTACATCGGTTGCTATGTTTATGTCAATGTACCACAAAACTTTGCAAATGTTCTTTAAAATATAAAATTGTATAAAAGCTTTCAAGCGAGAGATTTTAACATCTCAAAATACATTCTTAGAACAGTTGAGAAAACATAGTTTATGCTACAGTGTTGAGGAGAGAAAGCTGCTAAAGGTTGGGCAAACCATCATGGTTTTCCCAAGTATTGTTTAAAAGTGCTCAATAAATTTAACGAAGCTTGCTCAAGAATTTGGGACGTGCTATGTTTCTCCGACACTGAGCATTTTTTTTGCTCAGTTGAACTGCTTTTAGAGTATAAGTAAAATAGTTAGCATTAAGCGCTAAAAGATTTCGAACCCTACCAATGTTACTCAACGTACCTCAGGAATTATTTAATAAGTATTGATATTAAATGACAGTAAATACGTTCGTTCTATTTCGTGGTGAGTTGTCTTGATTGTTAAACTGCAACCTCATGGGGGTATCACAAACCCAAAATTTTTGACACTTGAGATGATAGTTCCTGCAAATAAGCATTTTAAGAACTAATGGACGGACAACATTCATTTTTAAGATAAAGAAATTTTCAAGTCAAAATTTTGTTCAGGTCTGTATGGTTTTTTTTTTTTTTTTGACGCAGCTAAAATGCTCAACAACTTGCGGCATTTAACATTTAAGGGAGGCCGCAAAATAGTTTGGAAGCCCTTATTCCACTCACTTACCAAGAAACGCGATGGCTAACGCCTTTGTAGAGAATCATGAAATGATGAAAAATGATTATTGAACCTTTACCGGAAATTGATGTGACCAATTCTTAACAATGATGTTTCTTACTTGCCGCCTGCTTTGACCCAATCCCAAGTCCCTTCATCTTTGCTTCGTGTCAGTGTCAATGGTTGTAATTTTGTCTAAATATTTAAGAATGTAGGCGCTAATATGTTAACTTCTTGGCGCCCTTTAGGATAATTTTTAAATTATTTAATGGTTGATATTTTCAATGCAGATTTTACTAATCCGGAATTCGCAACATACACGATGGCATCACAGTATTTCTCAACCGGGACAAATGCAAGGGGTAAGTTGTCCATAAATTTGTAAAAGCATGGCAGATACAGTTCATTTCTTACGTTTTGAAGCCGTCAATTTTCATTTTCTTTTTAGGTACCAACGTGTCCATAACCATCAGCTTGAATTCTTCTGTAACTTTAAACTGTTCCGGAAACGTTACTCCAGGCAAAACAATTTGGTGGTTTAATTCCTTCGTCTTATTTTCCGGAAATGAGGGTTACTCCTCTTTTCACAATGTAAGACTGGGTAACAACGTGGACACCTCGCGGTTACTTATTAATAATTTTCAGCTGGACAACATCGGCTTGTATGTGTGTGCCCATGGAAGTACCAAAACGGATTTTTATCACCTGAACTTACCCGGTAAGGGTTTAAAAATTACTGCAATGAAAGCGTGAAACCAAATTTCTATATATTTTTCTTATCTTTATAACAGCAAAACTTATGGTCGTCGATGGAAAGGGGGGCATGTCCTCCACTTTTTGAAAAAAAAAAATCCCATTGGCCTAGAATTTTTTACACCCTGTCAAATTTTGATGTGAGTGGCCATGTCCCCCACTTTCGAGTAAAAATCAATGACTATTGTGTTACTGTAGTAATTGATCTATGACAAACGTTTATCAATATTATCAAAATAATATTTTGTGTTCCTTTTTAACCATAGAACCAATTGAGAAAAAACTTTTCCTTCTGTGTCAAAATGAGACTTGTCCGAAGTATCTAAATCTCACAGAAGGAATTAGCTTTGCATTTCAATGCTTTTCGAGCTGGAAACACCCACAACAGTACATTTGGCTATTAAACAACATTACTGTCTACGAGGATGGCTTCGAGGAAGAGTTACCGTTTACAAGGTTTAATGTTACTAGTACGGAGAGAGGTTCTGAATTGCAACTTCATGCTGCTTCAGAAGTTCAGACAGTAGCTTGCGTTTGGGAAGGTCACATTCAAGTTGTTTCTTTGACAGGTTTGGTTTTTACATTTTTCTTCTATATGCTAAAGTCATGAAATGATGGACCGTGCATCAACACAGGGCACTGCACTATGGAAGGGAATGTAAGGGTAACGCGAAAGGACACCATGAACACATACAGAGATTATGCACGAAATAATCAAAGGCAGTCGTTCTGTTACCGAAACGTGCGCACAACAGCACCCTACCAACAATTGTTGTACAATGGGCTCCTGGATGGAAAAATAAGAGAGATGATGAACGCAGTGACGTAGGTGCATACTCTCATATGGATTGCCCTTAGCCCCATGAGTTGATTATCGCTTTATGCAATTCACATTTCTATTGTTGTATTACATTTTCCATTCATGGAAAAATACTTTTAGTACAATTGCAAGAAGCAGTTAAAATAAAAAAAAGAAATAAAAAAAAAAAAACCCTCGTGAATAACCTCTTTTAACCCAATTAAACTTAAAAGAGGATGACAAAGTGTTAGTAACCTATTCATTAAAACGGATTTGAAATTAAAAAAAAGGTGGGATTAAATGGGTTTGAAGGCTAATTTCATTTACACGACATAACCCTGATAGAAATGGGGACTTTTAAAATGAGTGAACTTTTCTTTAACCCTGAGTTTATTGCATGATTACACACGGTCACTTGTCCGTAATATTCAAGTTAATGAATGAATAAACGAAATTTCATTAACGCAATTTGAAATATCCATTGTTTTATTTGGGAAAAGAATTAAAAAATTAAACAAAATAAATTTTCTACATCTTTTTATTTTTTTATGATATTGATAGAAGTGTTTTACAGTATATCCGTATTGATAGAAAGTGAGGTTAAGAGAATATGGAACTTGTTTTCATCACTACACTTTAAGAGGATGATATAACAGTTTTAAATTACACAAACACTTGCTTTTGCAGTGAACTATTAGACCGTTTTTAACACAGCATTGGCTTAGGTCAGCATCAGTAGGATGGTGGGAAGAGAGAAACCCTGGAGTTGTTAATCATTTCCTCACCAGTTCTTCCACGAAATAATTAATGTATAGACACTGTCACCCAATGAAAGGTGCTAATTTGAAAATAGTTGCGTTCATTATTCATCTTTTTAAAATAAGGAAACTTAATGGTTATTAAAATTAGTCCAGGTTACTCCTTAGCTAAACGATTTAAATTTGTAATATCATGCTTCTTTCAGTTCAGTAATTCAGTTCTGGTCTTCGTCGAGAGCGGACGTGATTTCGCGAAGCTCTCGTGGATTGCTTGTGATGAATTTTAACACTGTGCTTCTACGCTGTGCTGGCTTACTAGTCGTACTACACTATGCTACTGTCAAATTATTTAATCGTTGGGTGTGGTCTCTCTCTCCAGAGGATAGTTTAGTCGTGCTTATTTTAAAGCACGCCTTCTTACAGCTGTTTTGTGTTGGGGTATCTTACTATTTCCCCCTACCTTTGTTTGACTGTCGGTGCTGAAGTTTTATTTTTATCGTGGCTGTTGCTGTGTGGCCTCGTGCCACCAACCTTTTGCTGCTATGCCCGCGTGTAGGGATAGTAGCTTTGTTAAGTTGTAGTTTCGAGTCGGCGACAAATGTGTCACCCCCTCAAGTGTTAAGTGTACTGAAAAAGTGTTATTTAGGTTAAACAGATTGAGGTGTTGCAGGCCCTTCAAGCCCAGGTAACGTATGACCTAAAGTTAAGGTCAGACGCAGCCGGGTTGGATGGCGTTTCTCGCCTGAATGGGGTACCGTCGCCCCATATGATCGCTCTGTGGCGGTCGCGGTGCTGGATCTGCCCTCTGAGGTGAAACAGGGTCTGATGAGTTGACGGGCGTACTGAACGGCAAGAGGCAGTTCCGTGTGGTATTGAAGAAGGACATTCCATCCTTCCTCCTCATAGGGGATGCCAAAGCCCAAATTCGCTTCTTTGGGCAGTCCCACATCTGTTTGAGGTGTGGGGAGGAGGTGCACGAGGCCAGGTCGTGCCCAGACAGATATTGTGGGAGATGCAGGCAGTTGGGACACGACAAGGCTGAGTGTCCCAAGGACGTGAGGTTTAACATTTGTGGGGAGGATGGACACATCTCTGGTGCCTAACCCACATCTTACTCTGCCCCTGTCATTGGGGATGTGGGGCCGACACCTGACCCCGAGCAACAAGAACCAGAACCCATGCTTGAGGATTCAGATGCACCTGAGGAACTGGAGAGGGTAGCTCGTGAAGTCAAGCAGAAGTTCCTCGCCTCAAAGAAGTGTGGGGAGGGGACAGGGATCCATGAGGCAGACTCTCCATCCCTGGCACTTGTCTGACTCGGAGTCTGGCACTGCCATGTCACATATGGTGGAGTCTGCCCCAGATCACCCAATAACGGAGCTAGCGTTGGGAGAGGGCTCGTCTGATGCAGGTGAAGGGGTTTTTGAATAGTCAACGAAGAGATCTGCCTCAGGTGAAATGTTGGACCAGGATGTTCAAGTCTCTGAGGCCCCGATCCCACCCCCTCGTAACAAGGTCAGTAGGCTCCAGACAAATGTATAGATACCCACTACTCCAAGACTGTGCCCCTATCCATCTTGACCCTGAACGTCAACGGTATGAAGGAGACTTCTAAAGCGGGCCAGAATATTTCAGTTTTGTAAGTCACTAGGTGTGGAACTTGCTTTACTCCAAGAGACGCATGTAGTGAATGAGGACGATGTCTACACCTGGTCCTTCGAGTGGGGTGGAGGATTGCATGCTTCCCTCCGTTCAGCATGTTGTTGTGGAACAGTTATTTTAATTTCACCAAGGTGGACCTTGGTGCATCATCCTACCATCGTTCGTCCCTGGCGATGCCCCATGTATCCTGGCTGGAGACTTTAACTGCGTTACCGACACCCGGCTCGACAGATTGTCCTCGTGTAAGTCTTCCGGCCATGGTGTTGGTATGTAGGAATTGGACATTATCACAAAGAACCACGACGTGGTTGAGGTTTGGAGAGCACAGCACCGGCTTTGTCCGTGTTTAGTTGGCACCGACCAGATGGCACGGATGCCTCAAGGCTGGACCCGGGTTTACCCTCCACCGGCTCTTCCACCAACGAACTGTAATGTTGTGCCATGTCCAATATCGGATCAAGATGCAGTTACTGTCTCCTTTCAACCCCCGAATCATGGCCAGCATGGATGGGCTTCTGGAAAATGAATATTGATATTTTAACAGAGACAGAAAATAACAAACAGTTTAAGGCCAGGTAGGAAGGGTAGCGAACATTGAAGCCAGCCTTCCCAAGTCCCGCGTCAGGCAGTTCACTATTCGGTACCGTGTAGCGAGAGATCGTCGAACAAGGAAGGAATTCCTCTCGCTCTGCTCAATGGAAAGGAATGAGAACTCCTCCGCTCTTCACTCAATCCAGCAACATCTTGATAAAAAAGTGCATGGGGCCCGTATTCGTGCCCGCGTGCATTGCGTGGCGGCGGAGGAAAAGCCTACAATCAAGTTCTACCGGGATGCCTCGCAGAATGCCATTGACCGCTGCATAAAGGTGGTGCGAGACGCCCATGGTACAGTACAGAAGGACCGTCTTGACATCGTGAAAGTATTTCGAAACTTCTATAAAAAGCTTTACACCCAGGTAGATGTCGATGAGGGACTTCAATTAGCCCAGTTAGATAATATTGACAAGTCCTCCACTAAAAAAACAGAATGATGAAATTTGCACCCCATTGGCTGTCGTCGAGCTATGGAAGGCAATGGCAAATATGAAAGGCGGAAAGGCACCCAGGTCCGACGGCATACAGGCTGAATTTTACAAACGCTTCTGGGGTACCGTTGGACATGATCTTCGTGATGTATACGTCTCTGCCTTCCTTGCTGGCACATTGAGCCCCTCGCAGCGCACTGGCGTAATATCCCTGCTACCCAAGTTTGGAGATCCACTCGTGCCAAAACAATAAGCGGCCAATCACTCTGTTGAATGGGGGTTGCAAGATCCTGGCGAAAGCTCTTTGTAACAGGCTGGGCACTGTTATGCCGGATCTTGTAGGGTCCTACCAGACATGCGCGGCCCGTGGACACAGTATTCAGTAGAAACTCCGGTTGGTGCGGGACCAAGTTAAGTATGTGAAGGACCGTGATCTGCCATGTTCCCTTCTCTCCCTCGATCAGGAGAAGGCTTTGGACATGGTGGATCATGGGTTCCTTTTTAAAATATTGAGAACATTTAAGTTAAGCCGAATCTTTGTTAAATGGGTAACCTTGTTGTATGATAGTGTATATAATCGGTTGTTGTTAATGGTCTACCGTCAGACTCCTTCAAGGTCCAACGTGGGGTACGTCAGGGGTGCCCGCTGTTACCCCTAATTTATGTGTGACTCAGTGAATCTCTTATTAAAGCCTCACAATAAGAGTCTTTGTTCAAACCTTTTCAGATGCCTGGTGGAGCCAAAGCCAGTATTCTGATGACGCCACTTGTGTAGTCCCCGACCTACCTTCTTCAGGGCCCTTTCTGACACGTTGTCCACCTTTTAGAGGGCGACAGATGCCAGACTGAATCCCACTGAAACAATGGGCCCGCCTTGGTGAATGGCGGTAAAAGCGGCTTCCTTTCACAACATCGTGGGTTGACGAAGCTATTAAAATTAATGGCCTATGGTTTGAGTATGGTTCACCAGAGTCACTTACCTGGAATGAAAAAGCGGACCTGGTGGAGGCTAGGTTAACGTCCTTTGGCGATAGATATCTAACTCTTTTGGGAAAGGTGACAGTAATCAACCGTTTTGTTCACCCTCTGGCTGCTCCAGAGAGAGTCCTGGTACGACTTGAGAGGGCCATATTTGGGTTTCTGTGGTCAGGGAAAACGGAGCTAGTCAAAAGAAAAATGGTGTACCAGGAATGTAAGTACGGGGGTTTGGGTCTTGTACACCTTCCCTCGAAGCTCCGTTTTCTCCTGACCAGATGTAATTTTAGCCCTGTCGAGAGTCAGTCGCCGTTCATATACTTTGTTCGTTATTGGGGGAAGGGCGTTATCATTTCGTTAGTACTTCCCCTCTCTTTTTAGCAACAGTGTGCCCCACAGCTGGAGGCCAACTGTTGCGTATTGCAATATGAGGGGCCTTCTTCTTATTATGTTAACAGTGGGGGAAGTTTCGCAGTCCATTGTGGGGAACCTTTACCGGGCTACTTTTGATGACATGGTAGGACAGGTCCGACCCAACAACCATGCGTCGGGGCCGGAAGTGTGGCGTTTAATCCACAGCAAGTCACTCGATTACCGCCGGCGAGACTTGCTGTAGCGAATCGCACACGACGCAATTGTTACTAAACTCAAGCGCCTTCGGTGGCGTCTTGGAGATGGCATTTACCCCTGTACTGGATGTACAAGGTGGGAGAGTGTGCCCCATGTGTTTTGGCAGTGTGATTTTGTGGTCCTCCTCTGGGAATGGTTTTAAGTCCTGGCTGATTGCCTCACGTTTTTCAACAGCTGGACGGTCAGTCGAGACTACGCTTTGTATGGTCTTTCACCCCCGCCATGCAATACCAGTGTTGGCAGTATACTTACCTTTGTTTCGGCCTCCATAAAGCTTGCATTGTGGAGAGACCGGGGCAATGTTGTATTTAGGGAGAGGGGGAAGGCCTGCGGACGTCGTCCTAGCATCGGTAAAAGCGGAAGTTAAGGTGCGGGTGGAGGATGATGTCGTCTGTTTGCCATAGTAGTTAATTTGTAAATATGGACTTACCTATACATAATGTTGAGTAAATAACTCGAGTGTGTGGTGGTCGGGAGGGGATTGGCATGTGGATGTTGTAAATGTACGCCGCATAAATTTCGTTTCCCAGCCCATGTAAATGGGTATGTAAATAGTTTAAAGTTCTGTTATTGTAATGAACAAAACTTTGTGTTTTTTGTGTTTGATTTAGCAGTTTGTAAGTAGTTTCTCCGTTTATGTTACTGCCCGATCCGGTTTGAGTTGTTTTTTCTGTATGTGCCGTTACAATGCAGTGAAAAGGTACTCATGCTTCGTTTATTCCCTTTGTAGTGACTTTCTTGTTTATTTGAAGTGATCATGTGATTTAGTAAACGCAAAATATGACAGCATTGTAGAACCGGTTTTTGTCTTGTGAAGAACGAAAACAGGGCTATGACACGATCGGTTTCTTCTAACAAAGGAGGAGTCCATCTGAGCTATATAATCTCAAATATTAATATTGCAAATCAAAGCAGAGGTTAAGGTAGTTGGTATTATTATTTCATATTGACATCCGTGTGTTTCTTCCGTAGTGGCTAATGAAAAGGATGAAGAGGGTGACTCAACTGAATGGAATTATTATTCATTACTTGTAATTCCGCTTGGAGCGTCGTTACTGTTGTTTGTGTGTCTTTGTATAGTACGGAAAATAACCAGACAACCATACCGTGAGTTGTGATAAGTTTTATAAATGCTCCATTTATTATCCAACTTTAATGCCATCTATCAGTTAAAAATTGGCTGTAACCAGTGAGTTATCTGTGATTTTATTCGATGAACTGCTTGAAGAACTTAGAAACACCGAACTCCGATTCAGTAAATGGTACATTACAAAAACTGTGATTCTGTTGCTATTTTTTTTGTTTTTTGTTTTTGTTTTGTAGGAATTGACGAAAGCCATGCACACAGTATCGTGTGAGTATAATTAAAAATTTAAAAATGGCTTTGCTTGAATCTTTTCCAATGCATTAAGAGATATAAATTATACAGTGAAACTCACAGAAATCAGAGAGAAGACCCACTTTAAGATTAAAAAAATTATGGTGCTGTTGTATTCTATTTTACAGAGCAAACAGAGCTTATTTTGAACATGACACTAGCACCAACGAACAACCAAAATACCACTCGTTTGCAGGTAAGTATGTTTAAGATTAGCTTACAGTGAAATCACCCTTAACTCCTCCCCAGAAAAGGGATGAATTACACAAAATCAATTAACTTTTAGGGAGAAAAGTGTTTCAGCACAATTATTAACCACCGATGGTTTTGACATAAGCTACTAATGGTTTAATATATATCCTTCTCTGGAAGTATCATCAGTGAAAAATTGTTGAAGTCACTTTATGTTTATTCTTTGGAAGTTCTAACAATTCCATTTGGAAGTTTCACGTCAATTTATCGCCGATTACTTCCCACGTGTGAGCAATAGATAACCCACATAGCGTTTATACACTTAACTTTTTTAATCTCTTTTATTGCCTTAAAATAGATGTGGCATACTTACTTGACGTGCATGTGGAACTTTTGAAGTGAAACATATTAATGGAAGATCCCAGCCAAGATGCCCAATTAGGCCCCGACTGTGCTCCGGCTTGGCTACTTGCTGGGCCTCAGGTGGGCCCATTTGTGTTCGTCAGGTGTTCCCACGTGTGGCCCAACTGGACTAGCTTTTCCTAGCTGATGCCCAGCTGGAGTCCAGTTAGGCTTCAGTTGTTGAAACTGGGTATGACTGGACTTCATCTCCTGGGAAAGGCTAGCCCATTTAGACCCCACGTGAGAACATCTGACAAACACGAATAGGTCCCAGCTGGAGCCAAGCAAGTCGCCCATCTTAGAGCCCAGTCGGGGCCCAACTGGGCAGGTTGGCTTGGATTATCCTGAAGTGACCGATTCGAAATGGTTAAAGTGTGCAGGTTTCTCATACACGAAAGAAATGCATCTTAAACATAAACATAACACATCAGGTCAAATAAATAACACATACTGATACACGTCCAAATTTCACCTATACGTCTGAATAACTCTTTTGTGGAGAGGAAGACCTATTAGTCAGGGTGTATTGGGATACAGAGAACGGAACCTTAGCATTAAGATAGTATTGATTGAATTAGTCTCCTTCCGATGCCAATGCGCTTTTGCTTTAGAAATACTTTTACGATTTCGTACACTTTCAGATTAGCATTACAAACGTGCAACGATTCAGGTAAACTATGATCTCAGACTTAAGTTTTTTCAGGAACGACCATTTAAAAAGGTGGCCATTTGAAAGTTCTACACCTTGAAATCGCTTGTCATGGCTTGGCCAATCCCGTTGTTGTTTAGCTATTTTAAACTATAAAATTGTGAAAAAAAAAAACAAACAAACAAAGAAAACTGATCTCCTAACTGCGTTTTCTCACGAGATGTTCACAATCCAAACAAAGACTAGGCGTAAAACTTACTGAAAAGATCAAGAAAAGATTATATTAATTTTTAGTTACTAACACATTTCCCGTGCCTTTTGGAATATAAGGTATCTCTATGACATGTTTTACCCCAAATGTAAATAATTGGACTGATTAGTTTTGAACTGCTAAATTCTATTCAACATTGTTTAGTTTTAGTTCCGTGTATGACTTCACTGAATCTGAACCTGATTTTATGGTTTAAGATCCGTTTCTTAACAAAATTAGTATCAGAATTTGGTTAAGGCATATTTTACGTGGAAAAACAAATCGATCCATACAAATCATGTGAACGTGAATACCAAGTAAAAAACGGTTAACCGCAAAAATACGTCAATGCAATCCTAGATCTGGAAATTAAGGCCAAACTATAAATGTCTAACTTTCAAGAGGCAGACTTTTCTAGTGTAATTTTAACGAGCAATTCTACCATGATGTACAAGAACCGGAGAACACATAATTCTTTAACAACTTCATGATCGTTTTTACGAGAGTACGTTAATTACTAATTGCTAATTGCTAAAAGAAATGCATGTTTAACCTACTCATGGTCACAGAATGGCTGAACTGTTTGAGGGAGCCATTTTGGTCCAGTGCAATAATTTTTGCACTTCCATTTTATTATTTTCAGAAGGATGTCTCCCTAAAGAAAAGTCAGCCACCTGCTATTTTGAACAGAATGTAAAGGACCTTGGGCTACGCATGTTTTCCTTACGAACGAGAGACAGCGTTAGTGAGCTGTGGGATGCACGCCTAGCAGGTGGTGATTTCCAGACTCCATTTGTGACGAGAAATTTAAGAGGTAGGGTTTTCGTTTAATTTAAATTGTTTCGTTCAATTTGAGTTGTTTTGCAATGAATTGTATTGTGATAAAATGTACAAGAAACTTAGTCTAAGAGGTTTATTTTATTATTATTCTTCACCCTTCCTAAGAAACAGCAATGTAACTGTAAGAACTGATCACAGGGACTAATTAATTCCTGGAGTGAAAAAGAAATCACAGTACTTACACCTTAAAGAACAATTTTTTAAACGTCATTCATAACTTGTGACAAACCCCAATCACAACTGGTTTATTAATGCCAGGTCGATGGCAATGTGCTATTCCTCGAATTGATGAAACCATTCATCTTGAGTTAGTTAGTTCGATTGACTTTTACGGCCCAGTTTCCAACCTATTGGTTCAAGACGAGCCCCACACGGTTTGTTTTAGCTTTGGCTCACTGGCATCCATCTTGAAATACTCAATTTTAATGGAGGTCGTCACGAAAAAGTATATAATCGAAAACTCTTTTCCTTTCCCGTCTTTTAAATCGAAAAAAAAATTGTCTAAACGGACAAGTTGAAACAATGCGGGACGTATAAGCATGACAATGGACTTTCGGATGTAATGGTGATCCTTGCTATATACCTTCATCAGATCTTATCCTATTTTAATTCACGGTTCATCGTTAGGTTTTCTTGAAAGAGGTAATGCACTTAAAAGCAGTTCGTTTCAATTTTTGATGCCTAATGGAACTGATCATGCTCAGTACATGTGTTATGAATTCACGCACACGACAACACCTTAATAATATTTTTTGTTCAATTGACGTCTATCACCCTCCTATCATACTCTGAAATTGGTGTTACAGTTCTAAACTCAGTAAATGGAATATATCATCCAAAATATTCAGAAAAACACTTCACTGTTTGTAACCTTTTGACTAAGCATTGACTACAAAATAACGAAAACATGTTTATAAATTATGTTCACAATTTGTAGACAAAGCATCTTCAGAAGAACGAGGTGAATTTTTGAAGTTGCAGAATGCCTTGCAAGTTCTTTCTACCCACCCCAACGTTCTTAAAGCTATTGGATTCCGGACTGATATTGGTGGTGAGTAAGGCTATTTGACATTCTAAATGAAAAAAAAATGCAAGTTAAGTTGTCAACAGGAACTGAACTTGAAGCAAATAAGAATAGCATTTTATTCGCACATTTGTAGATAGTCTTTTTCTCCTTGAAACATCATAAACAAATTTTCTTCTCAACAATTTTATTTTGTCAGAATGTGGTTCCACAAGTGGCATGATAACTTCACAAGCTTTGCATTCTCTTTATGGATATCGTATCCTTAAAAACTTCATAAAAAAAAAAAAAACTTCAAAGGTCAAAACAATATAAACAATATATTTGGTAATACTTAAACTCAGTTTTTTAAAAGGGCTTGCATTATTAATATACCAGGCACATCTAAACTATACTACTATACTTATATCTCATCTCTACAGAGCTTTTTCAAGAAATGTCATGACACCCCCTGCGGTCATGTGGTCGTAAATATTACGTAGCCTAGTAGACCACACTCGACACGCTTACTTGATTAATGTGAACACCCTTCGCATGCCACAGTGCATAATGTGCAATGCTTTCCGCAAAAAACATGTGTATTTGGCATGATTTTTCCCCAGCATGGTGGATCCGTCACGAAATTACAAAACCTCTAACGTTCTTTGTTCACTTATATTTTGAAAATTTATTGCTGGCTCACTAAGAGTTTTTACAAATTAGTTCCCTACAGGATATACTATGAGTTCTTTGAAGACGTAACAATAGGAGACATAATACAAAGCAAGAAGGGTACACTAAAACAAAGAAAATTTTCAACAAAGGACGCTTTAAGTTTTGCTGACAACATAGCAAATGGGATGGTTTTTCTAAAACCTAGAGGCGTAAGTATTGTTATAAATAGAACAAAAAAGACAATGTTCAGATTTAAACAGCACGATTATTGGGAACAACATATCCTTTACATGGGAAGTTCAACAAAGGATTTTTGAATTTCAAAATAAATTTAAAAAATGTTTTAACCCTTGTTTTTACAGTTTGACCACGTGGCACTCAGAGCCGATAAAGTTCTTCTGTTTAACGGTTGGAAATGCAAACTATTTGACTTTAACCTATCCTCTCAATCTCAAAAAATTGCTGTCAGAAAGCTTCGAAATGTAAGGTGATATAATTTCCTCTCTTTTGCAGAGCCAAATGCATTGTATTTGCAGGTTTCACTGACCATATACTAATCATCGTGTAAAATAGGTGTGTTCCAAAAGTGCGGGCATGCCATGTTACTCAAAACACTTAGGAGTTCATATGAATGATAGTTTCAGGGAAGGAATTGATATGTAGTGATAATTTATTTCATTTCTTAAGTCTTGCAAGTCTTTATAAGAAGGGGCTAAATTGTTACGTGAACATTTCTATAAGAAAAACCGGCATAACCAAATTCCTCTTCTTTACCAAGACAAGATAGTAAGTCTTACGTTCACCGTTCTAATATTCTATTTTAAAGTGTAAGTTTTGCTTGATAAATAACCATGAACATTTCTGCTTCTCATTGTATGAAGAAATCATAGCAATAAACTGAAGGCGATATTTTTTTGTTTTGCTTAACCAGCTAAACTTAAACGAAAATTTTCCCAAAAGAGTGAAGTAACGCGTTTTACTGGTTTTTTTAAAAAGATTTCACTCTAACGCATTTATAACATTGCTATTGGCAATTTTTATTCCCATTGAAAGAACAAACAACCGACAGAGGTGGCTGATCACATGTCTAGTGACATGATGAACTTACACCAGATCCGAATAGAATTTCTGTCTAGAGATCAAGATTTGAAAAACCGTTTGTTCAAAATCTTCGTCGATAATCCCCGAAAGAGAACACTCTTATTAACTATCCTTTAGGAAATGGACAATTCTTTGTCACACGTATGGAAAGTAGTTAAATTATATCAAAAATGCGGTATTTTGGACATTTTCCGCTGGCTTGATATAAACCACAGACCCATGAAGAAAGCAGTCAATACACATGACATTCTGAAGTTCATTTTGTTACATACGCATCGATGGCGATGTAATTTGACTTATCTAGTGCAGATGACAAAACAGTTAAAAGAACGAAAAAAAAAAAAACAAAAACAATAGGTGCGACATTTAAAAATCCATTGAAAATTGAGGACTTTCTAAAAGCTTTAAAAGCAAAGATGGAAATTGATTTGCTTACACAAAAGATAAATTACTTTACATTAACTTTGATATTTTGAAGAACGAAGCACTTGGATGGTTTGGGCCTGAAGTCGTTATCTCAGAGGCTTACAACAGAATGAGTGATATCTGGTCATTCGGAGTCTTGCTTTGGGAATTATGGTCAGAGGGTATGTCTTCCAAAAGTTACTATATGCATGTTTATAATAAGAATCGGATATGATGCGAAACATTATATGTTAAGAATAATTATCAGCGTATTCGTTTTCTTACGATGTTGGCAAAGTGTAAACTAGATAATCTTTAAGTTTTGTTACCGTCTTTTGAGACTTTAACACATTGCCTTTTTTAGGAAAAGTTCCTCATCAAGGAATTAGCCGGGAAGATCTCAGAGGACATATGAAGCGTAGGAAGGGTCTAAGATGTCCCAGAAATTGCCCAGAAACCATGTAAGTGCACAAGTTACACGGGATATTTGTCTCCTAGACCTTACTCTTCCCCCAGTGCCCCCACCGTTAACTTTGGTCAATTGGGAGTTGGGTTAAGAACCGAAAAAGTAATAAAGCATAAAGCATAAACAAATCTTGACACTTAATGTTTCGTCCAGAGATGTGCTAAAACCACCGAGCTTCTGGGGGCTTCGCCTTTGGAACCCACCCCTAAAACGGGTGCTTTGGGTTCGACTTCGATTTGCACCCCCAAAAATTGCCCTAACAATATTCTTTGCCCTGAGTTTGCCCACACTCCCCCTATTTTAAAATTTTGTTGCCGTCAATGCATACATGAGAAAAATGTACTACCACAATTCCAGAAATATCATCTGTAAGTTCAATACGTATTCCTGAATAATTTTTGAACATATGTTACCTATAAAATTTTGCCTGTTTACTAAAATTTGTAAATTACTTCTTGTTGAATTTGGAAGGCACTATGGAGGACAATCATCTCGAGATTAGGGTAAAGCTGGTAATGTTATCAGAACTATATTATTTTGTACTTGAAGGGGCCTCATGAAGAAGGCACAAGACTACTCAGATTTCAATTCCACATAACATTTGCATAGTAAACTGGATCATCATTCATTTAAAATAGATCTTGCGAGGGAGATAATATTCCTGAACGTGCAATGCAGTTTCAGTTATTCATTAATTTACATGGCAGGCCTAACAGATTATCCAGACTTAATCTTTAGAAAGCTAACACAAAGAATTTTTTATCCATTTGTTTTCAGCAGGCTCATTATATATATAATTTTGGTTAGCGTTGCTTTCATCTGACTGTTATATAGTTTCCTTTTGCTTAAAGCTTATCGGCCGTTTCTCTTTCGAGATATCTTATAAAAACTTTACCGTTAATGTAACCTGATATTTCACCTTCCATCTCCTACCTTTTGAACAGATTCAATGTAATACTATCTTGCTGGAAGTATCAACCAGAAGAGCGTATCAATTTTTTGGAAGTCAGAAACAAGATTGGTCACTTTTTGAATAATCCCGAAAATGTTGGTAGCTCTTACGTGTTCATAATGTTCTTAATTTTAAAGACGACCCCCTCCCCTCCCCCAAGAAAAAGAAAATTGCATTTCGACGTTTAAAACCACAGTGTCACGACAAGTACGTCGTGCATCCAATGGGAACAATGCATAATGCATACCGGCTGACCGGTATTATAACAAAATAGAAACCGTTTCAGCTAACAAATCGTTGTAAGTTATGTAACTAAGCTAAGTCAAGGTCTAAATGAACATGAACACAGATTTCTTAAATAGGTCATGAAATATGGTAAATCTAAAATGCGTGGAAGACGTGTTCGAAGTACTTAACGGGTGGGTCCCAAGGGCCCGCTTTAGGTCCAATTGTTGTACCAGAGGGCAAGGCCTAGCCGGGTCTGTGACTTTTTAATAACTGAAGGTGAAGTTTGAGGGCAATGTGCACCGTTAAAGAAGAAATTTATTAAATTGCTAACGAAAATTGTGCACTGCATGGTGCTAATGTAAGCAAGGAACCACAGAAACATCCATATGACAGGTGAGAAAAACGTGCTTTACCAATTGTGGTCTTTACTTGTCCTTTCCCCAATTTGTCAATATCAGTTTCAAATATTAATGTATCTACTATTCCCCAAATCTATGTCCATGGTTGGAAATAACCTAAGTCAGTAACATATGTGAGGAATATCGTGTTGCATTCCTTACAGTGATACTAATTATTTTTAAAGTGTCGTAATTACTCTCATTTTCTTGCTTATTCGCAGATTTACGATGATGATTTGTATTCTTCACGGTTTTACGAAGCAATTGGACGGACTGCAAATAGTTCAGCAACCCCTGCATTAATCAAAGAAAAAGTATAAAAGATACCCATTGTCTGACGATAACGGTTAAAACGATAGTAAGCGACCGGAAGTAATGAAAAATTTTTTGTAAATAAATCGATCGTACATTATAGAGATGAACTATCCAATTAGCAACTGCATGAATATGCATAACTTTTTTAAAAGGTTTCATTGAGTTGATATCAATGACTTAATGAACGTGCTTAAGGTTCACTAAAACATAACAATGCTTACAGTTAGAGAAATGAGTGAAATTTTCCCTCCAGAAGATACGGAAAAGGTTGAAATTTTGAATCTTGTATTGTCCTAACTTGAAATGGTTTGTGCTTAATTTGGAAAAGTGTCTGGTGTCTGAAAACGTGAAAACGAAATTCTTGCCTTAGTTTCTCACTCGTCAAACAATATTTGTATGTGGGATATGAGCATTGTCTAAGTGAGACCATTTCCCATTGGTATGTAAATAAAACTTAGCAGGTCTTGAGGAAAATGTTGAAATTCATGGACCAACTCAATGAGCCGCTTAAAGATGTATTCGACGTTAACACCTTTAGAGGATATATTTTGCTATATGGAAACTTAATTACTTATAGAAGGCACAAAACCGGGCTCTCTTAAAGGGGTTCATTGAGTTGATTTCGATAACTTAATGAGAGTGTTAAAGGGTCACTATCTTATGACAATGCTTAAAGTTAGCATAATAAGCCATGTTTTATATCTCAAAGTTAACGGAAAAGTAAAAATATTTAATTTTTAGTGTCCTGACTTGCAACGTTTTGTGCCTCTTTAGAAAAGTGCCTGGTCACGAATTTTTGAAAACCGAATTTGTCCTAAGAGTACTCACTCATTAAACAATTATCGGTAGGTAGTGTAAGGCGATTGCCTTAGTTTGACCATTTGTCATTCGTATATGAAAAAACTTAACAGGTTTAGCCAAAATTGTTGAAAGTCTTAACCAAGTATTACAAATGTAGGAGGCGCCTTTCCACCCCGAGCAAGGTCAGGCAATATAAGTTACGAGCG
The DNA here is from genome assembly GCA_037179385.1 of Holothuria scabra. Lineage (NCBI taxonomy): Eukaryota > Metazoa > Echinodermata > Holothuroidea > Aspidochirotida > Holothuriidae > Holothuria > Holothuria scabra. The sequence goes on from CM074189.1 coordinate 43,998,813, forward strand.
CCAACCATTATGTTTTGCATTGACGCATCTATTAACTAAGTAACTAGCCCGATATCTAATGGACGAACTGTCACCTACGAGGCTGCTTTTATCTAATATTTGGAGAGATTTGACCCACCCCTCGTTCACTACTCATACGGACAAAGCGCAAATTTTACCCGCTACTTGCTTGGACGCCAAAAGGTGTGTCTGACAAATCGTCAGTGCATAGTTGAATACTTTCAATAAGCCGGAAGATACGGTACATATAATGAGTATGTGTGCGTGTGCCTTGAAATGAAATCACGACTTTTGGTTTTTCTTCGAAACATTAGATCAAATTACATCATTTTCATGAAGAATAGACTTATTCCCATAACTAACATAAAATGTTTTAAGAGCTGTTAATATTAATCTCTCTGGTAGAAGAAATATCTTTAAAGGACATTTTGGGCATAAGATGAATGTGCAGGAAATTCGTTATTTTGTACTGATGATTTCATGTCTGTAATGATAGATGGTCGTAAAATGAGCTACTCTGCATTTTTGCCGGTCTTGAATTTGATGTCAATCGCAAAGCTCATGTTTTTAAGGAGGTGAAAAATGGAAGGACTGATTGAATGAAAAGAAAATGATACATGACTCCTTGAAGTCATATACTTATTTTCAATGGTATACACTCATGTGGAAAAGGTTATATACATATATTCCCTGGAAAGATGTGCATCACAACCGTACAAAAATTAAACCTCGTTTGATTAAACATCTCAATTTCTAAGCGTGTTTAAGTATCACACAACATATGTTTTCTGAATATGTGGAAGAATTGAGTTATCCGATCATTTAGCAGGCAGGGGTTTAGTGACCCCGTTCCCTGTTGATCTCTTGCGGAATTCGAGAGAGAGGTTATACAGAACACTTTTAAAACATAGCCTAATGTCATTGCGCTTGGTGATCAGCAGTTGGGTTGGGTAAACAAGCTAGTGAGGTACAACTGGAAAAAAGACCTTGGCCTGCTCAACTTTACCATTTGGTTGAAAAATTGGTCGTAAAACTCCATTTAACCTAACCTTACCAAATCAACTAATGTTTCAATGGATCTCTTTTCAGCTCAACATTTTTAATTATTCATTGCAATTATGTTGGAAAAGAGCGAGGTGCAATAGTGATGGAAAATAGCGAGGCGCTAGACAGAAAAATAAAGGAAAAATTAAATCTAACAAACACCAATGTCTAACGGAGCAAAAAGTGAACGAACATGTATAGGAAATTCCAGCTTTAAAGATGAAACAGAATGAGGCAGAAAGAAAGAAATTAACAAGCCGGCATATGTAACATGTGACGTGTATTTTTTTTTTTAATAGGAGATTCAAGCACGTCTTTTTGAATTTCCAGTTTGAAAATGGATCTCCATGTAAACGTCCAGTGTAAAAATTTCACCCTGAATGAAATTTGAGCATCTGCTTATAAAATTGCAATGTATAGACAATGCATAAAATGCAGCTAAAACGGGGAAGAATTTGTAATAAATCATATTTTAAGCATTGAGGAATGAAAACAAAGAAGGTCAAACTATTCAGAACGTCCTAATGACTATGAAGATTGTTTGAGAGAGAGATCGAATGGTATATAATAGGCTTTTGGTACATTTTGTTCTCATCCGTATTGTCAACCAACTGCAATGAAAAATATGCGAAGTCTTCATAACAGTACAAACATGGACGACCTTGTAAGATTTTGAGCACGGGAAATTTGATGCAACTATATGGAGGGTGAAACAGTGACGTAACCAGAGGAGACAGAAAGTGAAACGCCTTGTACTTTCCCTTTCGATTCCACCCCCCCCCCCCCCCTTCGAGAAAAGAAAAAGTCTGGTTGAGCAACTGAGGCTAAAGAAGATGAAAAATCAAACTGCTGTACATGTATTAACTGAAGATTTACTTTATGGCAATTGCTATTAACGGTACCAAACCAAATACAATGTCACTTGCTATCAAACGGTATTGTAGCAAAATAACTATGCAACTTCAGAATAGTTACCCAGTCAAGACAATGCTCAATGTGTTACTATAGCTGAGGGGATCGTTATTGTTAGGCTGAACGAAAATTTAGTATTACAAACAAGTTCTTTCCATATTAAGAACAACAGGAACAACAGGCATCAGTGTCAAAAAATTATGGGGATGCAAAGCATTTCTTTTAAAGATTTGAATAATTACCGTTAGTTAATCTGCTCCTTGGCTTATTTTCACTCCCTTAAAAAGACATGCTTGGAGAAAATATTTAGCTATATCGAGCGGTTACACTGTAAATTCATGCAAATCATGCAATGATATATATCAGAAAAAATGTTATAAAGAACGAACATGTATGTTTTTACAGATTGAAAAAATGAGTGAACTCCCCTGTAGGCGCATTAGAAAGGGAGTTGCTTTAGACTTCGGTTAACCACAACCTGTCGATTCTGGATTTTGGAATGGGCATTTAACTGGTATTTATTACCAAATGCAGTAAGAAGTAACCAAAACATACGCAAAGCTTAGGAAATCAATTATTCTTCTCCCTGCAATCAATCTCTCTGCTCACTAATGAGAGAAGGCAGATGATAGACAGGGGACTGTTTCAGGTTAATAACGGTTTGTAAACTCCAAATGCCATGTCTATCGTATGACTACCGCAGATCCTACGATCGAGCCAAGTTTCGCTAGAAAGCAGTTTAGCGAGTAGAAAGCATAATGCCTTAAGCAATGTGACTCTATCATTTCTTAACGATACAAATTACGAAGAAAATGTGAAAAAAGGGAATGCGTTTATTTCGCATGGCATTTTATTTTATTTTCATATTTTATCACTTTCATTTGAAGCTACTTCATTAAACGTTTTGACATCTAGAATACCTTTCGTGATATTCTACCCACTTGGTCTCGCCAAATGAACTGCAAAAAGCCATTTTCAGCTGCTAGTAATCTTATTAAGTGACACTATGTTTCGTCCCTATGCAATAATGATATTTAGTGGCTAATTTTGCGTCGTGGAAGAGGTTTCTAAAAAAAGGTACGCGCGCTTGAATTTTACATCGATTTCGTTGTTGCTACATCAAAAATGGTTCGACTTTGGTAATTGGCACATTTTCAAAGTCGCGTCCCATATTTCCCGTATACTAGGTCCAGTGTCAGCAGGAAGTGAGCTGAAAAGTAAACATCGATGAAGCTGACGTACAACTTGCGCACACATGGTTGATGAAAAAAATCAAACAAACAAGACCAAACCAAAAAAAAAACATCCCAAAATTTGAAACGACGACCTAGGTGTCCATGAGTTCATTACTGTCGAAAAATCTTCTTTTACGCAGTGAAAATGTATTTTAAGATGGCGTTTCTTTCAAAGGGTGATTAAAATCATGCTGAATGTCATGTGCCCCACCATCGACCGGGAGGGACGTGAATTCAATAAAGGTAACGACAAAATGATTATTAAGGTACAATTTATTCGCCCTGGTGAAAATACATACACCAATATAGACTGTAGCTGAACAATTCATTAAAAGAATGTAACTGATCACAGACAGTTTGACTTTTTGAAACCATGTTAAGAAGACAATAAAACCCAATCATTCACTTGGTCCCATAGTAGCAGTCTGATAATAGCGGTAAGAAATAGAAGTCTTTATCACCTAAGAAAATGGGGCGATGAGCACTGTTCAGCAACAAAATTCCTAACTGGCAAACGATTACCCTAATCCCTAACCTAATCTCTAACCCGAACAAAGAATATAAAATCGATACAATACAAAAGCAACAACCAATCAAGAAACACCTTGTTAGAAAATGCGCATCTCCCCAAGAAAATACTGCGCACACAACTTACACGGGCTTACTGAAGGATCCGGGGAAGGGCGCCTTCAGACAGTCAAGGTGTAGCAATACACATTTCGTGTCCCAGGCAGTGTTGGCGTTCCTCACAAAAAGCCCAACGACCTCCCTTAGGTTGCATAAAATCATTTAGAAGTAAACACAGAAATCAATGAATTCTAACATGGTATTCGACTTTGCAAATGACATTTAAAGAAGTAAGCTTCAAAAAATTAACAAAGCACTCGTGCAAAAACAAATGTTTCGTAGCGTCATAAAAATGAAACATATTGAAAGCCTGAATATTTTTCTTTTCTTACAATTGTCTTTTATAGCTCGAAACATGTGTCTTTTGAGTGTTCTCACAATGTTTTAAACACAAAAATCGCTAATTGCAGTACTTCACAAGTGAAGGGCTCTCGTCATTATCAAACGATTTAAAAATCAAAACTGTCTAACTAAAGTGAAATAAATATAAATCCTTTATGTTTTCTAAACTAGTTGGAATCCAAAAGTCATTAAAAAAGGGACAAAAAAGTGAATTAAAATAAAATAAAACAAAAGAAGTAAAACGGGATACATTTTCGGTTGGATATGAGGATATGATGACCTGCAAATGCTGATAGGAGTTGCTCTATCACAGCTATTCGCGATTCTTCGTTGTCTAATCAACCTGGTTAATGGAAAAATGTACATGGTGTCTTCATATAACCAGATAACCATTTTTTTGTAATAACTATTTAGGAGGTGGGATTCCAAGGGAATCTAGCACTTTAATACCCAAACTTCAAAGGTAAGTTTAAAGACTATCTCAAACAATCGTTTATAAGGGTTTTAATCGTCTGAGTCGTTCCAAAAAGACGCACGTGCGATTTTGCATTGCTGCAAAGGAGTGAGTTCCGATTGTCTTTACAGAATCGTTTCTAAATTCGTTAAAAGATTCATATAAAATGGATAATTATTTCCCACATAACTAAAATCCAATAAAGCTTTCGACATTGCTTTTTACCTTAGACAAATGATTTGTGTTCACAAAATGTTGACGTGTACATTGACGCGGTTAAAGTACTACCTCCACATATGTTTAATATTGTTTGCATTTTGGCAAATTTATAAATTAAGGGACAATAGTAATTATGGAAAAGCAATATCCTTAAAAAGACGTATCGTTCGCGAAAAGTCTTTGCCTTGTGGGACAAACATGCTGGAACCGTTGTAACAGTTAGCAAATCCTGTAAAAGGAACATTAAGATTTCAGTGGAAAAATTAACCTCGTTTTGTTCTATATCACTGATTATTTGCCAGAATCAATATACATTTATGAGGACTTTTCAAGTCAGAAAAACACACATGAAATGTTTGTGAATTGATGTTAGATGGAGCATACGTAATTTTTGGTGGAAAAGGAAATTCTTCGCAGTTAGATGAAAAAATTGTCCAGCATCATCGATTGATTCTGTGACCAGTCACGACGTTAGAACATGATTACGGATGGTTTTGGATAGTTTTGAATATACTGAATGGTTGTGTTGCCGTGGACAACTTGTAAAGTAAAAGTTAATGACCTCTTAAAGTAGGAAGAAAAAAAAAAAACGAATAAATACATTTTAACATTAACAAATGATCTAAATCAGTATGGTGTCTTTGCTTGCACTTTTCAGTTTTTTAAACAATTTCTTTAAACTCTTCATTTTATATTAGGTCAGTTGAGCCTAATATGTTATCTTTATGTGTTTTTTCAACATCTCAAAATCAATAGATTCTATAAAGGACAGAAGCGATGTCGTTACCTCTGTTGGCAATATGGTGCTTTGTGGTTGCCGTCCTACCTCTAATTGGTAACAATTTTGGTCGATTGCTTTTTGAAAACACGAAGATTTCTTTTCAATGCTCATGTTTTCATAATGAATGCGCATCTCTGACCAACATATGGGCCCATGCCGCATGATCGTATCCCCTGTTCTTCCCAGTCGCTTCGAAGAAGAAAAAAAATAAAGCATTTAAAAAATTGACTGGCAGGATTATGTTTTCCCGTTGCACTGAAAGCGGCCCACACTATACGGAAAATAAGAAATTTGTAGGAAGAGTTGCGAACTGCCTTTCAACGTCAAATAGTTTCACGAAACGTCGCAAAGATTAAAATCATATAAAGCACATTAGAAAAATTTCTAGGCAACAATATTGCTAAGACTCCTTTTATTGTCTCGATGGTCTTTTTTCCCGAAATGGACAAATATCCGAATAGTTTCAAAGCCTTTGCCGAAAACGCAAAAAAGATCATTAGCATATCATTCGTATAGCTTTTGAAGAAAAAAGAAAGAAAGAAAGAAAGAAAGAAAGAAAGAAAGAAAGAAAGAAAGGAAGAAAGAAAGAAAGAAAGAAAGAAGGAAAGAAAGAAAGAAAGAAAGAAAGAAAGAAAGAAAGAAAGAAAGAAAGAAAGAAAGAAAGAAAGAAAGAAAGAAAGAAAGAAAGAAAGAAAGAAAGAAAGAAAGAAAGAAAGAAAGAAAGAAAGAAAAATGACCTTATTTCTTGAGCAGACCACTCCTGGGTGGTCTGGATGTTTTTATTAGCTAAATTACAAGTACAGATATGACAAAGGTGTGTTGTTTTCATCAAAATGAGCTAATATATTAAAAAAATAATAAAAATCGAAAAAATTAAATAAAACATACGATTACAAAAATAAATCAAATAAATGAAAGCCTGTTTTGATTTTTATGTGCCACAGTTCTTTTTTGATACACTTTAGTAACTGAGAGGCCGGAAGATGGTTATGGTTACGATATTGCAATATTGATTGTGAACCACAATGGAATGTCAGACAGTTGTTAGAATTCACACGCGGATCCAGACATTTCAAAAACGGGGGGGACTGAACTTAGAGAAATGTGTATCAAGTTTTCCCTGGGTTACCAATGGAAGAAAGGAGTACGAACGGCAATTCCGTTTCTCGCCCGGAAACCACAAACCCTATCTACGTCCTGCTTTGTTGTGCATATACTAACCTCCGCGTCACTGAAATGGTCCAAGAGCTCATAGGACCTCGCCCTTGTCTGTTTTACAACATGACGCACCTATGCCACGTGTAACTTATGGAGAAATTTGGTACACCTCTGCGTCACACCCGGACAAAAATGACTGGGTAGTACAAGGTGCCGCTCACGATTGAATAGTTAGTTAGCTTTTCAGTAAATCAGTCATTCAGTCAGTCAGTCAGTCCCAGTGCCAGTCATTTAATCAGTAAATAAGATGTGATTTCACGAGACACAAAACCGACATGAGTGTTTACAATTGATAAGTACATGATCATATTGTATAATATCAACAGATAACGATGTGATACATGTCTCGAGTATGAATTGCAAGAGATTTTTTTTTTCTAATTATATTCACAATGAAAAAGGTTGTTTCAAATTCAAGAGTCTTGTATTTGTACTTAATTAACCGTAGATTTAAAATAGGTAGATACCTTAGATAAAGAATTGACCACATCAGAGTTTAACCCTTTGTGGTTGTGCTATAATCGGGGCATTGTCTCTCTCGTTGTTGTTGTGGCCGAATTTTCGACGGTGATTCCCTGTCTAAATATACCAGTGGCGTACGAAGCAATATGAAAGTTGCGGAGGGGGGGGGGGGGGAATTTTGGGCCATGTACCACTCCCTACCCCATTTACCAAAAGGTACATTTTTGATGCTAAATTTTTCGCTTCTTTCTACGAGCAAAAACATTTTTTTTATTTAAAAAAAGTCTGATTCTTTCTTCAGTTTGAACCATGCTGTACTGCGCAAATCGAAAATTTGGGTCCTTCTACATGTTTATAAATATGGAGCGTGTATTGCAAGAAATATTTTCAGATTCAGATTCGGATTTTCCTGTAAGGATATTTGTATATTTGGGGGAGCATTGAAAAAATTGCGTTTCCTGTTTGCATATATCTGAGACGTGTCGCATGTCAACCGAACATCGCTGTTGTTACATAATGTTATCTAAGGAGTGTGGGATGAGGATTCCCGGCCACATTCAAAAAGCTAGACAAAATATTTCAAAATTGAAAGCCTTAATTGAAGAAAGTTTAAGCGAAACGGAACTGTAGCGGCTCGGAAAAGTTTACAAATAACTGATTTATGGCGATCAATTACGTGCATACATGGTTGCAGGTTAGCTCATGCGGGGCGCGAGGAAATATTTGCCTTCTATTTAAGCTTATAATTACAAATAAGAACCTTGTATTAAGGAAGAATTTGGAATTTTATGAAAGAAAAGTATGGAAAACCGCAGTGTATTTGACTGATGTCTCAAATTATTGTGGCAAATTTGCAAATTTTTCACTTTTTCGAGCCAGGGGCAATCGTCCCTCCTTTTTGTAGCTACGTCACTGCTCTGCAACATTGATCGGTTAGTAGGAGCAGGAAGTTGTCTTAATGACACCTCCCTGGAATGAGAGCATAAGTCGCCACCCTTCCCACAGCCGGTCTCGGACTTATTAATAGTAGCTAAAGTTTCTTTTGTAGGTATACCACTTAGTTAGGGACGCATTGGGGTGCTACATTTGTTCTCCTTTTTAACAAATATACGTAGATATGGGGCTTGTACTGCAGAAAGATTTTGATTTTGATTTTCCTTTGGTCAAATTTAAAGAGTTTGGGGATTACTGACGAATCTACACTCCCTTCATATATCGGAGGAAAATCTGAGAATGCTTGCACGTCGACTGAATCATTGTTGCTACAAAATGTTTTCTAATAAGGCCTGCGAACTGACACCCTCCGATGACATTTGAAGTTTCCCAAACTTTGTTGTCCTTTTCAGACAAAATATGTTAAAACAAAGAGCTTTTATTGAAGAAAGTTGGAATTCTATGATCGAAAGTTTACAAAAATAGCAATAGGCCTATAGTTGCCGGTGTTTCTTGATGATGTGGTGTCACATATTGTAATATCCGATTTTGTCATTTACAAAGCTCGAAAAAGTTATGAAACTGAATTATGAGGGAAGAATAATGCTTACTATATTGAATTTTACGGAATTTTACCTTTTTGAGATTTGGGAATTGAAAAAAAGGGGTTTCCTGAACCGGAAAGTAGGGGGCGGAAGCATGCTTCTGCCCCTTTTTTTTACTAGCCACCATCGTTGGAGCGGAGCGTACAGAAAATTTTGAAAAAATCATGATCACCCAGGCAGCCGCCGGAAACGACATTTCCTACCGACTTGTAGTAGAATCTAGGCAATCATTATTTTGAGCTTTCGTTTGCAATAAAATAAAAAAACGAGTAAGTTATAAAATGGTCAGAAAATTACCAGATAAAATGAATCACTACCATTTGATGAAATGGTTACGAAAAGAAATTAATCTTTTATAAATGAGCTGGTAAGGGCATTCTACAAACAATTTGACTACCCTTCGACATAACTAAGATTATGGTGAGTATAAATTCGAGCAACTTCATTGACCGGCGAAAATCCCTTCTGAACTTTAGCAGAGGTTGGCAATGCATCACATACGGGCTACATAGCCTTTACAAGTCTCATCGAACTTTACAAGGATCCAATGTGTTTGGGCAGCCTGATCAGCTAAAACAGAAATCAAATTCAACGTATAGCCCAATTCTCCGTTGCCACCATCAACAATGTTATACCAGGGAGGTGTGATTATACCAGGGCTTTAATTCTTACATGTCGCGTTATAATTAACACTTAAAACATACTTGAAAGTTTTTGTTTTGTGTTTCTCCGATATGATTGTTTTTGATCGCTTTCCCTCTATACCAGGGAATTTGTATTTTGAGGGAAAGGATGGGCCTGAAATAGCCCTTTGACTAATCTCGTAGATAAACATTTAGTACATTGGTTATTTTTGATGTGGCGAAGAGTGGGAGGGGCTTAGGCCGTAACCCCCCCCCCCTCCCCCTTAGATCAGCGCCTGCCGAACAAACGATATTCGGATTATGGTTCTTAAATTATCTCACATATAGTGCGCAAAAGTCTTCTCATAAATATGCTTGCCCATAAAATTCATATAAAACTCAGCTTGTATCAGCTCGTTTTTCTCAAATGGTTTTAGTGGGAAAAGTATTTAAAATCTGTCGGACAACCATATTAACAGGTCAACCAATTCGGTGAAATTTCGACGCGAGTTGCAAAAGCGTTTCATTTCCAAGCATGCGTCCAATTTGGCTGAATTGTTTTCTCCAGCAAAGATAAGTGACAATTTTTTCCCAATGGCTGTGGCACGTTCTACCAGCTGGTGGTATTAAAATTTTGACCCACAAAGTTGAGGTCGTGATTTTCTATGTAAAGTAATGTAAGGTTGAAGGAGTAAAGAATATAACCGAGAGTACCAGTCTATTTACACCGCTACCACAGTCAATTTTTTTTTGTACCGCCATGTTTGTTCGGAATTTCCCGATCAAAATTGCACAAATTGCTTATTTACTCAGTATGTTTCAAATTCTACTACCAAACCCCATTATTTGAACGATTGCGTTATTTCAATATTTCCTGAGCTCTTTGAGCCAACTGATAGTAGTAGCGCTCTACTTACACAGACTTTCAGTGCGTTTGAATATGTTGAATTGTTGAATATTCCTGGCAAAGCAGTCGAGTCCGTTGTCTCCCAACACTTTGAAAATTGGCTAGACAATGGTTTTATGAATCTCTGCTTTTGAATACTGGCGTACAACATTGTACACGTTTTGAAATTTAAACGTTAATAATAGCCAAATAAAAAAAAATATAATGATATTTTATGCAATTTCTTTCTGATTAAATTTTTGATACCTACTCTATATTGCGATATAAGATTATTCAAGTTTATAATTTATGCGTAATTTTTTACCAAGACAGGTAGCAATAACCAGATCCACAAATTTTCATTAAGGGTATCTTAATTAAAAAAAAAAAGAAATTAGTTTCTTTTACATCGTCTCCTCCTTTTTTAAAGCAACCATTTGAGCGACAACAATACCACGGTTTTTTCTAACTTCTATCTTTGTTTTAATTTCAGATGCAGATTCAGATGCCTCCCTTGGAGTTATTCTTAATAACTCTATAACATTAACTTGCTCGTTTGATAATGATTCGGATAAGCGGATTTTGTGGTGGTTTAACGGAAAATTATTTTCTCTGGTAACGATTCGTATTTTAGTACAATCGACAACGTTAAAAACGAGCTAGACAGACGTAGTTCCCATTTGTATATTGATAGATTTTAACCAAACAACACAGGCGAATACATATGCAAGAGAGGACGAAACGAAACAGGGTTGCAAGTATTTTTGTATCTGGAGAGTAAGTGATAGTTCCAGCATTCGACTTCAATACTTAATAAGTTTGTGTTACACCTTAAAGTGCTTTTTTGTTTTATTAAAATTCAGCAGGCTACTTCGTTTGGACTGGGTTTGTAGAATGTGTCCAATATATCCCCGCCTGTCTAAGTGGTTACGTAGTCTAGCGAGGACTTGTAACTTGGGTTGGGGTTGAGCGCTGTATTTAAAACCAAACGCGGAGTATTTCGTACCTCGTTAGCATTTATTCAATTGAAACTAAAACATACTGGTTGTTACTTTGGTTAAATACTACCTGACTGGGCACACGACCTACCGACCACCGACCGAAGGGCAGACGGACTGAAAGAAATGACCGACTGACCGACCGAGCGACGGATCAACCGACTGACCAACGTAAAGTATGACCGACTGACCGATTACTAGGGCGGCGGTGTCATATATTCTGTTGTGGGGTAACCATCCTATAGGTTTGTTTTGTAAAAATAAATGTTCCTTCGATGAATAAAACGTCCACTACATTATACAACTTGATTCGATTGGTACCACATTAATATAAAGTTAGATAGCAAGATATTATGTAATATTTGAATAGGGAAGCACTTCTTCATGGTTTAGTTATTCCCAAATTTCTGATGTGATGTTTTAAGTTATCTTAAGCTAACGGCGACAGTTTTCGTCATTCACCTGAAAAATTGTCAAAAATTTAAATTGATTTTTGGAGGCTTATAATAGGTCACTTGATACCAGATTAGATAATATACATAATTCTTTAACCACAGTTGTTTTTAAAACATTTTGTATTCTCTCAATTTGAAACCGGAAAAGGGGACTGGTCGGACTTCGAAGTAATTATTCATAACTTTTCTTGATTAGGTTTTAAAATAGCTAAAGCCACTGAAGATCCTTCTAGCTTCAGGACCAATTATATATTGTTTGTATTAATCATCGTGATAGTCATTATCCTGTCTTTGATGTTCTTGGCGTTCATATATGGTAAGATCAACGAATGATATTGTGTAGACTAAACATTAACCATAAAGGAGGTTCTTATGACAGCAACAACTAAGTCTATTTGAAATTGGTCGTATTCCCTTCAAAAAAAAAAAAAAAACTTTGTTTTTATTCATCTTTTTCTTTATTCCATTACATATGTAATCAAACGTACTGATTTATTCAAATCTTTTAGGATTATCAGATTCTTCGTTTAAATATTTAAAGGAACATAAGCTGGCCTTGTTGGATCTTATGGTATGTAGGGTATGGAATCTCAAGCTGCATACCATGAAATATAAATGATGAATTGTATATAAAAATTCTAAAGTATGTTTGGCATTATAAATTTTAGACAATCCTACAAGATTAATAACAAATATTTATAGACCTTTGCCCTTATTTCATCTCCTGAAATACCATACTAAAATTTTTGGTAAGTTCTCGTAATGATTTTCTGATTTTTTCTAATGCTGTTCTATTTTGATTTTAGTTGGACTGACTTGTCGCTCAAGGATGTACTCGTAAGTGGTAGATTTTTTACTGTTCTCCCAAAATAAGAAAAATGTGTTCACTATGTGTGTAAAAAAAAGAGTGGAAAACATTTCAAAGCGCAAATAGAAACTAAAAATCGTACACATTGTCTTGTACCTTTAAATTTAAATAGTGTCTTGTACCTTTATCTTTAGCTAGTATGCACCGTAAATCATTAACTATTAATGTACCAACCATGCAAGGGCAAGAGAAGTCTCCCATTTTAAGTTGTGAAGTAGGCTTCCTTGTTTCATAAATTATTCTTGGGAGTCATATGATAATATTTTTCCCTCCAATGTAAAAAGAACTAGGAGTTACTGGTTGGTTTAACTTGAATTTATAATAAAATATTAAAGTTCATAAATAGGATGCTTTGAAGAGAAACAAGATGAAATTTTAAGATTAAGCTGCTTCCCTTCGAAAAAAAAAAAAAAAATGAGAAGACCACTGTTGCCCTTCACGATTGGATCTTATCCTGTAACAGGTCTCTTAACGGGTCATATTTATACATTTTTTCATCCTCATTTCCTACAGATTGGATGACATATCGATGAATGATTACATAGATGAAAAGTACTGCCCTAAAGATGCAGGCAGCTACGTTGGTACAGCCGATTATGAAGAAATCGAATTTCCATCAGGCGCTTTAACACAAGACGTATAGGCCAGTAACATATATAAAGAAAAGTGACATACTAGTGATTTTTCATAATAAACATTGATTTTAATCGTTGTATATGTTATTCAATTATCATGCACAAGTGACCTCACAAAAAACTAGTGTTGTTGCATTACAAATGGACACATACGTGACACTATCGCACTACTGAAACATAGAATGGTGAAAAGTTAAAAGAAAAAAGAGTAGAATTAGGATTTCATCAATAACGACTTACAATTGTTTGTAATTATCTTTTTTGGTTTCGATGAAAAGAGAAACCTATGCATTCATGATGGCGTGCGTGTGTATGTATGTGTGTATGTGCGTGTGTGTATGTGTGTATGTGTGTGTATGTGTGTGTGTGTGTGTGTGTGTGTTTGTGACACTTTGCTTGTTTACACGATATCTTGAGAAGGGAAGATTTGACAATTCTCAAACTTGGTACACAGATACCCCATACTGAGAGAAAGAACCCTATTGATTTTGGTGGACGTCAAAGGTCATCTGGGGTCACAGGGGGTCAAAACCCGAAATCCTTGTTTACACGATATCTCATGGTGAGAAACTTGGATTTATTTCAAACTTGATATGTTGATGCTTTATGATGTAAGGAAGAAGTCTATTGATTTTGGTGGAGGTCGAAGGTCATTTGGGGTCACGTGGGGTCCAACCCAAAATCCTTGTTTACACGATATCTCAAGATAGGAAACTTGGATTAATATCAAACTTGACATGTTGATGTGTTATGATGTAAGGAAGAACCCTATTAATTTTGTTGGCGGTCAGAGGTCATTTGGGGTCACATGAGGTCAAACCCCAAAATCCTTGTTTACACAATTTCTCATGGTGGGAAACTTGGATTCATTTCAAACTTGATATGTTCATGCGTTATGAGGTGAGGAAGACCCCTATTTATTTTGGTGAAGGTCAAAGGTCATTTGGGGTCACATTTTGTCAAACCCGGAAATCCTTGTTTACACAATATCTCAAGGTAGGAAGTTTGGATTGATTTCAAACTTGATCTGTTGATGCATTATGATGTAAGGAAGAACCCTATTGATTTTGGTGGAGGTCAATGGTCATCTGGTATCACCTGGCATTAAACTCTGAAAACCTTGTTTGCAGAATATCTTAAGGCACAGTATGAAATTTGGCTTTTTAAATATAGAAGTGTTTTGGTTAAAAGAAAAACCAGTTACTCACTGGTGGAGTCAAAGGTCACTTTGGGTCCCCAGGTCTTACAAGAAATGTAGCATTTTATCGGAAAGAACATGCATGTATCATCGAAACCTCAATGCATTTTTGCATTCTGGTTGTAAGTACCTTACGTTGAGAATTTCAGTTTTGAGCTATGTTAACAAACGTGTTGAGATCCGTATCATATTATCCGCTGATCACCTGAGTCGGATGTGCCAAGGAGCATTTTCACGGAGTAGTGATTTTACCTTACAAGAAGCTCTCCAATGTTTCATTTAAAAGCGTCAAGAAGTCTTTATTAGCATAGCTGCCTCGAGTAAAATTTATCTTGAGTTTAAATAACATGTGGTGACTTAGTGCACCGCAAGAAGGTCCTGTGAAGAAATTCAATCAATTTTGCAGTCCAGAACAGATAGCGTCACAAATTTAAGCATTAACAAAATATGAATACTTGCGCAAAATCTTGTAGCTGATCTTTCAGCCGAGTTACAAAAGGAGCTTTCCAAACTCTGATTTGTTAACTCATGCTTCACATTAAATTTTAAATAGAGTCTACAGAAGGTTATGATTAGTGAGCCCTTGTTTTCTTAATATTGACTTAAGGTAATGTAGCAAATCATTTGACAAATACACAGTCATCACCGATCCAGGAATGTTTGAATACAAATCTGCCAGTCAACGGCTATAGCTTTGGTATTCATTGTTTTATTTTAGTCTAAATTAAAAAGATGCCTCAAGATGTCCTCCTGTTATTGAATGAGTATTTTATTTTCGACCTGAATAAGTTTTGGAATAGGATTTTGTTTTGCTTACTAGGATAGCATTTTTATTATGATTATTCAAAAATGAAAACTGTTTGGGTTTATTAGAACGCTTCATGAGGCTTAACCTTACACCAACTGGAATAATTCATTAAAAAGCTCAGCTGCATAAACAGGTGGAGTTCAAATGCGTTTTTAAATACGGTTAAAGTTCAAGTTCCGTTTCACCTGTTAGCAGGCTGGTGGGAAACACTATACGCATATCCTACAAACTCTCGACATAACTTTGTTTTTGCCTTCCTCAAAATGACATTCACATAGGGAGAGACAGGTGTGTAAGAAAAAATGTTAAACGAGTTAATACGTTTGAAGTGGGAGTGACAACGAAATGCTGATGAGTAGATGGGTGCTTACATTTTATCGACGTTACGTAAACGTGGCCTTAAATTAATCAACTAGCAACTTGTTCACACTTTCAATGCCGTTATTGATTTATAGGTATGGACAATGAATTGTGAAATCCATTTTCCAAACGAAAAATGAAAAGTTGGTTCTACATACGGGTTCGAATGCCAACGTTAATGATAATTAGTCTTAGTAGAAATTTGGACAATGATCCCTTTAAATGAACTCCTCCATATTGCACCTAATTTCAGGTGAGTTTATATTAACATGCAATGTTGTGATCGCCTGCCTGCTTAGTTTTTCATTGGTCACTTTTCTGAACGTAGGCAGGACTTTTTCCAATGAGATTTCTTCATCCAATAGTTTCTAATGCGTTTGATCTTTTAAGTTACTCCCTTCATGGCTAGAAAACAGGCATGATTATCAAGGTAGAAACGACCAACACAGATACAATCTACAACCAGGCATCTTTTGCCATTGCATCATATCTGAAAATCATGACAATTAGGCCTTCACTTTGGAATACCTACCTCTTTATAGGAACTGACATGTCAGAATAAAAAGTAAGAAAATACCTTGAAGGGCAAAGGGGAGACATATAAGTGATATGTAATGCAGTTCAATGGTTTTTAGAGAAATAATTGGTTCACACTCTCTTTGGATAAACTTTGTTTGACTAGCTATTTGATGGAACCTATTCTTGTTATGCAAATGTCGCACAGTAATGGTGCCTATGTTGCATTTACAATGTTTCTGGGAGTTTGCAAAACTTCTTAAAAATAATCCAAACGCGATCTGAGGTTTTTGCCCCTTGAATGTTTAATGCAGCCTTTGTGTTGAAAAAAGTATCATGAGGTAACGCACACTATTTCTGGTCTTCCTTCCTCCCAGACATGATGAATCACAACGTACCTTTCAGTAGTTTGACATTGGTGTCACGACCTAAGGTCATACCGAGGCATCACTGACTGCGTCGAACGGGCTCATAAACGATTTATGCACCCCACACAATTCCTCAATCATTCTGTTGTATACTGTTCCAGGAAGAGCACACAAGATAGATCGTATATGCAATACGGTTGCCCCTCAGGAAATTTCCATCACACTGTCAGTACTGGCCTGTAAAGTGTTGTATATTCAACAAAACACATTAGTGTAAAGAACAGTGTGAATGTGCGTTTTGTTTCAACGGAAAAAGTTGTTTATAGTTTAGAATTAGATAAAGTCCTCTTTTGGTTTTTCTCACTATAATTACGGTTCGAAACTAGTGTTAATTGCTTGACTAGTTGTTAGTAAACACAGGTTGAAAAATTTCCGTTTTCCTCTAACTAGGACCTAAGTCAAAATTAGTATAAGGCCTTTGAAGTAATTGTTGAAGCAACGAAAATCTCTACATCCAACTGATTTGAAAGCAAAACCCCTGCTACTGCTCAATTCAAATTAAAGAGTCATTTCTCAGTATAATAACATTTCAAAGAACCACCCCAGCGTTGCATTAACAATAAAAAACTCCCGTCTCTCTTAGTGTGTTTGTAGTAATGATTCGCAGCAGTTTCCTCCTATATCACGAACCTTTGTTGATGCTGAAGGAGGCGCTTGTTATTGCCTAGCGCAGCGTGATACGAATGTTTCGATTTGCCCATCCACCGAAAGTAAAACAGGTGGGATCTTGCATGGAAACTTTCTTGGGCGAACAAATCTGTTTTTTAATACAGAAAGATTTATAACCTGTCAACAATTGTTCATCAGAAAATTTTTTCTCTAGTTATCTCTTTCTTATAATCAGGTAGTTAGATAGAGTTTTAATGCTCCTTTCCTTTTCAATTTGTTAACGGAAGGCAACAACCTGCTTCCACGTTGTGACTCCCTTGTTCATTTTCCTTAGTCAATCACAGTGGCAGAAGGTTCCAGTTCTAAAGGCTTCGGTATAAGTCGATGTATTCTCTTCTAACACCCACTACAATGCCCCTACAGTGGGTTGAAGCTAAGTATGAAATGTTAGGGAATAAATCACTCGTCCAACTTCCATCATCATCGGTCGAATGCAGAGACAACGGAATATGACATGATTTCGCCTCTTGAAATAGCGCATAACACAGATTCTTGTGACGTTTTGCTGTTTCTGTTTCAATTTGAAATGAAAAACGTCTTTATGGGCTCGCAAACTTTAAATTCCTTGCTCAGAGAGGGCATAAGCGGTGAAGTCAACTCATCATTAGTAACATTATACGTATAACGAACAAACGAACAAACGAACAAACGAAGAGAATTGAAAATGAAAGTAACATCTTTTTTTGGTTTGTTGTTTCTCCCTCCCCATAGGTCATCCTTTGACCGAGTACTAACAAGGAGGTAGTATCCCTCCAAATCTGTACTTCAAATTTTTGGCTGTTTTATTCACTAAATTTCTAGCCTTCCGAATTTTGATAAATTAAACAGCCAAATGGTTTGAAGTACGTAGAGCTTTCGAGGAATACTACCTCTTTATCAATACTTGGTCAGAGAATGACAAGGAGTGAGAAATTTTGGAAGCTTCTAGAGGTGTTGACAATGGACTCACCTCTATTGTGACAGGATAATCCTTCTTAAGGCAATTCAGCAGGTTGATTGACCGGGAGGGTCTGATCGGATTACTCGGGTTTAACCCATCAACACTAAGAAAATCCTCTTCAATGCAATTAAAGAAATTGTAAGGACGGAATGGCATGATCGGATTTTTTGTGTTTGTATCATCAGCAAGGTGGTTAGTCGCTCCTGATGTTCAAGCCGAAAGGCGATGTGGTTTCGAGATTGAGTTTCCAGAATTTTTTTTTAGCTTTTATAGCTTTGTCTGTCCATGTATCGTTTTGGTCGATAGCAATGACCCGTAAATTTTTGATAGAATGATGACGCAAATTGAAATGGTTTGCCACAGGTTGTTCAACCTTTTTGGTTTTAATTGCTGACCTGTGCTGTGTCATTCTCATTCGAAGAGTTTTTTTTTTTTTTAGATTCTCCGACATACAGCACACCACATAAATTGCAGTATATGAGATAAATGACATTTTTGGAAAGACAATTAATTTCTTGTCTGATTTGAAAGATGTGTGAATTTTGATTGATCTGGAAGCTTTTTGTGGAATCAAATAGGGCGAACGTCTTGCAGTTGGAAGGGCGAGGTAAACAACCAAAATTTTCGTTGTTTTCGTCGACTGAGGCTTTGACCTGGAATTTTGCCCGAACCAAAATGCGCCGTAAATTTGAGGGCCGCTTGATGGCAACAACGGGGGATTGGGAAAAGATAGACCTTAGGCGATCGGTGCTCTAGAGTGTGAGCATATGCTTTTTGATGAATTTGGCTAGTGGTGGCAGACCGGGATGATACTCAGCTACCAACGGCACTCTGTCGGAATTGCGCTGGCGATTTTTGTAGGTCAGAGTGTGCAAGCGAGGGGTTGCTTTTTGCCATTTTGATGGCATTTTCAATTGAAACCCGAACCCGGTTACGGAGGTAACCAGATAGTTCCTTTGCCCGAATGTCAAAATCTGTTTCAGAGGAACAGATGCGTTTTATGCGGAGTGTTTGACTGTACGGAATGTTCTTGGTGCAGTGCGGAGGATGACAACTGCTGGGTAGAAGGTAGTTGTGCCGTTGGTTTGTTAAACAAGTCTGTTTTGAGTGAACCATTTTCTATGGTTACAGTGGTGTTTAGGAAGTGGACACTGGACCTGGAATGGTCGGCTGTAAATTTGATAGTGGGATGGAAGGAATTGATGTTCTCAATAAAAATTTTTAGACGGTCTTCACCGTGGAGCCAGATCATGAAGATGTCGTCTATGAAGCGTAACCAAATTTGTGGTTTCAAATTTTGTCGAGACAGAAATTTTTGCTCGAAGTTGCCCATAAACAAGTCAGCAAATGAGGGAGCCATTTTGGTTCCCATGTCTGTACCATGAATTTGGAGGAAGTGGTGATCACCAAAGTTGAGATTGTTGTTGGTCAGAATCAGATCCATGAGTTCCCTAAGTCTTTCTTGGTGGGATTTTTGCCCCGAATCGGATTGAAGGCGTTAGTGCAAGCGGAGATGCCTTCCTCATTTGGTATGTTTTTGTACAACGAGGACACGTCAAGAGAGGCCAGAATTGTGTCCGACGGGAAATTTTTTAACTTCCCAATTTTGCGGATGGAGATCGTAGGAGGGGAGGGTTGGAACCAGGGGTTGGATAGGCAGGTCAACAAATGTTGATTTTTTTCCCCGTGGCAGCCCCGTTGCCGGAAATAATAGGTCTGCCCGGACTACCCGTTTTGTGAATTTTGGGCAGAAAATAGGAACGGCCTGGTTTAGGATCTACCTGGAGGAGATTCGGGCCGGTTTCAGAGTCAATAGAGCCGTTGCGAACCATCTTTTGAATGGACGCCACCACTTTCTTCGCAATTTCCGAAGTGGGATCTGAGTCTAGACGTCTGTAGTGGTGGGGATTGCCAAGTAATCTAAGGGCTTCCACTCTGTAGAATTGAGTCCCCATTGCAACAATCGCAGAGCCCTTGTGCGCCGGTTTGATAACAATATCATCACGATGCCGTAGACTTCGAGTGGCCTGACGTTCACTTTTTGTGAGATTGTCGCGGAAATCTGAGGAAGGGGTTTGGTTTTTCACATTCTCTTCAATGGCCGAAATAAATGATTCCAGTTGCGGACACCGCCCCTTTGGTCGGTTCCAGGTGCCTTTTGGTTTAATTGATACGATATATCGTTGTCCGGTGGTGAATTAAGGCCGCCTTCGTCAGGAAAATACTCCCGAAGACGCAAGCGTCGGAAGAACGCTTTCATGCCTTGCGATAATTTCTGCGTGTCAGTCTGCCTTGGCTTGGAGCAGAAATTGAGTCCCTTCGAGAGAATTTTAGTGTCTCCTTCAGAAACCTTCAACAGGAACACGGTGAAACTGAGTTACAGCTGCATGGCAAACATAGACCAAATTATATCAGCGCACAACAAATACATACTGGCGAAACAGGAAGTACAACCAGCAACGCGAAGCAACTGCAATTGCAGAAAGCAAAGTGAGTGCATATTGGAAGGCAACTGCCTCACGAACAACATTGTGTACCAAGCAACTGTAACACGCCACGACAACCATAACGAAGAAACATACATTGGTCTAACAGAGAACGAATTCAAAACAGGATACACCGCCCACAAGTCTAGCTTTAAACACAAAGACAAAAGAAACGCAACTGCACTCAGTGAATACATCTGGAAACTAAAGGATACAAATGTAGAGCACTCCGTAAAATGGAAACTAATGAACAAAGCTCGAGCATTCTCCACTTCATATAAAACTTGTAAGCTCTGTCTGGAAGAAAAGTTCTTCATTATACTCAAACCTTCCTTAGCAACTCTAAATGAAAGAAACAAACTGATAAGCTCTTGTAGACACATGACCAAACATCTACTGTGTTATTATTCTAATAGGTAATGTATCTTGGCTCGCTGTGCACCGTTCGTGCCTGTTCACATCGAACACGGAAGGAACACGTGCTTAAAAACGGACACGTTCAAAAGTAGCGAACATATTCGTATTTAACGTTATTGACATCATTCTACTTCAGGCTTCTGAGGAGTGAGGACCTACATTATTGGCCCTTACGAAACAGTTCTGTAAAGCTTTGTTGTAAGAACTTATTGCAACCTTTTCAATATATATTTATATACATATACATATATATATAAACATATATATATATATAAACATATATATCTATATATATAAATATATATATATATATATATATATTTCACTAATTCGGCACTTAGGGGGAAAGTTGTTGTTGAAAATTCGACCTTAAGGGGAAAAAAATTTGGGGGCAAAATATAAGTTTCGCCGTAACGTTTCTACACACTTTTTCTATAGGAATACGTAAACGCCCTTCTAGATTTACAAACTCGATACAATTACTTCAAAGTTGTCCAATTTACGGACACCTACTGTAGCTGTTAACACGAACGGATGTCTGGCCATTGGAATAACGTTACTTATACGTTCAGAAGTTAGGGCGAATCCTTTTTCTTATGTATTTTATTGTTATTTTTATCGCCCTATGTACAGGCAGATATAACAATTTCCCCTTAAGGTGGGAATTAGCGTTTTATATATATATATATATATATATATATATATATATATATATATATATATATATATATATATATATATATATATATATATATATATATATATAGATATATATATATATATATATATATATATATATATATATATATATATATATATATATATATATATATATAGATATATATATATATATGTATATATATATTACTAATTCGGCACTTAGGGGAAAGTTGTTGTTGAAAAGTCGACCTTAAGGGGAAAAAATTTTTGGGGCGAAATATAAGTTTCGCCGTAACGTTTCTACACACTTTTTCTATAGGAATACGTAAACGGACAAGGACGCCCTCCTAGATTTACAAAGTAGATACAATTACTTCAAAGTTGTCAAACTTACGGACACCTAGCTGTTAACACGAACGGATGGCTGGCCATTGAAAAAACGTTGTTTATATTTTTAGACGTTAGGGCGAACACTTTTTCTTATGTATTTCATTGTTATTTTTTCGCCCTAAGTACTTGCAGATATAACAATTTCCCCCTAAGGTGGGAATTAGCGTTATATATATATATATATATATAGTCCAAAAAGACGTATCATATCAGGCACTTCAGATAAAGTAAAACACACGAGGATTCAGTTTAATTTTCGGGCAGCACAGTACCCTTGAACACAACTTGTACAACACTAAAACAAAAAGCGAACACTACAAGCCTTAAAACGGAAGAACACACAAGTCTACGTACATACAGACAAGATTACACGCCTTAGTGAATAAGAAGACCTGAAAAGACGGGAACTCTACACTGGGAGAAAACTCGACATTAAACAATAAAAGTTTAACAAAGCGGAGAGGAGAGATCGAAAAAGAAAGCTCAGTTACGTTTTTGTCTGGTGGAACGGTTTTGGGAGTAAAAAGTGTCGTCAATGTTACAGCCATGTGGAACCTAAGTGTTCAATTTCCAAATCCATCCTCTTTTTTTTTCATCTAATAATCTATCTAATTTACGGATATCCAATTTGTCAAACCCTTCTGTTTTCAACACTTCTAAAATCTGAAATTTTAAGTAATCCCCGCCATGAGATTTAAGATGCACATAAAATGCAGATGTTCCCGATGTAGAGGTTTCTTCGTTAACAAATTTGCGAAAGTCAGATAGATATATGACCATTCATTCTCAACCTTATGTTGTTGGTTTTGCCAACATACTGTTTTGTTGGGTTTTTGTTTTACTTTATATATACTTTTCCTTTTTATATATATATAATATATATATACTTTATATATATATATATATAATATATATATATATATATATACATATATATATATATATATATATATATATATATATATATATATATATATATATATATATATATATATATATATATATATATATATATATATATATATATATAAGGAAAAATGGAAAACAGAGTGTGCATATAGATCCAACGAATGATTTATTGAAACAGAAATTTTCGCCGCCTCCTGGCGGCTTTGTCAACTGTGTTATGGAAATCAACCGTTACATACAAACAAGAAAGAGTTGAATGCGTACAGTACCGCGTAATATTAAAATAAGTTTGAAAAGTTGTAAAGTGACGTCATAATGATGATGATCGGAAAGTACGTAGTTACAAAGAACGCACGTACGCATTCAACTCTTTCTTGTTTGTATGTAACGGTTGATTTCCATAACACAGTTGACAAAGCCGCCAGGAGGCGGCGAAAATTTCTGTTTCAATAAATCATTCGTTGGATCTATATGCACACTCTGTTTTCCATTTTTCCTTATATATATATATATATATATATATATATATATATATATATATATATATATATATATATATATATATATATATATATATATATATATATATATATATATATATATATATATATATATATATATATATATATATATATATATATATATATATATATATATATATATATATATATATATATATATATATATATATATATATATATATATATATATATATATATATATATATATATATATATATATATATATATATATATATATATATATATATATATATATATATATATATATATATAAGGTCGAAATGCTGCGGAGCACTGTTGAAATGTGTAGGTCGAAAAGAGGTAGTAAAAAGTGCTTAAAAGTTTGCGGAAAACTCCACGACGTTTCGGGTATAAACCCTTCATCAGGTGGCAAAAACCAAACTGAACAACCAACAGTAACAATTGGACACGACAAACATCAAATCCGAAGCGATCGCTGTAAAAACAGAACCGGACGAAAGTGACTGTCAGAAAACATGAGTGCGAAGGATGAAACACAAATCAAAAAAAGAAAAAGAGCGTCCTGGATGAAAAAATGCACGTAAAAATCGAACATGTTCTTAAAAAAGGGAAAACAGGAGACAAAAACTAGCTCCGGAAAAAAAAAAAATTGTAAATAAGGCCTACACAGAAAAAAACGGGCACGAACGGGTAAGTGTAAAAGGAGTAAAAACTGGTACAAAAAGGGGGTGAATATTACAAAAGGTCAATTCTAACGTTAAGCCCGTGTGGAGCGAGAGTACCTAGCCTCATGATCAGTCGGTTTTCAGCACTAAGGCGGTCACGATCGGAGCCTCGGCACATTACAGCTGCCGTAACGGTTAAATGCTGTATTGAACAAGGTGAAGGGGGGTTGAAATGTGCAGCCACCGGGTATCCATGGAGATTCTGTTTGATGGACCTAAGGTGCTCGGTGACTCGATCCGCGAGGCGGCGCTTGGTCTCTCCCACATACAACGAGTTACATCTCCCACAAGCTAAAATATATACTACATTTGAGGAAATGCAGGAGAATCTTTGTTTGACAATAAAGCTATTGCCGTTGGGGCCAGAAATGTTGACGAGGTCGTGTTTGCCGACAACTGGACATGTATTACACCTCGGACGGTTACATGGAAAGGTACCAGCCGTGTCGTCGAAAGAAGTTTGTGGGTGGGAAGCCCGAACTAAATGGTTGGCTAAATTTTTCTCAACTCTAAAGGCAGTGATGGGGGGTTCCGGGAAAACATCACGGGTTGAGGGGTCTTGTCGGAGCAACTTTACATTTTTGTGGATAGCGTGTAAAATAGGACGGATCGAAGGGTGATAAGAAATAACTAAAGGAATACGTAGTATGTGGATTCTGTGCTCTCCCCTTTAGTTTCAGCTTTGCCGTCGTTTGTTCAAGACACGCCACATTTCTTGAGACTTATTCGTGACTTTGAGTTTCCTGAAAATTGTGGAGAACGTCTTTTATTCACCATGGATGTGTCCAGCCTCTACACGTCAATTCCTCATAATGCTGCCTTAACAGCTATCCGTTACTACCTAGACAAACGGCGTGATCCCCTTGTACCGACTGACACCTTCCTACGTTTAACGGAACTTGTTCTCAAGCAAAATTGTTTTCAGTTTAATGGGCGTTTTTTCCGTCAAGTTAAAGGAGTGGCCATGGGAACCAAAATGGGTCCCTCTGTTGCCTGTTTGACCATGGGCCACTTTGAAGAACAACTTTTTTCTCAGTATACCGGGCCACGACCTATACTTTACAAAAGGTATATTGATGATATTGTAGGAGTTGCCTCTGGATCCCGTCGTGATTTAGAAACTTTTATCGACTTTGTTAATTCCTTTTGCCCCTTTTTGAAATTTACCCATTGTATCTCGGACTCATCTGTTGTTTTTCTCGACCTTAAACTGTCCATCAACAACCGTACAATTACCTCTAACCTACACTTTAAGCCAACCGACTCGCATAACTACCTTTTGTACCCTTCCAATCACCCCAAATCTTGCACTAAATCTATCCCTTATTCCCAGCTCTTGCGAGCCAGACGAATTTGTTCGGAGGATTCTGACTTCTCTACTGCCTCTGAAGAAATTTTGTCCTTTTTTGAAAAACGCCAGTACCCTGCCAAAATCCTCTCTAATGCCCTACGCAGAATTCAAGGAACCAGCAGAAAAGAAGCCTTGGAGAAAAAGAGCAAATCTGGTACCAATCTACGTATTCCTTTAGTTATTTCTTATCACCCTTCGATCCGTCCTATTTTACACGCTATCCACAAAAATGTAAAGTTGCTCCGACAAGACCCTTCAACCCGTGATGTTTTCCCGGAACCCCCCATCACTGCCTTTAGAGTTGAGAAAAATTTAGCCAACCATTTAGTTCGGGCTTCCCACCCACAAACTTCTTTCGACGACACGGCTGGTACCTTTCCATGTAACCGTCCGAGGTGTAATACATGTCCAGTTGTCGGCAAACACGACCTCGTCAACATTTCTGGCCCCAACGGCAATAGCTTTATTGTCAAACAAAGATTCTCCTGCATTTCCTCAAATGTAGTATATATTTTAGCTTGTGGGAGATGTAACTCGTTGTATGTGGGAGAGACCAAGCGCCGCCTCGCGGATCGAGTCACCGAGCACCTTAGGTCCATCAAACAGAATCTCCATGGATACCCGGTGGCTGCACATTTCAACCCCCCTTCACCTTGTTCAATACAGCATTTAACCGTTACGGCAGCTGTAATGTGCCGAGGCTCCGATCGTGACCGCCTTAGTGCTGAAAACCGACTGATCATGAGGCTAGGTACTCTCGCTCCACACGGGCTTAACGTTAGAATTGACCTTTTGTAATATTCACCCCCTTTTTGTACCAGTTTTTACTCCTTTTACACTTACCCGTTCGTGCCCGTTTTTTTCTGTGTAGGCCTTATTTACAATATTTTTTTTTTTTTCCGGAGCTAGTTTTTGTCTCCTGTTTTCCCTTTTTTAAGAACATGTTCGATTTTTACGTGCATTTTTTCATCCAGGACGCTCTTTTTCTTTTTTTGATTTGTGTTTCATCCTTCGCACTCATGTTTTCTGACAGTCACTTTCGTCCGGTTCTGTTTTTACAGCGATCGCTTCGGATTTGATGTTTGTCGTGTCCAATTGTTACTGTTGGTTGTTCAGTTTGGTTTTTGCCACCTGATGAAGGGTTTATACCCGAAACGTCGTGGAGTTTTCCGCAAACTTTTAAGCACTTTTTACTACCTCTTTTCGACCTATATATATATATATATATATATATATATATATATATATATATATATATATATATATATATATATATATATATATATATATATATATATATATATATATATATATATATATATATATATATATATATATATATATATATATATATATATATATATATATATATATATATATATATATATATATATATATATATATATATATATATATATATATATATATATAGAAGAAGAAGAAGAAGAAGAAATAACAGAAATGGAAAAAGGACTAGCTATTAGGCAATGCTCTATTGAGGCTTACATCTTTTACGTTAAGACCTATAGGGGCAAGAGTATTGAACCGGTAAATCCATTTCAATTCAACCTCCTTCCTAGTTTTCTTATTATTGTTACGTAGCTTTTCGATACCTATTAATTCGAAACTTTTACACACCTTAAAATGCTTACCAATGGGAGTTTGACCTTTTCTAAACTCCTGTCGGTGACCCCTATGTCTACTTCTAAGCTCTAACCCCGTTTCACCCACATACTGCTTATGGCAATCCAAACAATTAATCAAGTAGATTACGCCTTTGGTGGTACAGGTTAAATCCCCCCTCACCTGAAAATTCTGACCTGTATTAAAATTTTGAACGACAGAAGTTTCACGTAAGACACTACAGGTGACACACCTTTTATCGTGTGTCTTAAAACAACCTCTATTCTCTGCATTATGACGTATTTTAGCTCTTCCCAGTAAAGATTTTAAATTAGGAGGTTGTCTGTAAACTACTGGGGGCGGGTTAGAAAAACTTTTCTTAAAGGTGGGGGACGATTTAAGAATATGAAAATGCTTCTTTATAATATTGTTTAGGGGAGGTAACCTTGGGTTACGGGTAACAACCAGGGGGGCAGTAAAACTCCTCCTAGCACAAATTGAGAAGCGTCCTTCTCGGAACAGTACAGGCTTTATTCACCTTCTCTGTAACAATACTTGTGGGATACCCTCTTTCAATCAGATTACTTTTAATAGTATTAAGGTTTTTTGAGCATTTATATATATATATATATATATATATATATATATATATATATATATATAGTAATTCGAGTGTATATATATATATATATATATATAAACACACACACACACACATATATATATATATATATATATATATATATATATATATATATATATATATATATATATATATATATATATATTACGCTAATTCCCACCTTAGGGGGAAATTGTTATATCTCCGCGTACAAAGGGCGAAAAAATAACAATGAAATACATAAGAAAAAGTATTCGCCCTAACGTCTAAAAATATAAACAACGTTATTTCAATGGCCAGCCATCCGTCCGTGTTAACAGCTAGGTGTCCGTAAAATGACAACTTTGAAGTAATTGTATCTTCTATGTAAATCTAGGAGGGCGCCCTTGTCCGTTCACGTATTGCTATAGAAAAAGTGTGTAGAAACGTTATGGCGAAACTTAATTTCGCCCAAAAAAAATGTTTCCCCCTAAGCTCGACTTTTCAACAACAACTTTCCCCCTAAGTGCGGAATTAGTGAAATATATATATATATATAATATATATAATAATATATCTATATATATATAATAATATATATATATATATATATATATATATATATATATATATATATATATATATATATATATATATATATATATATATATATATATATATATATATATATATATATATATATATATATAATATATATAGTAAGTCGTGTGACGTAGCGACCTTATATGAATAAGTGAACCAGTGCGGTATTGAATAGCCGCATGAAGACCTTAGGCCATTTCCTCAAACTTTGGCATTGCCTTATATTGAAAGAGTATTAATATTTTGAAATGGAAAACTTAGCCTCAAGCAGGATTCGAACCAGCGACCTCCCGCTTACAAGGCGGATGCTCTGACCACTGAGCTATTGAGGCCTCTATGTGATTTAGCGCGGTCAACTAATTATAAATACTGTTTGGTTGAGTTCTCCATTGTTTCGCCAGAGGAATGTCATAGGAACGCGTCCCCTGTAATATTAAGTAAGTCGAGTGACGTATTTCCAAAAAATAAATCCTCTTTCAGTAAAAGTATAAATTTTACTTTGGAGGAGAAAAAAAGACTATCCAAGTGTAACGCCACCATCATTTGCAAGGGGCGAACAGAAGCAATTATTAAAAGCACTCTCACCCCATACGCAACCAGAAATGGTATTTACCGAAGGTCTATCAAAGCGCTACTCTTAAATAGTCCGAAGGGTTAAAAAATTCGGGAATCGCAACCCCCAAGCAGCCGGAAATGCCATTCACGAGGTATTTAAACAGCCTGAGAAAATAAGTTTTTTTTGTTATATTGTCCGGAAGCTGAATCACTGTTTGGCCCGTAGGAGAGGTAAAATTTTTGAAAAATCTCAACCGCTTAGACAGCAGGAAATGGCATTCTTCAGGCTAAGAAGTAGAATTAAAACAGTCTTTTATGAACTTTCTGTTTGCACGAGATTTTTACATCAATAATCAAGTTAGAAAAAGGGGCTGAAGTGTACCTAACGAAGTACAGGGGTAGACATATTTGATGTAAAAAAATTAGCAAATTCGAGGAATAAAGGGAGAAACATTTATTTTGAAATTAAAACTCATTACATGGGATCATATGCTCATGTTCACATACCCTTAATTGAACTATCAAATTCGAATATTTGCGATGAAGCGGGTGTCGCCTTTAATTGGCCTATACTCATTAAATTCCTCGCCTTCGATTATCAGGAAATGTGTTTATAGCTTCATGACTTGAAGCCTTTCTTTTACACTCTGTATAGTTAATTTCACGAACGATTTGGTTTGTTAGTTAGTTATAGAAAATATAAAATGAATAATAGTTAAAAGATAAGAATCATGACTACAACATGACTCATGCTTAAATATTAATATATTTTCTCTTGTATACCTTGTGTTGTGTTGCATACCTTGTGTACTTTAAGATGATCACTGACACTAAACCTATGGATAATAAGTGCCCGTTGCTTTTGATATGCTATATCACCTTTTCAGTTAATATATATGAAAGGTTCATGGTCAATGTCCTTCACAATACGAATGGTAACATAGTAACCTTTGGAGTAAGATGTTTCGGTACCCTAACGTTTCTCTTCTAGGAAAACTACTTTTTCAGCAAAAGAAATGAAAGGATTTCATCAATATTATGGTCGGTTTTACAAATACGGTTTAAGGAAAAGACATATTTGGAGTGCTCAAACCACGCGTAGGAATTACACAGGTCGGGGCTCTGTTCTTGGAATAGTAGGTGTGGCTGTTTTCAAGAAGCTGTGTCGTATGTGTCGACAAAAAAGAAGAAGGAAAAGCAAAAACAAATGGACTGTATAGGATTAGTTTGATACATGAGTTTAGAGTGCACCCTCGTAATACGTTTATTTTTTAATAAACAAATGGTCATTTCGTCGTCGACCTTTGTCTCTTCTTAAGCGAAAGTAAAAGTAATTTTTCGATGTTTATTAGTGCGAATGAAAGGCAGGGCAATGAGGAAGCGTTTTAAGTTTCATATCCAATGTTTAAATACAAGTGTACTAAATTAACACTCATTGAAAAAGATACTCACATACAGCTTTCCAATAATCATAGCAACATGTAGTTGACATTAAAGGACACGGTCTCACACGGAATCATTGCTCGTGGTTTACCAGCGTTGTTGATGGTATTTTTCTCCAAAGTACGAGTTTTTTTTGTTTCATATTTTCAGGTAAGCACACACACATGCTCTTTTATATTGATAATTAAATGAAGATTTCAAGTTTTAATATTACTATGATTAAATTAACTGACTATAACTATCTAGGCTATCATGCAATCCAGTTAGCACAGAAAGTATAGGAACAAATTCACATGAAGGCTACAGTGCAAATTACATGACCTTGTGTTAAAGTAATCTTAGCTCTAGCTTGTCATTTAATTGAAAGTAGTAATAATAGTACTTATAAAAATATGTCATCGATTCTTCACATCTTAGCAAATACTATAGTTAAAATGCTTTAAACTGTTTGTAGAGTTCATCCTGCCATAAATTTTTGTCGAGCCGCCTGTTAAGTGATTAATGAATAAGTGAAACTGCACGCTCGTGGGGTTTACTACAAATTTGTCTTTGTTATTTTTCTGTTCGTTCACCATAATTGTACTAGTTTGAAGGACCAGAATGCCGGCCATAAATGTTCCAATTGCTAACGTATGGATGTTTGTTGCTGTGGTTTCTTTGTGTTCAGGTAACTAATGGAATTAAATAAATTCAACCCACCGTACATTGACTAAGAGTACAATTACAGGCATCATTAATGTTAACTTAAAGATACTAAACATTCGGTTAAAATGATCACCAGTACTAAGCTAGTGCTTAGCAATTGAGTACTGTTAATAACTTGTAAATCTGCGCAATAGTTAAATGTTGTACAAATTGGTCATTCATTTAAAAGTCAGGCAGCAGTTGCTTAGGCGTGAAACTTGATTGGAAAAATACGCAATACCAGTATACTGGTATACTTGCCCCTGTATTGGTAATCCAAGAGGATGGCAGCAAGTGATCCCGTCCCGTATGATATGGGAAATGACATCTTCTTGTCGCCGAGGGCTGCACTCACTTAGGGACTCACTTGAGCAAACTTAGTATGCCTTGAAATTTTTACAGAACGTCTCATGAATGAACTGCTTTTATATACATCTTGAGACATCTCACACTATACATCCACCATGCTTCTTGGGATCCAAGTGTTTCAATCGAAATGAAAGTGGTCGTGCCTAAATTTACTAAAGTGAGGGTTAGGAAAGAAACTGCCAATGTGGGGATATTTTTATAAGTTGAAGACCACCTAATTATAAAATTTAAGCAGGATGTGATTATTTTAAAGGGATTCCTACAAATACTATGTCCATTGATTACATGGTGCATTACTATAAGATATGAATTAATCTCATTTGCTAGTAAACTATGAGGAAGATTATAAACAAAAGTCAAAATCGGGTATTCCAAATTATTCTTAATGCCAGAGCTTTTCTGCAAAGCAAACACAACAGAAGTTACGACCACCGAAAGTTATTCAACAACTGATTTCTCGTCGGGTAAATACTGCAATTTATTCTTGTAGCCAAATATTGCACAAATTGCTGCTCTTTAAATGCTTACTGCAACTCAAAATTTACATATTGAGAGAAATTCCAAATAATTAACATTTCAGCAAAATAACACAGGTCACCTGTTTACTTTTTGTATTGCCATTCCTCTCAGGTATTGGAAAGAAGAATTTGTCACTTACAGTTTTAATCAACGACAATGTTACATTAAACTGCTCCTTCGATGATTATTCGGAGACGCAGAAGATATTGTGGTGGTTTAATGATAAACTTTTCTTCAGCGAAAAAGGGTCATATTTGGGAAACATACCAAACGTTAGGTAGACTTTAATAGAAGCTTTTCAAACATGCGAATTGAAAACTTCCAGCCACACAACGTTGGGAAGTACAGATGTATCCTGGGTTCAAATGAAACCGGGCTCATCATGTTTTTGAAAATTACGAGTAAGTTTACTTTTTTAATTAGCGATTCAGATAAGTATTATCGTACAGACGTCTTTCTACTCAAAAAAGGAGAAATAAAATAGAATTAAATAAAATAAATAAACAAAACAAGAAAAAAAAAGAAATAAATTTCCATAGATCTCGATCAAAGGATTGGTTCAATCTCTTTCAGGACCCATCACTTATTTGTCGATAGTTTTCGTCAACGAATCAAATACCAATCCAACCAATATCACTCTCAAGGAAAACGAAAAGTACTTGTTTATATGTTATGGAAACGAGCCGTCACTCAGTCATTACATTTGGAAAATTAATGGTAGGATCCTTAAAGCCGATAACACATCGTCAATTGTTTCTAATCAATTTTCTGACGGGGAAATGGTTAAATATAATTACTCAAAACTCCTGTACCACGTTAAAGAAAAAATTAACGCCATCACCTGCCAGACGGGAAATCAAAGTACAGGAATATTAGTAGAAGGTAAGGGTAAACCTTGACAACTTTGCAATTTTGCTATTAACCAGATTTATTGTACAAAACTTACTCGGTGCAAATATAATCGACATGTTTCGTTATCAGCAATTACTATATAACTATATTTACTTAGCTTGCTTATCATCTGCATTTGTTATTCATTTACTTAACTAAAAATATTTGAAATGAGAACTCATGAAGTTGAGGTATATTTGAGGCGAAATACATTATGACCGTGTATTTAAGAGTTTTTTAATTGAATCTCGTGCGTCAAGCTTTCATCACCATAGTTACAATCCTCGACAACAATGGTGGGACAAAGCAAGCAAAACCAAGCAACGAACGGATCACCACGCCCGCTTACTCCCCAATTCAATTGAGCCTCAGCCCATGCCGTCCTGGAACTTCGTCCTTGATGGGGCAAGCGGATTTGTCCAAATTGTAATTTTGTTGAGCCTTTATGAGATATCTTATAGGAATTTATTTGCTGGAATCGCTATGATCCATTGCGTTATAAACACTCGCATTCTTCTTGTACAACTCGCATTAATTATTTTGCAGCCTTTTGAAGTTTAACATTTTTCATGACCCTGAACGATTCATGTTTTACTACATTTTGCAGTAAAAATAAGGGTTTGTATAATAACGTTTTCTCCTAGCGGTAGGAACTTGTTCATTTTTAACAAGTGATGCACAAGTGGGAAATGCATTGACTGCACTTGGGTAGTAGAACGATGAATGAGAAGATGTATGACATCATAGCGTTAATTGTAATAGAGCATCATCAAAACCTCCATTTTTGCATTCTTGTTGATGTTTTATGTTTATTTTAGAACTTCCAGAATTAAAGCACACTTTAGCACATGTTTTTTTTCTTTTCTTTTAGTGAAAGTTGATCACTCTCCTCTGCTGGACTTGAAGCCTTTTCTGATTGCATTAGGGTCCTTTGCATTAGTAGTGCTATTGCTTGGTTCAATTTGCTATTTCGCTCTTACGTGCCGTCGACGGAAAGAAAAAAGTTAGTATTAGTTTTTCAATATTATTATTGTTGCGTAGTCAAAGTTGTGAAAGAATGTGAAGTTGTCGCATCAGAATGCGAAGTTCTTTACGTGGTAGTATTTTATGCTGACACACTTGTCAAAAAGCAATTGGAACTCAAACCGTAATATGATCATTGGTCCACAAATTTAAGAGTACATCTTAGTGAATGACAAGGTCCCTTTAAGCAACTGTGGTTTTTACTAACCCTCTATTTTCTTTGCTGCAGAACCAGTATCGTGCCGATCGTCAATTTATTTGTAAACGATTTTACCAATCTTGAGAAGGAATACTTCTTAAATTGAAGTAAAATCAACCAATTCCCCTTTTTGTCATTGTTAACTAGTATTTTATTCTAATGATTCTTTATGAGAACTGCTAAACCCTACGGTTCGTTGCAATCTTAAAGTTAGTGTAATATGATCAGGAGTTAACCCTCCTTAGTGAAAAATGTATGACAATTATGTCACCATCTTTTAAGGTTCTTTAGACTATATCCCATCAATTTTGATTGTTCTGACATGCAAACATAATAATAATATGGGGTGTTACACCGTGTTGGCATTTCGTTTGTCACCCCTGTTTCAACTATCTCCGAATTATCCATCAGATATTATACGATGTGGTAATTGATACTGATTATTTTTAAGGATACAATTTCAACATACAAAATAAGATTAAAACAAATGATTACTTCAGCCATACATGGCATGTTCTTCTTACGGCATTATTGGATTTGTTTATTGAACTCATGTTAGTTCATGTTCATGTTTCAATTAGAAATTGCCCTGTAAAATGGCTAATTTTTATGGATGTGAATGAAAATTGGCGCCTTTCTCCATTTAAATGATTTTTACATCAAATATTCGACTTTGCCATCTTCATTACATTTGACTTTTAAGCCTGTTACAACATATATGTATTGACAGAACGATATTTACATTAAGTTGATATTAATTTGAAATGGAAATTGTGTCAAGTAGGCTATAGTGTGATCATTATCTTCCATGTGTCCTGGAGTAAGGAATTTCTTGATTAACTTCTGTTATTGTAAGGCATCGATTGTATTATTTGTAGTAATTATGCATTAGGTCAGGTATTAGCACTAAGAGCTGGGAAATTTTTTCCTTACAATGAGCATCGTGTGTGTGCTGTCATGCAAGAACCTGTTTTGTGTGTCTGTGTGTGTTTTTTTTTTTTTTCAGAATGCCGAGTATAGCATCAAATGATCACGCTGATAGTAATTCCCACCCAAGCAGTCGTCGGGACGGTGATGGTATGAGCGATGTTGAAAAAAAGAATTGGGGACATGTAACTAATACCATAAGCCCTTATGATTTACAATATGGTAATTGCCAAAAGTGGTTATCGTAAACTATACAGAAATCTAAATAAAAAAGAGTCAACGTCAGAAACAGTATAATCAAAATTTGAAGGTACAATATGGAAATGATTGTATTTATTCCAAGCACATCTCTGTGTTTCTTTAATTTAAAGATCTAAGCTTTAAAATGTATACCCAACATTTTGAATGTTTGTTTTGGGTTTTTTTTTTCTAAATTACCTATTCCATTTTATGCGATTTAAGGGGAGAATGTCTGCCTTTAAAGATATTTTAATGCTAAGAAGAACAAATTCATTTTTTTGCCAAAAATCGTCCAAAATGGAAAGGACTAATTTGCAATTTCAAAACTTCACTTCACTTGTTCAAGGGTCACTCAAGGAACATGTCAATTTTGCTGGTCTTTTGATGGTGAATTTTTGGTTCTGGAAATGTCGAACGCAATTATAACTCACAGGTTTCGATATCGATGCCAGACTAAAAATGTCTAGTTTTCATACTACCCTACCCGTCTAATTAGAAAATGAAAAAATAGTTGGGCTGAAAAGCATCAGTTTCTTGATAATAGTGACGTAAGGAGGATAATCTTTTAAGCACCTTGAGGCAATGTTTATATTACGTGGTTCAATGGGACGCTTTCGTAAAAGCAGTTTTAGTAATGGAGCATTTACAAATCGAAGATTGAATAGTGCACATACCATAATTTCCAACCACTGGTGTCTCGGTAAATTTTCTTTACGCATCATTTTCTCAAGGACCGTGTATACAGGGCCTAGGGGTCTTTAGTCCCAGCTTTTTCTTCCGTAGACTTTTAAGGCCGCCTTAAATTGTTGTAATATTGTTGAGGATATTTGGTCGCTTCAGTAATTATTACCTCCTTCACCTCGAAATTGCCTCCGCAGATCGGTTCCTGCAATGCTACTTTCGCATCTACTTTAGACACGCTCTCAAAAATAGATTTTACACTCACGATGTATTCCTGACAATCTCTACACTAAACCTTTACCGTTTGTGATCAGCACTGTCGTTTATTGCATTTCCTCGACGACAAACTTTAATGTGACTTTGTTAGGTTATGACCCTTTCTGCCTTTTTGGATGACTGGTTGATTTACTGAAAATAAGGCAATCGTACACTGGAGACCACTCTCACACAACCATTCCTATACTTTATCATTCACAAAATATGCCTTAAGCAGGTAAGGGTAAGATACTGCCTCCGGATAATTCTTCTTCTCCATTCTTAGCAAGTAGGCATAGACCTATGTCGTGCCTCAATCCTGCCCATGTCAAGTGTCACTGTAGGACGATTTTTTTCCAGAAGTCCTCTTTTTACTAGTTGGCACTGGCGTCCGCAGGATTTGTATAATGTCCACAAGGTCCTGATCTCATGTGTTTCCCACATGATCCATACTTCTGCTTTGCGGTTCAATTATTTTGAGAGATTTATTGGTAGTATTTTATTTTTGAATGTACCGATGAACAAATACTGCACAATTTTGCACAAAGTTTCTTTGGTAGTATGTATGTCTGTTGTAAAATTTCTACAAAAACTAAAAATATTTTGATAATTTTCATGCTCTCCCAAAAGGGAAAATCTTAAAATTTGGGCCTATAATCAGTTCAACGTTTTGCCAAACAAAGCACCATTTAACATCTAGGAAATCTTACGCAAAGAAAGTTTCTCAGAACTGGACACAACTCCTTTTGGCTCCCCTGTTAAAAGGGTTAGGTACTGCCTTAAGTAATCTGAAATCCATTCAAATATTGCTGCATTTGCGGCTAGGTACATCTAGTTTAAAACACGTGGGAAATGCCGTTTCCGGCCATCTGCAGGGGTTTTAAAGCCCAAAATTCCCAAGGAAATGTAGATACCGGTTACCTTTAGTCTCATCCCCTGGCCACAGATCAGAAATGCCCAGTGTTGGGGATCCTAAAATCTGTATGTATTACCATTTTTCATAGATTGATTTTTTATTCTCATTGTTTGAGAAGTCGCAGACATGAGATTCGTATTTCAAGGCTGGAAAATCCAGCTTAAAACACATGGGAAGTGCCATTTCCGGCCATCTGGAGGGGCTTGAAAGCCAAAAATTTTCTTGTACGCTCCGCGCCAACTGATGGTGGCACTCCGCTTAGATAGTCTTCCGTGCTTGACCCTCGGAGGTACCTAGGGCCCCCCCCAACAAATCCTATCCTGGCTACGCCACTGATTTCAAACCCTCATATTCAATGAAATTGAATGAAACAAGATAAAATTTAGTGTACAACCATTCATGATATAGATTAGCAAGGAAATTAAAAGACTATAGGTAATAGACCCCAGTTATGTTCGTCTTAAATTGCTTATATCGACGTTCTGCATTACCGACGAACTGACGTCATTATCGGAAGCTAAAGATTGGTACAAGTTATCACACGCAGTAGAATTCGCCGTACGTGTAGCAGAACATGTGCGTGTTTGACTAGTTGACAGATCGGCTGTCTGCATTTGTCGGTATTGGTTTGAACTGCTACGCGTGCAGTTTTCAAATGGTTAAAAATGTGTTCAAAAGGTTTCAAATGATGAAATCACGAGATCAGCTTGTAAAACTTATGACTACTTCTTTTTTAGCAAAACCAGGCTAAATATTTTCATTAAATATTATTTTTTATAGCGGAGCAAACGTATATATAAAATTTTTGTGTAGTTTTTAACCACCTGAATGAA
Source organism: Holothuria scabra (assembly GCA_037179385.1). Classification (NCBI taxonomy): domain Eukaryota; kingdom Metazoa; phylum Echinodermata; class Holothuroidea; order Aspidochirotida; family Holothuriidae; genus Holothuria; species Holothuria scabra. The sequence goes on from CM074189.1 coordinate 44,036,832, forward strand.
ATGTTGCGTTGGAATTTAATTTGTACGTTATCCAGGTCGTTACGCTTTTGAGGTACGTTTGTAGACTAAGGGATGTGAAATTATTAATATGATTCAAAACATTTGAAGGGAAAGATAACTGGAGCAAAGCCACCCCACACTTAACTTTTTACCTTCATGCAGAATGAAGTTACTTTTGTTCACATTTTTCCGCAAAAACATTTAGTTGATCCGATCGTCCAGCATCAGACGAATACTACTTACAACACGTTTGAAAGGAATTTAAATACACATGGTGTTCAACTACATTCTCTAATGTCGAAAGATGACATGAATGAGTTTTGGGAGGCTACTTTGTGCGGAGGAAGTTTTAATGGAAGGATAATTGTAAGAAGTCTTAGCGGTAAGTTATATTATATGCGCTAGGGGACGTTCTACATTCAAAGCACAATGTATGTAAAAGGCAGTTTATTTCCATAATATTTTTAAGAGCTTTCAAAAACCAATTACAAAACTTATAAGAGCCTTACTGATATACTTTTCTATTTTAAAACGAAAGTGTTCACTCTTCACAGTTAATGTCACTTTCAATTTAGGATTAAAAGAGTTAATTAACAGAATGCGATATTAGTTCCTGTTGTAAAAACGACACATATTTAATAATAAACTCGACATATGGAAGCTTTTTTCCATAGAAAAATGTGTGTGATATCGTCGCATCGTAATTACGTAGTTTGTCTTTCACACTTATTCATCAGGTAAAGCTACAATGGACCTTCTGGAAGAGTTTCGGAAGTTCATGATAAGTGTCCAAGAACTTCCTCATCATGCAAACATTTGGAGTGTTCATGGAGTTTCCAAAGAGAAATGTAAATGATTATTTAGGTTTTTTCCGTCACCGTTTCAAAACTGGAATTTCAACTACTATAATTTTGCAAAATCAAAATGGACGATTTATCATACCAATTGTAACTTTTGGTATAGATAAGTACGCGTTCGCATTAGTGTGTGTGTGTGTGTGTGTGTCTGTGTGTGCTTGTGTAGTTGTTTCTCCGTAAATCTTGCTGAACAATTTGTGTATAAAAGTATTAGTTTTGTGAATTGCGCTGATATTAACTTTGCCAGGTGTTTGAGGCAATAAAATTCTATCTTGATAAATATCAAGGGAATGTAATATTGAACTTTTCAATCACAAAAAACGACGGCTTTTCATGAGAGATGTACGCAGTCATGATACCAGAATTGCAAGCCAACTAAACTTTACCTTTCTTTGACAGCAGATATGGGAAAATCGGTTTCAATATTAGATACACATTGCTTAACTATAAAGATCAGGATAAGACCTACACCTTCAAAACAAAACCTCCATACGTACCCCCCCCAAAAAAAAAGAAAACAAAAGCGTGCTCTGTGTTCACTGCTTTGAAGAGGGTAATAAGAAACGAATTTCATAGGATATGCGTAAATCCTGACTTTCGAATATATCATAACTTGGTTCTCAAGTACGGTGAATTGCTACCTATTTTGAGTAAACTTTTTGTTGTTAACAGAATGTTATTGTGAAAAATGATTCTTGGACAGAGATACTGTAATACAAATGAAAAGTGCTTCAAAATGCTTTCTGCAAACTATTACAACATAATTGTGGTATTTTTTTTTTTTACATTTTCAGTACCGTACAGGATATGTTACGAATATCATGACCAAACGACAGTAAGAGATTATCTACTCGGTAACTTTCAATCACATAGTGAGTCTCCGCACAATCAGACTCAGACGTTAGTGGTACTCGCTTATCAGATCGTCGATGCAATGGTGTTTCTAAAGTCGTGCACGAGGTAGGAAAAGTCTCCATAGTGATTACATTAATTACTTTACAACTTCTTATTCTGTAAGATTTACATGTTAAAGCAATAATAATAATTAACTATTACATGTCTATGTTTGTAACTACCATCATAACTGAACGTTATGATTCTAATGTTACAAAACTAATTTAAGTTCTAATTTGTTTTTGATGTTTGGTGGCGAAATTTGGATGTGCCAATCGATCTGTAAATTTCTCACCCTTGAAGAAATAATGTATATGTAGAATATAAAGATTGTTTTAAATTGCCAATCTGCAAAAAATGAAAGAAAAAAACCGTTGCAGTTTGGTGAACTTTATGAACCAACTCAATGTACTACTTTTAGTAGTTAAAACTTATGTATCTCTCATCTGGTCAGCCCAGATTGACACTTTACTGAAAAACGCCATATAATATTTCAATTCTCTCCGCAATGATAAATCTAAGTTGATGTGATAAATTATACACTGGCCGCTTAACTAATATAAATTGTAACTACAAAAACGCTAATTTGCAGAACGTATTTCAATGCTTTTCTTACATTTTTTTTCAGTTTGACCATGTCGCAATCAGAACAGAAAAATATTGTTGGATCATACGGAGGACTGCAAACTTTATGACTTTAACTTGTCGTCACAGTCACAGCAAAGAGCTCTCAACGCTAGCCGGGAAGTATGTAGAGATACACTTACATAATGCTCAATTGACTTCATTGCTAACGAACATTATCTGTAACGTTAGCAATTTACTATAACTATTAAGGATTTTGGCAATTAATGAAACGATACAAACTTTTGACATTGCTTAAAGGAGTACGCTGTAGTTCTGGATTTATGATTTATGTAATCTTTAAAAGGCTAATAAGAATTAAATTAAATCACATTATTCAATCATAGCAAGTTTAAAAGGATAATGATAAAATTAAATCAAAGTACAGGAAACCCAATCGGGGACCACTGGGACGAGCGGCTGTTGGGGAAGGGACTTTAATCCCCGAATGATTCTGCCATGGGCACTTGGGTAGGTAGCCTTGAGCTGCTATCATATTGTTGAACATATTGAGCCGCTTTGATGATAAGCCTTCTTCCCTTTTCTAAATTAGTTGCGCGGCCTTTACCAATTTGATTTTAAGGATCACTTATGGCTACATTACGTGTTCTCATATTCTTCTCGGACCGCGTGTTTGGTCTAGCGGTTGAGCTTTTTACGTCGGGGCCTGGGTTCAAAGGTCGTGGCATACCAAAGACTTCAAAATGGAACCTAATGCCGTTGTGCGTGATTTTTCGCATAAGCAATGGAGTTGGAAAAAAATATGTCAGTGAGCCGCAATTGGAAAATAGGGTCGTGGTCAGCTCGACTTAAACCAACATGTTGGAAACTGGGCCATAAAACTCCATCTAACTAACTTACCGATATTCTTCTTTCTTATCAGGATCAGATTCTTCCTTGGCTGGCCCCTGAGGTGATTTTCCTAGAAGAATACAACCAATGGACTGACATCTGGGCTTTTGGTGTTGTTCTTTGGGAGCTCTGGTGTGGGGGTAGGATTTCTGAAATAAAACACCTTTACACAAATCGAGATAGTTTGAAACACTTTATAAATAAATTGTCTTTATTTCTTTTGGGCTTGTTTATGGACCGAGGATCAAGACATATGGTTTACATTTTTCAATAAAATATATCGGTCATTATTTTTGGAATATTAAAAGCCAATCATGCCAAAATAATGTTAAAAATCTGACGCTCCACAGGTGGCGGCGCACGAGTATCAAAACTGAAGGGGGGGGGGGGGGGGGCAAACCAAGGGGGAAGATAATGTTCGGGGGCAAAAACTATCGGGCACAGTCCAAATCCGAGCCCAAAGCGCCGGTTCTAGAGGTGGGTGTCCAGGTTTCGAAACCCACGGAAGTGTTGAGGTTTAAGCATGACTTTGAAAGAAAAATTAAGTTTTTTGGAGAAGAATGTTATCTTTTTTGTTTAACCCGACTCCTAACTGGCCTAATTCGGTTGGGGTTGCTCATGTTAGGGGAAGAATACAGTTTAGAAATGCGCCCTTTCACCTCCCCGTAGCTATGGCCCACTGAGCTCTCCAGGGTGTCATGAATTGGGAAAGTCTCGCTATAAACAAAAGACATATTTGAAAAGGACAATATAAATACAAGCAATTGCGGGAAAACTGTATTCAGCACTACAATTGTTTTGGAATAAAGTTGTGCACAACCTAACACCTTTCGTAACATCAACATTGTCAAGTTAGGGTGCACAGAGTGTTTCAAGTGACACACAGAAAGTATGAATCGTTTTCTGCGGTCTTTTCCGAAACAATTTCCCTTTTATATTACCTCATGCTTCTTTTGGTTATTGTTTAACAGTGCAAGTGGCGCATTAGATCCCTCAAATATACTTTAAGAATTTTTAAAAGGATTTTTAAAAAGATTTACTCACATGCATTTACACTCAAAAATGTGTATTTATATATCTTTATATAACGTTTTTACCTACTCTTGGAGTACATTTACACAAACAATCGCCGAGATAAAGGTACGATAGAAACACATTTTCTCTGAATTACTTCATTTAAAGTTACAGAAAATAAAAAAAGTTCCCATTTGAGAGTGTCCCTTCGAGGCAGTAACATTAAACTTTTTCCTGGTAAGATAGCCGGATCATTTTTCAAAAGCGTACTTAACAGTTAGTTCTTTAACCTTATTTTATATGAAAGACATCATTAAGAATTGGTGGATAATATTTTATTAAATTTTCTGAAGACGAACAAGTCACTAACAGTTAGAAAATTTTGATTATGACTCAATCTGTTCAATGGTAATCAAATATGTTCGAATAACGAGTATGTTCCTTGCATTTGATGGTGAATTAACGATTTTGATCACGTGTTCAAACATTTCACTTGCTTACAGGAAGAGCTCCTCATTGTGGAAAGTCTAGAGAAAACCTTGAAAAGGATTTGAGAAGTCAGCAATTCTTAGTTCAGCCTCCAAACTGTCCTGGGGCAATGTGAGAAAAACTTTTATATGTTATTAATTTTGTATATCTGTTTATTATTTAGTGTAGTACATCTAATCGCTTTGGGTAATATCCAGCTAGGCCTACACCTCTCGTCACCTAATACCAAACGTGCTTGTCATTAGGTGTTCACATGTTTGCATCTTCAACCAGGGAAGTGTTATTTCTTTTTTTACCACTAGTTTTTGTCTTCCATAGTCATGACGATTTTATATCATATCAACCCCTTTTTCTCCGTTGTACAAAATATGGAATAAATAGTGTACAAATAAAGTTAGTGTTTAGATAATGTAAGGATTGAATACAAAATATAAGTGCCCTTGTTCTTTATGAACTGAACATGTGATGCGGTAAACATATCACAAGTTGCTAATATTGCAACATGATGCAATAACAAAAAAAAAAAAAAAAATAGGACCGTGAAGAAATGCCGAGAACGCGCAATTACGAAGTTACACATCTGAAAAGAAGAAGGTAACAATGACCGATCGTATGGGATACACGAATGCCAATGTTACAAGCTCAAGACACACACTAAAGACTCCGATGGAATCGATATAGTTTTGTTCATTTCACGGGAAACTAATCGTAAAACTGTTGTATCGTTCAAAGCTTCAGTCGAACTTTTAATCTCTATGAAAAAGACCCTCTTGTGGGGTCTTAAGCAAATCTTTTAAACTCAAAAATTCTAACAAAAAAAAAAAACAAAAACAAAAAACAAAAATACGAAAACAAAAGATTATATGGATGGTACAAGTGTTCCTCTTTATAAGCAAAGAAGATATCTTGTTAAATAAGAAAAAAAAAAAAGAAACCTGTTTTATATTGTCCGGTTTTCCACATTTACAATGAAACTAGAAACAAAACTACATTCTCAGAACATACTTCTCTACACTTCCGTAGCAGTTCTCATTAAAAACGAAAACAAGTAAGTAATCACTCTTACGTTTAGTATTCGGACAATTCATTTGTAGAATATTCTTTGGAGGAATTTAAAACCGGCTATATGGAAGCCTTGATTCGAAACCGTGTATCTCGGAATATAAAATGTTGTTCCAATCTCTTTTCAGTAATAGCCCGGAAGTAATTTTTCTTTTCCATTTTAAACCTTTACCGTTATTGTTTGGGTCCTTTTGGACCCAGACGGAGAGCGCGGCTGTTACCCATCTTCACCGTTTAACACGGAACTTGAAACTGCGAGTAGCTACTGTACCAGAAAATTCAGCCACGACAACGAGAGAGTAGCGTAATAGTTTAAGGCCACGGGGTCAATAGCCTACGGAAGCTGATGCGGGGCGTGCTACGTCCGCTTTTCCGCCCACCCCTCAGGCGCGCAAGTATGCTCTCGATTGGAGCACAACGGTAAAGGGCTTGTTGGAATTGTTGAACGGATTTGCAACTGCTTGCTATAAATGGATTGAGAAACAGATGGAGCTTGAAGCACCTTGTTGCAGAATTCAACGCTGTAATACAAAACATTCCTTTTCAAAAATATAAAATCTGATCTTCTATCTATGTGGGGTAGCGTGGTCCAAACTTTAATATACTGTCAAGAAATGGAATCCATTCAATAATTGCATTCAAACTGTTCGAAGGATAACAGAGCATTACTTAGTTCGGAGAAGTCTCTTACATAACCAACATTTTTTAATCTTACAATTCTTCATGCATTACACTATTGTCATTTATGCGGATATAAAAATTATTCCATATAAGTTGAGAACGGAAATTATCTTTCGGTTTTGTGAAAAACAAGATTAGTCCAAATTTGAACAATTTCCTGATAAAAGAATAATTAATTTTTTAACGCCAATCATAGTAAAAGTAAGATAAAATTCACAAAAAATGTCCAAACAATTCATTCATTACATAACAGAGACGTTTCGCGGTACTTTTCTTCGTGCAAATTTTAAACTATTAATAGAACTTCTTTGGATAAGTGTTACTTTTAAACCACCGTTTGGAATTGGGTTTATCATAACAGAGCGGTTGACCTTAAGAGGATTCTCATTCCAAATAAAACTAAAGATAGCTCTTTTTTGAATCTTTCACAAAAATAGTTACCGTAACTGTTATTTTGAAAAAAAATGTGGAAAACTGCTATAGAGAGCAATTCATTCATCCAATTTTTCCGCAGACCTTGCTATCCGAATTTTTAGATAGCAGACAACCTTGTCACGTTCTGTGCCCAATTTAAGAATCGACACAGCTGCAAAACTTGTACAATTTTTTTTTCAGAAATTGTACAAGTGAACAGAGTGTGTACTGCGTTCAAAAACTCTGTCGTAAATTTGTGTGGTTTTGACATGTGCTGGTGAACAGTTACCTGCTATTTTAATATACAATTGTTTATGAAACAAAACGACGATTGTGAAAAAGGTAAACATAAAATGCTGAAAGTATTCATTCAGAAAACTTTCGTTCAACCCATGGCGACTGTATTTTTAGGGGTTAACAATTTTCCTCTTTTTGTTGTGCAAGATGCTCTTCTTCGTTATCGATAAACAACCAGATGTTCCAAATTTGAGCAGAGAGGAAGTCAAGGTTTAACACACAAGATTAAAGAAGATTTTAAGTTTAGGCGGAAAGCCACAAAAAACAAAGTCAAACTGTAAACAATCGCGATATAAACAATACTTTCTGGGTACCTATTGCATTTATTTTAATTTTTTTAGTTCACATAAAGATGTGGAAATATATTTTGTTCTAGCACACCTCCTACCTAATGATGCCTCTCAAACCATGGTTTATTTCCTTGATTATGTTTAAAGGACCTGTAGAGTTTCTTTTTTATATGAAAAAATAATTTAAATTTAGGGTAAATACTGTATTAAAAGTCATTTTGGCTTCGAACACATTCAGATTTAGGCTCAGTAAGTATAAGGGACTGCACAAAAATTAAGTAAAAACCTCTTATCTCCAAGTCATTTCTGCAATTAAACAATGTTAAAATATTCTGTAGACATAAAGAGACCAAGCTATACGTGCATCACTTCAAAAAGAACGTGAAGTCAGTGTGACATATTAAGACTTTTATGGTACCACGTTGCCTCAGTGCAACACAAGCACCCTGGTAGATCAAAGGCGGTGCGGTTTGTAACTGGTTACTGAGTTTGCTGTTACATGACCTCAGGCGATCTATGGTTTTATTGTGTTCAAGCTGCATGTTAAGCTGTTGACCCATGCTTGACTGACCTGTTGGCTGACACCAAATGTTTCGTAATTTTTTCAGTAGTTTGATTTCACCTGGTAATGACAGCAAATTAATTAGATGGGAAATCCGGCTAAAAAGTGTGTGTAGGGTTTTACTTTGAAAAAAGGACAATGTTACAGCAAGTAAGAAGGAAAGTTTCATCGTGCCGCAATAGATTTATGAAATTAATGAATTTTTCTTGTCTTTTTCTAACGAGCAATAAGCAGCAATGGTTATCGGTAAGATTATCATAAATAACATTAAAGGGGTATGAGATTAACGGTTTGAAAGTGAAACATTGATATGACATATTCAATTGTCTAAATGAGCATGTCGTAATTTTGGTTATGAATTAAAAATTTAGATATTCATTGATGTTGTCGTGTTGGAAAAACAACGCCAGTGAAAGGAAAAATGTTCACAGATCTCAAGAAGGACATTTATGATGTAAGAACTGCAACTGAAAGTGTAAGTTCATATCTGTTAATTCCTGACGATACATAATCATATTGTGTATTCAACCTTGAACATATTTCATTAACATAAAAAGGCTATATCGGAGGATCATTTCCTTAAAATCAAATTGTAAAAAAAAATGAGTAGTATAGTTCAAAAGGTTATTGCCTTAGTCCTCGCCGTAACCGTTTAACAGGTCCTTATTAAGTACTAGAGCATAACTTTTAGTTTTAAGCTGATAGATACAAAGCAATTGCAATACAGTAAACTGACGCCAATTAACTCTTTGTTCTCTGGTAAACATGAAATTACTTCCATCTGCAGACTATAAGAAATAGTGTAATTTCTAAAAATTGATTCACGCTTATTTTATTTAACAATTATATCTTAATTAACCATTAAAATTTAAATAATTACCTCTTAGAACCTTCGTGGATCTTTTTTTTACTAATCGTCTTTTGGTCAGTTATATTCTTTGTTGGGAAATTTAAGGCTTGCCCAACACCTCTTACATTCACTTGGATTTTAATCCGACCTTAATTTACCCAACCAACAAAAATATGGGTGGATTGTTTAATCATTTGCTGGGCAATAATATGCCCATATTGAGCACTTTGGTTTATGCCAAACGCGTTTTACTCAACCGTTTTTACGTGTATAAGGCATTTTCTTATGACGGCATTTTTTTATTGATGAATTTGGACGGCATTGAAGGACAAAAAACACGCACGCGGTAAGCGTATTTACAGCAGAAACTACTGTGACATAATACTGTGAGTGTTGAAAGTACCCTTACCGCTCGCGTTAATAAAATAGACGCTTGCCTCTTCCAAATGACGTCAGCGAAATTGCCTTATAGGTTAGCACGTCAAATCATAGAATACAAGTAATTTATGGGTGTGATGGGAATAAAAAACTTACAAATATAACGAGGTTCGTACAACTCCATTAAACGAATCACTTTAAGCAAAATTGTGAGATGGACTTTATCGATCTCCTATTACTTTTCTGTCTTCAGTTGTTTTTCATTAAATTAATAACAAAACTAAGAAATCCCGTACTCCAAGAGATGATATTTGTCAATACAGTAAGCAAATTGAAACGGTTGAAATAAGTTTGTGTTTTTTTTTTTCCTTCTTCTCCTTTTAAGAGCTTGGTATGGGCCTGAAGAGCTACAGTACAGTTGGTTCATCAAGTTTTTATACCGTCCTAGACAACACATACGACGCCCAGTGATTCGAATCGTAAAGTTCAATTCAGTCTTCTGAACAAGAATTTCTCCCAAAGATTAACGGGTGTTCTTTTTATATAGATGTAACCAACACCGTCCAGCCGTCATACAACCACCAAACAAAGAAAATATACATTTCCTTAATTTAGATGGATCCTTTACCGGGAAAATGTAGCTATAGTGAAGATATATCTTAATCAAGGGAAAAATGTTTTGTTAGTTGGTGAATGCAATAGCTGTTTTCGTAAAGCTTTTTTGGAGGCAAACAAATGTATATTGTGGTTGCGGAAAATGATGAAACATTACTTTGTCAGATATATGATCAATTTATATAGTCAAGTAATTATGTAGTTTTTTGTCGTTATGAAATCGTAACAAGTGCAGGTTTATCAAGGTCTTTGTGGTGAGTGAGACTCCTCCACTCATCTTTACACCGGTAACAATATCGGTCTTAAAAGGCAGTAATGATTCAAGAGTGAAAGACATAAAATTCTTACACCAAAAGCAAAAAAAAAAAAAAAAAAAAAAAAATACCAAATTTATGTCGAGAGTATTAACTATAGTCACTGTAAAATTATAGCCGTGAATTGTTTATTTAACGTGGGGGTAGACTTCATCGTCCTCCCTTAAGAATAATTTTAATGTACTGAATAT